>JAJHZJ010000635.1:0-1200000 GCA_023548195.1 Bettongia penicillata ogilbyi | reverse complement strand
CCAAATTGTTCTCCAGAATGGTTGGATCCATTCACAACTCCACCACCAGTAGATTAGTGTCCCAATTTTCTCACATCTTTGCCAACATTTATCATTTTCCTTTTTTTGTCATATTAGCCAATCTGATAGCTGTGAGGTGATATCTCAGAGTTGTTTTAATTTGCATTTCTGTAATCAAAAGTGATTTAGAGTACTTCTTCATGTTTGATTTCTTAATCTGAAAACTGCCTATCTTTAATCATTCATCAATTGAGGGATGACTTGTGTTCATACACATTTGACTCAGTTATCCAAATATTTGACAAATAAAACCCTTTTCAGAGATACTTGCTGTAAAGATTACCCCCTCTCTGACTTTCTACTTTCCTTCTAATATTGGTTGCATTGGTTTTGTTTGTGCAAAAGCTTTTTAATTTAATTGAATTGAATTGAAATTCTCTATTTACATTTTGTAATGATCTCTATGTCTTGTTCGGCCATTAGCCTGTAACTCACTTAACTTCTTAAAGGATTTGGATGCTATGCTACTTACTGCATAAGTTTAGTACTGCTATTACTTCATTGTCTATGTTACCTTTTAGCAAGATGTGGTTTCCTTCCTTATCTCTTTTAATTAGGTCTACTTTTGCTTTTGCTTTGGCTGATATCAGAATTGCTACCCTTGCTTTTTTTTTTTTTTTATTTCAACTGAAGCATAATAGATTCTTCTCCATCCCCTTACCTTTGCTCTGTGTATGTCTCTCTGCTTTAGGTGCATTTTGTGTAAACAACATATTGTAGGATTCTGGTTTTTTATCCACTCTGCTATCCACTTCTGTTTTATGGGAAAGTTCATCTCATTCACATTCACAATTATAATTACTGTGTATTTTCCTCCATCTTATTTTTCCTCTTGTTTGTCCTCTTTCTCCTTTCACCCTTTCCCCCCTTACCAGTGTTTTGCTTCTGCCTACTGCCTCCCCTGATCTGCCCCTCCTCCCCTGCCCCTTTACTTAATCACCTCCCCTCCTACTTCCAGGTAAGATAGATTTCTACATTCAACTGATTGCTGATGTGTATATTATTGCCTTTTTGAGCCAATACTGATGAGAGGAGGGTTCAAGTGATGCCCATCACCTACCTTCCCAATTTTCCCTCCAGTGTGATAGGTTTTTTGAGCCACTTTATATGAAATAATTTACCCCTTTCTCCCTTTCTATTCCTTTTGCACCCAGTGTACTCCTCTTTTTCATCTCTTAGTTTTTTTAATGCCATTTCTTTACATTCATCTTATACCCTCTGTGTATAGCTATAGTATTAGTGGTACAATTTTTAAGAATTACAAGTATCATCTTCCAATGTATGGATGTAAATAGTTCATTTTTATTGAATCCCTTATGGTTTCTTTTCCCTCTTTCCCTTTTTAGGCTTCTCTTGGATATCAAAATTTTGTTCATTTCTGACTTTCTCCTTTTGAAAGCTTGAGTTCCTTCTGTTTCATTGAATGATCATTTTTCCCCATTGAAAAATCATGCTTAATTTCACCAGGTAGGTGATTATTGGTTGTAGTTCTAGCTCCTTTGCCCTCTGGAATATCATGTTCCATGACATCCTATCCTTCAATGGGGCAGCTGCTAAGTCCTGTGTAAGTCCTGATTGTGACTCTCCAATATTTACTTTAATTCTTTCTGGTCATTTGCAGTATTTTTTCCCTTTACCTGATAGTTTTGAAATTTAGCTGTAAGGTTCCTTGGGTTTTTTCTTTAGGGACCTCTTTTCTGAGGTGCTTGGCGAATTCATTCAATGACTATTTTGCCCTCTGGCTTTAGGACATCAGGACAGTTTTCCTTGATAAGTTCTTGAAAGATGCTGTCCATGTCCTCTTTCTGATGATGGCTTTCAGGAAGTCCAATGATTCTGACATTATCTCTCCTGGATCTATTTTTCAGGTCAGTTGTTTTTTCAATGAGATATTTTACATTTTCTTCTATTTCTTCATTCTTTTGAATTTGTTTGGTTAATTCTTGATGTCTCTTAGAATCATTAGTGTCCACTTGCTCAATTCTAACTTTTAAGGAGCTATTTTCATCAGCGTTTGTATTTAATTTTTAAGGAACAGTTTTCTTCAGTGGATTTTTATATCTCCTTTTCTGTCTGGTTAAATAAACTTTTTAAGCAGTTGCTTTCTTTTTCCAAGCTGTTGGCTCTTTTTTCATTATTCTCTTGCATTGCACTCATTTCCCCCCAGTTTTTATTCTGCCTCTTTATATGATTTTTAACTCCTTTTTGAGCTCTTCCATGAGTTCTTTCTGGGCTTATGACCTCTTCCCATTTTGCTTTAGGGTTTTGCCTATCCTGTTTTGGCAATGTTTTTCTCTTCTAAGTTAGTGTCTTGTTCTTCCCTGTCATCATAATAATTTTCTTTGTTCAGATTATTTTGTTGGTTTTTTGCTCATTTATTTTTTTGCCTTTTTTGTTTCTTTTTAAATTTGAGCTCTGCTTTCCAGATGGAAGAACTATCTCAGGTTTCTTGTGACAGGGACTATTGGCCCTGACTGTTTACCTGGTGGTACACTGAAAGGCTAGTGTGGGGGATGGCTGGCACTGCTGGAGGCCATAGGTTTTGGTAGCTTACCTGGTGTCTGGTGCATGCTGAGGCTGGTGAGTTCTTTATGCATTTTCTATGGCTACACAGAAGTATCTGGCTACTGAAGGTTGACCATTTGTCTGGGACTATGGTGAAGCATATGGCAGTTCTTAGAACCAGAGTTTACCAGTTCCCCTGGCTATGCTGAGGAACACACTGAGAGAGTGGGGTCCTTTTGTTGAGGTTTGCCTGCTGTACTGTACTAGGGCTCAGGATCTTCCACTGGTTTGCTGAGATGGGGCTTGCTGCTGGTGGCTTACTGAGATGCTTCCTGTCCTGGACTGTATTTCCCTTTTGCCTGAGTCAGACCAGATCTTCCTTGACAATTTTCTAAGGTTCTTGGACTAAAAGATTATTTCACCTGGTCTTTTTGCTGATTCTACTGTTTCAGCATTTGTTTCAGGATGCTATTTTATGGTTACTTGGAGGTAAATATGGGAGAATTAAGGTTAATTTACTGTTTACTCTGCCATCTTGCCTCCCAGAATTCTAGTTTCTTTCTTTTATAAAGGAAGACTTTGAGAGGCATATATTATACTACCCTTCAGCCCTCTAATAAGAGGGGAGAGGAGGCTGAGAGAAGTGATGTCAATCAAAGCTTGAGTTAGCAGAATGGTGGTAAGAAATAATGAGCTTTTCCTGGAAGGGGCATCTTTTTTCATGGACCTGAAAGCAGGAATATCAGCAATGTAGAGTGAAGTTTCCAAGTGCTCCCTAGGCACATATTAAGTATATTTTGGGGTTTTTTTGTGACTAAAATTGTAAACACATTAACACTTCATGTTATCTAAAAAAAAGTTCACCTCAATGTTTGGGCATACTTGGGAGCATAAGTTTCCTTTATCAAAGAACCTGCAGTTTATTTGGGGTGGCAAGTCTGACATACATACTATTTTAACTATTTTCTAATTATATCTAACATGTGTTTTTTTATTTACATATCTAATATATGTAAAATTTTTATTTTATAAATAAGGAAAGAAAAAACAAACTTAAATACCCAAACTAAAATAATACAAAATAAGAAAGGAAAAAACATATCGCCACATACACAGCAGAATATGAGAGAGGATTTAAAATATATAGCAATAGATTTCTACTTCAAGAAAGCCTATAAAATAAATACTATGCATTGTGTTGAGAACTGTCCATCTTTGCTTCCTTTTAAGTTTTCTTTTGTTGTTTGCTGTGCACTTATTACTTTGTTCTTTTTTCCCCCTTTCCTTCTCTACCTTCTCCAGAGGGCTACAATTAAGTGTGGATATATTTATATATAAATATAGAGATATACATACATATATGCATGCTTACATGCATATATGCACAAATACAAATATAGACATATACAAAGATATACATATATATAGCATAAATATACCCATACATACATATACATATATCCATATACTTAGATATTGATAATCATAGTCATTTATAAATGTATGTATTCCTATACTTCTATACAAGGTCATACTATACTTATTTATTCTCTGTTTCTCTGAGGGTAGATAGCATTTAATAAATATGGCTGACACAGTGTAGTGTCCCTATTTTTCTCTTTGATTAAATCTATTTTATCCTTAACTTTTTCTGAAATCATGATAACCATTCCTACTCCTATTTCCCTAACAAATTCTACTCTTCATCTTTATTTTTTTTGTGTGTATCTCTTATTTCCTCTCCCATCTGATTCTTATAATATACTTGTACCTACTACCTTGCCCTCCTATTACTTAACCTACCCTACCTCGAAGGATCCCTCCCTTATCCTCCCATTCCTATCAATTTCTCATTGCATCCTGGATCATCTCCAGTCATCCTGATCAATATCTGGTCACTGGACCCAGATGGCTCAGGAGGAGAAAGTGAGGTTGGTGATCCTGCACAGCCCTCCCTTACTCAAAACAAAGTCAACTAAAAGTCATGTCATCATTTCTCTGATATTATGGTCCTCTTTGAAAAGGAAGGATGAACACAAGAATAACAATTCCCATTAATCTAAACATCCTTCTATCCCTCTTTTTAACCTATTTCCTCACCCTCCCCTCTAAAGATTTCTCCCTTCCCTATCCTCTTGGTATTTCTTTCTGAATTTAGAAGACTTTTATATTCTTCTAGATATATATGTCATGTTGCCTCTTGAATCTAGTCCTGATAAAAGTAGGTTTCCAGACTTATGAACCCTCTGTCCCCATCTAATTTCTACATCCGTTCTTCTTCTAGCACCTCATTTGTATAAGATAATTACTCTTTTTAACTAGAGGCACATATTATTACAAATTTGTTGCTTGAAAAATAAAGATAATAAAATATTTTTAAAATAATAAATAAATAATAAAATATTTTTTGAAATAGAAAATCATTGTACTATCAGCTAAAAAAGGGGGAATAAGACAAGTAAAATGAGGCTTAGAAAAGTACTAGAGGGCTAGATTAATACCATATGGGGGGAGTCCAAGAACTTCTCTTAATTCATGGTGCCAATCTAAAATAATATTTTTTTTAAACTGGTTTCTATGATGTTACAACTGTATTCAGATTGATTGCATATGTCTATCATATATGTGAAACTGAACGGGAGAGTTTATGTCGAACAATACTGGGAATTAAGATTAAAGAGGTAGTCATGGAGCAGATATGAGAGGCCTCTGAATATTAGAGGCTGAATATTAGGTTGAGAGCTATGAATTTTACCCTATGGCAATGTTTGAGTGAGGAAGTGACATAATCAAAGTAGCAATTCATGAAGGTGTTATCTAGTTTGTATTCTCAGAGCTGAATCCAGTGCCTGATATATAGTAAGTGCTTAATAAAGGCTTGTTGACTAATAGGATGTGTTGAAAGTGGGACAAACTGGGATTTAGTGAGGTAAGACTTGTTTATATTACAAATACAGGGTTGAAATGATCAGATTCTCCTCAATTAGGCTGAATATAGTGGCAGTAGAAACAACAAATATATGCTATAGTTAGTCAATAAACACTTACTGTATGCCAGGCATTGTGTTAAGTGTCAAAGATACAAAAGAAGGCAGAAGACAATCACTGCCCCCAAGGAGCTCACAATTTAGTGGGGGAGAAAAAATACCTACAACTATGTATAAGTAAACCATGTACAAGATAAATAGGAAATAATGAACAGTGGGAAGGTACTAAAATTAAGAGGGATTTTCAAAGGATTTACATGGACTTGGTGACAGTAGATATGAGAGAAAATGAGGAGTAAAAAAAAACCACACCCAATTTTCCAATTTAGAAAAATTGGGGGAAGATGATGGTACCATTCAAAGAAATACAGAAGATAAGATGGAGAGTCTGGGAAAAGATGAGTTTGGTTTTAGACAATTTAGACAATCTAGATGACAGTACTTCTAAATAAAAATATCCACTGGACACTTAGAAATGTTCTGAATTAAATTCTGAACTAAGTTATGAACTAGTTCTAAATTAAGAGATAGTTCATGGCTAGAGATACATACTGGTGTGGAATCTCTTCATATGCTTCATAGAGCATATATATGTGCAAAATATACATATATAATATATATTATTGCATATATATATATATATGCAATACACACACACATACGCAAAACATAAGGCCTTCATAATGTCACGGACTGAGTTTTAGAGATCACCCTTATTTAAAAGGTAGGAAACGGGAATAGATCCAGCAATAGAGACAAAAGAAATAACTAGTGGAAAAACAGTAGAGTGGCATATGCACAGGGAGAATAAAGTGTTAAGAAGGTACAAAAGATTAACCATGTTGAAGACTGGGAGGAAATGTATAGAAAAATGGAGGCTAAGAAAAAGCTGCTCAGTTTGGTAATTTGGAAACTACTGATCGCTTTTGAAAGTGGCGTTGAGGGTTCAATAAGTAGCAATAGTAATTGCAGTATGTGTAATGTAATGGATCGTCATGTCTGGAATAGATGTTCTGAGTAGTTCCGCAGGGAATCAGAAAGGATAAATGAGGAGTGCTGAAAAGCAGTCAAGGTCTAACTGAAGTAAGGTACTATGAAGTTATGGTAGATTCAGTCCACAAAGTTTAACTCTTTCCTGAAAAAAAAAAAAGAATAAAGAAAATTGGCAGTGAATTGAGGAATGGTAAACCAGCATATTAAAAACTTAGCATTAAATTTAGAGCTGGAAGAAAAATTAGAGGTCATCTAGTTCAACTCCTTCTTCTGGATACTTTTTATACGATTATTGATAGCTTGCATTTCTTCAGTTGGATATCTGTCATTTCTTCTAGACATCATACATTATCTGTATACAGTTTGGGAGAAGCATTCCATGTCTTCCTCTAGGTGATCACCTGATCTAAATCATTCTATACAGTGCTGTATTTTGATTACATTTTATAAGATGATCATTTGTCATGCTTCAGGATTTAAAAAATTAATTTAAGACTTTAAAAAATCTACTTAAATTCAATATTACCAATTTATATAAGGGGAAATTATAAACCTTAGTTTCAAAAGGTATAAATTTTATAAAGTAATGAAAATGCATTTTTCTTTAGCATATTTGAAAAGTGGACAAATATTAGTAAATCAAGGAAAAATTCTACTCAACATCTTTTGTTTTTAATTTTTAGAATGCAATTTAGTAGTCATAGTGTAGGATCATTATTTTTAGCAACCACAGAGGTCTTTTAATAGCTCTATTGTACAGATGTGAAAACCAAGGGAAAAAATATGAAGTAACTTGTCAAACATTGTCAGATGTTAGAATTTCAACAATAGCCCTCTTATTTTTGACTTGACTGTTGATAGTCTCTGTGTTTTTTCAGGTAGTGCCAACACATAGGTAAGAATGTAATCAGATAGGGAAATGTTGTTTTTTTTTAAAATTTATTTATTTATTTAACTTATTACATTCATTTTCACAAGATTTTGGGTTCCAAAATTTCTCCCCATTTATGCCCTCCCCCGACCCCAATACACCAAGCATTCTAATTTTGCCTATCACCAATCTGCCCTCTCTTCTATCATCCCTCCCTTCTCTTGTCCCCATCTTCTCTTTTGTCCTGTAGGGCCAGATGACTTTCTATTCCCCATTAACTGTATTCCTTATTTCCTAGTAGCAAGAATACTCAACAGTTGTTCCTAAAACTTGGAGTTCCAAATTCTCCCCATCCCTCCCTCCCCACCCATTCCCTTTGGGAAGGCAGGCAATGCAATATAGGCCATATCTGTGTAGTTTTGCAAATGACTTCCATAATAGTCATGTTGTGTAAGACTAACTGTATTTCCCTCCATCCTATTCTGCCCCCATTGTTTCTATTCTGTCTTTTGATCCTGTCCCTCCCCAAGAGTGTTGAACTCAAATTGCTCCCTTTTTCCATTGCCCTCCCTTCCATCTTCCCTCCCTCCCTGCTTATCTCCTTCTTCCCCATTTTTCTGTACTGTAAGACAGGTTTTCATACCAAAATGATTGTGCATTTTACTCCTTCCTTTAGTCAAATGTGATGAGGGTAAATTTCATGTTTTTTTCTCAGCTCTCCTCTTTTTCCCTCCACTAAAAAGTTTCCCTCTTGCCTCTTGAATGAGATATAATTTACCCCATTCCATTTCACCCTCTTTCCTCCCACTGCATTTCTCTCTCACCATTTACCTTAATTTCTTTTAAGATATGGTCCCATCCTTTTCAATTCACTCTGTGCTCTCTCTTTCTGTATGTGCATGCTTGTGTGTATGTTTGTGTGCATACACACATGTACGTGTGTGTGTGTATGTGTATGTGTGTGTGTGGTCCCACCAACTACCCAGATACTGAAAAGTTTTAAGAGTTACAAATATTGTCTTTCCATGTAGGAATGTAAACAGTTCACCTTTGGTAAGTCCCTTATGACTTTCCTTTGCTGTTTACTATTTCATGCTTCTTCTCATTCTTGTGTTTGAAAGCCAAATTTTCTTTTCAGCTCTGGTCTTTTCATCAAGAATACTTGAAAGTCCTCTGTTTCATTGAAAGACCATATTTTCTCCTGAAGCATTATACTCAGTTTTGCTGGGTAGGTGATTCTTGGTTTGAGTCCTAGTTCCTTCAACTT
This sequence comes from Bettongia penicillata ogilbyi, assembly GCA_023548195.1. NCBI lineage: Eukaryota > Metazoa > Chordata > Mammalia > Diprotodontia > Potoroidae > Bettongia > Bettongia penicillata. The sequence goes on along the minus strand of JAJHZJ010000635.1, from coordinate 1,191,317 downwards.
CTGGAATATCCTATTCCACGCCCTTTGATCCCTTAATGTAGAAGCTGCTAGATCTTGTGTTATCCTGATTGTATTTCCACAATACTGGAATTGTTTCTTTCTAGCTGCTTGCAATATTTTCTCCTTGACCTGGGAACTCTGGAATTTGGTCACAACGTTCCTAGGAGTTTCTCCTTTTGGATCTCTTTCAGGAGGTGATCAATGGATTCTTTCAATACTTATTTTGCCCTCTGGTTTTAGAATCTCAGGGCAGTTTTCCTTGATAATTTCATGAAAGATGATATCTAGGCTCTTTTTTTGATCATGGCTTTCAGGTAGTCCCATAATTTTTAAATTGGCTCTCCTGGATCTATTTTCCAGGTCAGTTGTTTTTCCCATGAGATATTTCACATTCTCTTCCATTTTTTCATTCTTTTGGTTTTGTTTTATGATTTCTTGGTTTTGCAGAAAGTCATTAGCCTCCATCTGTTCCATTCTAATCTTGAGAGAACTATTTTCTTCAGTGAGCTTTTGAACCTCTTTTTCCATTTGCCTAATTCTCCTTTTGAAAGCATTCTTCTCCTCATTGGCTTTTTGAACCTCTTTTGCCAATTGAGTGAGACTATTTTTAAAGGTGTTTTTTTCTTCAGCGTTTTCTTGGGTCTCCTTTAGCAAGGTATTGACCTGTTTTTCATGCTTTTCTTGCATCTCTCTCATTTTTCTTCCCAGTTTTTCCTCCACCTGTCTAACTTGATTTTCAAAATCCTTTTTGAGCTCTTCCATGGCCTGAGCCCACCCGGCATGCCCCTGGGGTGTCTGGGGTACTGAGGCCCCGCCCTCCACGTCTTTCTCCGATGGCAGGCATTGTACTTCGTCATCAGAAATGAAGGGGGGAAGGAACATCTCTTCCCCAATAAAGTAGCTCTCTATGGTCTTATTCTGCTTCCTTTTTCTGGGCATTTTCCCAGCCAGTTACCTGACTTCTGAGATTCCTCTCCACCCCTGCCTAGATCTGCCCAGCCAGTGCTTGGGGTCGGAGATTCAAATGCTGCTTCCCAGTCTCAGGGCTCTCTGCGGTGGGAGCGGCTGCTATTCAATGTGAGTTTAAGTTCTGGTGCTTGGGTGGGGGCAGGGCTGCCTTCCAGGCTCAGTTTCCTCAGAGATCTTATGCAGAGACCTTCAGCAATGGAGCAGGTGGGGGCAGGGCAGCCTCCCAGGCTCAGCTCCCTCAGGGGCTTTATGCAGAGACCTGAAGTTCTGCCTGCTGCTCGGGGAGTCCTGGGCTGCCACTGCCGCCTCTGCCGCTCCCTCCGCCGCTGCCTCCCGAGGGGGCCCGAGCCATGAAGACACCCTGCTCCCCTCTAGGCCAGCCCAGATGTCTCTCTCACTGATCTGTAGCGTCTGTGGGTGGAGGGACCTTCCCAGCAGCCAGAGATTCCATCCTTGAAGCCTGCTCGGATCTGCTTCTGGGGTCAGGGCAGCACAGGGGTGGGCTCTGCTTTCCAGGGCACGATGGACCCCTGGGGATGGCTCTCCAGGGCTCTCTGGAACAGAAATCTCTTCCACTGTGTTTCTGTGCACCTTGCAGTGATCCAGAATTTGTGGGAAGTTCTTCTTACTTAGGAAATTTATGGAATGTGGGTTCGGAGCTAGCATACATGAGTCTTTCTACTCCACCATCTTGGCTCCTCCCCCTCCCAGATAGGGAAATGTTAAAAAAAATACCATCTGTATATTGCAGAATATGTCATTTCTGATTTAAATTTTACAAATCCTTAAGATTTTTCTTTGTTACATACTTGAAGAAGTTAACCCCATAAGACTCTTGAAATAAGTCATTATTTTTTCTAATTTCATATGCATTCCTTAAAGCAGATAACAACCAAGGGATAGCTGCCAGGTTATTGTGAAATTCTCTAATAAAAACTTGCATCCTGTGAGACAACATTACTTCAATCAATAATCTAATTCAGACTTCTCTTTTCAGATCATCCTTCCGAGGGTCCAGAGAATGTCTAAAAAATGGAGATCAGAAAAGGCAAATAATATACATGTATGTGTGTATATGTATGTGTGTGCACACATGTATGATGAATTATAAAACACCTCTAAAGGGACTTCTTGCTCTGAGACACTGCGGAGTTACTTAACATTATGATCAGTTGTTTTGCCAAACTCCTGCTATAAAGAGAGATTCAAACTTAAATCTCACCCTGTGCTTCCCAGTTGTCTAGTAATAGAAAATTCTAGCTATGATGGGAAAATATAAAATGCAGCCATGAATTCTAATGTTCCATTAGCTACTCCACCTAACACTGGCATAGGTATAGACTATATAATAATATTATAAGAAACAGTATACTGAGATTCAGTTTTCTTAATACCAGGATGTAGAGAAGGTGGAAAGCAAAGCATGATTTGTTGTGTTCTGCTAACTAAATAGTGTTTTCTCCATCACCTTGAGTATGCCTTCTTTCCTATTTGACAGGCACCTGCTCACAATTTTCATCTGTTCCTTTCTTTTCTTCCACGCCCTCGGTATGTCTCAGTGTATTCTAGGACAAACTTGCATTTGTCCCATGCCAGGTCACATATAGCTTTCATTTGGTGGTTTCTATTGATTTCCTCCATGTAGCATTGAAATTGCTGGGTCATAAGAACTGTTTATTGGGGAAGAAAAGGGGAAGCAAAAAAAGAGGAGGCAGGAACATCCTCCAGACAATTCCCCCTTCCCTCCATTTCATAGATTAACAATTAGAAGGAATCCTAGATGTTTTCTAGTCTAAACCCCTTGTTATCTGATCAAAGCTAAGACCCAGATCATTTTAATGACTTGCCTAATTTCTCACTGGAGATTTCCTGGAAGAAGGATAAGGAATCAAATCCAAGCTCTCCGATTTATAATCTTTTGTTGTGATATTTCCTTATTTCTGAACATCTTTTTCCATGTTTTCTTTACCCTGTCCATTCTGTGCATGGCCCTTCTCTTCTCTTGGCCTTGATTGCTTGCTAAATCAAAGCCTTTCAAAGACTTATTTCAAAAACTTATTGTCACCAGTCTTAAAACTGAGTTGATTGCCACATTTTCACAGAGTCAGTTGGATGGTGCAGTGGATACACTACTGGGTCTGGAAGACCTGAATTCAAATCCCACTTCACACAGTTATTAGCTGTGTGACCCTGGGTAAGTCACTTAACTTTTTTTTTGCCTCAGTTTCCTCATCTGGAAAATGGGGACAATAATAATAATCCCTATTACAGGTCTATTGTGAAGATAAGATAATAATTGTTAAAGCCTTTAGCACAGTATTACATAGTAGGTGCTTAATATATACTAATTCTTTTTCCCTCATAGTTTGGCGAAATCCTTTGGGGGTTGTCAGAAATTTAAAGTGAACTGGAAAAGTGATTTTTCACTAATGCCAAGAACTTCTAAGTAATGGCGCATGCTAACAGTGCATTGTAGAGGTACTGATTGATTGTCTTTTCCCTTTCCCCCTCATACTCTCCAGTGATTTCCAGCTTCTTTCAGAGATACTTTAAATTTCCATCAAGTTGTAAAGAAATCCCCAGGTTTATTTTGTCTTGGGGCAGTTACTAGTAGTTGTATGTGGTACGTTACTTTCTTGATTTACCAGTTCCTTTTGGAGTAGTTCCTACCTATTAATGACTCCCTCAGTCTAGTGGCTACAAATACTCTTGTATCTTCCCTCTCCTCCTAATATGGGGAATTCTCTCTGCTAGGGTCTCTTTTCCTTTTCCTCACCCCCGCAGCCTCCATGGCTCTTCATCCTCCCCTCCCGTTGGAGAGGAAAGAGAAAAAAAGAAAAGAGAGGGAAGAAAGTATATCCTTCAGCCATTTCCTATTTACCTCCATTCAGCTTTTCCCCCTCTTTATTTTCTACATCTGGTAGAGGGGACGAAGGGAAAAATGACTGTCTTACTACCTGCTCTTGAGTTTCTACGTAGTACTTCCTCACCTATCTCAGTCTCTGGTTCATAATTTTACCCAGCAATAAGGGGAATATTGAGGGTGAAAAGAAGAAAGAGGAAGAGGAAAGGACATAGGAAGGAGATCAGGGAGGAAAACTAGGTTAGATGTCATAATTTTCCCTTCCTGAGACCCTCCCCTATCCTAAGGGCCAGATTCCTTTCCCCATTTTGTTTCTCCATTTCCACATTGACCTCCTCACCTCCAGTGACCACATCTTACTTATTTAACCTCAATCTAGATCTTCATCCCTGAACCACCTTCTCAACTATAAATTCCAAAGTCTCCATTGCCCAACCTTCAGTTTTGATGGAGACTCTTAGTGGAAAACAGTTAAGGGAACCATCATCAATAACTTAGAGGTGATAAGAATAATATTCCTTATTGAGAGAGAGAGAGAGACATAGACAGAGAGAGACAGAGAGAGAGAGAGAGACAGAGGGACAGAGACAGAAAGGTAGAGACAGAGACAGAGAGATTGAGACAGAGACAGAGAGAGACAGAGACAGAAAGAGTGTGCATTCCTGCTTTGAGACTTCTCAGCATCTTAATTTGTAACTTGAAGCATGGTTATACATTTTTGTTGTTCAATTGTGTCCAACTCTGTGACCCTATTTTGGACTTTTTTTTGGAAAGATACAGAAGCGGTTTGGCATTTTCTTCTCTAGCTCATTTGATAGATGAGGAAACAAGGAAAAGAGAATTAAGTGACTGGCCCAGGGTCACAGAACTAGTCAGTGTCTGAGGCCAGATTTAAACTCAGGAAGATGTCTTCCTGATTCCAGGCCTGGCATTCTACCCACTGTATCACCTATCTGCCCCTGTTTCATGAAATGTAATTAATAATTATATAAAACGTATAATTACAAAATACAAAACATTGTTAATATACTATAGTCTATGTACATAATGTTTAATAATAATATACATACTCATTTCATATAAATGGTGGTCAGGTTCTACAGAGCTACTGGACCTATTTTCAGGGACATTTTGAGTTAAATAAGCTTTTGCAGGCTGGCATGAGGGCTTTGGACAATGTTATTTTTAGGGAGGATATGCCTTCGGATTCCTGATTCTCAAATAATAGTTTGAAAACTGTTAGAAGGCTCTGAATCTGTCAGTTTGGAACTGTGTGATTTTGAGTTTAAGGTACAATGACTTCTGGCATATAAGAGAGGATTAAGAGTAAACCCAGGATGGGCACTTAATCCAACCCCCTTTCCCAGAGAAGTCTTTGTCAGTCCTTTTCTTTAAAATCACCAGGAATGAAGAGTACATAGCTACCCAGAAACTATACTGATGTTTGCCAGCCATACTTAATGGAAAGAAGTATGGGACACTGGAGGACATGGAAGACTTTGCAAAATTCACATTCAAATCTTCCCTCTACAAATTTAGTTTGACTGGTGGTTGCTACTAGTAGTTTCATAGCTATATGACTTTGATCAAGTCACTTAAACTCGCTGAAACTCAGAATCCTTAGATGGAAATGGTGGAAATCTGTACAGCCAGCTTCATTGAGTTGTCGAGATCAAACGAACTATTGATATATATATATATATATATATATATATATATATATATAATATATATATATGTACACACATATGATTATATTACATGTGTATTATAACATATATATGCACGTATGTTACATGCATATATACATGCACATACACACATGTCTTCTATTAAGTGCATAACACTGCATAGATAAGATCTTCTTTCCTCAGGGAAAGACACTGGTAATAATGCAAAATAATATTTTATAAATCTACTATAAGAGTTCAAAATAGTATTGATAGCCATTGAGGAGGATCAGGGAAAACTTCATGAGGGAGATAGCATCTAAGTTGAACTTTAAAAGAAAAATAGGAACTTGTGACAATGAAAGAGAAGAACGATTTAGAAACATAGCACAATATAAGCAATGGCACAAAGAAGGAAAAATGAAGAATGTTCAGGTTACAGAGTTGTCTATCTCATCTAGAATAGTGGTTTCTAAAATTGGGGCCATGGAAAGAGCACAGTTGGTGTATGATTAACCGGTCAAGGGGTAGGAAGATGGCTTACATCCCATCCTCCCTGCTATCACCAATGGTGAAACTTGTCTCCTGGATAGCCATACATACCCTAAAATCAAAGTCTCCCCTCTCTTCCTTCCTTTCTCTGTGCAATCTACCAACCTCCCTTGCTCTGAACCCAGTTTCCAACCCTTGAGGCAGTTATAACCTATTACATAAGTACCAGGAGCATCAGCTATATATGTGCCAGTGAGAAAATTCCAACCTGCCTTTCAGCATAGTCATCTCTGTCTGTCTCAAGCATATCATGACTATGACATTTGTCCTTAGAAAGGTTAGCTCTATGCTACAGGGAAGTTACCAGTAAGAGAATTAACTACATTTTTTTTATTTTGAGTGGGACAGAATGAGTCATTTAGGATGAGCCAACATGAATGAGCTGTGACATATTACAGTTCTCATTATATTGTTTCCTCCACTACTCACTCACCTTCTGAACTTTCCTATTATCTTTTAAGGCATCACCATCCTTCTACTCTGCCAAGCTCAAAACTTCCGTACCTCCCTCATTCTACGTATGTAGCCAAATGAAAATCGTGTCTTTTCTCCCTTTGCATCTCTGTTATCTATCTTCTCTATATTCATACAGCTGCCACTCTTAATTCATCCTAGTTCAGCTCATCACCTGTCATCTGGATTATTGCAGTAACTTCCTAATTGATCAGCCCATCTCAAGGCTCTCTAAGGCCCCCCCAGCTCCAATCTATCCTCCATACAACTACTAAAGTGATTTTTCCTAAAGCATAGGTCTCATCATCTCACTCACCTATTCAATAAACTGCAATGGCTTCCTACTGACTCTTAAGATTAAATGCTAATTCACTTTTATCTCATCATTTAAAAATTCATATTCAGTACATGATTGTTAGGATATTACTAAATGTAGCAAATACATGCAATTTATTTATTTTTTTATTTTTTTTTTAGTTAAATTTATTTATTTAACTTTTTTACATTCATTTTCACAAGATTTTGGGTTCCAAATTTTCTCCCCATTTATCCACTCCCCCCACCCCAATACACCAAGCATTCTAATTTCCCCTATCACCAATCTGCCGTCTCTTCTATCATCCCTCCCTTCCCTTGTCCCCATCTTCTCTTTGGTCCTGTGGGGCCAGATAACTTTCTATTCCCCATTACCTGTATTTCTTATTTCCTAGTAGCAAGAACAATACTCAACAGTTGTTCCTATAACTTTGAGTTCCCACTTCTCCCCATCCCTCCCACCCTACCTATTCCCTGTGGGAAGGCAGGCAATTCAATATCAGCCATATCTGTGTAGTTTTGCAAATAACTTCCATGATAGTTGTGTTATGTAAGACTAACTATATTTCCCTTCATTCTATCCTGCCCCCCATTGCTTCTATTCTCTCTTTTGATCCTGTCCCTCCCCAAGAGTGTTGATTTCAAATTGTTCCTTCCTCCCATTGCCCTCCCTTCCATCATCCCCCCTACCCTGCTTATCCCTTCTCCCCTACTTTCCTGCATTGTAAGATAGGTTTTCATACCAAAATGAGTGTGCATTTTATTCCTTCCTTTAGTCAAGTATGATGAGAGTAAACTTCATGTTTTTCTCTCAGTTCCCCTCTTTTTCCTTCCACTAAAAAGTCTCCTGCCTGCCTCTTTTATGAGAGATAATTTGCCCCATTCCATTTCTCCCTCTCTCCTCCCAATACATTTCTCTCTCCCCACTTCATTTTTTTAAGATATGATCCCATCCTATTCACTTCACTCTGTGCTCTGTGTGTGTGTGTGTGTGTGTGTGTGTGTGTGTGTAATCCCACCAACTACCCAGATACTGAAAAAAGTTTCAAGAGTTACAAATATTGTCTTTCCATGTAGGAAGGTAAACAGTTCACCTTTGGTAAGTCCCTTATGACCTCTCTTTGCTGTTTACTTTTTCATGCTTCTTTTCATTCTTGTGTTTGAAAGTCAGATTTTCTTTTCAGCTCTGTTCTTTTCATCAAGAATGCCTGAAAGTCCTCTATTTCATTGAAAGACCATTTTTTCCCCTGAAGTATTATACTCAGTTTTGCTGGGTAGGTGATTCTTGGTTTGAGTCCTAGTTCCTTTGACTTCTGGAATATCCTATTCCATGCCCTTCAATCCCTTAATGTAGAAGCTGCTAGATCTTGAGTTATCCTGATTGTATTTCCACAATACTGGAATTGTTTCTTTCTAGCTGCTTGCAATATTTTCTCCTTGACCTGGGAATTCTGGAATTTGGCCCCAATGTTCCTAGGAGTTTCTCTTTTTGGATCTCTTTCAGGCAGTGATTGATGTATTCCTTGAATATTTATTTTGCTCTCTGGTTTTAGAATCTCAGGGCAGTTTTCCTTGATGATTTCATGGAAGATGATGTCTAGGCTCTTTTTTTTGATCATGGCTTTCAGGTAGTCCCATAATTTTTAAATTATCTCTCCTGGATCTATTTTCCAGATCAGTTGCTTTTCCAATGAGATATTTCACATTATGTTCCATTTTTTCATTCTTTTGGTTTTGTTTTGTGATTTCTTGGTTTCTCATAAAGTCATTAGCCTCCATCTGTTCCATTCTAATTTTTAAAGAACATTTTCTTCAGTGAGCTTTTGAACCTCCTTTTTCATTTGGCTACTTCTGCTTTGCAAAGCATTCTTCTCCTCATTGGATTTTTGAACCTCTTTTGCCAACTGAGTTAGCCTATTTTTCAAGGTGTTATTTTCTTCAGTCAAGGCAGGGCTGGGCTCTGCAATGGGTCTGGTGAGCCACAGACCTTTAGTGTGGGTTTTTCAGGGCTCTCTGAAACAGAAATCTCCTCCACTCCATTTTTCTGTGGCTTCTGTTGCTCCAGAATTTGTTGAGAGTTCTGCTTTACAGGTATTTTATGGGCTGTGGGTTAGGAGCTAGCATATGTGTGTCTTTCTACTCTGCCATCTTGGCTCCTCCCCCTCAAATATATGCAATTTAGAAATAAGTAAATATGCATATATTGAGATTTATGATGATATATTTTTAATGATGAGGTATGTGATCAAGAAAATTTGTAGACTTCTGACCAAGCACAGCAAGTATATAACAGGAAGATGACTAGAAAGACAGAGTGGTGCTAGACTGAATACCAAGTAAAACAGTTTAAATTCTGGATTAGGAGCAATGAAACATTTTTAAGTAGAATAGTGATTTGACCATGGCTAGCAAATTTTCTCTATTTTTCTCTGTCTTGTAGATAGGAAGTTAGGAACAGTCCTTAAAATTAAGCTGGAATTTACCTCAATCTAGCCCTCTTTTTTTTAAACCTGTTCTTTAGTGTACTTTTTATAATAATAAATACTTCAAGCTACTTTATTCTTTCTCTCACTGACCTGATTTTCTAAATTCACAAAGAACTAGCTTGACTTTGGGACATTGAGCTATATTTTTAAGGACCCTAAGCTTTTTCCTAAAAAAAAAAGTTCATGTCTTTAAAATATTTTCCTAGTGTTGGTTATATGGTTTTGAATTACAAAATCTCTCAGTTGCTTAAGAGTTAAAGTTGATAGTTATTCAGAGGGCAATAGAAAGGATCTTTGTATATATGAGAATAGAATATGCCATTCATAAGAATGCCATAAGAGTAGTGACCTAAAGGAGATTATAAAAGAGCTGAACTACCAAAAAAGAAGCTGTGGTGATGAGGATTAACCAGTGGTTATCCCATATGTACCACTGATATCCACACACTGTCAAGATAACTAGAGGAACCTCCTCCCACCAGTACATAGCATCAATTCCCTATGACTGATATAAGAAGAATATGGACAGATGTCACACAGGATGAGAGGCTATGGGTGAAATTTGATCTGCATCAGTTGGGGTATAATTGCATAGATGAGATCATATTAAAAAAAAATCCATGTATTTTCACCTCCTCAATCCTCACATTACCTAATATAGTTTAATGGTCAAAAGGTGGAATTGAATCAGTCTTTCAACATCAGTTGTCATCAATAACTTGGCACCCAGCTCCAGCATTTGGAAGTGCTGCCCCATTTTATGGCTTAATTAGAAATGGCCCTCCCCTAGTTATGTAGGAGATGGAACATTGACATGTGCTTTGGGAACAGTCAGTGCAAAGTTCCTGCCTGTAGCTCTGTCCAGCCTTTCCACTTGTTAGCTATCTGACCCTGAGTAATCCAATGATTATTAAAAGGGATACATTTTATGTCAGCAATGGTTCCAGTCACTCGGTTGGAGTTAGGTTTTGAGGAGAGCAACTCCAGACTATTAGTATCGGATCAATGGGAAATTGTCTTTGGGCTTAGAAAATAGGTTCAGGACTCCAAAAAAATCAAATCAAATAAGCAGTGACCCCATCATCTCTGTGCATGTTGTGCCCCTGGTGCTGGTAAGTGAAGCAAGAAAATTAACTTTTGCTGACCTATTTCTCAGGGTAGTAGTAAACACTAAATTTTGTACATTAATATGAAGTTTAGATGATAAATTACTGTTCTCTTGATGTTTATTTTTGTCTGAGGGAAGCAGTTCAAGAGTGCAATATGCTATTAAGGGAAGTTTCCTAAGGACTTTCTCGCATTTCTCGGAAATAAGTAAATGAATAATCATCATATTTCTCACTTTCCCCTTGGTACCTCTTTCAACCACAACCTCAGAAATAATCTTCTCAGTTTATAGTAGTACAAGAAAGTACAGAAGAGAAACTAGGGGACTGGGGTAAGGGCCCTGTTAGATTCTAGTTTCAAACATGAGAAAATGCATTATTATTTAATTTTTACTGGTATTTGGTTTTACTTTTTGTTGAGGTAGTATAAATATTTTGTTTTGGTAATGGTTGCGGTTCTCTCTTATGATTTGTGGGTTAGCTTGCTACTGAAAGGTCCTATTCCTCAACCTCAGTTATATCGTTAATATAAGGAGCACTTCATGAGAAAATCACTTTACTGAGACAGATCAACACCTTCCTGCAATTTATAATCTTAGTGAGTTGTGTGGGCCATGGAGACTTGACTTGCTCAAGGTGAAATAATTAATATGTGTCAGAGGCAAGACTTGACCCCAAATCCAATACTATATCCAGGTTTACAAGGATTTAAAGATGATTGATCTTCATCGTGTCACTTAATACCTTTCATACTAATCTATAAAATGGGAGTAATGATGTAGTATTTTTATGGAGTTAAGGCTGGACTTGATGATCGCTTAATGCCCATTCCATCACTAAGGTCCATGTTTGGATGCCTACTAGTGAAATACAGTCTAAAAATGTTGTTATTAATTATTTAAAACTGTTACTGTAGGAAAATGCCCCCCACCCCCACACACAATGGTGTTTTCTTTCTGAACTACCTAAATGATGACTTTTCAGATTTGCAAAGTGTTTTTCTTGATCCCAGTCTGGAAGATAGGTTATGCAAGTATTACTGTCCCAAATTTATAGCTGATGGAAACATCCTTGCTCACGGTCATATTTCTAGTAAGTGACAAATCTAGGACTCAAACCTATGTCTCCTGGTTGTCTAGCCCTTACATGAATATCTAAATTGTGAGTTTGCTGTTTCATAAGACCCTGAACAACTCTAACCTTTACCAAATTCTTCCCTAGGTGAAACAAAATTGCTTTCTAGTGATGATCCCCAGAGTAACACAGAGCAAATGACTCTCTCTTCCATATGATATCACTTCATGGAAGTAGACAATTGTCATGTCTGTTTTCTCCCCTTAGTCTTTTCTTAGCCTTATTAAACCTCTCCATTTCCAAATGTTCCTCATATGTCTGTGTTTCCAGGTCCCTAATTATCATGGTCAACATATGGATTCATTTTAATTTGTCAGTTTGCTGTTCAGTTATTCAGTCATATCCAAGTCTTCATGACTCCATCTACCATACTATTCAGGTGGTTTCCTTGGCGAAGATACTTGAATGATTTGCTATTTCCTTCTACAGTGAGTTAAGGTAAATAGAGGTTAAGTGACTTACCCAGGGTTGCACAGCTAGTATTTGAACTCAGGTCTTCCTGACTTCAGACCTGGGGCTCTGCCCATTAAACTGTCTAGTTACCTTGATTTGTTAATATTCTTCTGAAAATGCAATACCCACAATTAAACTGGCTTAATATACACTGGAGAAATAGTGAACTTAGTAGGTAATGGGCTAATCTTGCAGTCAGAGGAATCTGAATGTAAATCCACCTGCCTCTGTCACAAACAAACTGTTTGATCACAATGTGCTTAATATCTCAAAACCACCTTCCTACTTACAGGAACTTTCTAAGAATGTAATGAAGAGATAACTTTCAGATATTCATCGTAACTTTGTCATGATTAAATGACAAATTAAAAAAAAAAACAAAAAAGAAGTGTACAATGGAATGATTACTTCTGATGACACTATAGGAATGTAGGTTAAGATTTTGTTAAATTAGTTTTTAATAGCTGCATTTCCCTATTGGTTTATCAAAACTGTGGGCAAACAAAACTCCCAGACACTTTTTTACAATAATCTAATTACATTCCAGAACAAGTCTCATCTTGTATTTAATTCGATTCAATTCCTTTACTTTTTAAATTATTTTTTTAACCTAAGGGTATGACTTTATATTTATCCTTATTAAATTTCATCGTAGTAGTAGGGGCTCAATTTTCTGACCTGTCAAGATCACTTATATGGGAAAAGCTGTGTGTACACTAATGCACTTGTGATGTAAAAAATTACTAAAATCTATAATATTTCCAATTATAATCCTATTTTTCCTTAAGTGATTTCTTCCTTTTTTACAAACTGCTTATTAAAAGATACCAATTTTTCAATTACTTTTACAACAGGGGACCAAATAAAGGCAAACTTGTTCATGAAAACATATTTCACCTTCACTTCTGAATATACCCCTTAGCTTTTGTTGCCCTATGAATCATTCTGTATAACCACCACCACAACAAAAATTTTAAAAGGAAAAAAGGGAAAAAGCAGTTTAGTGTATGTTTAGTGACAGTGTATGCAATGTTCTATTTGCATAATGTCCCCACCTATTCAATGACGGCAGTATATTCTCATCTTTTCTTCAGGGACAAGTTGATTTCTCACAGCTTAATAATATTTCATTGGATTCATGTGCCACAAATTGTTTAGCCACTCCCTACTTGATAGGCTTCTACTTTGTTTCTAGCTGTTTGCTATCTCTCTTTTTCTTTGTGTGTATCTTTCTATTTCTCTCTGTTGCTGTGTCTCTGTCTCTGTCTCTCTCTGTCTCTCTCTCTCTCTGTCTCTCTATGTCTCTCTCTGTCTCTCTCTGTGTCTCTGTCTCTGTCTCTCTGTCTCTGTCTCTCTCTCTGTCTCTCTCTGTGTCTCTGTCTCTCTCTGTCTCTCTGTCTCTGTCTCTCTCTCTCTCTGTCTCTCTCTCTCTCTCTCTCTCACACACACACACACACACACACACACAATGCTGTTTGGTATTTTGGCATAAATTGTAGCTTGCATTTTGTCAGTGAATGCTTTGAACCACAGTAAGATCTTGGAGTAAAAATGGTATAGACATTTAAATTATTTTCTTATTGTAAATTCATATTGCTTTCTAGAATAGTTGTACTAATTCATAGCTTATTAGTATGTTTGCCTTTTTCCAATCTCACCCATAACTGAGAATCAGAAGCATTTATTGCTATTATTAAGTATGGTATTATAGTTACATAAAATAATGGACCCCATTCTCAAAGAGCTTACCATGTAGTATTAGAGATAAGCTCTCTCTCTCTTTCTCTCTCTCTTCTCTCTCTCTCTCTCTCTCTCTCTCTCTCTCTCTCTCTATATATATATATATATATATATATATATATATATATATATATATATATACACACACACACACACACACACGCACACACACACTTAAATACATAGTCAAGATTATAGACAATTCAACACAAAAATGCCTTACTATAATTTTTATGAACATATATATGTTAACTGTGAGGAAATTTCACTTTCCACTAAACCTAGGCAATTTGGGGAGGGTAGTAATTCAGGTCAAACAAGTCACAACAAAGGTAAAATCTCTGGTGGATAACAGGGGTGCAATTTTGAAATTCAGGGGACATAATTTTAAGCCCTTGTCTAGGACAAGAAAGTGATTTCTCCAGGTTCTGTTTAAGAACCAAATCAGCATTGCAAATGATAAATTGCATAAGAGGTCTGAGGACTAGGAGAGCTCAGTTGACTTTGATGATCACAGAAGATTTCATGAAGGAGCTTGGGTTTGACCCAGCCTTCAGTTACAGATGGGCAGGAATGGGGTATATGTTATAGACAGAAAGCCAACTGAAGCAAGGCTTATATTTATGACAAGTTCAAGAGATGATGAGTGGATTAATTTGGTTAGAGTATATGGTTAATGTAGAAAAGTGGTAGGAGATGACTTTGGAAAGGGAATATTCCATAGTTTGGTGTAAGAAGAGCTATCTAGAATGAAAGAGTAGAGAGGGGGAGTGATATTTGATGATATATGATACCATGCAAGGTATTTGGTACAATCATTGAAAATAATATAAAACAATGTGAACAATGGGTAGAACTTGTAGTGAGGCAAATTTAAGCTTAATATCAATGAAAAACAATTCCTAACAATTAGAGCTGTTGAAAAGAAGAATGCACTGTCTTAATAAGTGGTGCATCCCCCGCTTCTTGAGAGATCTTCATACAGAACCCAAGCAAGCAAGCTTCTAGCCCAATCCTTGTAGCCATCATTCCAGGAAACAAACAATGTTGGGGAAGGGTCCAACCATCTTTACCAAATGCCAACAGATCAAGAAGGCCAGTCTAGCCAAAGCAGCAAAGCACATTGTTAATAAAGCAATGGGCCTGAAATATATGCTTTACAGTGTTTTGGTGACTGACAACCTCAGATCAATGGGGACCATTGTAGGGATGTTTCAGTGAGTCATAACTGGAGCCTATAAAAGGGAAATAAAAATGGGGACTGAGAGGAAAGGACATGTGCTCGTAATATCTGGTAGGTAGAGAGTAACGAAGTTTAATTTCTGTTTGAATGTGAGGAATGTTAGAGGACAAGAAATGTACTTTGAAAGGGAAGGCAAGTATCCACATAAAACATTTTTATTGTGTACTTTCAATCAGGTTGAAAAAATATTTCATAAGAAATATAAAGGCATGAGGCATTCTCTGGCATGAGAAAGCTATCAGCCTGTTTTAGACTGTCATAGATTTCTGAGTTAGAGGGGACTTTGGTAATCTAATGTGAGACCTTGTCCTTAACTACCCTCTGAGCCCTATCCTAAATTTGCAAATGGAGAAATTGAAGCCTGGAGATACTAGTTAAGGCCATGGAAGTGAGCTAGAGTCTCAGAGGTGTCAATGTTTCCTCCAGGGAACCAGATTAAAATTTAATTGGGAAATGTTTAAGAAAATAAATACAAATATAATGCTTCAAAGGTAATTAATTTGAATTTGTTGTTTTTTTAGTCAGTAAGGGGGTTACAGGGATCAAATTTCTGTTTGAGTTTGATACCAATGGACTAGATAACCCTCTCCCCATTATATCACCAGTTTTCCTTCCTCTCAGCCTATTGCTTGATCCCCTGTAACATCTGGTTTACCAGTAAAGATGAAGAGAAAATAATAAACATAGAGTTGTTAGATTGCCACTGTTTTTTACTCACTTTTCAAAGTACTTAGTTAATAAATATAAAACCTAGAACCATGCTAGTTTCAATTAATTATGTTGCCAGGGGAAATTTCTTCTACTTGGGATAGATCTGTCAGACAAAGATTTATTATTAGATTAGAAATGACATTTGTGTTGGAATCACCCAAGTAATCCAAATTAATATTTTTCTAAGTCCACAAAATTAGGAGGATAGAAAAAAAAAACTTTTACATTTCTGAGCAAATAGTACAGATAATGGTGAGTAGGAAGAAAAATTGAGCCCGTTAAAGGAATTAGTCTATTCCCATTATAAACATCTTTACTTATGTAGATGTCTGTGCAATTTTAATAATGATCACCCTGAAAGAAATTTCCCCATGTTGTAAAAGGATACTTAAATATCACCATTCAACCTTTCTGTATAAAGAAAGGACAAGGCAGAACACATAATTAACAATTTAACATGTTGAAAGGAATGACCTTGTGGGCTGAGCACAAAGCTACAAGGAAGAATTTAGACTTGTATTCCCTATATTTGGTGCTTCTAGCTACCTGGCTTCTTCCATCACTTCCAAGTAAATGACTCTCAAATCTGTAACAACAGTTGTGCCCTCTCTCCTGTGTTACAAATTCACATAACCAACTGTGTATTAGATAATATGCCCTCTATGATACAATGGAAAGATCTTGAAGTTTGGAGTCAAAAAACAACAGTATTAGTTAGCATTTGTATAGTACTTTAATGTGTGCAAAGTGCTTTTAAAATATTATCTTATGTTCCAAATTAATCTGGAAGGTAAATGCTGTTATTGACATCCCTGTTTACTAGATGAGGAAACTGAGTCAAGCAGAGGTAAAGTAACTTGTCAAGGGTCACTTAGTTAGCAAAGTATGAGGCAGGGTTTGTATTCAGTTATCCCTTACTCTAATTATAATACTGTATCCACTGAGCAAAGACCTGGATCCAAAGCCTGGCCCCTCCATGGACCATGAGGGGATTGGACTAGATGACTTTAATGGTCCCATGCAGCTCAAAATCTATGATCCTATGATTTTATGACTCATCTGTATATTATGCTAGCATCTCAAACTCTATAAGTCTAAAATTAATTTCTTACTTCTTAGAACTATTCCTTGTCTTAGATTCCTACTACTGTACTATTCTGAAAACCTGGATATTATATTTTATTCCTTCCCCTCTCTTGTCTCCTCTATCCAATAAATTTCAAAGACTACTTCCAAGGGATATTTCACATCTCTTTCCTTTTATATATTTCTACTACTGTGATGCTGCACTCTAGGGCAATGTTTACTAGTATTCACTTCTTTCAAACTATTGTGATAACCTACTAGTTGATTTTGTACCTCAAATTTCATCCCTTTCTACTTTATACACCTTTGTCAGAAACATCATCTAATGTATAGTTTGAATTATATTGCTTCATTCCTGAAAAGCATTCAATAACTCAAAATTATCTATTTATTAATGTCATTATACCTTAGCCTGGCATCCCAGGTGCTTTATAATATGGCTTTTGTTAACCTCACCATCTTCCTCTCATATGATTTTATTTCTTATATATTCTACCCCTACAACCAAAATGGCTTATCAACCTGTCCAGCTTCTGTACGCAATTTTCCCTAGACCTGGAATGGCTTATTCCAGTCATTTCCACTGAATGAAATCCAACCCAGCCTTTAAGATCCAGATCCATGAAAACTTTCCTCCATGAATCCTTTTCTGATCCCTTGATTTTATCTTGTTTTGTATTTTGCATAGTAGTTATTTTTATATATCCTATATTTCCTAGTAGATAACAAGATTCATGAATAGTACCATGTCTTTCTTCATCTTTGTGACTTCCTAAATGTCTAGAAGATTCTGATGAAAGAGCTACTTATACATCCTTCCCTAGCCCCGTCTAGAAAGGAAACCCTCTCTTCCTCTCACTATCCTTACTTATAGCCTGCCACTGTAAGAGAGAGAACTACTAGATTGTAAGACTTCTTCTTGATATGTGATAATAGACCTTGTAGACAATTTCAGCAGCCTTCTCCAAGGATGCAGGCCAAAACCCTAGGGCTGTTATGTCAACATAGCTCCTCTTCTCTCAGCAATCTGATAGGCAGCCACTACTTACAATGTCAAGACCAATTCTAAAATAGGGGGAGAACCATGATGGGAGAGGGTGATTCTTTGGTTATAATTGCTGTGGAATTCTGGGTGGGATAGGGTCTGTATCAGCATAACTTGAATAGACATTGTAGCAACAACATCATATTCACAGTGCATATGGTGGCCATGAATATGTCAGCACAATTCTGAATCAGAAAATACCACAGACTATCTGCATAGAAGACAGAACCAAAACATTTATTCAAACACCAGAAAGCCAAATCCATCATAATAACAAATAAATCTATGCACAAAAACAATGCAGAGGGCAACACCATCCCCAAGCTTTTTGTCTGCTAGAGTTGCCACAAACCAACTCCCTTAAACAAATCACAAACAGGATCCTTTAAACAAAATGACATTCTCTCACTCACAGCTAGCTGACTGTTTGCCTGTATCTTTCAGTTCTGACTGCTCTCTGACTAACTTTTTCTCAGCTCTTCTCTAGCTCTGCCTCTTCCTATTCCATGTGACTTAGACTCATGTGACACAGGCCTCCCTGTGATTTAAGAAGGTCACATGGGTCTATTAATGGATGGGAAAGACTTTTCCATTAAGAAGCAAAATTACATTAACAATAAGCAAAAATGCATTATCAATATGGACATCTGCCAAAGAAAGGAAAGGCTTTGCTTTTAGGGGCATAAACTAACATTCCTAGAGTTGTCTTATATTTAGCATTTGAAATTAGTGTCTTTCTAATTTAAACTATGCATTATTTTTTTCAGCATCCTTATCCATTCCAAACAGAAGAGACTATATGCCACTTGTTCAATAAGTTCCATAAGGGTAGATTCACAGAATGTCAAAACTGGAAGGGACCCCAGAGGCCATCTAACTCAATACACAAATAATCAACAATCTCTTTTTATTTTTTCAATTTTTATTTATTTTTTTAAAAATTATTTGTTTAATTTTAGTCTTCATCATTTCTACAAGATTTTGAGTTTCAAATTTTCTCCCCATCTCTCTACTCCCCCACCCAAGACACTATGCATTCTGATTACCCTGTCCTCCAATCTGTCTTCTCTTCTATCATGCCCCTCTGTTCCCTCACCCCAATCTACTCTCTTTTCTTGTAGGGCAAGATAGATTTCTATACCCCATTACCTTTATTTCTTATTTTCCCAATTGTATGCAAAAACAATTCTCAACATTCATTCCTAAAACTTTGAGTTCCATCTTCTCTCCCTTCCTCCCTCCCCACACATCCCCACTGAGAAGGTAGGCAATGGAGTATAGGCTATACATGCATAGGTATGTAAAAGACTTTCATAATAGTCATGTTGGGAAAGACTATATTTCTCTCCATCTTATCCTGCCCCCCATTTATTCTATTCTCTTTTTTGACCTTGTCCTTCCCCAAAAGTGTTTACTTCTAATTATTCCCTCCTCCCATTTGCCCCCTTTCTGTCATACCCCCTACACTCTACTTATCCCCTTCTCCCCTACTTTTCTGTAGTGTTAGATAGATTTTCATGCCAAATTGAATGTGCATATTATTCCCACCTTAAGTCAAATGTGATGAGAATGTTTCAATTTTGCCCTCTCACTTCCCCCTTTTCCCCTCCATTGAAAAAGCTTTTTCTTGTCTCTTTTATGAGAGATAATTCACCCCATTCCATTTTTCCCTTTCTCCTCCCAACATATTCCTCTCTCACCCCTTAATTTATTTTTTTTAGATATTTTCCCTTCCTATTCAACTCATCCTGTGCCCGCTGTCTATATGAATATAATCCTTCCAACTACCCAAATACTGAGAAAAGTCTCAAGAGTTTCAAATATGATCTTTCCAAGTAGGAATGTAAACAATTCAACTGTTTAAGTTATATGTTGTAAGTTATGTTGTATTATATGCTATATATTATATTATATATAATAGATATATATAACATATAATACAAATGGTATATTATATCTGTATTATATGTTATTATGTTGTAAGCCCTTTATGATTTCTCTTTCTGTTTACCTTGTCATGCTTCTTTTGATTCTTATGTTTGAAAGTGAAATTTTCTATTCAGCTCTGGTCTTTTCATCAAGATGCTTGGAAGTCCTCTATTTCATTGAATAACCATTTTTTTCTCCTGAAATATTATACTCAATTTTACTGGGTAGGTGATTCTTAGTTTTGATCCTAGGTCCTTTGACTTCTGGAATATCATAGTCCAAGCCCTTCAATCCTTAAATGTAGAAGTTGCTAGATCTTGTGTTATCCTGATTGTATTCCCACAATACTTGATTTTTTTTATGTTTGTTTGCAATATTTTCCCCTTGACTTGGGAATTCTGGAATTTGGTTACAATATTCCTAGTTTTTCTTTTCAAATTCCTTTCAGGAAGTGATCAGTAAATTCTTTCAATATTTATTTTACCCTCTGTTTCTTGAATATCAGTGTAGTTTTCCTTGGTAATTTCATGAAAGATGATGTCTAGACTCTTTTTTTGATCATCACATTCAGGTAGTCCCATAATTTTTAAATTGTCTCTTCTAGATCTGTTTTCCAGGTCAGTTGCTTTTCCAATGAGGTATTTCACATTGACTTCTATTTTTTTCATTCTTTTGGTTTGTTTTGTAATTTCTTGGTTTCTTATTAAGTCATTAGCTTCCATCTGCTCCATTTTAATTTTTAAAGAACTATTTTCTTCAGTGAGCTTTTGAACCTCCTTTTCTATTTGGCCAGTTCTTCTTTTTAAAACATTCTTCTCTTCATTGACTTTTTGGACCTCTTTTGTCATTTGGATTATTCTATTTTTAAAGGTGTTGTTTTCTTCAGCATTTTTTTTTGGATCTCCTTTAGCAAGCTGTTGGCTTGCTTTTCATGATTTTCTTTCATCACTCTTGTTTCTTTTCCCAATTTCTCCTCCACCTTTCTTACTTTATTTTCAAAATCCTTTTTGAGTTCCTCCAAGGTCTGAGACCATTGCATATATATTTTTGGAGGTTTTGGATGTAGAAGCCTTGACTTTTATGTCTTCCTCTGATGGTATACTTTGCTCTTCCTCATCCAAAAGGGTGGGATAAAGTACGTATTTGCCAAGAAAGTAACATTCTATAGTCTTATTTTTTCCCTTTTGGGGGCATTTTCCCAGCCAGTTACCTGACTTTTCAATTCTTTGTCAAGAAGAGGGTATACTCTAGAGACCTATAAGTTCTCAGTTCCTCCAAGGTGTCACAGTAAAGGGAGAAGAGTTTACTCCTCTCCTGGCCTGTGCTCTGGTCTGGGAGCAACCACAAACTTTTTTTGCTCAGGATCTGTGAGTAGAATTCCTTCTCCAGAGCTTCCACCAGCTCCATCATACCAGTGTTCCTCTTCCCCTTAGGGCTGCCACTCAGAACTGAGATCCAAATCAACTGCTCAATTCCCCCAGGGTCTTTTGGGTGAGGGCTCCCAAAATAGAGGCTACTGCTGCAGTGCCTGCTGCCACGCTGGGGCCAGTGCTACGGCCAGATCCTACTCCCTTCTTACCCAAGTGAAAGAGCTCTCTCACTGACTTTTGAAGCTGTCTTTGGTGTTTTGGGGTTGAGTAATCTTGGAACCACAGCTGCTACCCATGATCCTGTGCCCTGAAGCCTGCTCCAGTCCTGTCCATGCCATGCAACCAAGGCTGCACTGTGCTCTGCTCTGAGCCTAGTGTAATAGACCTATTTTGTTGTCCTTCTAGGCTGTCTTGGGCTGGAAATCTCTTTCACTCTGTCATTTTGTGGCTTCTGCTGCTCTAGAATTTTTGGAGTCATTTTTTATAGGTATTTTATGGGCTATGGGAGTAGAGCTAGAGCAGGTCCATCCTTCTACTCTGCCATCTTGGCTCCATGCAGCAATCTCTTTTTGAATCAAGCCTGATAAGTTGTGTTTGTCCTTCATTGTCGAAGAGGATTATGACATCAGGGAAATAATGGCATGACTTTTAGTTGACTTTGATTTGAATGAACCAGGGTTGGGCAAGGTCACTAGCCTCACTTTCTCCTCCAGAGCTATCTGGGTCCAGTGACCAGATATTCATCAGGATGATTGGAGATGCCCCAGGATGGGAAACTCTGGCCCTTTTAGGCTAAGGTCTTTTCATTTTCTCACTTTGAGTGAGGTAATAGCCATACAGTGAATAGATTTCTGATGAGTAACTTATTGCTGATAGTAAAATGAGATGTTGTCATAGCTAGGACTTGATCTCTTACTCTTCGTTATGTGCTTATTCTATTCTACCATTGACCTGGAATTTACATCTCAGGTAACTTCAGAGACATATTTTGGTTTATTCACCAACTTCTAAGCATGAATCCAAAACAATTCTGACCTACCTTTTCCTCTACTCCATACCTTCTTAGCAGTAAATTATAAGATGAATGCAAATTTTCATGGGAAGAAAGACTTACAAATCTTAGAGCGGTCAGAAGAAGGATACTATAGAATGGGAGGGTGGAATTGTTTGGACAAAGATGAAGAATAATGTATCACATAGACCTACAGGTTTGAAGATGTATGAAGAGCTCACATGGTCCAATAATTATTCACTAAATGTTAATGAGAAATACATTTTTTGGTGAGTTTGTATACTTAGTTTTGATGTGTTACCATAAAAGTTAAATGTGAATCAGAAAGTATTTTAAGAAAAAACAAAATTTTCTCCAAATCTACAATCTTTTAACAGTGGAGTAATCATATAAATTTATCATTCTCCATAGTAGATGAAATATAGAAGAAT
Source organism: Bettongia penicillata ogilbyi (assembly GCA_023548195.1). Classification (NCBI taxonomy): domain Eukaryota; kingdom Metazoa; phylum Chordata; class Mammalia; order Diprotodontia; family Potoroidae; genus Bettongia; species Bettongia penicillata. Next base: position 1,168,749 of record JAJHZJ010000635.1, on the reverse strand, counting down.
GTGGAGATATCTTTAAAGCTAATTAGTCAGAAGGAAATGAAGAGAATGATTGCACCAGAGAAATTCCTTCTTCTGACAGACTTTTGAAATGCATAAATTCAGTATATAATCTCCACTAAAACCTAGTTTCTCCTTTTCCATAATTTTAAGAAATCAATATTTCTTTTTGAGAAACTTTGAACCTTGTGTTGTAGAGCTTGGGATTTTCATCTCATCTTTACTGAAAGATTTGCTTTGCTTTGGGGAATGGCTATTGATTGTGTTTTTTTTCTTAGGAATCACTAAGAATTCAGCTTTATTAGGCCAAGTTTTCAATAGAGTCCTGAGGCAATGTCAGACCTCAGTAAATTTTGCACTGAAATAGAAGGTTACACAACCTTGACCAAAGCCATCGGAGGAGGAATGATTTTATTTCTTACCTACCAGAGAATGATCGTTAAACTTAGTCAAGTAGCTTTCCATTGTCTGTCTTGCAAAGTTTTCAATTCTCCTAGACCTGTCATCATGAATTCTTTATGTACTACATTCAATCCTTAGAGTATTCCTTCTGCCAGCTGCCAAGGCCATTCCCACAATTTACCTTGCATTTATTTTGGATATATTTTGTGTACTCCTTTATATGTATATGTTGTCTGTCAAAAGAAGGTAAATACTGTTTGAGCATATGCAATTTCATTTTATCTTTGTATTTTCACTGTAGTGTATGGTGCATGGCAGACACTTGATGTTTAATAAATACTTGCTGACTGTTTATACTAGATTATGATGAAGTAGGAATGCTTTGGCATAATAGAAGAGGTTCTGGATGTGAAGTTGGGAGCCTTGGTTTACATCCAGAATCTGGCACTAGGGAAATGGGCAAATCTCTTTATCTTCCTAAACATCAGTTTTCTTGTCTGTAAAATGGGGACATTAATACTTCCATTACCTACCCTACAGTAGGAGGGAAGTGTTACAGAAATGTAAAATGGTGTTAGATTGATACCTATTTCTTGTGGCTGAAAATCTTCCAGTACATACATTGCTTTTGTCTGATTTCTTTGGTGACCTCCAGGAATCTATATAGATTCCTTAAGTTTTGAACTATATCTTTATATATTAACTGCTTAATCAGGATTTCTTTCTTCATTAGATAATTCATTCAAAATGGTGGGGCCCTCTATCTCTTATTTATTCATAAATTGCTTGCCTATCCATACATATGAAAGAAGACTCTATATCTAGAGAAAGAACTGACAAATAGAAGTATGTATAGGATGATTTTACATATATATGTATGTATACATACATACACACACATTTGTGTATAATAGTAGCCATTTCTAAGGCAGGGGGAGGGAATAAAAGGGAAAAAAAAGTTAAATGGTAACTTTATTATATATTTAAAAGGTACAGCAGCTTACACATAACTTTCAGTTTTATGTATGATCATCTTTTTTTTTTCTATTCTACTATGTTGTGGAAATACTTGTTTTATTTCTCAAGTTCAGAATAAAATAAATAAAATTAAAAACAACAGTGGTACTATAATAACAATGTGACAAATGATTGACTGATATCACATGTATGAATTGGCATGTGCCTTCAAAACAATGAAACAGATATAAAATCATTAACTATAAAACATCTAAATATAACACACTTTCTACTCTCCCAGTAGTATTGTGAGAGATCATTGAGGGGCCAACCTTTACTTTAGAGCTGACTGCCTTTCCATTTGACTCCTTTCAATGTGAAATCATGGCAGAATTGGAAAGAAAATAAGAGATCATCAAGTATTAACTCCTACCCAAGGAAAGTGCTCAATGCAATCTCTCTCTCCTCCTCCCCGCCCCCCCATATAAAATTTGAACATTTCCCTTCCCCCAGCCCTTAGGGTAATTTTGGTGACAGTGAAAATATCCTCACTGAGAAGACTGTTTCCTATTTTCCTAGAGGTAAAGGGAAAAAATAAGTTTCACTGATGTTTCCCCTATGGCATAATGTAGATTCCTTGTTAATATTAGGATCTCAGTCAGCAAGACAGTATTATCTCATGAAAAGAACCTAGTATCAGAATCCTGGGAGATTTGGGTTAGTCCTTTGATTTTTTTTTTCCAATGACCCATTTTATTATCTCTAGGATGTCAGATAATTCTCTGTACTTAGGACTATCCGTCATAAAAATGGTCATTCTTGTCAATTATGCACATATCAGTTATATGGTCACAAGGAAAGGAGAAAAAGATGTGTGTGAATTGTACGAAGTATGTATGTGATTACATTCCAAAACTAAATAGAAATGGTTTATACATTTTAAAGAATTTCTTACTATGTAAACTCCATATCTCATATCAACAAGTATTATTAAGAATTAATTATAATGGAGAGAGGCATTGTGATGGTGAATCCCCAGTGATATTCTTGGGAGGTGAAGAAAATACCATTCCTGATGCTTACCAGTGATATAACCATGAACAAGTCTTTAACTTTCTGAACAACAGTTCCTTTAATATTATGTGTTGCCTATCACAATGGATTCTTAGGATCAAATGGAATACTGAAAATAAAATATTTTGCAAAACCTAAAATACTTTATAAATTGCAGTTGTTATTATGACTGTTAAATGGAAGGTCACCCAAAGGACAATGAAAGGATTGAGATGAACAAACATAAGAGGTATTACTTTGACAACCAAAAATTATGTGATAGAAGTGCATTAAGGATCAAAAATATGTATGGCTTGAAAAGAAAGGAGTCTTTGTTACATATTAAGAACAAAGAATAACCAAAGGATTGCCCATAGGTTTTGTAATATCCTCAAAAGGTCAAGATAATTTGAAGAAGTCCTCTAGAATATTGAGTTTTTTTTAAAAATTTTGGGTTTTTTAAAGGGTTTTTATGACTGTTTTTGTTTGCGTTTGTTCTCTTAGTGACTAGCTTTCCCTATCTTGCCCAGCATAGAAGCTGCTGTTGTCATTGAGTCATTCCAGTCATGTCCATTCCTCCATGACCCATTTGGGGTTTTCTTGGCAAAGATATTCGAGTAGTTTACATTGCCATCTCTAATGGATCCAGTGGATCTTTTTTGTCAGTCAGTCAGAGGTTAAGTGACTTACCCAGTGTCACAGAGAAGAAATATTTGAGGCTAAACTCCAGGCCTAGTGCTCTAGGTGCTGAGCCACTGGCTGTAGGCTCAAAAGTACAGTAGCCCAATTCCACTGTAAATTCATGAGCCCAATGCCCCCTACAAACTGGAACAGGAGCCTTGACCAACTACATTCTGAGGTCAGTCCATTCAGCCTTCCTTGGACAAATTCATGGTCACCTGTTACTTCAGGTTTATCATATTAATGCCAAACATGATACAGATAGCTGATTGACATTGCCCACTGAAGCTCAAAACCCTTGAGCTCAAGAGATCTGCTGGCTTTATCCTCTCAGTTAAGTGAGATTATAGACATACATCTCCCCACCTGCTGACTAGATGGCCTTTGACACATTTATAATAGGTCATGGGCAAGAGTTAATCAAAATAAAGCAGCATTGGGAGGTTGTAATGATAATGGCTGAAGACTGGGTCTTCATGAGATCATGGATTCATTCAAGTACTTAAGTATTATATAAATTAAAATTGGTCAAAGATATACCTATTTCTTTATAGGTAATAAAATGGCTATTTCAGATTTACTGTGATTTGTGGTTAGTAGTATCTTAATTCTCAAAATTATTTTTTAAAAAAAAATATTCTAACCTTAAAGAATTTAAGTGAAAACATACCAAGTCAAACACACTAAAATCCAGCATTGCTTTCTTTGAAGCAACCAGTTTCTTAAAATCCCCCAGTTATTTAAACCTTAAAGAAATGGACACAACTGAAGAAAATGCTACAATAAAGCATATGGCATTCTGAGATAACACATGGCTGAGAGCAAACAGATCTAAGCAATATGTTATCTCACAGTTCCAGGGTGCTTTTGAAAGGATTAAAAAATAAAAAACTCTCCCCCAATTGTCCTTCCCTATCCCCCTTCCCCAAAAGAAACAAAGTCAGCTAATACAAAGAAGGACAATCTGGAAATGTGTGATATATTGATTATTTTACCCTATATGTGAAATAAGTGACTATGGTTATATTAAAAGAAAGGATAGGAAGAGAATTCATAGCACATTGATAGACTGGATAAAAGGAAAACTTTTGAATGGAAAGGCAAACATATTGAAAACTGAATATTTTCTGGCACAAATGGCCAGCAGTGTAATGAATATGAGGCAATAAAATCAGAGAAAAAGGAATGAAAAATTCATGTGCCATCTTAGACTTCTGCCCCTGACTACAACTCTGGTCATTTGATTCTCTACTCAATCCTCTTTCTATTATACCATGATGTCTCTTAATTTAGTACATTCTATTTAATGATGACAAGCAATTAATTCAGAGCTCAGTAACTGCAGAGACATATTATTTGCTACTAATTGCATAGTTTAATATAAGCATAATGTAGAACAAATAGCCAAGTTCTTATGGGAGACAATGTGGAGTGATGGAAGAGAAGTGGATTTGGAGTAAAAGTAACAAAATTTGAATGCTGTTTTCTGCTAAGGATTATCTACTATGTGCTAGGCACTATGCTAAGTCCTTTACAAATATTATGTTATTTTATCCTCACAATTTTATAGTTAAGAAAACTGAGTCAGGCAGATATTAAGTGATTTGCCCAGGCTCACTCAACTAGTGAATGGATAAGGCTGGATTTGAATTCAGATCTTCCTGATTCTGGGCCAGTGCTTTAGCCATTGAACCATCTAACTTCTATCTTATTACCTATATAACTTTGTCAAGTCTCTTAAACCTTCTAGACCTGTCATACATCCTAGAACAAGCATTCGTATACCATCCTTGACTTATAAAACAAACCTCTTAATTGCATTTGAAATCTTCCAGTTAACCAAATCTATTTGCCTAATTCATAGGGATGTCATTAGGGTTATTAGTTTACCCATTATCTGAACACTTTCAACATGCCATCAAGGATTTCATTAGGGGCCTATTGTATATAGAAAATTTATTTTAGATTATGGAAAAAGTTCAAGATGTGCCCAAAGGATTTCATGCCCAACTCCCCACCCACTTATTTAGAAAGAACTAGTATCATAAATAATAGATGCTATCTATTACCCTGAAAAACAAAGAAGGCTGAAACTTACATCAAGATGGTTTGGTGACTGATTGGAAATACAAGGTGAGGAATAAGAAAGAGTAAAAGATAACCCAAAGATTTAAAACATAGGCTGTGTCAATAATGGTCTGTCTCAGTAAGCACCCCAACATACACAAGAGGGTCTGCTATAACAGGTTCTTTGATTTGCTTCCCTGAAAGGAAAGACATCTTTTGAGGGGTTAACAATCACTTTAATCAAGCACAGGTATCAGAGAAAATCAAAGTCAAAATTTCAAAGAAATCAGAAATCAACAGACAGCGCTTCCAAACTGCCTGACCACAAACATGCATACATCTTTATTAGAGAGGGAAGCACCAATATCTGGGTTTTCAAAGCTGGGGGCTGCTTAACAGCTTCTCAGCCTCTCATAAGACACACAAAACTTCTTTCAAAAACTAAGTCCCAAAGTAAAACCTCACCCTCAGAGTATTTATATACTTTTTATAGCCACAGGACGTAGCCCTCTGAACCAGTACCTCAATAGAAAAAACAAAAGGTATTTGGGACCCTCCTACAAAACAACTCCCCTAATCAAGATTCAAAATGGGCAGACCCATCAATGGATAGGAAAGATCCTCCCCAATCACATTCAAATAGAGGCATTATAGTTCCTGATTACACTAAAACAAAAACAGCAAAAGATCCTATTTTACTAGCCATTACATGGTCCCACTGGCAAAAAGGGTGAAACTCTTAAGAAGCTCAACTTTGGGGAGAAAAAATATTAAGTCCAATTAAGGTCCTTATCTTTGGTGCATTGACTAGGGAATTAGGTACCATCTATCTTTGTTTGGCAGGGAGATGGGCAGGTTCTATTTGAGGGCATATTTATTTCTTTTCTTAATCTAAATCTCATTTTGGCCATAAGCTCCATAAGTTATTTAACCAAAACCATGAATTCCCGTGAAAACAAACTTATAAAGGAATAGAATAGAAAGGTAAGGATTATATTATATTCTCTAGACTCATCCCTGTTTTTTCATCGGATTGGTTCCAGTTTCTTGTAGGTTCTAAGCTTGTTATTGTGTTTGAAATATGGCAGAATAACAGTTTGACTTCATTTTTTCTTTCATTATGCTTGCATATTTCTATCCCAATGCCACTTGGCTTAACTTTAAATTTTACTAGGGCACATAGTTACAGTCTGGTAGGCACTCTCACTGCTTGACTCATACATTTAAGAATCTTCATGCTCTTTGAAGAAAATCATAGCTTTTCTCAAAATGAAGTATGATTTTTAAAGAGTATTTTTAAACTGATAATTCATATTTATTTGAATATGAAGTCTGGAAGGAGCCTTTTAGATCATGTTGAACAGCCTCTTTATTTTAAATCTAAAGATTCCAGAATGAAGAAGTCATTAATAAACTAATATGGGGTAATGGTATGTTGGTTTTGTTAATTGGCCCTAAATATAAAATATTATTTAAAAAAAAAACTGCTGTTCTAATCTAACCGACACCTAAGTAAGAAAAAAAATCTTCCTCCTCTGCCTTCCCCCTCTTAACACCATATAGCTACATAGCTAACAAAAAGTCATCTAGATTTCTTGTGGGGAAAGAGGGGAGGAAGACCTACAGTGTGGTGGAATCTATTGCTTCCATTTCATTTTTTCACTGCTCTACTTGTTAGGCATTTCCCCCCTGACATCAAACCTAAATTTATCATCTTTTTATAGTTTCTACCCACTTACTGCTCCTTATTCTGCCTTCTAGAGACATCTAATCCCTATCTCGTATGGCAGCCCTTTAGTTGGTGATCCTTTGTTGTCAAAGAGGACCAAAATGACATCAATACGTTGGCGTCAAGTTACAGTGCAACCAACTATGGCTGATCAGATCAGTATGAACTCAGAATGCTCTACCACAATCAGGCAGAAATAGTACATGTGAACATTTGTGGTAGATTCTTCAAATTTGTGCATCACACATTTTCTTTTGAGCTATATCAATTTGGTTTCCTCATAGAGCCCAACACCTTCTCTGGTGAGGGCATGCCATGCTAGGCAGTCCTATGCCAATGATTCCCATTGTAATGTTAATATAAGGTTCATGATGGGTGGAGGAAGAGTTAAAGATCTTCCCCACCCATTAATAGCCCTCAGATACCTTTTGTTAGTTTCTAATGAGGCACTGGGTCACCAGGGTCATGCCCTTCAGCTCTGGAAAGTGCACATATACTCTGAGATGAGGTTTTACTTTGGGGCTTATGTTTTGGAAGAAGGTTTACACGCCAGATGAGACTTTGGGCATCGATTTTAAGAAGCCCCCTGACTTTGAAAACCCAGATGCTGGTGCTTCTCTCTCTGGTAATGATGTATGTATTGTCTATGGTCAGACAATTAGAACCCCTATCTGTTGATCTTTATTTCTCAGTTTGTATTTTCTCTGAAGTTCAAGGTGCTGACTTTTTCCCCTGAACTAAGTGTGTTTGTGTTTGATTAAAGTAGATTGTTTAATTACTTGATTAAAGTAAATATATGTGCTTTATTAAAGTAGATTGTGGAAAGTTGCTTTCCTTTTAGAAAAGCAGATCTAAGAATGTGTATAGCAGGCCCTCCCAGGTATGCAGGGGTCCTTTCTGATACACCCATGTTACACAATCAGTTCCAAAGTTCTTAAGAGACATCTTGAGAGTGTCCTTGTATCACTTTTTCTGAACACCATGTGAGTGCTTGCCCTGTGTGAGTTCTCCATGAAATAGTCTTTTTGTCCATCATACATTTGCAATTTGAACAACGCAGCCATCAGAGTTGCATTCTCTGAAGCAGAGATGGAATGCTTGATAATTTAGTTTGAGAAAGGACCTCAGAGTCTGGTATCTTATCCTGCCAGGTGATCTTCAGAATCTTCCTAAGACAATTCAAATGGAAGTGATTCATTTTCCTGATATGGTACTAGTAGACTGTTCAGGATTCATAGGCATACAACAATGAGGTCATAGCACAACTGCTCTGTAGACCTTCATTTTGATAGTCAGTCTAATACCTTTTCTCTCTCACGCTTTCCTTCAGAGCCTCTCAAGCACTGAGCTAGTTCTGCAAATGCACATATCAATCTCATTATCAGTGTCTACATCCCTGGAAAGTATCCATTCAAAGCTTCTCCATTTGCTGTCACCGATGGCTCCACACATGGATGGTGCTGTCTGATGGAGTACCTGTGTTTCCTTGATGTTAATTGTTAGGTTAAAATTAGCACAAGCAGCAGGGAATCAATCCATACTTTGCTACATCTCAGTTTCAGAGGCTGCACTGAGTGCACAGTCATCTGCAAACAGAAAATCACGCACCAACACTCTTTCCACGTTAGTTTTGTCTTGTAACCTTTTCAAGTTGAAGAATTTGCCATCAGTGTGATAGCTGACCTTGATGCCATGTTCATCTTCATTGAAGGCATTTGACAACATGACTGAAAATATCATGTTAAAAAGCATGTGTAGGACAGCTAGGCAGACCATTGACCCTGGAGTCAGGAGGACTTGAGGTCAAAGCCAGCCTCAGACCCTTGATACTTTCTAACTGTGTGACCTTGGGCAAGTCACTTAATCCCAATGGCCTTGTCTTCCCACCTTCAAAAAAAAAAAAAAACCATGGGAGCAAGCACACAGCCTTGTTTCACTCCACTGTTGCTAGGAAAGCACAAAAGCATCATTCAGAACCCAGGTAAAATGTTGTCATGAAACTGATGAGCAATGAACTTCTTCGGGAAACCAAATTTGGACATAAATTTCCACAAGACTTTGTAACTAATAATATCAAAGGTGTTAGTCCGATCTACCAATGTTGTGCACAGACCTGTTCCTCTCCTGGAATTTCTCCTGAAGTTATCAGGAAGCAAACATCATGTTGAATGTTTTTCTGCCCTTTCTGAAGCAACACTGACTGTTGGGTATATGATTATCTTCCAGGTTAAAGATCAGCCTGTTAAAGAGGACTCTGGCAAGAATCTTGCCAGTGATGAGTAAGAGAGAGATACCCTGTGATTGGTATAAGACAATCTATTTCCTTTACCTTTATAGAGATGGATGATGGAGGTATCCCAGGGGGATAGCCTCCTCTTGCCATATAACCTGGAAAATTTCAGTCAGCTTTTGAATAGATTCCCTACCTTGTAAATCTCAGCTGTGAATCACTTTTGGTTTGCTGAACTTTGCTGAAATGCCTAATGACCTATTCTTAACAGGCCATTTAAAGAAGAGTTAAGTCAAAGAAATCTAAAAATTTTAGAGAGAGTGTTTATCTAGCCAAATTATCTTGTATGCATTGTGATGAGCACGAAAGAATTATAAGATGGGCCCTGTTATCAGAGAATTTACAATGTATGTATTGACATAAAATAGGAAACAGTTAAATCACAATGCTAAAATAAATAGATTAAGCTCCAAAAGTATATTTTAATGAATTTTTAGGAAAAATAACTTCCCATACAATAGTGTCACAGATAATGGCTCCCAAGTGTGGAAATTCCCTCTCTCATGCTGATTGGCACCTTTCCTGCAATGTGTAGTCTTAGAAATCTGCCTACAGGATAAAGACATTATGGGATTTTGTCAGGGTTATACAACCAATATGGGTCAGAAATGAGAACCGAATGCAGTTTTTCCAGGCTTCCAGGCAAGCTCCCTAATCCATTATACTCCGTTGCCTTTCTTATGAAATCTGTATGAAATCTCTTAATAATGCCAACAATTATAACTAACATTTATAATCTCAATACTCCAATGGATCTGTGAATTTATCAATGTTGCTTCCAAAGTTACAGATTACAATGCATCCATACTTACATATCCTATGAAATTCTTGTATGTATCTTCCAATAATTGACCATAGGGGATCCACTCAAGATTTTTGAGGACCTCCTTCACTTTGTAATGGAATTTCAAGGACATTAGTGGAGCACATATGTTGTACATTACTTATCTCTCTCAAAATTTGACCAACTCATCTTCTGGGGTGCTGTAGTCTAGTAACAATCACTGTACACTTCCCTATTGTTATGTGAAGTGATACTCATTTATAAATTATTGGTCAATTAGATTGATCAGGGAATCTGAAGTCAGCAACATTAGTAAGTTTTGGAGTTAAAAAGATGGTCTTTTTTTCCCCAAGAAAGAAGCTTGGTGTAGTTAAGGTGTTGTTGTAATTTCCCAAAGGCAATTCAGACCACTTTCTCCCTTCTGTTTAATTCTGGGTCCAACTTATTCCTTCAGAGTGTCTATTAAATAAAGTTATTGATGGATGAACTCCATAGACAATCTATATAGCTACATGTAATAATCAGGACAATCTGCATTTTTGTGCTGTTAATTTTTCCTATGTGGATGGGGTAAACAACTCGAGTGGCTCTCTATTTAGTCCAGGAGGCACTGCAAAGACCCTAGGACTAGGTAAAACCAACACAGAGAGGTGTATCTGGAAGATGCCATCAGCTATAAGGAATCTCCTTTCAACTTGAATTCTATACTGGTTTTCCTCCATGATGATGGCAAGCACTTTTGTTGAGTATGCATTTCTTTGTCTTATGTTTGGCTTCAAATGAATAATCCTGAGATTTGCTGAATGAGTCTCTCTTTGTTGATATGCTCTTCAAGAGATCTTGCATAATTTTGATGTGTGCATGGGAGTTTTCTTATTGTAAAACAGAGATTTCTAGTGAAGTTTAAAAAAAATGAAAAGAAATATTGTCAAGTGACCTCACTAAGCAGTCATCTTGAGAAGTTTGAAGGGAGAGGCTAGAGGAAGAATAAAAGAGAAACATGAAAAAACCTATAAAGATTTTCATAAGAAAAAGCTTTTTTTGTCAGAATCTGACACTGCCCTTACACCCTAACATCACAGCTCCAAATAGAGGAATATTAAATACTTAGAGAATATTTATTTTCTAAAAATATTAGAGAAAAACAAAGATATAAAACACTTCAAAGCCAACTTTAGACCTTACTAATTACCCACCACCTCCACCTTACCCCCATTCAAAAAAAAAATAGTTGACTGAGAGGGCATCCACCAGAATTGACTTAATTTCCAACTTTATAGAATCATAGATTTGGATCTGGAAAGGAACTTAGATACCAATAAGTCCAAACCCCCATTCCTACTTTTTTTCCAATAAATGAGGAAACTGACACAAAGAGATTTAATTGACTTGCTAGGATGACAGAGCTAGTAAGTGTCTAAAGTAATATTTGAAGCCAGGTCTTCCTAACTCCAAGGCCAGTGCCATTTCCCCTACAATGTATCCTCTCATCTACATGAATTTTTAAGGAGAACGTATCTATACGTATATAGAGAGTTTTCTTGATGAAGATATTAGTAGGGAGCAGTCAGACTTTTGCAAAAGATATTCCATAGTAGACTGCATCTTTACCATCACAAAAATAACTCAAAGATATAGAGAATAGAAGGTTCTGCTGTGTTTCTTGCTTTTGTTTTCAAAATAATTAATTTTCACAAGCATTTTATTTCATGCCTGTTTTCCCATAACCCTTCTCAACATTTATCATTTTCTTCTTTTGTCAAATTTTTGCAAATTTGATAGGTAAGAGGTTGAATCTAAGTTTTTATTTGAATTCTCTCATTATGAATATAACTCAAGTCTCAAAGGTCAAAGATTGGAATTCTCTCCTCATCAGTGTAGTGCCTCAGCCTGTATGAAAGTTGGGGCAGAATTGGTAAATGCTGGTGAGAGCGGAAGAGAGGAGAGCTCCAACCTCTTCAGTCTCTTCAAGTTTTCTTTAATTTCTTTGGGTTTTGCTTCTAGCTTCTGGCTTCCAGCTTCAAGACAGAAGATGGAAGACATCAAACCCACTTTGCATTGACTCTGGGAAGAATCTGCCATGAGCAGAGCTAGGAGTGTCCATCATGTCCCTGTCCATACCTTGCCACTGTAGAGAATTCAGGGAGTTACTCCTTGAATGAGATCCAAGAGTCTCTCTCTCTCTCTGTCTCTCACTCTCTCTGTCTCTCTGTCTCTGTCTCTGTCTCTCTCTCTTTCTCTCTCTCTCTCTGTCTCTGTCTCTCTCTCTGTCTCTGTCTCTCTGTCTCTCTGTCTCTGTCTCTGTCTCTCTCTCTCTCTGTCTCTCTCTCTCTCTCTCTCTCTCTCTCTCTCTCTCTCTCTTTCTCTCTCTCTCTCTCTCGGCTGAGCTGAGTTACTTTGTTCCTGGTGAGTGAGCTCTTTCAGTATGTCTACTACATATCCTCCAATGAATGATTTCTCTGATTTCTGTTTTGCTATATTGACTTGGACAAATGGATTTCTTGCCTACTCGTTACATTTGCTCATTGTAGAACTGGTATTTGATGGGAAAGTTGTCAAGCCCTAGATATAAAGTTGGAGTCCTTTCTCCCTAACAATAAACCATAATCAGAAGTTAGATTGAACCTGAAAATCACATTCTTTAGAACAATAAAATGTTTGGGAGAAGATAAAATGCTAGCCTGTTAGAGAACAGAGTGGCCAAGGTTGGCCTTAATATCTCCTCTTTCCCTTCCAGGCAAGAAATAGTCTCCCTTGGAAAAAGGTGGAGGGAGAAGAAGCTAGAAACATCTATTCTGTCTCCCTTTGAGCCACACAATGACACCCCCAGGTCATATATGGGGAACATCTTTCCTGCCTTAATGATTTAGAGCTTATGCATACATACATATGTATGTATATATACACATGTACATACACACACACACATATATATATATAGTTCTTAATACCTTAGATTTTTTCCTTCGAGCACTATTCATATTATTTTGTGTTTATTCTTTGTTGACTTTTAGAGATGATGTATCATTTTTGTTGAGTTGTTTTCAGTCATGTCCAACTCTTTATACCACATTTAGGGGTGTCTTGGCAAAGACACTGGAGTGGTTTGCATATCCTTCTCCAGTTTATTTTCCAGATGAACAACTGAGGCAGACAGGGTTACATGACTTGCTCAGGGTCACACAGCTGGGAAGGAAGTGTCTGAGGTCAGATTTAAAGTCAGAAAGATGTCTTCCTGATTCCAGGCCCAGATTCTATCTACTGCACCACTTAGCTGCCCTTCATATATGGGTCTGCCTTTTATAGAGCACTTTACATAAGTTATCTCACTTGAGCATCACTTTATCCCCCTGAAGAAGATGTTGTGGTATTAAAGTTCCATTTTAGCAAACCAAAATTCAGAAATATTAAATGACACATCCAAGGCCATAAAGCTAATAACTGTTGGAAGTAGTTTTTGAAACCAAGACTTCCTGACTCCTACTCTATCATAATTTATACTTAGAAGTTTCCTTATAATAAATCCATATAATATGCTCTTTCTTATTTACTTAACCCATAATATAGATGGAAAAGTATTAAGCACAGCCCTTAACCTGGAGTCCTGAGGCACCCTTTGAGTTCTTGGCTACAGCTGGCATAAATTAAGCTTTAGGCAATGGGGTGGCCAGTGTAGGGCATAGCAAAGTTGCAAAAACAGCAATAAATTCAGGCTGGACATAGATTTTGGCAGGTAGCAGACATGTGAGGTGAAATAGGTTGCAGATTAGGCCAGCACCTGACGTCAGCAGTACTCACACTTAGGAAGGCAAATTTCAAGGCTGTTGGGGAAAGTAGGTCATGTATAGAAAGCTCAAATGTAGAGGACTTTGGTTTATTAGGACAGAAAGACTTCAGGCAGAGGCAAGTCAGTGCTGAGGGAGGAAAATATGACAAAATCCTACATTTATTTGACTGAACTTACTGGTTTTTAAAAGGGCCTCACCTCATTTGGGCTTATCTTGCTCTATCAGGTGTAGGAAATTGGTCCTTAGTCCCTTTGGCCCCTCAAATATATATGTATGTGTGTGTGTGTGTGTGTGTGTGTGTGTGTGTGTGTGTATGGATTATGTTTTCTTATCTGTTCGGGGAGACTAGTTCTCTTTGTTATAATATCATGATTCATTCTCTAGTGGTCTCTTATGGGTTAGTGTTCCATGGCTTATGACTAAGTCTTCTGCTATTAAACTCCTTTGGGCTGTAAATTGTCACCCTGAAATTAAACTTCCCTGAGCTTCAAGCCTCATTAAAGTCTGAGCTACAAATATCAATGGCTCCAGAGAGGGAAAGGAGAGGTCAAGATCTGGGACTTGGTGTTGATCAAAGGTGCTAGTGACAGAACGACTTCCATGCACGCATTGTGAGAAGGCTCTGGAATAAGAGGATGAGGAAGGGAAAGAACAGAAATGTTTTTATCTGTTATAATGGGAAAGCAGGGCTGCAATTGGGGCATAGGTGTGACTGTCAACTTTCTCTAAAAGAGCTTTGATGTCTGAGGGTGGCAGTGTTAGGAGAGGGACTTGCTGGACAAGGGGAATAGATAGCAGTGTTCATTCTTAAATAGAGTTCTACATTTGTCAAATTATTCATAAAGAAGGGATACTATGTATTCACAGACGTTTTGAAAACAGTACATTTTAGTTATAGAATGATAAAGAAATAAAAACTTTAGGTGTATACACATATATTTATATGTATATGTAAAAATAAATTAAAAATATGTAAACATGAACCTTAAAGTCTGTCAATACATATAAACATACATAAATTTTATTGTCTGGTGTTTCATATATATACATTTTTATGTCATCTCTTTATATGTAGAGATATCTATAGGAAGATAAAAAGATATAACATTAGACTAGATAATTATTTATCTGTTGATATAACCATATAAATATAGATATAACATCAGATACTAATATTTGTTTGCTATTAGATTTTTGGCCTTTGCTTCACACCTTAAGAAACTTATTACACCTAAGATTAAGTTTATTTTCTTTCTAGGTTTCTACTTTTAAAATAATTATCTGACTTTAACACTTAGGAATTCATATTGTGATATTTTTGGCTAAGGTATTTATTCATCAACATGACTCTCACACCTTATATAACATGGTAAATAATTTTTGAAGATAAAATATTGATTTCAAAAGCAGACAATCTGGTGCTATAAAAACAAAAATAAGTTATAGTGGTACTTAGATGACAGACATATAGTTTGTTGCTGGGCCCATACTCAGAGTCTTTCCAGCTGAATAGAACCTGCCAGTAGTAATGTTTGAATAAATCCTTCCAGGAACTCAGGGATACTTCTAAATCTCAATATGACATCACAGTAGGACTTCAGCAGAATGATATATGAGTTAAACATTGTCAATTTAAATATTAGATGTAAAAGAATTGTCCTCTCAGTCTTAAAAGAAGAATGTGTTCCCAAGGTTTTTTCTTTTATACATCAGTAAAAGATATTATTTAGAACAAATAAATAAATAAATATTTTCCAAAGACCTGATGACTTAAACTTTACAAATCTGTCTATAATCTGATTTCATATATATATATATATATATATATATATATATATATATATATATATATATATATATATATATATATAGAGAGAGAGAGAGAGAGAGAGAGAGAGAGAGAGAGAGAGAGAAAATGTCAACTCTGCCTAAGAGAAAGTGGGAAAGACATGACCCTAAAGAGTTCTGAAATATCTAGATTGGTTATTTAAAACAGGGAAGATTTAAAATAATCAATGCAAGGAAACTACTGAGAGCATAAAAAGGCAGTGAAAATATGTGTCTACATATTTTTCCACAATCATCTAAATATATTATGTGGTTTGTCAAAAAGCCCTGAGATGACGACATTGAGTAGACAAAGCTGTTTGTTGAATACCCAAGGCCTATGTATGTCAAATAAATTGAGAAGCAAATGTCATAATCAATAATGCTCTTTGAAGAGAAACTTTATTCTCAGAGTGGAAGCCTGATGAAAGTTTTATTCATTTTCTGACATCTCATTCTTATCAAATTTTAGTCATATGCATCAAAGAATGGAGTGTTTGCTTGTAGAAAATAATTCTCAAATGAATTAAGGGAGTCTTTTCTTCTTGATTACTTTTCATATACTTTTTTCCCATGGGAGATTGACTTAAAAATTATTCCATGGTTGCTTAGTGATCTGTTAGTTAGCTGTAGTGGGAAATGCAGAGAGGCATATGGAGAGAAGCAACTCCTGAGTACAAGAGTAATTTACTCATTTCTGCTAACTCAGCATATGACATTTGAGAAGTGTTTTAATCTCTGTTTTCTAATTTCCCTAATAATAAGAGTGAGTGGAATGATGATAATCTACCTGCTGTTTAAACCAAAAAACCCCAACAACAACAGACCAAAAGAAAAGAATATAAAGCAGAGAGCTTATTCAGATTAGATTACTGTCAGCTGCTAAGTCAATGAACATTTATTGAACTTCTACTATGCACAAAGTACCATGCTGAGGGCTTTGCAGAGGGGCAAAGATATGGAAAACCTAAGGATCACCATCAAGCCCTAGTTTGTAACAGCATTACCCTTGATTCAAATCTGGTCCTACAAGTTACTAGCTTGTTTCCTTGAACAAGTCTCTATTCTTAGAAACCATTTCATCATCTGAGAACGTATTCATATTTGTTATTTTTTTAGATAATCATACCATCACATTTGTGATACTTGTGCTTCTTATTTACATGTGTTATAGATCAGTCAGTCAATAAATGAACATTTATTATACCTACTATGTGCCTGGAACTGTGTTAAGTGCCAAGAGTATAAAGAAAGGCAAAAGATGGTCAGTTCCCCTCCAGGAACTTGCCCAGTACAGAGGAAACACCATTCATTCTCTTCATGAAGACCAACTAGTAAAAAATCATGGATTTGGGAGATAGAATGTCTTGTGTGAGGAACAACAAAGAGATTAGTGTCACTGGATCGCAGGGTTTATAGAGGTGAGCAAGGCATGAGAAGACAGGAGAAGTAAGAAGGGGTCAGATTATAGAAGATTTCAAAAGCCAAACAGAGGATTTTATATTTGCTCCTGGGGATGCTAGATAGCTACTGGAGTTTATTAAGTAAGGAGGAGACATGCTTGAACATGGATGCTAGGAAAATTACTTTGGTGACTCAATAGAGGATAGATAAAGTGGATAGAAACTTGTGGCAATCAACAGCCTAAGGCAATAGCATAGGCATAATGAGATGAGGTACTGCACCAGGGTGGTGGTAATATTAAAGAAAGTGATTTTCAAGGGATGATGAAAAGATAAAATCAACAGATCTCAGCAACATATTGAATATGTGGGGCAGCGGGAGAGAAAGTGAGGGGTAGAGGATGACACCTAGATTATGAGGCTGGGGGATTGGAGAGTATTGTAGGGAAAATAAAACCTTTCAAACCTTTTTACACTCCAAACTTAAGTCATTTGAAATTTATTCCATTTGCCATGTTTTGTTAGGTTGACCAAAATCTGCCACAAATGATAGTAGAATGATGTAAAAACTCTCTTGATTCTGAGTCCAAGAGATCAGTAGGTCAATAGTAACTAGAAATATCAATCTTTCTCACAAACAATACTGTTTATACCTACCAACCAAATGAATGACATTGATTGAAAGTCAGAGCCTAGCACCCCCTCTACTAAAGACTTTTCTAATTATATCATCTTTAATACACAATTATATTGTTGATTTTTTTGTGTATGCCATTCAGTTTTACCAACTCTGTTAAAGTAGTGACTATGTTTTGTACATCTTTATATCTCTCTCCTCCTTCAATCACTTCTTTTTGTTCAGTTGTATTCAACTCTGTAACCCCATAGACTATGCCAACACTGTCAATGGGGTTTTCTTGGCAAGAATACTAGAGTTGTTTGCCATTTCCTTCCCCAATGGATTAAGGAAAAGAAGAGGTAGAGTGACTTGCCCAGCTACTAAGTGATTGACAGCTAGTAAGTATCTGAGGTCAGATTTGAAGTTAAGTCTTTCTGAGTCCAGACTCAATGTTCTTTCCATTGGGACACCTAGCTGCTTCCTAACCTCAACCACTATCACAGTGCAAATAGTAGGTGCTCAGTAAAAATTGGAAAATTATCAGACTATTTTTTGCAGCTGTGCATATGGTGCAAACAACATTTTATGGAAAAGTGTCTCTACTCTAAAAATATGGTTTGCCATGTTATGTAAATAGATCAGTCGGTCTACAAAGGGGGAAAGAAGTTATTGTGCAGTATATTGGCTTTCTGTCACCTTTTAGGAGAGGATAAATACACATACACACACCCATACACACATATGTGTGTATATACATACATATACAAACATATTGCATGTATGTGTGTACATATGTGTATGTGTGTATGTAGACATACACACATATTTATATGTACACATATACATACATTCACCTCTACTTCTTCAAATTACTTTTGTCATCTCCCAATCCTCGCAACTACTTTATAGCACTGTGTGCCATCACATATTTTCTTACCAATCTTTATGATTTTCTTTTTTTTATTTAAGGTTTCTCCTTTTCTTTTCCCTTTTGTGCTTAATAGTTGCTATGACAACAGTGATGCCTCTAGTGCATAAGGTCTAAGGAGCTGCTTAAACTCAATTCATACAATAGCTTGACATTTGAAAATTCCATTGGGAAAAACATAATCATTTTATGGTGATCGCTTCAATGATATGTGTAGCCAAAACTCTAGCTAAGAGCATTTTAAAATGTTCTTGCCTTATTCTTCTATGAGAAATCACAAGGGCTTAGAACTTAGATTCTTATCCTGATTTCTTGGGCTTTCCATAGATTTTCCTTTCTTTCACAGAAAGTTACTGTTGAATTTATTTCTGTTTATTCATTCCAATAAGTATTTCATTGAGTAAACTATCTAGTAACAAAATGCTACTAGTCTAGGAATCCTGTCAAAAAGGAATTTAGGTTAGTTTATCGTGGCTTTTTCTTGATGGAGCTATGTTGGATCTATGAGATAACTGCTTCCTTTTCTAGTTGTTCATGATCCATATCTTTAATGATAGTCTAGAATTTTGAAAAGGATTTTGTATGGGATTTTGCAATCACATATGTCAATTCTTTTAGCTCTTTTTTTTATCAGTTAGATGGTAAGAGAAAAAGGAAGAATCAATGCAGAGAGAGAGAGAGAGAGAGGGAATCACAGAAGTTAAAATAAAAGGCAGCAACAAGGTAGAGGGATAAAAATAAGTCCTCAAAAGTTGCATAAATGTCAGAGGATGAATTTGAACTGACTTAATTGGATTTGACAATTAAGAGGTCACTAATGATGTTTGAAAGACTAAAAAGATGAGTCTATAGGAAGTTGAGAAATGAATAGACAGTGAAGTTAAGGCAGTGAATGTATAGTATTCTTTCTAGAATTTGAGCAGTGAATGTGAAGGAAGAGATTGAATGATAAGCTGAAAGGGTAGAAGGTATAGAGGAAGGAATTATTTTTCAGATAAGGGAGACATGGCATGAGGTCAGTTGATGTATGTATGTGCTGCTTGATTGCCATGTAACAGTAACATATTCTTACTGGAGTCATGTCTGACTCCATCTTTGACACTGTGTAAACTGCATTTCCCAGATTATCTAAAGTATGTAATTTTAGCTTTGAAGATTGGAATGTAGAAAAGATGACAGCTTTAGTCTTTTGTGCTCCTTCTATGGAAATGTGTGTATTTCAAATGTAGCGTAATTCAAATTCAAATTTAATCACATTTATTTGCATGGGAATAGAGTAAAAAATATACAATAGCTGGCCTTTATGTAGCAATTTAAAGTTTGCAAGACTTTTTACGTGTTATCTCATTTGATCCCTGCAACATCTTTAGGAGGTAGGTACTATAATTCTTCCCATTTTACAGATGAGGAAACTGGGGTTCAGAGATATTAAATGGCTTACTCAGGAACACAGCTAAAAAGTATCTGAGACAGAACATGAACTCAGGTCTTCCTGACTCCAAATCCAGTATATATGGACAAACTCACTAAAAATTTCCTGAACTAACAGTATTTTCTTTGGCATGCTCCATAATGACTGCACGGGGCTATACCCCGACCTTGGTCGGGCTAACTAACCCCGACCGTATCCCACCGGGCTACCCCCGGTCTTTGCTTGCTTACCCTGCCTCCGGGTCAGGGCTATTCCCTCCTCCACGGAGGGGAAATGACTACACACACACCCGAGATGGCCAGTGCACTTCACTTTATTGAATGGCGTCTTCTCTCTATTGCTTCCCTCTCTCTCCCGGGTCCCTCCCCGACAGCTCCTTATATCCCCCGTCAGAGCCCTGCCCATGTTCCTCCCTCAGGGCAGAGCCACCTCCCAAGGCGGTCCAGAGCTTGGCCCCTAACAAATGATTAATCACATTTCTTCTATTTCTTATATATCCATTTCTGTTCTGTCTTATACTGATAAATAAGAAAACATAGCTCTCTCTTATGCTCAAACAACATTCCTTTGCCTCCTTCCCATTTTTTGTTTGCTCAGGCTTGTCCAACTCTTCATGACCCCAGTGGAGGTTTTCTTGGCAGAGATACTGGAGTAGTTTGCTATTTGTTCTCCAGCTCATTGTACAGATGAGGAAATGGAGGCAAACAACGCTAAGTGACTTGCCTAGGGTCATACAGCTAGTAACTGTCTGAGCTCAGGAAGAAGAGTCTTCCTAACTTTAGGCCCAATACTTTCTCCGCTGTGTCATGTAACAACTCCCCTCCCTATCCATCTCACTTATCTCTCCCCAATGGGAACCTTAAACTCTTCTGTAGCTTTTGAAACCAGGCTTCTATAGCATACTGAATCCTCACCTCCCTTCCACAAATTTTTATGGGTTGCCTCTCCCTATTAGAACATAAACTCTTGGAGAGCAGTTACTGCCTTGCTTGTATCTGTTTCCCTACACTTACCACCCTGCTGGCACATAATAATTACTGAATAAATGCTTTAGCATTATCTTTTCTGTGGGTAGAAATTGTTATTACTGTATACATCAATTACCAGAATGCTGGCTCAATTTAACTGACTAGCAGAAACCCAGACGTATCCATTTGTGGCCATTTTTATGTGTCATGACTGTGATGAATTTGGTTTTACTGCCCCTCATGTAGACCACAAGCTTATTTAGTTGTCTGTTGCATTAGAACTAACTTATCCCTGTAAGTCATTTGCCAGAAGTCAGCTAGCAAGTGGCAGAGCTGGGAACAGTAATCCTGGCTCTCATCCCTACTGCTTTAATCAAATCCTCTTGGACAAATGCTGAAGCTACAGTGTTGTATTGTGCGTCATTCAGAGAGCCTTTAGATCAGCTGCTGAAACATCTTTGGGATAATGTAGGTGTCTGTTATCAATTCTGCTCTTTATTTCACTAGGAAAATTGCCACAACTAATTATCTTCTGAAAGGTGAATACCACCCAGGAGGAGCTAAATAAGACCAAGGATAATGCCATGTTTCCCTTGTTAGCTGCTATTTATATCAAACTTGTTGCAGAATGCAATCATGTCTAGTGTCATACATTTAAGTATCAATGCCATGAAATCAGGAAGTTTGGGGACAAATTGTCACTAAGAGTATGTTACCCCTTTAGAGGGAATTATTCAATTTAGCAGTAAATGGATCAGCATGTTGGTGTAAACGGATGGTAAATAAGACCCTTGGTTCCTGGGTAATTAAATAATCATGGATTTTATTCTTGTTCAGATGCTTTGACATCATCTTGAAGGATCAGAATATTACATTTCTTCATTTGTCCAGGTCTTTACACCAGCAGCCTGCTCTTCAATGTTAAAAACAGGTTCTAAAGCAGATGTGGGGAAGCTCCTTTCCAAAAGTTTGACTCCTTCCAAAAGTTTATAAACCACAAAGCCATGACTTCCTGCCTCGGAGACTCTTTCATGAAAAAAAATGATCACAAGTTGTTTTTATTTTTCTGTGGATTGCTTAAAAAATGTATTTTTTGAAAAGTGCAATACGTTTGCATGCAGACTGATACATAAAACAGTTATGGAAATAACTACTGGCTTGCCTGGGACTGAAACAAAGTAGGGTAAACTTAATGGAAATCAGACAGTGGGCTTAATAGAAATTTAAAAGATTCTGCCTTTACTTGTTGGAATCATTTTGTTTATTTTCTTTGGGAATTGAGCATTTGCGGGAGAATAATTGGATTTGTACAGCCTCTTAGTTTATCTTCCTGGCTTCAAATGTTTCCCATTTCATTCTATTTTATGTGCATCCCTAAATTGCTCAAAAATCTTCAAAGCTGGGTTACATTGCCATCAGGAAAAACCACAAATGCCTTCGCCTGGAATTCAAGACCACCTCCCTTCCCCAATGCTATAGTCATATCCCTTTTTCTTTAATTTTATCTCTTATCTTACTTGAAACCTCCAGTAAAAGTAGTCTACCTGCTAGTTCCTGAACACACTAAATGTATCCTGCTAAATGTATTATACCAAATGTAAATACTAAATGTGTTCTCCTCACTTTCTTTCCATTTGTTTAAGATTTGTTGCTCATTCAGGAACCTGCCTGAATCTCACCTCCTCCATGAAGTCCTCCATGATTTCGTGCCACTAGAAATTCTTTCACTTTTACCCTTGAAACTTTGAGGCAAATAGCTAAACATTGTGTTGTTGCTGTTGAGTCATGCTGAGTCATGTCTGATTCTTTGTGACTCCATTTGGGGTTTTATTGACAAAGACTCTAATTGTTTTCCATTTCCTTCTCCGCTCATTTTTACAGATGGGTAAAGGGAGGCAAATGTGGTTAAGTGACTTGCCCAGAGTCACACAGCTAGTAAGTGTCTGAGGTCTTCCTAACTTCATACCCAGTGCTCTAATCCACTGTGCCACCTACTTGTCCTATAACTCAACATATATGTACCTCAATTTCTTAATTTACAAAATGAAAGGCCCTTTTCTCCTTAATACCCTCCCTAAATACTAGGTATGTGATCTTATTCTCTCCCTACTTTGACCTTTCTCAGTATATAGTGGACATAAGCAATTATCCTTAACCTGTGCTATCTTGTATTCCTAATTACATTTAAAAAAATATGTAGGTCCTGTTTCTTCAACTAGATTTTAAGAGCAGCAGCTTTTTAATACAATCTTCCTTATATCACCGTTCAGAGTGGGGAAAGATCATATAGACTGTTTGAATGAGGCTCAATAGAGGGAGAAAAAGAAATGATACTATAGTAGGTATACTACCTTCCTAGAAAAAAGAAATGGATGCTAACTTCCAGATGCAGTTCAAAATTCCACAGAGGCATAAAGTAGTAGTGATATGTGGGATTTCAACTACCTAGATATCTTCTGGGTTTCTCCCTTAAGTAAACGTTAAGCAGATGAAACATTCTTGATTGACTTGATCATAATTTTATTCTCCAAAAGCTAGAGGAAGCAAGAAGAAATAATCATCTGGTTTTACTTGCCAAAACAGGAATTATAGGGCACTTAAGAAGAATGAACTCATTATTGTAGAGCTTGTTACAGATATATAAGGGAAAATCAGCCACGGTTTGACTTACACCCTAGATTTTTGAAATATTGAATTGATGTCAGGAAAAACTTTGTATTAACTGAAATCTTAAAAATTACAGTAGTATGCTTCAAGAGTTGGTGGGTTCAACCAGAGGCTAGACAACCATTTGTTAGGCATACTGTAAAGAGGATTATTTTTGCATATGACTTGAACTAACTGAATGTGAAGGTGCTTCCTACTTTCAAACTCTGTGATTCTTTAATTTTAAATAATTCTGGGAAGCAGAGCCAAGATGGTGGAGTAAAGGCAGGGACTCACCCAAACCTCTCCAAATACCTTTAAATGACTCCAAACAAATTCTAGAGGCAGAACCCACAAAAAAATAGAGTGAAATAATTTTCCAGCCCAAGGCAACTTAAGGTTGGCAGGAAAGATCTATTTGCCAGGGGGAGGGGAGCACAGTCCAGTATAGGTTGAGCCAGGGCAGACTCGGTCCAAGCAAATGAGAAGCAAGCTTCAGAGTGACTGAAGCAGTGGCAGCAGTAGTGGTTTGCAGACCTCTCAGACCCACAGATGGTAAGTTGATCAGACAACAAGTCAGGAAGAGATTTCCAGCGGTCACTTTACTGACACCAGGGACAGAATTCTGTTGCATTGCCTATTTTGGATCTGGATTGCAGTCCTGGGTCTTATTCCCAGTGTAAGGAGGAGCACATCAGAGTTTTCAGCTTCATGGGTGCAGAAACCCTGGTAAAGTTGCATTGTTGAAAAGGGTGCTTGTGGTCAATCACAGTATAAGAGAATAGTAAACATGCCTCTCCTGAGATCATACTACCTTGGAAGACTTAAAAACTTTTAAATCCCCAGAATTATCTCTTAAAACAGCTGCAAAAAACCAAGAATCTCAGGACAGTGTCCCCTCCACTTTGAAGCAGAGCCACACTTTAATATAGAGGTAAAAGTCAAGAAATAGGCTGGAAAATGAGCAAAATAACAGAAAAAATTATGACCATAGAAAGTTACTATGGTGACAAGGAAAATCAAAATATACACTCAGAAGACAATAAAGTCAAAATTCCTTCATCTAAACCTCAAAGAAAAATATTAATTGCTCTCAGCCCATGGAAGAACTCAAGAAGGATTTTGAAAATCAAGCAAGATAGACAGAGGAAAAATTAGAAAGAGAAATGAGAGTGATGCAAGAAAATGAGTCAACAACTTGGTAAAAGAAGCACTAAAAAATACTGAAGACTATAACACCTTAAAAACAGAATAGGTCAAATGGCAAAAGAGGGACAAAATTCCAATGAAAAGAAGAATGCCTTGAAAAGTAGAAATAGGGAAGAGCCAAGATGGTGGACTGAGAGCAACTACTCACCTAACCTCTTAGACAAACTCCTTCAGATACCTCTAAAAAGAGAATCTGACTAAATTTTAGAGGTGTAGAATCCAATAGGAGACAGACCATGGCAGATTCACAGATCAGGACAGACTGGAAGGTTGATGGGAAGGATCTGTTCTGCAGGGGTAGAAAAGCCCACAGCATATAGCACAGTGTATCCTGCCACAGCATGGCCAAGCAGGAAAGCCCTGGGGTGGCCTGAGGCAACAGCAGTATGGTGGAATGGTGGAGTGCCAGCCCAGGGTGAGAATCCAGCAGAGTCAAGCAAGTGAGAACTGCTGAGCCCCAGGTATCAACTGTACCTGCTTCTGAGACTATCAGGCTATATAGTAAACGTCTGTAAGTCACCTACTTGAACTTCTGGGAGCCAAAATGGTGGAGTGATTGGTAAATGCTCTCTCCCCTTCTCCTTGTTGACCTCAAAAGAATCATAAAATATTTCCCCAGAAAAACCCTGGATCAGTGGAATCAACAGAAGGGACAAACAGTCTTGTAGCACCTGAGGCTAGGAAAATAACTAAAGATGATTCCTCTTACTGTGGCAGACTAGAGGTGTCCTAGACAAACCCACCTCAGTGAACCAACTGAGAAAAGCCCCAGGGAGGTGGAGCCTGGCACTAGGAGGTGCCTCAGTGCTCCAGGGAAAATGGGAAGACAACAAGGCAGCAGGGATCACCAAGCCCTGAGCTTGCCTTTGCTCTAGCTCAACTGGGGAGATCTCGCGTGATCAGAACACCCCTACCCCACTCTTAACAAGCTAGCTCCAGGGCTAATCCAGGGAAACACAAACATAGTTCACTTTTGCT
The DNA here is from genome assembly GCA_023548195.1 of Bettongia penicillata ogilbyi. Classification (NCBI taxonomy): domain Eukaryota; kingdom Metazoa; phylum Chordata; class Mammalia; order Diprotodontia; family Potoroidae; genus Bettongia; species Bettongia penicillata. Next base: position 1,142,991 of record JAJHZJ010000635.1, on the reverse strand, counting down.
TTCTCATACCAGCCAGCTCAGCACCAGGTTTTTGTGTGTTCATCCTTCCTTGCCAAAAAAGACCATGCCATCAGAGAAATGATGACATGACTTGCACTTGACTTTGTTTTGAGTGAGGGAGGACTGTGCAGGTCACCAGCCTCACTTCTTCTCCAGAGCCATCTGAATCCAGTGACCAGATATACATCAGGATGACTGGAGATGACCCAGGATGAGGCAGTTGGGGTTAAGTGACTTGCCCAAAGTCACAGTGCTAGTGAATGTCAAGTGTCTGAGGTGAGATTTGAACTCAGGGCCTCCTGACTCCTGCACTGGTGCTCTATCCACTGTACCACCTAGCTGCCCCTAACCAGGTTCTTTAGAGTCTAACTGAAAGAACCAGAGGCCACAACACACAAAACCTTACCATCATGAGCAAGAAGCAAAGGAAGAAGGAAAAGACCATAGAATCTTTCTATGGGGACAAGGACAAAAACACAAATCCCAGAGAGGTCAGTATTGAGATTGCACTCCCATCTGAAACTTCAGAAGGGACTATGAACTGCTCCCATGCACAAAGAGCACTCATGGAACAGCTGAGGAAGGAAATAGAAGAAAAAATGGCCAATGTTAAAAGTATGAAAAAACAATTTCCTGAAGGGAACAGCTCTTTAAAAAGGAAAATTGAACAAATGGAAAAGGAAATACAAACCTAACTGGGAAAACTGGGCAAATGGAAAATGAAGTACAAAAAGTAACTGGAGAAAATAATTCCTTAAAAGGAATAATTGGACAGATGGAAAAGGAGATCCAAAAGTTAACTGAAGAAAGCAATTTGATGAAAATTAGAATTGAGCAAGTAGAAGTTAATGACTCTATGAGACATCTAGAATCAGTTAAACAAAATCTAAAGAATGAAAAGATAGAAGAAAATGTAAAATATCTAATTGGAAAAACAACTGACCTGGAAAATACATCCAGGAGAAAATATTTAAGAATTATTGGCCTACCAGAAAGCCATGATGAAAAAAAGAGTCTGTACAATATCTTGAAAATCCCCAAGTAAATACCAAATTAGAAATACTGAAAACCAATGGAGAGATTAATAAAATTGAAAGAAAAAGAACTTGAACCAATAAATAAAACTAAGAGTTGGTTTTATGAAAAACCAATAAAATTGATAAATCTTTGGTCAATTTGATTAAGAAAAGCAAAATACCAATATTAAAAATGAAAGGGGTGAACTCACCTCCAATGAGAAGGAAATTAAAACAATAATTAGAAATTACTGTGCCCAATTTTATACCTATAAAGTAAAAAATCTAAATGAGATGGATGAATATTTTTTTAAAAATATAAATTGCCCAGATTAACAGAAGAGGGAGTTGAATACTTAAACAACCCCATCTCAGAAGAAGAAATTGAACAAGCCATCAATGAACTCCCTAGATAAAAATCTCCAGGGCTGTATGGATTTACAAGTCAATTCTATCAAACATTTAAAGAAGAGTTAATTTCAATACTATATAGACTATTTGGGAAAATTGAGGAAGGAGTCCTCCCAAATTCTTTTTATGATACAAATATGGTTTTGATACTTAGACCAGGAAGAGCCAAAACAGAGAAAGAAAATTATAGACCAATTTCTGTAATGAATATAGATGCAAAAATCTTAAATAAGGTTTTAGCAAAAAGAATACAACAACTTATCATGAGAATAATACATTATGATCAGGTAGGATTCATACCAGGAATGCAGGGCTGGTTCAATATTAGGAAAACTATTAGCATTGTTGACGATATCAACAACAAATGTATCAGAAACCCATGATTATCTCAATAGATGCAGAAAAAGCTTTAGACAAAATACAACACCAATTCCTATTAAAAAACACTGGAGAGCACAGGAATAAATGGAGCTTTCCATAAAATAATAAGCAATATCAACCTAAAACCTTCAACAAGCATTATATGCAATTGAGATAAGCTAGATATATTTCCATTAAGATCAGGGGTGAAACCAAGATGTCCATTATCACCACTATTATTCAATATGATACAAGAAATGTTAGCTGTAGCAATTAGAGAAGATAAATAAATTGAAGGAATTAGAATAGACAAAGGAAAAACTAAGTTATCACTCTTTTCAGATGATATGATGATATACTTAGAGAATCCCAGAGAATCAAGTAAAAACCTACTTGAAATAATAAGTAACTGTGGCAAAGCTGCAGGTTATAAAATAAACCCACAAAAATCTCCATTTCCATATATGAGTAACAAAGCCCAACAACAAGAGATGGAAAGAGAAATCCCATTTAAAGCTAGAATAGACACTATAAAATACTTGTGAGTCTACCTGCCAAAACAAATCCAAGGACTATATGAATAAAATTACAAGACACTTTTTGCACAAATAAAGTCAGATCTAAGTAAGTGGAAAAACATCAGTTACTCATGGGTAGGCCAAGCCAATATAATAAAAATGACAATTCTACCTAAATTTATTTACTTATTTAGTGTCATGCTGATCAAACTATCAGATAATTATTTTCCAGAGCTGGAAAAAATAATATCAAAATCCATCTGGAAGAACAAAAGGTCCAGAATATCAAGGGGACTAATGAAAAGAAATACCAGAGAAGGTAGCCTAACTCTACCAGATCTCAAATTGTATTGTAAAGCAGCAATTATCAAAACCACTTGGTACTGGCTAAGAAATAGAAGGGCAGACAAGTGGAATATACTAGGTACTCAAGACACAGTAGGCAATGAATATGACAGTCTGCTGTATGATAAACCCAAGGTCCCCAGCTTCTGGGACAAGAACTCACTGTTTGACAAAAATTGCTGGGAAAACTGGATAAAAGTGTGTTGGAAACTAGGTATAGACTAATGCCTGACACCTTACACAAGAATAAAGTCCAAATGGGTACATGATCTAGTATAAAGATTGATACTATAAACAAATTAGTGGAGCAAGGAATAGTGTATTTATCAGATTTATGGAAAAAGAAGAATTTTTGACTAAAGAAGAGATAGAAAGCATTATGAAGTGCAAAATGGATAAGTTTTATTACATTGGACTAAAGTTTTTACACAACCAATCCCAATGCAAACAAGATTTAGAGAGATGCATAAAACTGGGAAAGAATTTTTGCAACTAGCATCTGTAATAAAGGCCTCATTTCCAAAATATATAGAGAACTGAATGAAATGTACAAGAATACAATTAATTCCCCAGTTGTTAAATGGTCAAAGGATATGAAAAGGAAGTTTTCAGAGGAAGAAATTAAAGATATCTATAGTTATATGAAAAAATGCTCTAAATCAGTATTCATTAGAGAGATGCAAATCAAAACAACTCTGAGGTACCACATTACACTTAACAGATTGGCTAGCATGACAAAATACCAAGATGATAAATGTTGGAGAAGATTTGGGAGAGGTGGAACACTAATTCATTGTTGGTGGAGCTATGGGCTCTCCATCCTGGACAGCGATTTGTAACTATGTCCAAAGGGCTACAAAAATGTGCATACCATTTGACCCAGCAATATTGCTACTTGGACTTCTAGGACAAGAGATCATAAAAATGGGAAAGGGTCCCACATGTATAAAAATATTTATAGCAGCACTCTTTGTGGTGGCCAAAACTGGAAATCAAGGGGATACTCATCAATTGGGAAATGGCTGAATAAATTATGGTATATAAATGTAATGTAATACTATTGTGCTATGAGAAATGATGAACAGGAAGACTGCAGAGAGGCCTGCAAAGACCTATGTGATCTGATGCCAAGTGAAAGGAGCAGAACCAGGAGAACTTTGTGCACAGCAATGACCATAGTGTGGGAAAGCTTTTTCTGGTAGACTTGGAACTTCAATGCAATGCAAGGACTGAAAAAACACCCAATGGTTTTTTTAAGGCAAAATGCCTTCCACATCCAGAGAAAGAACTGTGAAATTCAATTGCAGAATGTAGCAGATCATTTTCTTTTGTGTTATGTTTTGATTTGTTATATGATTTCTTATAATCATTTTAATTCTACTATACAACATGACTACGGTGAAAATGTATTTAATAGGAATGTCTGTGTAGAACCTATATAAAATTGTATGCTGCCTCAGGGAGGGAGGGGGGAAGGAGGGGAAAAAATCTAAGTTATATGGTAGTGATTGTAGAACATCAAAAATAAATTTTAAAAATGGCAAAAAAAAAAAAGAAAAGTAGAATTGTTCAAATAGAAAAAATACATACAAAAAATTACTGAAGAGAAATACTCTTTTTTTAAAAAAAAAGTAGATTGGCCAAATGAAAAAGGAAGCACAAAAGCTCACTGAAGAAAACAATGCCTTAAAAGTTAGAATTGGGCAAGTGGAAGCTAATAACTTTATGAAAAATCGAGAAACAGTGAAAGAAAATGTGAACTATCCCATTGTAAAAACAACTGACCTAGAAAACAGATCGAGGAGAGATAACTTAAGACTTATTGAATGCCTGAAAGTCATGATAAAAAACAACTTGGACATCATCTTTCAAGAAATTATCAAGGAAAACTACTCTGATATTCTAGAACCCATGGGTAAAATAAAAATTGAAAAAATCTCCCAATTACTTCCTGAAAAGGATCTCAAAATGAAAACTACCTGGAATATTCTGGCCAAATTTCAGTCTTCCCAGATCAAGAAGCAATTGAAATATCATGGAGCCACAGTGAAGGTAACATAAGATTTAGCAGGTTATATATTAAAAGAACAGAGTGTTCAGAATATGTATGATATTCTGTAGGACAAAAAAGTTAGGACTACAACCAAGAATCACCTAGCCAGCAAAAATATGTATAATTCTTCAGAGGAAAAATGGATATTCAATGAAATAGAGGACATTCATGCATTCCTGATGAAATATCCAGAGCTGAATAAAAAGTTTGAGTTACAAATACAAAATGCAAAAGAAATATAAAAAGATAAATAGCAAAATATATCATAAGGGATTTGATAAGGTTAAACTATTTATTTTCCTACATGGGAAAATGATCTTTATAACTCCTAAAATATTCTCATTATTAGGGAAGTTAGAAGGAGAATATATAGGAAGCAAAGGTGTGAGTTGAATGTGATGGTATGATGATTATTTAAGAAAAGTAAAATTAAAGGATGAGAAAGAAGAATTCACTGGGAGAAGACAAAAAGGAGAGGTACAATGGGATAAATTATCTGACATAGAAGTAGCCTGAAAGAAATTTTACAGTGGAGGGGAAAATGAGGGAAGCAGGAGGGCAGCACATAAATCTTGCTCTCATCAAAATTGGTTCAAAGAAGGAATAACATACATACTCAGTTGGGTGTAGAAATCTTTCTTATCATACAGCAAAGTAGGAAGGAAAGAAAAGGTAGGGGAGGAGCTGTTAGATGAGAGGATAATTTGGAGGAGGTAAAAGTCAGAAGCAAAAGACTTTTGAGAATGGGCAGGGTAAAAAGAGAAAATAGGATAAACTGGATAAATAGGATGAAGGGAAATGCAAGGTTGATAATCATTAATGTGAAAAAAATTGCAGGAAGTTTCTCTGATAATAACTTAATTTCTCAGACATATAGAACACTGAATTAAATTTATGGAAATAAGAACCATTCCTCAATTGAGAAATGGTCAAAGGACATGAACAGGCAGTTTTCAGACAAAGTAATCAAAGGTTTCTATAAGCATATGAAAAAATGCTCTAAACCACTACTGAAGAAAGAAATGCAAATTGAAACAACTCTGAACCACTACCTCATACATGTCAGATTAGCTAACATAAAAGAATAGGAAAATAACAAATGTTAAAGGGGATACAGGAAATTTAATCATTAATGTACTAATAGTCAAGTTATATACCAATTTAACCATTCTGGAGATCAATTTGGAACTATGCCCAAAGGGCTCTAAAACCTTTGACCAAGCAATACCACTAGATCTGTAACCAAACGGACAAAAAAAACCCATAAAGTTAAAAACCTATGTGTAAAAAAATTATAGCTGTGTTTTTAGTGTTGACAAAAATTTGGAAATTGAGGAAATGCCCATCAACTGGCGAATGGCTGAATAAGTTGTTCTTATGATTGTGATGGGATACTGTTGTGCTTTAAGAAACTATGAGGCGGATGCTCTCAGAAAAACATGGAAAGACTTACATGAACTGATGCAAAATCAAATGAGCAGAACCAAGAGAATATTGTATACAGTAACAATAATATCGTATGGTGATCTACTATGAATAACTTAGGTATTCTTAGCAATGCAATGATCCAAGACAATTCTGTAGAACTTAGGATGAAAGGTGACATCCATCCAGAGAAAGAACTGGTAGATCAAAGATACTTTTTTCTTTATTTTTCTTGGGGTTTTTTGGTCTTATATGACTTACATTGAAATGTATTTTGCATGACTATGCATATATAAACTACATTAAATTGCTTGCTTTCTCAATGTGAGGAGGGAGGAAAGTGAGGGAGAGAATTTGGAACTCAAAATTTTAAAAAAAAGAATGTTCAAATTATTTTTTTATGTGATATTGGGAAGAGTAAAATGTTAAATAAGATTTTTTTAAAAACCCAAAGTACCTGACCATGAAAGAAAATAATTCAGAGAAAGCAGAAATTCTGTGGTCTAAGAGTTTATAGGGAAGGCAACTCAAGAAAGAGGTTATGCTCTCAAGAGCAGTATTCAGAGAACAGCAACAAGAAATTGATCATGATGATGAGGATAATGATTCCCATGAGAAAGCAGAACAAGAGCTGTTTAAAGGGTTTACTATGGGCTACAGAAGAAACACTGGCTAACTCACATTGGAAAAAAAAACATAGCTTAAAATTAGAAAATAATAGTTTGGTCCTATAAGAACTATAATGATAATGTAAAATGATGAGAACTAGCAAAAACTTACTATGGATTGTAAGAACATATATTTCTAAAGTTGTTGGGGTCAAGTTTACAAAAAGAGAGGATGGAACTGCTTTCCATTGGAGGGAATGGGATATAAATTTTGGATGATGATTAGAACTTGGTAGTTTTGTATTGGGATGCATAGGAAGAAAATGGTGGCTTCTGAAGTAATTAAAACCCAAGACCTGTGAAGACTTATTGAGAACATTTGCTTTTCCCAAATGATTTCAAGTAATTAAGCCTAAAGGAACAGAGTACTAAAAAGAACTGAAAAATATACCTGCCAAGTCAATGATATTTGAACAATCCTAGAGCATAGAAGTTATAAGATTAGACAGGAGCTATTGTGCTCATCATCAAAAATAGTAAATCATAAGTGAGTGAGAGCTTGAATACAATTCTTAGCAAAATTCTAGAAAATATTTCTAAAGTAATAGTATAAGATCATTTAGAAAGAGATATAATGATCAGAAAATACTAGTATGGATTTATGAAAAAAGATCATTCCAGCCTAACTTGATTTCCTTTGTATCAGGGCTACTAGACTTACAGTTTAGGAGAAAACTGTGTATAATATATCTGAATCTCAAGAAATCATTTGAAAACACAGTGTCCTTGTAGACAAAATTAAGAAATTGAGTTGGATGATAGTATGAATAAGTCAGTTGAGAACTAACTGAATGGTCACACCCAAAGAGAATTCATTAATGGATCTATGTCAAATTGATACATAACCTCTAGCATAAGACCATTGGCTTTGTACTCTGCAACATTTTTGTCTTTGTTTACTTATGCGAAGACATGGGTAGCATTTGTCAAATTTAAAGATGTCATGATGCTTGCAGTTATAGTTAGAATGCTGAATGATGGAATCAGTATCTAAAAATCTCTCAACCCAGAATTATGGATTGCATCTAATAAGAGGATATTAAATAAAAAATAAAAATTCCTACAATAGGTTTTAAAAATGAACTTCACAAGCATAAAATGGGAAGGTGTGATTTAAGTGGAGAAGATCTCAGAATTTTAGTAGATTCCAAACTCATTATGAGTCAGCAAAGTAACATGACAGCTCCTGAAACCTAATATTGTCAGAGTCAGAATTAACAGAAGCACATTGTTCAGAACAAACAAGATGATATACTTCTGGACTTTGATCTTGTCCAGCTACATGGATAATGCTGACTTCAATTCTGGGTAGGAAATTGTCAAGCTAGAGCGTAAACAAATTGGTGGGAAACTGACAACCATTCCATACAAGGATTTTTTGATGAAAGTGGAGATGTGTATTATGAAGAAAAGATTTAGAAAGATAGGATCCCTATCAAGTGTCTGATAGGCCTAAATGAGGAAGAGGTATTATATTTGATCTAAAAGAGTAAAAGTAGGATCAATGAGAAATAAGATCAATTTTTGTTCAATATAAAGGAAAAAAATTAAAACGAGCTATAAAAATGTAGTTGATCATTTTTATTAGCTATTGCAGTGAAATATTTCCTACTTGTTTCAAAGAATGAGGGGGAACATGCTTCCAAATACTTGCCATATATTCATCCCCTTGTAAGCAGGATCTGTTGGAACAAGTACACCATTCAAGAATGAAAACTCTAAGTTGACCCAAGAAGCAACTGCACAAATGGGTTTTTTAATACAATTTATAGTGCAAATCAGCATAAATACTACCAGTCAGTTCACAGCAATGAAGTATATAGCTTAATTGCAATCATGCATTCAGCAAGAACACTCCCAGGGAAATAGTAAAGCCTGGTCACTCATGATAGAAAAATTGGGCACTATATTAATAGACTTGAAGGAATGAGCTCCAGAGCTCTTTGATTCATTCATTAAGCATCTATGAAGCTCCTATCAAGTGTCAGGTACGGTGTTAAGGGTGGGTATACAAAGATAAGAATGAATTAGTCTCTACCCTCAAGGGACATTTATTCTTACCTGAGGAGGGAGCAGATTAGAGAAAAGTGAATACAAAATATATACATAGTAAATGCAAAGCATTTACCTAGAATAGTGGGTGATATTTGAGCTGTACCATGAAGGAAACTAGAATTTCTAAGGGAGAAGTAAAGAAGGAATGCATTCCAAACACGGATGACACTGTGCAAAACCATGCAAATGGAAAATAGAATACTGTGGATCAGGAGCAGCAAGTAGACCAGGTGTCTGGGATATAGAATGTGTGAAGGAATGTAATGTGAAGTTATCTTTAGCATATGACACAAATTAGTGCTGACCAGGTGGGTTTTTATCATGTCCTAGAGACAGCTGGGAACTACAGTAGTTTTTTGAACAGAGCATTAGTCAGACCTATGATTGATGAATTTCACTTTGAATCTGTATGGAAGATGAATTGGAGAGGAAATGTTGCAGCCTGAGAGACCAGTTAGGAGTGTATTTCAGTAGTCCAGACAGGAGATTGTGAGGGCTTGAACTAGGGTAGTAGCTGTATGAGTAGAAAGAAAGGGAAAGATAGGAGAGTGATGATAGAAGCAGACAGAAATGACAGGACTTGGCATCCAATTGGATATTGTCTCTTAGGTGGCATAATGCATAAAGAATTGGACTTTGAATCTGCAAGACATGAGTTCAAGTCTTTTCTCATGTATTTACTGATGATGCTACTTTGGGCAAGATATATAAATATAAGATTACAGTTCTGGACTTTGAAGGGACTTGAGAGCCCGTCTAGTCTTCCCATCCTCGTTTCATAGATTAGAACCAATGTTTTGGGAAGTTAAATGACTGAAGAGTTGAGGGGAAAAAAGGAGTTCTATTTTGGACATGTTCATTTCCAGATTGTGTCATTAAGTTAGAAATGTCTAGTGGGTAGTCTTTAATGTAGAACATGGATTTAGAAAAGAGATCTCCTCTGGATCTTTAGACTGTAAACAAGTCTTAGAATACAGGGTGAGACAAAATATGTAAATAATGCAAGTCCGAGAGACAGTCTTTTTAATTGACAATCTTTTGAAAACCCAAACCTCCAAGGCCTCCCTGAACTATATAATTTAAGTACTATGCATTCTTCATCCACTTGGTTTTTCCAGAGTGATTGTGTGTCCTGGTTCTTTCTGAGTAACCATAGGAGTACCATTTGAATAATTCAGTGAATAGTTCCTACAGTGTTTTGGGGATTTTCATAGTCAGGATGATCTGGAATCACTTGCCATGCATAAGAATTTCCATCTCTATTTGGATTTTCTGCAGAAAAATCCTCCTTGATGCTAATCTTCAGAGATTATATGTTTCATTGTTTTATGCACTACCTGGTATTGTTGCTTAATAGATCTCCATGGTCATATATCTTATGTGTGCTTAACATATACGGAGCTATCATTTTTAATATATGAGAAGCAGCATGGCTTAAACATTTGGATCTGAGTCTTGTGTCTGACACACGGTGGCTGTATTACTTTAGACAAATCATTTAAATCTAAGTGGCTCCCAGGGACCACTTCTTGAATTCTTCTAATTGCTTTTCATTCCTGTAGAATCTTCTTCTAAGGCTATAAATCTAAGCTGAAGATTATAAATTGCAGATAGCTTATTAGAGCTCTATGGGCAGAGGAAATTTTCTTACCAGAAATTATGACCACCAATGAAATGATCTTCTTACTAGGGCAAAAACAGGAGAGAGAGGATTATACAAAGGCACTATATTTTAAACTTTTATCATGCTAAATCATGTTCCATTTTTACCTAGATTTTCATTCAGTTTTCCATTTGTGCTTCTTCATGACAGATAATGAGTACACAGTATTTTTTTTAAAAAATAGCATTTTATTTTTTACAATTTTTAAGACAATTTTAAACATTCGTTAAAAACAACTTGTTACAAAATTTTCTCCTTTCTTCCCTCCTCTCTTTTAAATGGCAAGCAATTTTACATAGGTTATACGTGGGCAATCGTGTATAATATATTTTTACATTAGTTATATTGTGAAAGAAGAAACAGACCAAAAGGAAGAAGCCATGAAAAAATAAAGTAAAATAGTGTACTTTGATCTGCATTTAGAACTGGCTAGTTCTTTCTCTGGATGTAGATAACATTTTCCATTATCAGTCCTTTGGAATTGTCTTGGATCTTTGTATTGCTGAGAAGAGCTAAGTCATTCATAGTTGATCATTGCACAATGTTGCTGTTACTATGTAAAATTTTCTCCCAGTTCTGTTCATTTCACTTCATATAAGTACGTGTAAATCTTTCCAGGTTTTTCTGAAATCTATCTGCTCATCATGTGTCATAGAACAATAGTATTCCATTACATTCATATATCACAACTTGTGCAGCCATTCCACGACTGATGAGCATCCCAACAAATTTGAATTTTTTGCTACCACAAAAAGAGCTGCCGTCTTTGTACATGGAAGTCCCTTTCCTTTTTGTGATCTCTTTGTGATAAAGATCTTGTGGTAACATTGCTGCATAAAGGAGTATACACACTTTTGTTGGGTTTTTAGCAGAGTTCCAAATTACTCTCCAGAATGGTTGAATCAGTTCACAGTTGCACCAGCAATGCATTAGTGTCCCAATTTCCCATAACCTCTCCAACATTTATCATTTTTCTTTTCTGTCATTTTAGCCAATTTGATAGGTATGAGTGAGTACCACAGAGTGGTTTTAATTTGCATTTCTTTAAATAAGAGGATTTTAGAGTATTTTTTCATATACCTATAGACAGCTTTGATTTCTTTATCTGAAAACTGCCTATTCATATACTTTGACCATTTATCAATTGGGGAATGATTTATATTCCTGCAAATTAGACTCAGTTCTCTATATATATTAGAAATGAGGCCTTTATCAGATACCCTGGCTGTAAAAATAGTTTCCCAGCTTTCTGCTATCCTTCTAATCTTAGTTGCCTTGGTTTTATTTGCGCAAAACCTTTTAAATTTAATATAATCAAAATTATCCATATTACATCTCATAATGCTCTCTATCTTTTGTTTGGTCAAAAATCTTCCCTTCTCCATTAATCTGACAGACTCTTCCTTGATCTCCTAATTTATTTATAACACTAACATTTATGTCTAAATCATGTACCCATTTTGACCTTATCATATAGTTCCTGTGTTTGTCTTGACAGGTAGACCTCAAGTATTTTATATGTCTACAGTTATTTAAAATGGAATTTATCTCTTCCTGCTAGGCTTTGTTGGTAATATATAGAACTATACTGATGATTTATGTGGATTTATTTCCTGTAACTTTGCAAAAATTGTTAATTATTTCAGATAATTTTTAATTGATTCTTCAGGATTCTTTAAGTATATTATCACAGCATCTGCAAAGAGTGTTTCCTCATTGCCTATTTTAATGCCTTCAATTTCTTTTTCTTCTCTTGTTACTAGCTAACATTCTTAATACAATACTGAATAATAGTGGTGAAAGTGGGCATCCTGCTTTCACCCCTTATCTTCTGGGAAAGGCTTCTAGCTTATCTCCATTACATATAATGCTTACTGGTGGTTTTAGAATGTTCCTTTTATTCCTATGCTCTCTACTGTTTTTAAAAGGAATGGGTGCAGTATTTTGTTAAGGGCTTTGTCTTCATCTATTGAGAAAATCATATGATTTCTATTTGTTCTGTTACTGACATGGTCAAGTATGCTGTTAGTTCTCCTATTATTGAACCAGCCTTGCATTCTTGGTATAAATCCCACCTCCTCGTAGTGTATGACTTGGTGAAATATTGCTATAATCTACTTGTTGGAATTCTATTTAAAATTTTTGCATCAGTATTCATTAGGGAAACTGGTCTACAATTTTCTTTCTCTGTTTTGGCTCTTCTAGATTGGGTATCAGTACCATATTCATGTCCTAAATGGAATTCGATAAGACTCTTTCTTTGCCTGTTTTCCTGAATAGTTTATATGTTATTGGAATTAATTGTTCTTCAAATGTTTGGTAGAATTCACTTGTGAATCCATCTGGTTCTGGGAATTTTTTCTTAGGAATTTCATTGATGGTTTGCATCTCTTTATATAATATAATTTACCTGATTTTTACCTCCCCCTTCCCTCTTATTGCAATGCAATCCTCTTTCTCACTCCTTAATTTTTTTTTATATCATCCCATCAAAGTCAACTTATACCCACGCCCTCTGTCTATGTACACTCCTTCGATACATACATGTTCTTAGGAGTCCCAAGTCCCATCATCTCATGTAGAATGTAAACAGTTTAACTTCATTGAAAAACATATTTTTTTTCCCTTTCCTGTTGCCCTTTTTATGCTTCTCTTGAATTCTCTTGTAATTGAAAATCAAATTTTCTCTTTATCCCTGATGTTTTATCAGGACTGTTTGAAAGTCAAATATTTCATTGAATGGCCATTCCCCTCCCACCCCCCATTATGCTCAGTTTTGCTGGGTAGTTGATTCTTAGTTGTAATCTAAGCTGCTTTACCTCCCCAGATATCATATTACAAGCTCTCTGATCCTTTAATGTAGAGACTGCTAAATTCCGTTTAATCCTGGGTATGACTCCTCAATATTTGCATTTTTTTTCTGGTTGCCTGCAGTATATTCTCCTTGACCTGATAGTCCTGAAATTACACTATAATATTCCTGGAAGTTTTTATTTTGACATATCTTTCTGGAGGTGATAGGTAGATTTTTCAAATTGCTATTTTATCCTCTGGTTCTGGGATAGCAGGGCAGGTATGTCACATGTAGGTATTTTGACATTATTGTCCTTTTCTGAATTTTATTTTGACATTCCCTCTTACCATAATAGTTTTATATGATCAGGGCTTTTTCGTTTGTTTTTTAACTCATTCAAGGCTCTTTAATGACTTTTAAAGTTGAGTTTTGCTTTTGGGATACAGGGAGCATGGTCTGAAGATTTTTACACAGGGGACTAGTGGGATGGTCACTGACTTTCTGTGCCAAGGCCCACAGGGTTTTCAGCTTACTTACTGCACTGGTGTTACCTGGCCTAGTCTAGCTGACAGTGCTGTGGCTGCCAGGCTTCCTGGGCCAGGTCACTTACCTGCAGTGCTGAGGACTGGAGGCCTCAAAGCTGGCCTTCTACACCACTGGCCTGTTGAGTTGAACTTCAGGGCCTCTATTCCTGATCTGTGCTGTGGCTTAGTGGTCTCCACCTGGCTTACCTTCATGGATACTGCCTGAAGTAGGCACTCCTCTTTTTTCCCAAGGGAGATAGACCTTTTCTGCAATCCTTGTAAGTTATCTTGCACTAGAAAATTGTTTTACCCCATCCTTTTATGGGTTCTGTCACTCCAGAATTTATTTTGAGATGTGATTTAAAGTTGTTTTGAAGGAAATTGGGGAGAGCTGAGGCAATTTCCTGCCTTTTCTCTGCCATCTTGGCTCAAACTATCATACAAAATATTTTCTCTTAACAGTTGGCACCTGAAAATTAAATTCATATTGTTGAAAGTTCTGATAAGCTAAAAGAGAGACATCTGGGCAAACAGACACAGAAAATTCCCTCTGGTGCTATGTGGAATCATGAAACAGCAAGAAACATCGTAGAGGCAAATTTTCTGGAAGAATCTTCAAAACATCTTTTTTGGTCTTTTATTGAAACTTTTATCAGCTTAGTAAATTTTTCTTAGGTGTTTCCGTATTTCATGCAAGCTTGTAGTCTAACACAAAAGGTAGAAAGCATTAATAACTGTCACTTAACACATGTAAAAATTTCCGGACACTTTAGGTTGAGCATCACTAAGGAAGTCGTAAGAGGAACTAGATTTAGTGCCTAGCACAGCCATGTATACGTGATAATCTTTTATTTCCCCCTAGCACTGCACAGGGCTCTGCCTATGGTGAATTTTGACAAATATTCAAAAAGAGGAGAGAGAAATTTTTAAAAAGGAATAGACAAGAATAAGAGAGAAAAGGGGGCAGGAAGAGTGGGCAGAAGGAAATAGAAAGAAAGGGATGGAAAAAGGGAAAAGTAGGAATGGGAAGAAAAAAAGAGATGAAAGACTCCCATCTATGCCTATGCTCTTTGAGAGAACTCTTTCCTTTTAGTTTTTGATGAAGTCCTCCCATTGTCCTGGCTAAGCCAAATGTAGTCTGTCCCCCAACTGCTTCCAGAGAAGTGTATTTATCAATATTGTGTGATCTGGTCAGCTAGGTAGCACAGTGGATAGAGTGCTGGGCCAAAAGTTAGGGAGACATCTTCCTAAATTCAAATCCAGCCTCAGAAATTTACTCCCTGTCACCCTGGGCAAGTCACTTAACCCTGTTTGCCTCAGTGTCATCTGGAGAATGAGCTGGAGAAGGAAATGACAAATTAATCCCGTGTCTTTGCCAAGAAAACCCCAAATGAGGTCACAAAGAGTTGGACATGACTGAAACAAATGAACAACAAAAAACAAAATAATGTGATACAGAGGCAAAGTTTATTCATTTTCAGATAGCATAAGAGCTCTAGTCATACCAAGGACACAGTCAAACATCCATTAGCCAAAAATCGATATAGTTTTTTTTTTTCTCTGAACTGTTCTAATTTGCAGTTATCCTTGAAGGTAATGTCATTTCCATTTATTACTTTATTTGCACTCTAATCTTTTTCTATTTGATTTGGGCCTATAATTTCATCAGTCGGGGCACTCCATTTTTGGAAACTATATAATGATATAATTCAGCTCTGTAGCTTGTAATCCTACATAGTTTCCTGAACAAATGAAAGGTTTGGTGATTTGCCCAAGGTCACATAACTTGTAGGTTATGTGAGGCAAGATCCTGGTCTTCCTGACTCCAAGGCCTGTTTCTATCCATTCTAATAGGCTGCATTTCACCCTAATTTTGTCACAATTATCATGTTTATTTCCTTTCAGAAAAGCTAGCATTTCCTCCTAGAGACTGTCTAAGTATTTTGTCCTAATAGACACCAAAATCAATTAGTTCCCTGGGATAACTCATAATGACTCACTGGAATGTGATCTATGCAAACACTTATTTTCTAGCGATTTAGCTATCAATAGAAATGTTATCAAAAAATAAAATGGATAGGAATTAGCATTTTAATTTTCAATCAGCAGCTTCTTTGGCTTCATTTGGTGATTGGGGAATCACATCATTTCTATGGGAAAAACTAAAGGAATGATTGGTGAATACTTAGAAACAGATACAATAATCATTCAGTCAAAACAAGCAATTATTAATCACTTCATATCTGTCAGAAACCTTGGTAAGCAGTGAGGTTACAAAGAAAGCAAAATACCATTCCTGTGGTCAAGAATTTCGCTTTCCAATGGATGGACAACATATCAATAACATCTAGTGTAAATGAAAGGTAATCTCAGAGGGAAAGCATTTGTAATGTATATATTTGCATGGGGGTTGGAGGAAGAGTTGAGACTGGCAAACTGCCTCTAGGACAATGTGAGATTTGAGCTGAGCCTGGAAGGAAGTCAGAGTTTGTGGTCAGAGAAGAGAAAGAGTGATTCAGGAATAGGGGACAGTTGTTGCAAAAGCATGAGGTCAGGGGATGCAGTGATCTGTGATTGGAATAGTGAATAGGCCAGTTTTTCAGAATAATAAAATGTGTTGAGTGGGAGTCAAGTATATGGAAATTCAAAAGGTAAGAAGGGAAGGGACTACCTTATGAAGGACCTTAAATGCCAGAGAATTGCGTATTTGGTACTAAATGTTTATTAAGTAAGAGTTTGACATAGTCAGACCTGTACCTTAGGAAAACACTTTGGTGACTGAACAGAGGACAGACTGGAACAGAGAGAGACTTGAGGCAGACCCACCCCTGGGCTATGGCAATAATCCAGGAAAAAGGCGATGAGGACCTGCACCAAGGTGGTAGCTATTTGAATGGGGAGGTTTAGGAGGGATTATCTTAATTTTTCTTAATGTTTTTTGTTTTATTTTTAAATCTCTCTATAACCTGATCCTTGCCTGTGTTCTTACCCCTTATAAACCTCTCCTCTACTCCACATACTCTGTGATCCAGGAACACTGGACTTCATATTATGACTCAAGCTGAACATTATCTTCTGTCTTAGCATTTTCTCTTGCTGTCCTGAATGCCTGAAACTCTTTGCCCCTTCACCTCTGCCTCCTGGATTCCCTGCCTTCCTTTAAGGCTCAACTAAAACCCAACTTTCTGCAAGAACCTCTTCCTAACCCCTTTGAGGCTAGTGTGTTTCTTCTGTTAATTATCTCTAGTTAATTGTATATGTATGTATGTATAGTGTGTGTGTGTGTTCATCCATTGCCGAACAAGACCATGCCATCAATCGTATGTGTGTGTGTGTGTGTGTGTGTGTGTGTGTATATATATTTATCATATATATGTATTAATATCTTGTTTGCAAACACGAGTTTTTCTTTGCATATTGCCTTCCCCAATTAGACTGTGAATTCCTTGAGAGCAAGGACCTTTCTTTGTATCTCCGTCTCTCAGCACAGTGCCTGACACATGATTAACTACTGACTTATAAATGTTTTCAAGGTAGACATGACCTTGCACAGTCCTCCCTTACTCAAAACAAAGTCAAGTGTAAGTCATGTCATCATTTCTCTGATGGCATGGTCTTCTTCAAAAATGAAGGACCAACATAAAACAATAAGAAATGACAATACTTGGTAGGAGATTGAATATGTGGGGTAAATATAGATGAGAAGTCCAAGATGATACTGAGATTATGACCTTGGGTGACTGGTAGGATAATGGTGCCCTTGACAAAAAAAAAAAAAGACAGTTGAAAAGAGGAAAGTAGGAAAGATGAATGAATTCTAATTTAGACATAATAAGTCTGATTTATTTCTACCCCCTAGCAATGATATCAGAATATGCTGTCTTCAGAATTACATTCTTCACCACTTACATTGGTGACCCAGATGCTAGGTTGCTTTCCCTAGGGAGAGGAAGTCAAAGGCTAAAATCTGCCCACCAAGAAATTTCTACTACTTAATCTTCATTCATTCAGGTATTTATACTG
This sequence comes from Bettongia penicillata ogilbyi, assembly GCA_023548195.1. NCBI lineage: Eukaryota > Metazoa > Chordata > Mammalia > Diprotodontia > Potoroidae > Bettongia > Bettongia penicillata. The sequence goes on along the minus strand of JAJHZJ010000635.1, from coordinate 1,125,136 downwards.
CCTTCTCTTACCAAATGAGCCTCTGGAATTAACATTGATTTGCTCCTACATCAACAGAAATCATGTAAAGAATTTGGTTTTTTGTTTCATTGGAAATTTCTGCTCCTCAGCTGGTTTGTCTCCATTGCTACAATCATAGTTTGTAGGATTAGAGATTTAGAGCTAGAAGGTTCTTTGAGGTCAAGTAGACCAGCCTTCTTATTTTATGTAAACAATCTGAGTAACAGAGAAGTTAACTAATCTGCTCAGTCACATAGATATACCTTCAAATGACCAGACAAGGATTCAGACTGATATCTTACTATAAAAGTGATCCTTCCACTTGTCTCAATGCTTCTCCTACCTCTTTGACTTCTGAAAAATTTTAACTCCATTTCCTAGATTTTTGTTTGGAGTCTGGACTCCCATTTTGCCCTTCCCTGTACTCTTTATTTACCCTTGTCCTTGACTCTATCCTTGGCTATTGACCTTTGTCCTGACCTTTATTCTTTCCTTATTCCCTGAGTGACTTTACCTCAATCTGGCTCCACACTTTGTTCTGTTCCTGATGTTTGTCTGGTCCAACTTCCAGGGCCCTGCCATATTGAGACTGGATTTAATGTGGACACCTGATCCATTAAGTCAAGTCTTAATTTTTGGATCCTGGTATCTTGCCCAGAATCTTTATCTCTTTCCATACAAAATCAACATAGCTAACCCATAAAGTAAACAGTCCATTTTTCTTTCATTAGAAATGGAGCATGCTCTATTTATTAGCATTTGAGGGCAGAGCCTCAGTCACCCATCCAGTTCCATAATTTCTTATAGATATAAAAGTCACATATTGTTTAACTTTATAGCTAAACATGAGCTACAGGTAGGAAATGAAAATTCTCCATAAATCTGACAGGTAAACTATTCCTTGCTCTCCTAATTTGCTTAGAGTTTCACCCATTATATCTAAATCATGTGCTCATTTTCTCCTTATCTTGGTATATGGTGTAACCTCTATGCCTAGATTCTGCCATCCTGTTTTCCAGTTTTCCCAGTAGTTTTTGTCAAATAGTAAGTTCTTATCCTGGAAGCTGGAGTCTTTGGATTTATCAAGCAGTAGTTTACTATAGTCATTGACTACTGTGTCTTATTTACCTAATCTATTCCACTGATCCACCACTGTGTTTCTTAGCCACTACCAAGTAGTTCTGATGATTGCTGCTTTATAATACAGTTTTAGATCTGCTATGACTAGGCCACTTTCCCTTACATTGTTTTTCCATTAATTTGTTTGATATTCTTGACAATTTGTTTTTCCAGATGTATTTTGTTATGATTTTCTCTAGTTCTATAAAATAAAGTTTTGGTGGTTTGATTGGTATTGCACTGAATAAGTAATTAAATTTAGATAGAATTATCACTTTTATTATATTAGCTCAGCCTACCCATGAGCAACTGATATTTTTCCCATTATTTAGATATCACTTTATTTGTGTGAACAGTGTTTTGTAATTGTGTTCATATAGTCCCTGGGTTTGTCTTGGCAATATTAATATTTGATATTGTCTATAGTTATTTTAAAGGGAATTTCTCTATCTCTTGTTGCTGGGCTTAGTAATATATAGAAATGCCAATGATTTATATGGGTTTATTTTATATCCTGCAACTTTTCAAAAGTTGTTAATTATTTTAAGAAGTTTTTAGTTGATCTTATTGGAAATGACTTTACTTTATTCCCATTGCATATAATGTTTACTGATAGTTCTAGGACCTCAGTGCAGTTTCTCTTCATAATTTCTTGGCATATGCCATCCTTTTTTTGATCATGGCTTTTAGGTAGACCAATAAATCTTAATTTATCTCTCCTACATCTATTTTCCATGTCAGTTGTTTTTCCAGTGAGGTATTTTAAATTTTCTTCTATTTTTTCATTCTTTTGATTTTGTTTGACTGATTCTTCATGTCTCATAGAACCATAGTTCTATGCTGCCACTTGCCAGATTATAATTTTAAATGAATTGTTTTCTTCAGTGAGTTTTTGTACCTCCTTTTCCATTTGACTGATTATACTTTTTTAAAAAGTTATTAATTTTTTTGGTTGTCAACATTCATTTCCATAAGATTTTGAGTTCCAAATCTTCTCCTCATCTCTCACTTCCTCCCCACCCCAAGATGACATGCATTCTGATTGCCCTTTCTCCCCATCTGCCCTCCCTTCTATCACCCCTTTCCCTTATTCCCTTCCCCTTACTTTCTTGTAGGGAAAGACAGATTTCTGTACTCCATTGCCTGTATATCTTATTTTCCAGTTGCATATAAAAACAATTTTTAACATTTTTTTTGAAACTTTGAGTCCAAATTTTCTTCTTCCTTCCCCTCTCACCCTCTTTGAGAAGGCAAGTAGTTAAACATAGGTTATACCTGTGAGGTTATGCAAAACATTTCCATAATTCTCATGTTGTGAAACATTAACTATAGTCCCCTCCATCTGAGTCTGTCCCTCACTTATTCCATTTTCTCTTTAGACCCTGTCCCTGTTCAAAAGTGTTTGCTTCTGAATACTCATCCCACAGTATAACCTCTCTTCTATTATCTCCCTTTTATTCCCTTTCCCCTTACTTTCCTGTAGTGTTAGATACCTAATTGAATGTGTATGTTATTCCCTTTTTAAGCCAAATCCAGTGAGAGTGAGGTTCACTCATTCCCTCCCACTCCCCCCTTTTTCCTCTCCATTGTGAAAGCTTTTTCTTGCCTCTTTTATGCGAGATAATTTACCCCATTATATCTCTGTCTTTCTCCTCTCAATATAATCCTCTTCCATTCCTTAATTTTATTTTTAGAAATCATCCCTTCATATTCAGCTCACCCTGTCCCATCTATCTATCTATCTATCTATCTATCTATCTATCTATCTATCTATCTATCTATCTATCTATCTATCTATCTATCTATCTTAATTTCCTTCAACTACCTTAATACTTAGAAAGGTTTCATGAGTTTCAAATGTTATCTTTCCATGGAGGAATGTAAACAGTTCAACTTTAATAAGTCCCTTATGATTGCTCTTTCTTGTTTACCTTTTCATGCTTCTCTTGATTCTGTTCAGCTCTAGTCTTTTCATCAAGAATATTTGAAAGTCCTCTATTTCATTGAATATTCATTTCCTCCCCCTCCCTATTTTTTCTCTTGAAGTATGATGGTCAGTTTTACTGGGTGGGTGATTCTTGGTTTTAATCCTGCATCCTCTGACCTCTGGAATATCATGTTCCAAACCTTTTGATCCCTTAATGTAGAGGTTGTAATATCTTGTGCTATCCTGATTGAATTTCCACAATATTCAAATTGTTTCTTTATGACTGCTTGCAAAATTTTCTCGTTGATCTGGGAGCACTGGAATTTGCCTACAATATTCCTAGTTTTCCTTTGGGGATCTCTTTCAAGAGGCAAACAATAGAGTCTTTTCTAGGCTCTTTTTTATGATCATAACATTCAAGTAGTTCAGTAATTTTTATATTATCTCTCCTGGATCTATTTTCCAGGTCAATTTTTTTTAAATGAAATATTTCACATTATGTTCTATTCTTTCATTCTTTGGGTTCTGTTTTATAATTTGTTGGTTTCTCATAAAGTCATTAGCTTGCATTTGCTCCATTCTAATTTTTAATTAATTACTTTCTTTAGTGAGCTTTTGGATCTCCTTTTCCATATTTTTCTTTTAGGTTTTTGATGTAGGAGCTTTGATTTTGTTGTCTTCTGGTTGTATATTTTGATCTTCTTTGTCACCAAAGTAAGATTCTATCATCTGAGTTTTTTACTCTCTGTTCATCTTCCCAACTACATACAGAGAGTTTTTACTCTCTGTTCCCAACTACATACAGAGAATTTTTACTCTCTGTTCATCTTCCCAACTACATACTTGATTTTTTAACTCTTTGTCAATATAGGACTCTGCTTCCAGTGGGGCTGGGTATGAATTTCAGCCTACTGTCTCAGGCTTCAGGAGTTTTGTATCACTGTCTATATGCCCAGAGTTCTAGATGCAGCTGCTGCTGCCCCCACCACTGCTGCCACCACTATCACCTCTGATACATCCCTATTCCAGGACTAGGGCAAGATTCCATCTTGACCACACTCCCCTTTTACTCAGGTCCCATAGAATTTTCCCACTGACCTTTTGATATTTGTGGGTTGAGAAAATTGAAAACTGCCACAGCTGCCAGTGATTCAGTCCCCTAAGGCTTGACGCAGCTCACTCTGGACTGCTCTCCACTCCCAGCCTAGGGCAATGTACCCTTCCTATTGACCTTCCAAGTTGTCTTGGGCTGGAGATTTGTTTTACTCTGTCATTTTGTGGATTCTGTAGCTCTAGAATTTATTTGGTGTCATTTTTTCCAGGTAAATGCAGGGGTTTGGGGGAGAGCTCAAGCAAATCTCTGCTTTTACTCTGCTATCTTGGCTCCACCCTCCACCAGTTCTACTTTTTAAGGAGTTTTTTTCCAGTGGATTCTTCCCCCCAATTTGGCCAAGACTAACCTCCCTCTTTTTGCTTGTGACCTGATCTCTCCCCATGACATGTTCTTCAGTTTTTGACCCTGTTGATTGCCTCCTCCATCCTGACACTCTCTTCTCTTGGCTTCTGTGACACTACTTTTTCTTGATTCTCCTCCTAGTTGTGTGACTATTTCTTCTCAGTCTCTTTTACTGGATCATTTTCCTCCTTCTACCCATTAAGTATATATATATATATATATATATATATATATATATATACATATATATTACCTATGTTATGCTGAGAGATAGTAGGGTACAATAGATTAAGCATTGGATTTGGATTCCAGTAGACATCATAAACTTAATGTGTCCCAAACTAAACTTATCTTTCCCCTTAACTCCATCTCCCTCTACCTCCCTTCTTATTATAGATGGTAATACCAGCCTCCCAGTCCTTTGGGCTCACAATCTGTGAGTCATCTTGGACAACTCCCTCTCTCTGTCTCACACACACAGGTCACAGGCAAAAATAGGGAGGTTAGTCTTGATAAGGCTAAGAGTTACATCTTCATTAGACACTTAAAAAAAAGAGGAAGAGGGGAAAAATATTAAGTGGTGTTGAAGTATAGAAAATAATAAAAAAGGTGATCACAATGGATAACCTCTGTTTTCTCACTGAAGGAGGAGATAAGGTCCACTTCTGGCAGGCAATGGAGGTGTCAGATACTTGAGGTGGGGAATTTTGAAACAGTCAGTATATGAACATTATAATGATTTAAGGAAGTAAAAAAGACTGCTACATAATAGTGATGGTCTGTATCACACAAACATGCTACTGAATAAATGTCAATGGTTCACTACTATGTTCAGAGTCAAACTACCTCCAGGCAGCTAGCTGGTTCAGTGGATAGAGCACTGGACCTAGGTACAGGAAGACCTGAGTTCAAATTTGACCTCATATACTTGCTAACTGTATTTCTCTGATCAAGATACTTAATCTCACTCTACTTTAGGTTCTCCACCTGTAAAACGCAAATAATTATAGCACCTATATCTCACAGGATAAATTGAAATAATATATGTACTATGATTTACAAAACTGAAAACACTATATATGTCCTAGTAGCAGCAGCAGCAGCAGTAGTAGTATTAATAGTAGCAGTGGTGGTGGTGGTGGTAACAGCAGCAGAAGCAGCAAGGGCAGCTACATGGTGCCCTGGATAGAGTGACAGACTTGGAGTCAGGAAGACTCATCTTGAGGACAAATCTGGCCTCAGATATTTACTAGCTATGTGACCCTGGACAAGTCACTTAACCCTGATTGTCCCAATTTTCTCATCTGTAAAATGACCTGGAGAAAGAAATGGCAACCATTTCAGTATTTTTGCCAAGTAAACACCAAAAGGAGTCATGAAGATTGTCTAATAAGACTGAACATCCACAGGAGTGATTGCAGTATTCTTTGCTTGGCTTTTAAAATCCTTCATAATCTGGTCCCTTCTATTTTTTTGTCTTCTTGCACTTTCCTCCTCTCCAATCACTCTGTGACTCAGCCTCTTTGACCTCCTTGCTCTTCTTTGCTTGTGACACTCTATCTACTGACATTTTACCTTTGCCATGATTGTCTCCCGTCCTTAGAACGCTTTTGGTTCTCACCTCCATTTTGTCAAATTCTTAGCTTCCTTCAAAGGACAGCTTAAATGTCATCTCCTACATGAAGTCTTTCCTGAATGCCTCTACATATTAAAGGAAAGGAAACAAGCATTTATTATGCACCTGCAATGTGCCAAGTACTGTGCTAACTGCTTTACAAATAGTATTTCATTTAATATTAACTTCCTCTTAAAATTAGTTTGTAGTCCACTTATGATGTATTTCATTTTTTTGAATATGAATTGTATCTCCCTAAAAGAATAAGCCTTTTGAGGTTTGACACCATTTCATTTTTGTCTTTGCATCTTTAGTTCCTAGGGTAGTACATTGCATAGAATAGATGCTTAATAATCAATTATTAAGTATTATTTGAGTACCTGAAATATACCAGGCATTTTAGAAAAAACAAAGGATAAATAATTCCTACTCTCAATGAATTTACATTCTAATATGGGAGACAAATATACATAAAAACATGTACAGTATCAATATAAAATTATTAAATGCAAGTGTATATAAAGTAGTTAAATACAAGATAGTTTGGGAAGGAGATCTTTAGTTGCTGGTGGATCAAAAATATTTGTTATATATTAATTTATTTATAAATGTTGATTGAATTTAATCTCCTTCAAGAGTTTATTCAGTCATTCCATCTACCAAAATAGTTTTCCTAAGGCATAAATATGATGACATAATTTGCCTATTCAAAAATCTTTGAGGGTTCACTATTACCTTGAAGATAAAATTTACCTCCACAGCTAAGCATCTAAAGTCTTTCACAATGTGGTTCAAACTTACCTTTCCAAGCACAATAATCTTCATTCTTTTTTGATCTATTGGAATACACTTCCTCTCCAAATCGATCTCCCCAACTTCCTTTCAATCTCAATTTATATGCCATTTTCTCTAAGAAGGGGTTAAGAGAAGCTTCTTAGAACCCTTGTGAGGGTTCTCAACTTCCTTAAATTATTGTGTATATTTTAAATTATGTGTTGTGTATGTCCTCTTCTTTGAAGTAAAATGTAAACTCTTTAAGGTCAGGAGCAATTTATCAGTTTGATTTCATATATCTAGTAGCATTATCAGTTGCCCCAATGCAGACCCAACTGGAACTGGCCAATTGAACAACACAACTCTTTCCCCTTCCCCTGTCATCACTTCCCCTCCCTTTCCCTTTACTCTTTCCTTTCCCCTTCCTTTGTCCAAAGAGGGTATCATACCCTTACCTGCCAGTGCTCTGTCCAAAGGAATGTAAATTTTGATCACTGAAACCTCACAAGATATCTTGGGAGTTTAAGGGTTAGATTTCTTTCTTATGGACCATGCCTTAAACCCGAATCACTCTGGCTCTCATTGATTGGCCAGTAATAGGCCCCAGCCCAAGCTCAGAAAGTCATTATTTGGGCCCAGCTGGAACTTTCTCAAGGAAGGAAGTATGTTGCCCAACTGGCCACTTCCAATTGGGTCCCCAGTAAGATAGTTGGTCCTGCTACTAAACATATGAAGCCAAATAATTGCTTCTGTTTTGGCCAGAAACCATGAGGGTCTTTCCCTCCCAGATTGATTTCTTTTTGACTAGGTAAAAGAGGCCATTCTTTGCCTCATTTCTTACCTAGCCTTAATCACATAATGTCAAACTGGGACTTGAAAAAAACCTCAGTCCAAGGTCTCCCCCTGCATCAAGGGCCATCTCCTGTCATCCTGCTCAATATCTTGCCACTGAACCCAGATGGCTCTGGAGGAGAGAGTGAGGCTGATGACTTTGCACCGACCTCCCTCATATAAATTCATTTCACTTGTAAGTTGTGGCATCACCTCCCTGATGTCATGGTCCTCTTTGACAATGAACAACACCACCACCGCCACCACCACCACCACCACCACCACCAAGAGCCTAACAGTGTATGACACTTAGTTGGTATTTACTAAATACTTGTTGGATTAAACTAATGTTCAGAATTCAGGATAAAGAAAATGAATTAAGCTTTATTTTTTTAAAATTGCTATAATTGGGACTTGCACCTGTACAAGACTATCAGATCAGTGCTCTAACTAGACCGAGCAAGCATTTCAGCTGGACAATCAGCAGGATTGATTTATTTTTTTCCCTGAATCAAGCAATTCAACAAATTACTTGGTTTTGTGTATATACAGCCTATATACCCTCTCATGAACTAGCTGTCTGGGATGAAATGTGCTTAATTATACGAGGAAAAAAGCAAACAAACAAATCAGTTTCTATACAACACCAAGCCATCAGGGCAATTGAATTTGTCCAAGATGCTCAACAAACCAGATATTTGGCATCATGCCGTTATATTTGTTTACTTGAATGAATATCACACATTCAACCATTTGTGGCCTCATATAGTAGAAACATCATATGGAAGGTAAACTGACCAACTCATGGGAATTGGAAGACATTACCATAACTATTATATATGTATTTTATGTATTGTCAATTGAATAGTCATTAGAGCAGCTCATATATAAGGCCCCACTTATAACAAAATATCCTTTAATTGTCAATAAAGAGAAAAATGGTATTAACTCACATTCTGTAGTGCTTTGAGGGAAGTGGATACATCATAGGATCTAGAGTCAAAAAGACTTCATTCAAATTCAGCCTCAGACAACATGTGATGCTGGACAAGTCACTTTAATCTGTTTGCCTCATTTTCCTCAACTGTAAAATGAAGATAGTAATACTTCACATGGTTATTATCAGGATCAAGTGAGAAAATATTTGTAAAAAGTACATAGAAGGAAATGGCACAGAGTACTTATTCCCTTTCCTCTGCTTTCTTCATAAGTATGACCCTGATAGAACAAACTCATATTTGATATTTTTCAGTTAAAGTTTGAAATTGTTGAGTCATTTCAATTGTATCTGACTCTTTGGGACCCATTTGCAGTTCTCTGGGTAGACATATTGGAGTGGTTTGCTATTTCCTTCTCCAGATCATTTTACAGATGAGGAAACTGAGGGATACAGGGTTAAGTGAGTTACCCAGGGTCACACAGCTAGTAAGTGTCTGAAGCCAGATTTGAACTAAGGAAGAGAAACCTTTCTGACTCCAGATATGGAACTCTATCCACTATGCCACCTACCTCCTCCAGTTAATAACAATAGTTGACTTAACATTCATATGAACTTTTAAGGTTCATAAGGCACTCAAATCATGATTTCATTTGATTGATTAATCAAAAGAATTACTTAGCTAAATTAGTTAATATGTTAACAGTTATCACTCAAAACATTTTTGAAAGATAGACAAGAGATTAAATATAGTCCTACTTTTGGAGAAATTGCTAATTTATTTTTAATAATAAATTATTAATATTTTAACAATCAATTTTTCTGCACCAAAAACAACATAAATAGGACTTGGTATAGTTATCTTAGCGTATAGTGTAGAAGAAAAATCCCTGGTCTTAGAGTAAAAAAAGTCCTGTTCAATGCATAGCATTGCCATTTACCAGCTATATGAATGTGGACAAATCACTTGAATCTGAGTGCCAGTTTCTTGGTCTCTAAAATGGGGAACACTAAGACTTGCTAGAGCTGTTTTGATATTTAACATTGATGATGTCTATAAAATGTGATATAATTATAAGATATTATTATTACTAAAGGCATGGAGATAAGTCCCTGCAACATTCAGTTTAGATTGTGTGTTACTAAAGCACCATTATTGTTGCTTGAAGTTGACTAGGTGCAAATAAGTTATTCAGCCTGCCATAGAGCACAGAATCGGGCATCTAAAGCCACTTAGTTCTTGAGCTAACAACTAATATGCCATGAAAATAACGAAAATACTTCTGCAAGAAAAATTGGATGTCTCTGTCCATGTGAGATCTGACAATATTATTGAAATGTGTCTCTTGGATTTTTCATCTGTTTCACTTTACATATGGCAGCTTCATGATTTAGGCTGTTGGCCTGAATATAAACCTTCCTCAAGTCTAGACTGCATCCCTAAATTAGATTTCTTTGAAAGTAAAAATATCTCTTCTGATATACACTGAAAAGTAATACTGATGACAGACTCCTGGGTGTAAGACAGGATTTACTGACTTTCCCAGGGTCATACATGACTAAATGTCTGAGCCCAGATTTGAACTCCAGTTTTCCTGACTCCAGACCTTGTGTACCACCTAGTTGTACTTCACAAATGTACAATTCTTTCCAGTCTACAAAGGATGGTCATAATATTTTATACATCATGAAAACATATGCTATTATATTTACCCCAAACCTAGGTTCCTTATTTTTTTAAATAAGTGTCATATTTTTAAATAAATGTCATAAGAAATTGCATTAATTAATTTTGTTGCTGTTTTTCCTCAAATCTGATTATGTTAGCATGATCGTGGCCTGAGCATTGATCTCAAGAGAGAGACATATTGATAAATTATCTTAAGTTCAATGTAAAGGCCAAATAAAATTTTCTCTAATGAAAACTCTCATCTCTTTAATTAAATTTTAACTCAATAAATTAAAGTGATAGAAGATGTACAAAACCTTTGAAAAATTATTATTTAATAAATATTGATTGATGGGCTAAGTTAACATCAATCAGAAATAATAATTTGATGTAAAACATAAGCTTTCTGAGATGCAAATTTTGTTTATTAAAATGTATGACTTGATTTTTAAAATGTCTCTGTAAAAGGCTCGTGAATATAAAGGTCGATAGATTAAATATCTGCGCTTGATCTAAAATTTCTGTAAAATTTCTCAAATTGGATACATTGTGTTTCTCTAGTAGATAGGAAAACTGGAAAATCTCTTGAGGTAATGATGTAATAAATGAATGAATAATTTATGCCCTATGGGCAATTTGTATCTTCATAGCTGCAGCAGGCGAATTCAGCCTGGATAGGTAAATTTGTGGAATACTTAACCCAGTAAGGAAACTTCTCTGTTAAACTGGTACTAGCTTTACGAAAGACCTAAATTCATTTCAGGCTTTCATTTTCTTTACCCCCTTCCTTAAGTCCCTAACCTATCAGATGACTAATTTTGACACTCTAGGAACTTATGCCTTCTTCCTATGAAACTAAAGATCCAAAGTTCACAACTCTTTTAAATCCCAGCCTTTCAAAATTGGATGTATCCTAAACTGTCTCAGGAAGAATGGTCACCAGATTTATTTTGAACGTGGTTTTCCTTTTCAGCTTATGACTTTATACTACACTTTACAATACACTAAGAAAACCCTTCTAAGTCTGCCTCAACCTAACTTACTAGCTTTATTGTTCACAGTGTTTCCTCTACTCCAACATTAGGTCACCATCTTCTCTACATGTTTATTGTGTATCTCCTTGATATGTTCCCCACAGCATATAAATTGTGCCTTATTTTGTGCTATCTCTCCTCGCTGGGCAGAGAAATTAATATGCAATTAATATGCAAGTGTGTTCATCACAGGAATACAAGAACAGATGCAGAAACAGACAGCACTAATATACTCCCAAAAGGGTGTGTGTTTGTCCTTCGTTGGCGAAGAAGACCATGCCATCAGAGAAATAGTGACATGACTTGCACTTGACTTTGTTTTGAGTGAGGGAGGGCTGTGCAGGTCACCAGCCTCATTTCTCCTCCAGAGCCATCTGAATCCAGTGACCAGATAGTCATCAGGATGACTGGAGATGACCCAGGATGAGGTAATTGGGGTTAAGTGACTTGCCCAAGGTCACACAGCTAGTGAGTGTCAAGTATCTGAGGTGAGATTTGAACTTAGATCCTCCTGACTCCTGCACTGGTACTCTATCCACTGCACCACCTTGCTACCCTAATATGCAAGTCACTTATTAAGCAAGGTAAAGAAAAAAAAAGGCTTTTTCCTGGTTATTCCCAGTCATATTCACCAACTGGTTTAGGCTGGTTTTAGATTTAGTCCGCTTTATCAAGAACTTCGTAGTTTTCTGAAGGCCATTGACTGTCTCTTGATTGTCTGGACTCAACTACAGTCTACTAGCCTTCTTATTGTCTTACTTATTGTCAACGACATCAGCAGTGACTCTATGGAAATTTAACTCTTTGCTGTCTGTCACATAAATGTTATTCATGATTCTTTGTAAATTGCGCCTTAGGCAAATGCCTGTCTCACCTGCTGCTAGTCCCAGCTGTGTTAGCCATCCTGTATTTCTCATTATTCCCCACAAATTCTCACCTTCTCCTGTGGCCCTCCTCATACTAGTTCCTTTACCTGCAATTTATTGATCATTCTTTTTCCTTCCACTTTTAGAAATTCTATGATACCTTAAATTCCAGGACCTCCATTAAGACTTCCCTGAACATGTCAACCATGAGTAATGTCTCTTTGGAACTAATGACTTGTATGGCTTTTATAGTGATTTTCAATGCTCTTTTATACCATCATTATTTGTTCATATCATTGTCTGCTCCATGATGTCCTAAGTGTCTTACGAGCAGGAGCCATATCTGAACCTCCAACACCATCTAGTTCAGTGCTTTGCATATAGTAGATACTCAATAAATATTGTTAAACAAATGACTAAGTTGACTTGAGATGATTTTGTGATAAGTTCAATTATTTCAACTATCTTAAGAACTATAAGTAATTATTTAAGCTATGGTCCAAATAACTGTATTTGTCCAGAATAAGTGAAAAAAATCAAAGCTGTAAGTTGTCAGTCATACCTGAAGAGATAGCTGGTCATCGATGACATTATTTTAGACACTTAAGGAAGGCATATAATGGAAGAGTTAAGTACGAGGAAGATTAAGGACTTTCTGCTGGTAAAGATAGATCTACTTCTGTTGTTGAACCTTATGACCCATTCAGTTTGTTTTGGAGAGTAGCCAAGACCTACATGATCCTCTAGGTTTGAAGGAGCATGAAGAAGCATATGTTTTCAAGATTTTGCAGGAGCCTTCCTTGAAAAGGGGTCATTTATCTTATACACTGAGCCTTCTAAAGATGTGGTAGAGTTGTTGTATATGTCTTTGTTTTCTGAAACCTGTTTTGTGTGCTCTGGTTACATTTGACATAATTCCACTGCCTGAATAGGTCAGCCTTCCAGTATTATACAAGTTTATTTTGATAAGATGTTTCTGAGAAAAGCTAGGGTACATCCATTTGTTGTAGGATGTCATAGGTTACAACACTTATTTTATTCTCTACCACCTTAGGGATGTATTTGAAAACCCCAGAAATGGTGAAATTTACTGAAGCAATCCAGTTCATAGTTGCATAAATATTTTTTTGCAATCTCAGCAGATATCAGAAGGCAAGAAAAATGCAGCTTGAACATTAAAGTAGGAGAATTGATCAATTAGTGAAATTTCATAAAATGACTGCTATCTTCAACACATATAAATACTATTGTGAAAAATTTTGAAACCTGATATGATTGAAGGCATCTATATCTTATATTCATATTTATCATGATGTCATCGATGTGGATATTTTCATCATTATTATAGATCAAAACATATTCACACCTTTGCATCTTATGACATTTTTTTGTCTACATACTTCCATAAGTGTCCATAAGGAATCTATTCAATACAATAAATACTTTCTTCTAATTCTTTAGTATTGTGGGAAAAGCAAAGCAACTAAAACTCAGGCACAAAGTCACATCCAACCTCTATAGTAACAGGCCTGATCTTGGGAGACTGACTTTGCTTTTCAGTTTTGTTTGCTTGTTTGGAGTATTGATATTTTTTCTTTCTTTGTCTCCTCCCCCCTTTCATTTAATTCATTCATTCATTTGTTTGTCCTCAAAAGATTTGTGATTTTGTTGGTATGGGTACTCATTCTACCAACACATGTTGCAACAGTTCCAAATCTTAATAGAAATCCTACATGGGTTGCTGTGTTCAAAACACATAATAGGATGATAGATTTACAGCTAGACAGAACTTTAGAAATCACCTGGTTCAAAGGCTCTGCCTTTATAGATAAAGGAAATTGAGGTCCAGAAAGGCTAAGAACTTCCATATTCTTCTAGGAAGTGGAAGTGGGATTTGGACTAGGGCTTTCTTACTGCAGATTTAGCACCTTTTCCACGATACCACAAACCTCCCAATACATTAACTGACAGTCAACTATATGCTGACATCAACCTTTCTGAACTTAGGCTTGTCCCAAAATGATATGTTTGCATTCTGTTGAGCATGGAATCCATTGTCCAATATTTTCCAGTTTGTAAGAAACTGCCAGAATCAGCTATCTGCTGGCATAGTCATTAAGAAATAAAACTAGTTCCATGGTCTACTGAACTATTAGGGAAAGAGTTTAACATAAAGATCGTTTTGTTTATTTTCAAAAGTTATGGGAAAAAAGTTAATGAGTTTATATAGATTCAGATATTCTTTACCTAGGATAAATGATCATTTTTATGAATTGATAACAATTTTTCAATATAAATGTGTTCCTTTATAATCCTATGTATAGGATTTTTTTGCATTTAAATACATTACTTGGAAAAGTGGCCAGTCAGCTCTATCAGACTGCCAAAGGGGACCATGACATGAGAAAGATTAAGAATATCTGATATATACACATATATGTATATATATGTATGTATGTATAGATAGATATAAATAATACAAAGGGATCAGACTTAATGCAAGGGAACTTTGACTCTTATCAATTCTAAAATTTTATAGTTCTATTTAAAGGAAAACACAGTTTCAGTTGACATGATATTTATTTTTTGGCATATGCCTTGCTAGGAACTGTAGGTTTTTAACTTTCCCATTTGTCAGGAATTACAATTCCATGCAATGGTATGAATTTACTCATGAAGAAAAGATTACTATTTTATGAGAGAAGCTATAGTAGACACAGGAAGAATTGATGGGACACTGGAGCAACCTGCTGCCATCTGTCACTGCCATGCTTCATGTCAGTCCCTGGTGTGAGTCGAAGTGAATGTCCTAGAATTTCCCCCTAGAATTTCACTGTGAACATGATTTAGCAAGGTGTGTACAGGATATGGATAGGGAGGTTACCATGAGTGTGCCCAGTGTCAAAAGAGAGCTATATTTCATTCTGTCACTGTGTCTTTTATTGATGTGATAGAGGAGGAACATTTCAATTATACAAGTTAATACAATGAGGAGCTGGCTATAAGAAAGGGAAGCACAACATATTTCTTCTCTAAAGCAATATCTATTTTTGGTTAATATTTGGGATTTTTTGTTGTCATTGTGCAGCTAGAAAGCTTTATTTCCACTGAGCCTGTTTCTCTTCTCTCAGCCTAGAAGGAAGCAAAAATCAAACTTCATGAGCTATGGGAGACAATGAACAAAGTTTTTCTTTTGGATTTTTGCATACAGCTAAGTTCATGTCTATCTGCCTATGAAGAATCACTCAATGGCCAACATAACTCCAATCCTCAATTAAATTTAAAAGTTTATCAGTATTTTCCGTGAACTGAAAACATAATGCAATGCAAAAATGCCTACAACGGAAATGTCATAGTATCAGAGAGAACCATGGTGAAATTCTATAGCAATAATGTAGTGACACCCTTTTCTTGCTTTAATTTCAAATCAGAAGAGAAGTAAAAGGTCCAGAAAAGATGGATCTGCCAAGAGAAGCAGACAATAAATTCGTTTATTGAGGCCTTCTATAATCTGCAATAATTCCATTTCTTCTTTTCTGGAGCAAGGAGAAAGAGATTAGTGATCACTAAAATCAACTCCCAATTAAATTGTACTTTATGGTACAAAGCAATTTCCTTGCAATAATCCAATGAGATAGGTGGTTCAAATATTATCTCAGTTATACAGATAAAGAACCGATGCTATAAGAAGTTAAAAAACTGGTCTAAGGTCATGGACCTTGTCAATGTTAGAGCTGACATTTGAATTCAGATTGCTTTTTTTAAATGTTTTATTATTACTCTTTTCAAAAATAACCACTGTCATCTTTTAATAACCACCTCCCCACCACCCTCACCTCCTATAGAACTGCCCTTCGTAATAAATAAGTGCAGTTAAACAAACCAAAAATAATCCTAAATGTTTTATTCTGCTTCTATTGCCCACTTCCCCTTTGCAGATAGGTGGGAAGCATGCTTCATGATCATGTCCTCTGAAATCAGAATCAATTAGTGCAATAATCACAGTTCTGAAAGTTTTAATATTATTTTCCTTTACGTTTGCATGTAAATTGTTCTAGTTATGCTAACATTGTTCTGCATAAGTTACCAAGTTTCTCTGAATTCTTTACATTTGTAATTTCTCATGATGTATTCATATTGTATTAATTCACATACAGCCATGTCTTCAGTTATTCTCCACTCTCATTTCTCCCAGTTCATTGCTCTGACTCCACATCTTTTCTGTCTAAACTTTGGTTTCTCTGACCAAAAGTGGAGATATCAACATTTCAGTTGAGCCTATCAATCATAATATCCAATTTACTTGTACTTCACTATTAGAACAATGTGATTTACAGTAATAACATGCTGGGGCCACACAAGGAACCTTAGATATTCCCAGTGTAAATAAATCATATTATAGATGAAGAAAAAGTGACCCAGAAAAATAAAATTACTTTCTAGCTAAAAAAATTAGCTATAGAAAAAATTTTAAAAATCATGCTATTGAATGATGATTTCAAGTGTCAAAATTCATCTGTTATTGCCTTTAAAATAAAAAAGGAGAAAATAGATATGGGGGTAAAATGCCCCAGAAATTTCACCTTTCACTCTTTATTCTGCCCTCTTCCTGACCTCCTGTCAAAGAACTGAATCATAGTTTTAGAGAGAGAAGTCACTAATTCTCTAATTTTACATTTACAATTTGCAGCCGTCTGGGCTAGTTCTCCAGGCCTTTACTTATACTAACACTTTTGAGTTCCCAAAGGACACCTACCTTCTTCTCCCTTCAGAGTTCCAGGGATAACTCTGAGGACTTGGGTTTTCCACCAGTGAGGGTCCCATGCCCCAATCTATTGTGTTCCCTAAAATCAACCAGCTAATACCTTTTCACTACCAACCAACCAGTTAATATCAATTTGTTTTTGTTGGTCAGTCATTTTTTAGTCATAGTCAACTCTTTGTGACCCCATTTGGGATTTTCTTGGCAATAGTTCGCCATTTCCTTCTCCAGCTCATTCTGCAGGTGAAGAAACTGAAGCAAACAGGGTTAAGTGACTTGCCCAGAGTTATGCATCTAGAAAATGTCTGAGGTTAGATTTAAACTTAAGTCTTCCTGACTCTAGGTCCAGCACTTTATCTACTGTGCTATCTAGCTGCCCCCTCTTACAAAGGAAATTATCAAGGAGATATAGTAAGGACAGAAGCATTAAAAACAGGCAAATAAATTCTCCCCTTGAGGAGAGTGATTTTTCAGAAATTTTTCAGAAAACAGTGGGTTTTCTGTTTTGTCATACCTCTCAAGAATACATACATACACATATTTGTATATGCACATATGCATATACGTGTGCATACATACATATTCATTTATTTATAGGGGGGTGTGTGTGTGTGTATACATACATAGAGTCAACCAATAAACATTTATTAAGTGCCTACCATATGCCAGACACTATACTAAGAGTTGGGTATGCAAAGAAAGACAAAAGATAGTCTAATGGGGAAAGACAACAAATAAAAAGAATGTAGAAGTAAGGGTGATATCTGAGGAGAGAACCCAGATAGCAAACAGGTATCAAGTGAAGAGATTGACAAACCTTGACTCCCTATTTAAATAGAGAATCTGGGAGGAGCTTTCTATTATCTCCCTCCACCTTTTCCAATTGATGGAGGGAAAGGTCCCAGGGACAAAAGGTATCAATGAGGTTTGAGTTTCAGAACTGATGGGATCTTTAAGGAAGATGAGGTTCTTGGTTCTAATGATGAATTTCTGAGAAGTGTGACTGAGTAGAAAATGAAGAAATGGCTGGCCTGGGCACCCTATTTAAATGGAAGGTCTAGAAGGAGAGAATGTACGTACAAACAGGTATATATGCAGACATGAACTGTGTTTCATCAGTGTGGCCAAGCTGAGCATCTTTCTGCTATATCATTTCCAAACTGAGATTTTTTTATAGAGATTTTTTTTAAATCATTGTACTCAGGAGTGACAAGAAAGGGATATATTTCATTTTGCTGTGCTAATTCAGTAGCTTCTAAGGCACATAGCAATTTAGACAAAATGAAACAAACTCTAACCTATTTTTAAAAATTGATTTATCTGTTTTCAGTTTTCAGCAATCACTTTCATAAACCTTAAATTTTCTCCCCTCCCCTCCCTTCTCCCTCCCTGGGACACCATGCAATCTTATATGGGTTCTACACATCCATTCTTATTAAACACATTTTCACATTAGTCATATTGCATAGACAAATTAAAAGGAATGGGAGAAACCATGAGAAAAAACAAAACAAAACATAACACAAGAGAAAATAGTCTGCTTCATTTTGCGTTGCAATGTCATAGTTCTTTCTCTGGATGTAGATGGCATTTTGCTTCAAGAATCCTTTGGGAATGTCAAATCTGTTTTTTTTTTCAGGTTAATTTTGACATTATTAGACCAAACGATCCCTCAGGTCCCTCCTAATTCCAAGACTTTACTATTCTGAAACAGCATTACTTCACAGTAGGAGAAAATTCTTTTGTCCACTTGTAGTTTTATAGAAATCATCTCATTTCATGGTACTTGGAAATTCAGTATTAGCCGTAATGAGATCCTGTAGACCTTGCAGGAGACATCATCCAACCTGTGTTGCTGATCATGCATACTTTAAGAAATAATGGTACTGGGCAAAGACATAGACAGAGAAGGGGAAACAGTGGTAAAGGTAATGGGAGAATTTCTGAAGTGACGATCGAGCCTTTGATGTACCTCGTCTTCTCTCTCAAACAAGCCAGCCAACACATTTTCCTTGTTAGGTCGTTCTAGATGCCGAGATCCCCAAAAGAGACCTGCTGATAGCATCAGCAGGAAATTTGAGCACTGGCTTAGAAAGACGTTAAATTTAAAGTCATAAAACCACAAAGGGGTTGGTATTATAAATGTTAACTAATGTATGGGTGCATTACTGGAAGAAAAGTTAAGCTTTTGATCTATGGGTTTTAATTGAATTTCTGCTTCTCAGCCTCTAGGGAGGACAACAGCAGGAAATATCTTAAACAGCAGTTTCATTCCTGGCATTGTAGTACAGACTGTCAGCAATTTGGGATGTGGAATCTATAGAGGAGGGATGGGCTCAACCAGGTCCTGTCTTGTTAATGACAGGCAAGGGATGAGCTTTAGAAACTCCTGATTAACATGACTGAACTTTATTACTGCAAAAAGCACTGTGTAGAAAACGCCACCTTAGAAATCACACTATAGGTTTCAGTTGAAGTACAAATAAATTAAGAAAGTCAATGGGATTAACATATTTGTCAAATCCTGAAATAAATCAAAACCATGAGTTTAGGAATAAAATGTCTTTAATTGAGTTAACAGGGTAGCAAACCTGTCACTCTGGGGGATGTCCAGTGGATTTCCCTACCAAAGAGGCCCATGAAAGTGTTTTTATAGTTTTTAGGAGGGAGGAAACAGTATGAAGTAGCAAGGCCTGGTCATGAGACCCCAGTATCCCTTGGCAATCCAGGCAAGGGAAGACATTTCATTCTGACCTTCATGCCATGAATCCCAATGGAAAGGGGCAAAGACAGCAGATTCAGGTTAGGCCAGGTTCCCCCACAAGGCAAGATCTCATCATAGGGGAGCCTAGGGTATGGTTTGGCTCAATCTAATCAAGAGTAAATATCTTAAGAGTAGGAATATAAGGGCATTACAGAAGTTCTGACATCATGAGGAACATTTAAAGGGAGTGGCAGTCCACGGTATATTTGGTATTAACAATTTCTGCCATTATATTAGCAATTTTGTCATATTGTACCTCTGTGTATTATGGTGTATTGAAAACAGCACAGAATTTTTACCCAAAGAGCCTGAACTTAGGACCCACCACTTCGGAACCATCTGATGTTGGCAAGTCACCTAACTCCCTGAGCTTCAATTTCCTATATCTTTAAAATGAATATAATCATCGTACTACCTGGCTCCCCAGCCTATTTTGAGGAAATTGACTCATAGACTCTAAAATAGAATATAAACAAACAAATTTAAAAGCATTTATTTAATGCTTTAACATGTGCCATACTGGTCAAGCAAGTAAGACAATTTCTCTCCTTAAGAAACTTAAGAGTGGAAGACAGCACCTATTGAAAAGTGGTATCTGAAGAAGAATGTTTTGGACAGAAAAGTCAGAGGCAATGGTTATTAGAGTTCAGGATTAGTAATACTCAGAAGGAGAGTTAGAAAGAGGATAGGTAGAGGAATGAGAGCAAAGGGAGTGGGGGTAGAATAAGCATTCATAAAGTGCCTACTACGTGAGAAGCACTCTACTAAGCACTTTTTGAAAAACAAATGCTCATTTAGTTTTCCTAACAACCTTGTGCTGAAGGTGCTGTTATTACCCCTATATTGAAGGGTGATGGACCTAAGACCATGCGAAATAAGAGGTAGCTTTCCACTCAGAACCAAGGAATGGGAACTTGAGAGTTGGTCAGAGAAGGCTCCTGGAAAGTGCATACAAATATAGCTCATGGAAATGGGAGCTATATTTAACAGCTTCTCAGTTTGTCTGAGATTTCTATGCCCATAACTTGGGGTTGGAAAAACACATATGCTGTTGAATCCCTTTGCCTTGAATTTTAAATCCACATATATTTTAATAAAGAATGTTAATCTGAATGGTAACTTTTAGTCATCTTCTACAAAGTATGCACCAAAATTGTTTTGTAGGAAGGTGCTGGAAATAAAAAAAATTTAGAAACTCCCTCCAGTTTAGTTTCATAATCCCTCATCCTTTAGAACATGCAATTTTATCAATATATCAGGAATATCTTGTTTTGAATATCAAATGTTGAATTGGTACTATGGCATACTACATCTAGTGATTCATATGTTTTCTTTTTCTTTCATTTGCATGGCTCAGTAATAATATTAGCATAACAAGAAATGAGCTTCTTGGATAAAAAGGTAGCAGTTAAAGCTACTACCTCTGAAGAATGTACCATCTTCATAAAAATTGGAAAATTAGGATTGTCACTTCTTGTGACTGGAGATTAAGCTCCATAAAACCTCTCTGTGAGAACTATGCAGTGCTTGGAGAAAAGGGAAAGGAGATATAGGCAGCCAGGTGATGTATTGGATAGAACTGATGTAGTGGGAGTCAGTCAGGAAGCCCTGAGTTCAAATCCTTCCTCATACACTAATTGAGTGACCTTGAGCTAGGTACTTGCTATTGTCTATTCAGTTTCAGTTCTCATCTATAAAATGAGGATGATAATATCATCCATCTGCAAAAAGAGTGGTTGTTTAGGAATGATTGTGAGCTACATAAATCCTGGCTGTTATTGTTATAACTGCAGAACAGCATAGCTCCAAAGAGTTAGGTGATGCTGGCTGTCTCCTTTTCTGTCCATTCTTAGTTTGTTTTTTTCTGGTTGTTTTGTCTCATGAGTGTTCCCCTGGGGACACACATTCATTGGATCCAGCCATTTAGCTATCTAAAGTCATTGTATGCATTGCCCTTCAAAAAAGGCATCTATGATGAGTTGTGTGACAAAATACCCTTGATTCTCAAATATATTTTTTTCCCTTCCCCTAACATTCGCTTAACAGAGAAGGCTTAAAAGTGTGATAGGTTAAAGAGCTTAACCACTCTTAAAACCTTTGAAAAGTGACAGGGATGTAAATATTCTGAACTTAATCTTATGCCTTATGCATTTGACTTTAGGTTCCATTGCTAAACAACAGATTAGTCATTTATCTCAGAACGAAAGAGAATTTCTGATTTTGAAGAAGCTGTGACTTCATCCCCTAGCACACAGTGCACTCTCCCTTGCTTTCAGGTGTGATATCACTTCTTCTCTCAGTGTTTAAACTTGGCATTTCCAAGTTGCCAGAGACAATAATATTGTTGTCCTCTTTGAGTTTTAAAAACTTTTTTCTTTTTAAAAATATATTGACTTTTTAAACATTGCTTCATTCCTTAATATAGCCCTCCCTTCTCCACCCAGAGAGACATCCCTTAAAATAGAGAATTGAAAAGGGGAAAAAAAAACTCAGGCAAACTAAACCATACATCAGTCAAGTTTGATAGTATATGCAGTGTTTTACTTTACAGAGCCTTATTTTTTGGAAAGAAAGAGATATGTTTTCATATATTATCTTAGGGGTCAAACGACCATTTTCACTATACAGTACTCCTTTTCAATTTTCATTGTTCTTTTTCCTTTACATTGTCATACTCATTGTATATATTTCCCCCCTAAATCAAGTTTTATAATGTATTGTTCATATGTACTGTTCTTATGTCTTCTTTTGCCTTCCCATAGTCTTTTAAATTACTTCTTATTGTACATTACTATTCCATCACATTGTATATTTCTATGTGTTCAGCCATTTCCCAATGGATGACTGCCCTCAGTGTTGATAACAGCTTTGAAATCTGTAAATCTGACTTTACAGGAAATGATGACCTATAGAATGTTTTCCCCACAATTGTTGGGCTCCCTATGCATCAAGGTGTGATGGTGGATAGGGGCCAAGAAAAAATGATCCTTTGTAATGCTATGTATTTTATTTCATGCATTTGAAAACATTATTCTGAGGGCTATTTCTTTTTAAAAGAGGCCCATGACAAAAAAAACGTTGTTGGTGGTTTGCTGTTATTGCTTGGTCCTGTCTGACTCTGTCAGGGCTAGACCTTACTGTTTATGGAGTTTTCTTGGCAAGGGTACTGGAGTGACTTGCCATTTCCTTTCAAAAGAGGTTGCCCAGGTTCACATAGCTAATAGCTGAGATCACATTTGAACTCAGGTCTTCCTAACTCCATGTTCAGTGCTCTGTCCTCTGAGACATCTATAGCTGCCTTCATTAGTGGTGGCAGTAGTTGCTCAATTGTGTGATGTGATGATTGCCCTCATTGACATGAGATTGTTGTGGTTTTATTTGAGAGGTAAAAGGAGAGCTTTATTAGGAATTTAAGAACTGAAATGGGGAAGGTGATGGGCAGTCTCTCCAAAAACAAACAGATAACATCCCCAAAGTCCTGCAATGTGATTCTTGATTCTACATTTAAAAAAGTAAAAATCATTCCTAATATTATATAAAGATCTATAAAGGATATTTATTTGCTCTTATAAGGACTGCTCTGCTCTGAAAAGGAGTTAATTTCTAGCAGGAAGAGGAAGGAAGAACTCTTGTTATTGCTTATATGTAAATAATATAATCCCAAAATGATATTTTACATCATCTGCTTTAATTTTTTTTTAATTGCCAGAGCCATAACAACTCTACCACTTTCCCTCCTCGTCCACAGCATTGATGTAAATAAAGACCCTCTTGGAGTGCAATGGGTTTGGTACCATTTCTTGAGTGAGGGGAGGAGTTTCACCTGCATAGTGACTTACAGCTACTTCAAATAACAGTACATTTGATAAACAAAACATTTTTAATGTTTCTCTTTGGAAAGAAAAATAAGATAAAGAATGAAAATGGAAAAAATGCAGGAAAAGAACAGGTCTGAATCTCAATAACCTTGACTAATAGTGAGGATTTTTGAAGGAAAGTTTAAAATTTCCTCATTTACAGCATTTTCAGTCTATCAAATTTCTTTATTTAGGATGGACATACTCAAATCCCATTTTCTGTAAGTGTCCAACTACTCTATTTCTCAGTTTCCTTTCATAAATGTAAAGAGTAATAGGAATGGTAACATTAACCCACATTATTTTAGGAATACTTAAAGTATTGTGAAACTAAGGTAGCAATCCACTGAACTAAGATCATATGGTTGATTAGATTCTTCAAAATACAAACAAATTACAAATGAATTCTTTTAGATAAGGGGGTCTTTATTGCCTTTCTTGCAATCTACTTTGTAAAGATGATTTCATTTGGTCCATTCTCACAACAACCTTGTAAGGTAGGTGCTACTATTTTCCCTATTTCTATAGATGACCAAAATGAAGCTCTGCAAGGTGAGTTTCTTGTGGTCAGAAATCTAGTGAATGTTGGAAGTATGGCACTCCACAGACGACTATACAATACTCCTTCTGAATTTTTGTTGTTCTTTTCCCTTTGCATTGTTGTACTCATTGTGTATATTTTCCCCCATGGATCAAGCTATTTTAGCCTGTATTTTTTCACATAAGTCTTCTGTTGCCTCCCTATAATCTTATTAATCATTTCTTATTATATGATAATATTTCATTACACTGTGTTGCCAACTAGTTTATTATTGTCTCTAAAAATGAGGAAGTTGTGGTTACCTAAGTGTTACTTATGACCACACAGATAATAAACATCAGAACCAAGATTTAAATCCAGGTTATTTCAGCCCTCTAAATTGTAACCTATCTTTGCCATAGTAGACTGTCTTCATGAGTTGTTGCTTGCGTAACAATTCATGAACAGCTGACCCATCTTGCCTACATTTAGCTAAGCGGATCTTCAGGTGACAGGCACACAGTCCTTTGGTAGATTTCAACTCTAAACCTTCCTGATATGATCAGATCTGCCAGTTTCTGTTCCATTGACATTGCTTTTCCAAAGCCATAATCACTTCCATGTCATAATGAGGTTCTAGAAGAAGGTTTAAGTGGAGGACATATATCAAGCCCCCTGAAAGCTCTAAGTATATGCAGTAAGTTGCATGATATAACTTGATTATATTGTGGTATGTCATAGAATAAGAAAACAGACAAGTAATGTTTTCAAAAGAGGTTCATTGAAACGCAAAGATGAGCTTCAATATTTTAGCTTAGAAATGTTAGAAAAATAAACCTGATTCAGAAATTACTTATTTATATAGCTCTTTCATGAAGATGGTAAAATGTTTGAACTCTCACTGTGTAGGAAAATGAAGCTTAGACTGCCACTGAAATTGAATATTGTGTAGCAATGAATGAAGATCTGTGACTTGATAACAGGTTTCTCCTTCCAGAAGCATGGCTTGGTAAGAACTATATAATTTAGAGGGCTTGCATTCCAGGAAAGCACCATTTATTATATAATCACTTGAGCACGTGCAGATGTTAAAAAGGAATTGGATGGTACACATAATTATTATTAGACCTGGAAAAAGGATATGTTAAGTTTTATAAGTGTGGTAAAATAGAAGTGACTTAGGTGAAAGTTACCTAAAAGAATAGACACCATGGAACATGTGGTATCTTCATTTTGGACTGTACTGGGTGATCAAGATGGGGAGGATTCTAGATAAAGCAAAAAAATATGTTTGCCATATGAGTTTCTCCATAATTTCATTTTAAAAAACAACTAAAAATAATTTGGATGACTATACTGATTATTTTACCTACAATCTCTAGTCGAAGTAGGTTAAAGGCTTTATCGTTGTGTGTGATATTTTTAAAGGAGGTAATAGTTTGATGAGGCAGCAATGAGAGCCCTGAAGTTACTGCTAACTTATACTGTAGAAGGAGTAGGATATACCAAGGGATGTTATATTCAAAGTTTCTTCAATTTTGTTTTTTTTCTGGCTATAAGGGTTGTAAATTTAATATTCAGTATGTTTAAATATTTCACATATTTCATCCCAGAAGTCTAATATGAAATTCAATGGGAACCTAGTAGAATTTCCTAGGAGGGCTTTTTATTCATAAATTCTTATTATCTATATCACAATAATATATTTCTCAACTATCTTCATGTGTGTAATCCTATCACATTGAGTTGAAAGGATCCCTTTCATGGGTAGGAAAAAAGAATATATGTGTGTTTGTCATTCATTGCCAAGGAAGACCATGCCATCACAGAAATAATGACATGACTTGCACTTGACTTTGTTTTGAGTGAGGGAGGGCTGTGCAGGTCACCAGCCTCACTTCTCTTCCAGAGCCATCTGCATCCAGTGACAGATATTCATCAGGATGACTGGAGATGACCCAGGATGAGGCAATTGGTGTTAAGTGACTTGCCCAAGGTCACACAACTAGTGAGTGTCAAGTGTCTGGAGTGAGATTTGAGCTCAAGTCCTCCTGACTCTTGCACTGGTGCTCTATCCACTGCACCATCTAGCTGCATCATATCTCATAAAAGGAATACCAGTTGTTACCTTTGTCCAATTAGAAAGGATATAAAGGGTATATCAAAAAGTCTTAGTGGAGTTTTAAACCTTAGTATATTAAAAGTCCTCTAAGTCTCTTGGGATAATCAATATTGATCCTAATATGTGAGTAGACAAAAGCAGCATGTTGAGTGTGCCCAGATTTGAGTCAGGTTGACATGGGTTGAGTCTTACCTTGGGCACATATTGGTGTTGTGATTATGGAGAAATCACTGAACTTGTCAAGTGTCCTAAGTGTCTCTCTAAAACTGTAGGTAAGTTGTTGATCAGTATTGCTGGTTCGAGTTCCCCACG
Organism: Bettongia penicillata ogilbyi; assembly: GCA_023548195.1. NCBI lineage: Eukaryota > Metazoa > Chordata > Mammalia > Diprotodontia > Potoroidae > Bettongia > Bettongia penicillata. Next base: position 1,098,571 of record JAJHZJ010000635.1, on the reverse strand, counting down.
TCAGTGAATGTACAGGCCTAGGCAACTACAGCAACAGCAATAATGTAGACATATGCATAGTGGGGTGCACCCTTAGAAATTAAAAGGAAATGACTATATATGTGACACACTTGGTTGTGTTTACAAGTGGATCCTTAGTTGTCTTACTCGTATTGATCTCTGGAGTTAGGTGAAGGCTTGGAGAATTTCATTGGATCTGTTAAATTTCTTTTATACCAATCATCTGGCATTACACTCTTTGCCCTTATGTTTTACAATTGCTGACGCCTTTGAATAAACCTTTATGAGCTTTGAAGAGATACAAGTAGAATCACAGATGTACTCCCTGGCTCCCTTTTACAAGGCCCATTAGATAAATGTATCCTGTGATTTGCATTCCTTATATACCAAGAAACGAATTGAGTTAAAATTACCCTTCTACCACACATTAAGTAACTATTCCAAAATAACTAAAGAGGACAGACTCATCATTATTCTATATTCTTTATATAGAAATGTGTTTTCCCAGATTTGGGGAGGGAGATGGCTGTCTTTGTCTATACTCATCATCCTCCTTTGCACTCAGAGATGACCCTACTGACCATTGCTGCAGATGGTCCCTTCCAAGCAATACACTCCACTTCCTATCTTTTTATTTGTAATTTATCTCTATTTATAGAGTTTGGCATTGTTTGTGACTCTGCCATTTAGTCTGTAGCCACAGAGTTAGAACAAAAATTTATGAAGTGAAAAATCTAACTAGTCATGTACTCTATTATTTACCTAGAAACTCAGGTTTCCCTTCTCTTAGATGAAGTTTATTTAGAAAAAAAAATTCTTCTTAACACTCATTAATGCCCTGCTGGTTGACTTGTTTGCTGTGACTCTCCATAACGTATTGTTGGAAGGTGCTCTACTATATTTCTTTTACCCCCTTTACTGTCTGTATTATGCTGGTAATACTCAAACTACTTCATGTTTCCTGAGTTCCTTGCTGTTACGGTTGCTCAGTCATTTCAGTTGTGTCCAATCTTTTGTGACCTCATCCGAGAATTTCTTGGCAAAGGTACTAGAGTGGTTTGCCAATTCCTTCTCCAGATCATTTTACAGATGAGGAAACTGAGGCAAAAAGGGTTAAATAACTTGCCCAGGGTCACGCAGTAATTTTCTGAGGCTGATTTTGAACTTTGAACTGGTTTTCTGACTCAAGGCCTGGGGCTCTATTTACTACACCACCTCAGTGCCCTGTTTTTGAGCTGTAGTGAATAACAAATAGGTAAGATATGTTTATATACTGCTTTAAGAATTTCAAATTTGCAAATATATAATAAATGTTGGGGAATGGTAACATTCATTTTATAAAAGCCATCTGCATTTTACAAAAAATATACAGAATAGGATTCCTTTATATGAGACCTATTACTCATTTAGAATATAGCTCAGCTTACAAAAACTCCAATTTGAAACAATTTTTCATACTGGCAACTTTTGCAGAAAGCAAGATACAGTTAGATTTACAATAAGACAAAGGAATGCATTTATTTTTGTGTATAATTGAGAAGTTTAATTTCTTTGAAGGCCACTATGAGTCAACAATGTGATGTGGTTGTCAAAAAAATTGAGACTTTAAGGTTGCTTTAAAAGAATTAGTGTCCAGAACACAGATGATAACAGGTTGTCTGGGCTCTCCCCTAGTCAAATCACATTTGGAACATTTTGCTCAGTTATGTCTTGACAGGTTGGATGGATACATTGAATCATGGCTTGTGAAACCATAACATATTTTATGGTTTTAAGTGTTTGTGTATAAAGATTTTTGACAAAATGCTAGTCCTTTTTAAAATATGTTTGGCATATAATAGACACAATGATATGATCATATCATGAAGTGCTAACGTACAGATCTGACCGTGTCATCTCCTCAATAAACTTCAGTGGCCTCTTAGTGCTTCCAGGATCAAATATAAAATCCTTTGGCTTTTAAAGCCATTTATAGCTTGGCTGCCTCCTATGTCTCCTACATTTCACTCTTGTCTACGTACATATCATATTCTATGATCTGGTGACACTGGCCTTTTTGTATCCCTTGTACAGGACATTCCATCTCCTGACTCAATGCCTTTTTCTCTAGCTATCCCTCATTTCTGGAATGCTGTCCCCCCTTACTTCAGCCTATTGGCTTCCCTGCTTTCTGTCAGGTCTTGCTAAAACTTATTTTAAGGTTGGCCACATTTGTTTTATTTGCACAAAAACTTTTTTTAATTTTATGAAATTGAAATGATCCATTTTTCAACTCACACTGCTCCACCTTCTACATGACGTCTTTTCAAATGCCCCTTAATGCTTGTGCATTCCCTCTGAGATTATAGTTGACTATAAAAATGTCCACAAGACACACTTTTAAATATAATCTTGTTATTCATATTTTCCCATCACTTTATTCAATCTAGACAATCCACAAAATCATAATTTACACCTTTATTTATAGCATTTGCCAATTTCTGAGATATTAATGCTCACACCAAAAATTAAAAATCTGTTCTCACAAACTAGTTCAAACTGACTCCAGCAGACACCTGCGACAGGAGAACTTCCCCAGGCCAGATCGCTTTTAAACAATCCTATTCATTAAACATTTTAAAAGTATCTATCACATAAAATGCACTGTGCAAGGCACTGGGAATATCCAAGACAGAATAAAAAAATGATCCTTTGAGAAATTTACATTCTGTTGGGAAGATGTCATGTAAGCAAATAAGTATATATGTAATAATTTGGCAAGATAGAGAATACAAACTAGACCAGGCAAGATGTCCTCTAGGAGGTGACCCCTAAGCCAAGTCTCCAAAGGGGACTAAGAATTCTAAGGGGCTGAGATAAAGAGAACGTGCACTCCAGGAATTGATTTCAGCCTGTGTGAAAAGATAGAGAAATGGAATATGAGATGTAAAATTCAAGGAATAGAAAGGAGATCGGTTTGATTGTAATGGGGAATGAGCAAAGGAAAAGAATATGAAATATGTCCACAAGGGGAAAAGGGGGATTAGAACTAGATTATGAGGCACTTGAAATGTCAAATTGAGAAGTGTCTATTTCATCCTAGAGGTGATAAATAGCCATTGGAGGTTGGGAGAAGGTAGGTATCATGGTCAGACTTGTGCTGTAGGAAAATGGTTTATTGGAAAGGGGACATATTGAAAGCTGGATGTGCAATTCCCCAGGTTACTGATAATGATGGGAATGAAGATGAAGATGGTAACTGTAATTTATAAAATGCTTTATAAATAGTATGTTATTCTATCCCAGTAAAACTCCTTGGAGGTAAATGGTATTATTACCCCTGTTTTACAAATGAAAAAACAGAGACAGATGGTGTTTCTGTGACTTGCCAAGGGTTATACAATTAGTAGTTTCTGAGGCTGAATTTGTATTCAGGTGGTTCTAATCCAGGGCTATCTAGTTGCCCAACTAGGTGATGAGAGGCTACCTAAGTTGATGATTATTTGAGTTGGAAGTGGGGAACAATAGTTAGACATAGAACTCAAATCGATAAAACAGCTGATTGGAAATAATCTTTGAGGTAGAGGAAAAATTAAAGGTGACTGGGAGGTCATGAACCTGGGTGACTGCATGAATAATATGTGCCTTGAAAAGAAATACTAACATTTGGAAGAAGAGAGCATGTAGGAAAGAGAGTAATGAGTTTTATTTTGTACCTATTGAGTTTGAGATGCCTGTGGGGTATCCATTTGGGGATGTTCAATAGGCAGCTAGTCAAGTGGGACTGACATTTAAGAGAGAGACCTGGGCTTGATAAATGCATGCAGGTGTCATCTGTACAGGGATAATTGAAACCATAGGAACTGATGAGATCACCAAGAGAGAAGAGAAATGGACCACTGACATAACCTTGGGGCTAGAGGAGATATACAATCAAGGAGTAGCATACAGATTTGAAGGAAACTGAGGAGAGGATAGACAGGAAGGGACAGGGCTATGCAAAGCTAAGGAGGCGAGAGCATCTAGAAGAATAGGGTTCTCTATCACAAGAAAGGTGTCAAGAATAATGAAGACAGAGCAAAAGACATCAGATCTAACAAATAGAATATAGTAACCTTGGAGAGAACAGTATTAGTTAAGTACCACATCCATCATAAGATTGCCTTGGCTTCGGTTTTTTTTTTTTTGGATGCTATATGATATTGTTGACCTATTTTTATCTGGTAGTCCATACACATACACACACACGCATGCACGCTCACACGCATGTACACATGCACACAAACCACTTTTCATCTTTTTGCACTGAATCCAGGTTGACATATACATGCCTTCCTCATCTTATACTTGTTCATCCTATGGAAGGTGCCAAATAGGTGAGATGCCAGAAAGCCTTTGACAACGAAAGAATAATGTATAGTGTGCCAATTAAGTGCATAGTATCTACCTCTGAAACAACCTGAAATATAATGATGTTATCATAGAATAACCACATGTCTATTTCTGATACAAAATCCTATATAAGGGTATGTGATTTTAAACTGTCTCTTTTAAAACTCAGTTGAGGATGAACAAATGTCAGAAGTAACTAAAAGCATAGTATGAAAAGTTTCTGTCCTCCACATTAAAAAAAAAAGACCTTTGAAAAATTTACTTTTGGTGTTTATTGATGTAAAAAATCCCTCCTTAATTCTCTAGAGGCCATTTGTTAGCATGTTTCACAACTTGAAATATTTATAGTCCTGGCACCAGTGTTTGGATCTCTCCATCTGCATGGAGAATTTCCACGGCTGCCTACAAAAAAGTCCCTAAAGAATCCCTTAACCTAAAATGGGTTCTTTTTTTTTTAGATGAGGAAGAAGTTGGGACTGAATATTTGGGCACATGGAAGCCTACATGGGTCAGGCATCACTACCCATTTGTTTGAAAAACAGAGCTCCAAATATTTAAAATATGTTTTTTAAAAGGCAACATCATGCCTCAGGAAGTACAGATGCCTATACAGTGTAATTGAAGGCATACGGCTGAACACACTTTATAATAATTGTGCTTTTGTGTGTGATTTCACTCTCTTCCTACAGAGCTGGAGTTTTGAAGTCTCATGGCTGGTTACATTAAAACTTCCTTCAGGGTCTGGATAAATCCATCCTCTCAATTGCATTTGAATCAGAGACGGCTTTAAAGGGAGCAGTCTTGTAAAGACAAAATTGGCTGATCAACCACATGGAAAGCTTTATTTAAAGCTCCTTAAGATTAAACTCAATATGGGATATTAAATTTTTCATAATATTTAGGAAATGATTGCCAAATTTGAAAAATGTAGCTTCCTTTGAAATTAAGACATAGTTATATTCCATCTAATGGCAAGAGTAGCATCTTTAAAAAATACAACTTTAGATAAAATAATGGTGCAGGCAACAATTACTTCTATTGCAATTGTGTTACAAATAGAAGATTTTCATGAGCAGTAAATATCCATACAATAAAAGCTTAAAATCAGTCACTGCAGACTGGCAACTATCACAAAGTCATCATAAAACCAAGACCATCATAGAATTGTGTGAATCTGTTCAGAGGTATTGCTTATCAAGCTAACAGAGAAACCGCTATTTTACTTGGCAGCCAGATGAAAGGGTAGGAGTTGGGGGAAGAATACATCTGGATTCAGAACAAGAATCAGAAGATCCAGAGGAAAGGAGGAAAAGGGAATTAGAATTGATTAAGTGCCTATTTTGTGCCATGCACTCTGCTAAGAGCTTCACAAATATTATCTCATTTTATCATCACAACAACCCTGTGAGGTAGATTCTATTATTACCTCCATTTTATGATTGGGGAAACAGAAGTTAAGTGACTTGCCCAGGTTCACACAGTTAGTAAATGTCTGAGGTCAAATTTGATCTCAATTCTTTCTGACTCCAGATCTGCACCCCCTAGATGACCTAGAAAAATCTTGAAATTGAGATAGGAAAGGGAGCAAACACCTTCCCAAGAATCCCCTAACCTAATTTATGATCTTGTTTGAAATGAAAATTCTCAAGTGAGTGCAAGTATTTTTTTCTAAGGCAGGGGACAGGTGGGGAAGGGAAGAAAGAAAAGGGGAAAGGAGAAGGGAGAAAGGGAGAGAGAGGAAGGGAAAGGAGGGGAAGGAAAGGAAAGAAGAATAATTAATTTTCCCAGCAGAACAGAGCCCTAGCGCAAGGTAATAAAAGTAAAATATAATTGATTAGAATTTGAAACTAAGGATCTAAATCCTTGATTCCCCTTGGTCAAGAGATTTGAGGAGTAGAGCAGCTAAAAGGAGAGTGTTTTAGGCTCATAGAATCATGGGCTGTAGTATTAGAAGAGAACACAGAGACATCAAGACCAACCTCTTTTCATAGATTAAGAAAATGATGAACAGAAAGGATACGTAACTTCCACAAAGTAAAACAGCAGAGACCTCTTAACTTCAACTGCAGTGTTCTTTATACTTTGCCACACTGACTTTAAGTCTGAAATTCAATATAATTAAAAGCTCTCTCAAGGTTTCCAAATTTCCTTTTCTTATTTCTTTTTTATGTTGCAGAAGTAGCTAAGGGCAGCAATTAGATACCTCATTTTTTAATGTTAGAAATATAGCCCTTGTAAATTGGTCTCTGTGATATTTAACAAACCAAGTGAAGAACGAAAACCTTTAATGGGGACAGTCTCTGGGGCCGGACCAGAGAGATGGAACCCAAAATTAGGCTTGTTCTTAGTGGGATATTACAGTAGCATTATTTTCATCAAAGCACCTGGTATTATTTTATGAACACTGCTGTTTTAATCACTTCAGATGTCTCCGAAGTATATTACTGGTGACTTTTACTATTTTTCAGTTATGCAAAAGGGTAAATGAGGTCATAAATATGACCAAGATCACAGGCCAAGCCTCTGGCAGGAGTTGGAATGGAACTTAGTTCTGCAACATAATTCTATTCCCAAGATCACAATCATATTTAATAGTGATAGTTCTGCAATTATCATCTATTTTCTGTCTTATTTTAAAATGAATTATTCTGAAAACTAGCACATTGCCTTGCACAAATTGGTTACTTAATAAATGCTTTTGGAATGATTTAGAATAGAAAACTGAATTAAAACCAAATTTATCATCATTGTCTCCAAATCCATTCCATCTTGTTTTTCTATTTCTATAAATGGCACCAGTATTGATTTTTTTTAAAAAGCCAAACCAAGACAACCAAAACAAATCACTAGTCATGAATTGTTTGAAAGTTTCGAGTTTTTGAAATAGGCATACGTGTTCACATTTGTTTATATTTTGTTATAGGGTCAGACATTGTGCAATGGTTAACGAAGAACTTAACTATAGAAGATCCAGGTAAGTGAATATTTTTTTCTCTGAATGGAAATTGCTTTACTTTGAGGTTTCTTTTTTTTAAAGTTATATTCTCTTAGGGTTATTGTTATCAAAATGCTCTTCTGGAATATAATAACTAAGCCTAAAATATTAAAATATTTTTGACATTTTATGTAGTGTATGCAATGTTTTTATTCTAAATCCATATATTTTGTAATGATAGTATTTAAAAATCTAATTTTTGATAAAATGCCTATATCCTCCTAGTTAACTGATATGTGTCCAATGCAGATTGGTGTTACACACAATGTTCTTAATTCTTGTGTTTTCCCTCTGCTGCTTATCACCAATTTATCCTTTGTATCACCAGTTTGTACATAGTTTTTTGCCGTTGTCTTTTCCAACAGTCTGTGAACTCCTTGAGAGCAAGGACTGTCCTTTGTCTTTCTTTGTATCCCTTCAGCACAGCACAGGGTCTGGCAGATAATAGATGCTCAATTGATATTTGGTGACTGATTGCCTAATTAACTGGAAAGTGATCAGATTGGCTTCACTAAGCTATATGTAGTCACAGACCACATATATATGTGTTCTTGAGCTCCCTCTATATCACATTCAATCACAATGAAACTTAACGGCATATCCAAAATGTCTCTAAGATTCAACACAGGACCAACTTATTTCAAGCAAATATTTGATAAGATGGAATTAAGTACAGTGAAAAATAGGAACCATCCTATGAAATCTAACATTCAAACATGACTACTGTATTGATATTATTTATAAAAAGAAGTTTGATTTTTTTAGTTGTATCAGTGTATTGTGACAACACCATGGTGTAGTCCTTGAAAATAACTGTACAATTACTGTGTCTATGGATTTTATTCTATCTTTCATGAAACTACATTACATAAGAACCTATGTAGTCTATCCCCAACAAGAACTAGGAAATAAAGTTGTGAATTTGCTTAAATCAGTTCATCATTCCCTTCATAAATAAGATTCAGGGAAGTGTGAATAATAAAATAGACATAAATGGGCTATTAACTGAGAAAAAATACTATTATCAAATGGGCTAATTTTTCAACAACTTTCTTGGGTGGAAGGATTAGGAAGCCAAGGAAATTTCCCATTTTTATCAAATGAAGGAAATGGAATATTTGCCTACAGGATATTAGGAAAGCATTAGGTCCATGCTTTCCACGGCAAATTGGCAATATTGGCTCTTGCTTATGGGCTAAATTTTCTGCAATGACTCTCAATTTATTATTGCCAGCTAGATTTTATTCATTGTGAAACAAATTTTGTTGGGCTCTTTGTGTATGAGCACACATAGACTTGGAGTGATTTTTCAACCTTGAACATCTTGGCATGCTTATGATGCATTTATTCAATTGTGGAGGGGGGAGGAGGAGGGTTGGAGAGAAAAGTACGGTAAATCTCTCATTGAAATGTACAAATCTTTTCTCTTACAATTTATTAATCATTTTGACTTGTATCCATTTTGTTCAGATGACCTAAGTGCCCAGATTTAGAATTGTTTATCCCTCAGGCTTCTTTAAACCTGTATTAGTTCCAGCTAAGCATTTGAATCCATAGGTCAGCTCTGAACAAAGAGGGGTTTTGCATATATTTTAACTTGATGCATTCAAACGTTTTTAGAAGCTATTGATGTCTATTTGTAGATAAATGGTAAAATATAGAATTATAATTGATGCCTAGTGAATCCTTTTGAATGAGCAGTATATATGCACTCCAATTACAGATAGAAATATATATATATACATATATATATATATATATATATATATATATATAGAGAGAGAGAGAGAGAGAGAGAGAGAGAGAGGGAGAGAGAGAGATAAAGTGGAAAATGTAGTGGGATTTGCTTGATCTAGGAGAAGGTGACTTTGAATTTTGAAATATACATATTGCTATAAACATGCAAAAAGCTTGATGTGGATCAGAAGTCCTTGAATTTTCTGTCTTTTCATTCCAAATATATCCAAATCTAAAGGCCCTTTGGAAATGAATTGCATAGTTGGGCAAAAAAGTCCATCCACTTTCTATTGGTGACAGGATTGTCTCACAGTGAGTTTATCATTAAAATGAAAAGTTTCTCCAATTCATTCCAGGGCTAACTTTTGACCTCCTGCAGTCTGGCCCCCTGTAGATGCCAGGGAAAGAGAGATAAGTAAGGAAACGACATTCACTTTCCTGGAGCGCTGAATATGTCCTGAAAGGCATTTTTGTAACTGTGATTATTAACCATAGCTAATTGGACTGAGCTGAATAGGAAAACAGAAATGAAAGTAGTCAAGACAGTTGTCCTTGAGCTGTTCCCACTGCTTCTATTTCCGATTGGTACAGAATCATGTTTCTCATCCTTTCCATACTCTGAAACTTCCCATGAAAAATTGTTAACTTTCATTTAGGTAACTTCCATGATTTCTTAGAGTCCACCTGAACAATGATCATGTCTTTGACTTACCAAACTGTGCAGATTTATTGCACACCTGAAAAATACTTTTATTTTACATACTTTGCATCTGTTTCTATATGTTTGTGCTGGTGAGAGGAGGTTTAGGAGTGTAGAAGAAGAGGGGAGAGAGAAAAAGGGAGGGAAGGAGAAGAGAACAAGAGGGAAATAGATGGAGAAACAGATAGTAGGGAAATAGGGACAGAGCAGAGATAAAGAAGGAAGGAGAGAGAAAAAGAGATAGGGATAAAGATGAGAATAAGAGGGATGTAGTGGAATTCAGAATGGAAGAAAGCTATAAAAGCAGTAGTGCCCTCAAAAAAGCAGAAGTCCAGAGTTTCAGACCTTTGGTCAATTATCACCTGCCCAAAAATCTACATTCTGCCTTCCCTGATCTACCAGGGAAGCACCCTTGAAACATTAAAGAAATGATTTCTTTGCTTCAGGACTCTCATTCTCTATCAAAGAGGAGCATCATTTTCCCCACCAGCCTTCAGAGTTACTAGGAGGATTAATGAGTGAATGCTTGGCATAGTGGAATGTCTCAAAAGGAACTATATTTATCAGGCAGTGATTTAATGAGTGCCTACATGGTACACAGCCCTTGTACTTGACTTTGAGGGTTACCAAGTAATGAGCAGAGATAGCCTTGTTCTCAAGGAACTTAAAGTTTAATAATAAGGCAGTCAAAGAGGCAGGCATTTGTGCACCCGTTACAGCCTGATGATGCTTTCAGCACCATTTGCTGTCCTGACCCTCTCCATACTCCCCGTAAGACCAGTATTTCCTTGTCCTTTGCTTATACTTTCACAATAGCCTAGCAGGACCAGTGGGGAAAGATCAAATACTAGGATAGGTTTCAGCAAAATTGTTTGAGGGAGGAAAGGAGGAGAGAGTTGAGCCTCATCCAGAGATCTTCCTCAGGAGATGCATCTCGGCTATTGTGTCTTCCCTTTGTTGTCTTAGGTAGTCCCCATAGTGTTCATGGAAAAGGCAATATTCATTCATTCATAAAACATTCATTCACTACATACTCTCACCAGATACTGTTCTAGGTTCTGGACATTCTAAGTGCAAAACACGACAGTAGCAACAGCCACCACAGCAGTAGCTGTCCCTGTTCTCAAGGAGCTTACATTGTATAAGAATTACTGCAAAAGTGCACTATAAGGGGGAGAATAGGGTTCAGTAGAAAGGAATAAGGAGGTTGTCTGGTGTCAAAGGTTCTGTTAGGGGACATAGATTCTAAGGTTCAGCGTAAAAAATTTGGAGCTAAAAGACTGCCTAGTCTAACCTTTTCATTTTACAGGTGAGAAACCAATACCATAGGATTTAAGTGACTTAATAAAGTCACATAGGAAGTAAGTGAATAGGTGATGCTGTTTTGCTTATTTGTAAAATGGGCACAAAGCTCATAAATAAATTTTATTTTCCAACATTTCCTACAATTTCTTGACCCAGGTTTTTTAATCTGAAATGTTTTCATTTGTTATATCATAAAATAAAATCTCTAGTAAATTGGACCCAGTGTTTGGAATGACTCTTGGCTTGCTGCATCCCCTATTACAAGATTTGCATGTAGCAGAGAACTGATCTTGGAGTAAGAAAAACCTAGGTTCAAGTCTTTCCCAGACTCATCATTGCAATGTGATTCTAAGCAGTCATTTAACCTCTTAGTGCATCAGGCAGCTGTCCATGAAAGTGAATGTTATTCCTTACCTATCTCTCTTTCCCTGACATATGCCAGAAGTCAGAAAGGAGATAGAAAGTTAGTTCAAGACGAAGTCACTTCCTTACCCAGATGGGACAGCTCCTCACTGGACTGGCTATCACTACTACCAAGCTCCTGTGGTCTCAGCTACTCTCTGGTTGCTACAGGCATCTCTGATAGTACTTCCAATCTTTCCAAAATTGCAAGTTGCTCTATGTTATTACTATTATTGACAATAGAAGCTTACATATATAGGGAAAATTTTAACCATTTTGATCTTTTCAACAAAACTCTAGTCTACGGAGGTATTATTATCATCATTTTTTTTTTAATAAGAAAACTGAACCTCAGCTTTTCCTAAGGTCACACAGGTGAAAGAGCATAAAATCAGGTCCCAAAGTCCGGGTCCTTTCTCTATACCATGCTTCCATCCAGCATTTGTGAAAACTCATGCTATAATGCCTTTCAGGAGAAGGGAGGTGATGGTTGGTAATTGAACGACATAGTCAAGCATGTTTGAAGTTAAAATCAATTTAGCCACCTTGTCTAATTCTCATCAGCCATTTTTCCTAGAGTTCACAACAGTTGCTATGACAGCTTTTAGCACGTGAGGCTTTAGCATGTCTAGCTTCCCCTCACCCTTTTCATTCCTCCTTTTCCAGAATTTTCAAAATGTTTCTCAATGAGGGGAAAGAAAACAAGCACTTATCTATAAGGGGTTGGGTATAGCATTCAGAGTAATAACTCAAATTTCTTTACTCTCTGATGATTTACAAAGTGCTTTCATTGTGTCTGCTTGTGTGTGTCGTGTATACACGTAAAAATGTGTGATGTTATTGGATTCCATGAGTACAAAGAAATTTTCCCTTTTGTCTTTGTTCTCTATTCACCTAGGCAAATGCTGGGCATATAATAGGTGCCTAATAAATGCATATTGATGAACTGATTCCTGTGGTAACTCTACCAACTAAGAACCATAAATATTAATACTCTTTTTAAAAAAAAGAACATGAGAATTATAGCTATAATTTATATTTAATACAATATGATAAATAGCCCCTGCCATAGAGGTTAACAAGTACTAGGACCTGGGATGAGTGAAGAAGGATTCTTGTGGAAAGTGTTGTTTGAATTGAGTTTTCAAGTAAGCCAGAGGTTCTAAAAGGTGCGAATGACTCAGGATGGCATTCCAAGTTTAGGGGACAACCAGTGCACATGTATGGAAAGGGGGATATGAAGCATATTGTGCAAAAAACAAGTGTACCAGCATATTTATATTTAAATTTAAAGATAATAGAGAGCCACTGGAGTTCATTGTGTAGGGCAGGGGGGTTTCATGGTCAGACCTATGTTTTAGGAAAATTACTTTGGCATCTGAATAGAGGATGGATTATATTGAGGAGATGAGGCAGAGCAACCATTTGAAAGCTATTGCAGTAGTCCGAGTGAGAGGAAAAGAGAGGTGGCTATGTAAATGGAGGGAAGCAGATGTATAATAGAGAAGTTGTAATGGTAGAAACAAGATTTGGCAGCCTACTGGATATGTGTGGTAAATAATAATGAGGATTTGAGGATGACATTAAGGTGACGTTGAGTAACCAGAAAGATGGAGATGGCCTGAGTACTGCGCAGGAGTTTGGAATAGGAATGGATTTATGGGGAGATATAAAAATTTCTGCTCTGAAGATGTCTTGGCACATTTGAGATGCTTAAGGGACATTTAGGTTGAAATGTTTTTAAGTGCTTAATTGTTTTATAGAACTGGGACTCAGGGGAGCCTGGGGTTGGCTATGTACATCTGGGAATCATCAGCCCAGAGAGAATGTTTTTAACCATGGAAACCAATGAGATGCCTAAATGAGATAATGTAGCAAAAAAGAGAAGAGGACACTAAGGATGAAGTTAATGGACATATCGTGAATGAAGACCCTTCACAGGAGACTGAAGGGAGATTACACAGAAAAGAGAGCTGTGTCACAACAACCTAGAGTGGAGAGAACAACAAGAAGCAGGAGGGGGTCAATAGTGTCAAATACTGCACAGTGAAAAATAAAGGATGAGAAAAGGCCAAAATTTGTCAAAGTTCAAGTTCATTGGTAACTGAAGAAAGTAGCTTCAGTTGAATAAGGTCAACATCTAGATTGAAAAGAGTTTGGAAGTGAGAGGAGAGATAGCAAAGCAAACTATAACTTTTTCATTACATTTTACTTAGCTAGCAAAGATGGCAGGATCTAGTAAGGGTTTTTTTTTTTTCTTTAGGGATGGGAGAGACATGGTTGTATTTATAGGTAGCAGGGAAGGAAACAGTGGATAAAGAGAGACTGAAGAGTTGAGAATGAGTGGGGATGATAGTGGGGGCAATCTGCTGAAAGAAATGGGAGGTTATCTGACCAAGGACTAAGCACTGGTTCAGGAGTCAGGAAACCTGAGTTCAAATCCCATTTACTTATTTAATGCTTACTAACTGTGACCCTGGGCAAGTCACTTTAACCAGCTGAGACTTCAATTTTCTCATTTGTAAAATGGGCTATTTGTACTAGGTGGATTAATGTCCCTTGAGGACCTAGATTCAATGATGACTCTAAGACTTACATATTTGCCACTTTATTAAGCTGAATCTTTATGCAAGAAAGTGTTTGTAGCACAAGCAAGTTGAATCAAAAATAGTTGAAAGTTGTTCTTTTGGTTTAATGGTTTCAGAGCTACAAGCAGTATCAGCTATAAATTAGAAATGTGGGCACCTGTCCACTTCATCTCCGCCATTCTGAGTAATGTTGGTTGAGAATAAAATTAATGACTGAAAAAAAATGAAAACAGTCACCATGAAAGCTCTCTGGCATGCCCTTAGGTAGGTTGTTCAGTCCAACACAAGGGTCTGTTTTATTGGTATATTTTGATTGCCTGTATCCTTCAGCCTCTAGTGATAGAGGGGATAAAATATATGATAGTGTGAGTGTGTTTAAAAGCTCTCTCTCTCTCTCTCTCTCTCTCTCTCTCTCTCTCTCTCTCTCTCTCTCTCTCTCTCTCTCTTTCTCGGCATCACAAAATGGAGGTTTGCAAGATGGTAGCCTGATTTTCCTTTTAAAAGAAGAGTGACAGTGAATTTCCAAAGGGGCAAGTCTGCCTCTAACCTAAGGTGCCTCTAAAATGGTCAGGTTTGCTAGAAATATTGGGAGCAAATAAAGTCAAAATGGGTTTCAATGGAAACCCTGACTCCCTTTAAAGGGGAAGATGTTTGATTTTGTAGAAGGGGGGATCTTTTTTATTTGTTAAACTTTGCTCCCTATTATTTGAGAGACAATAATTTGATTGTTGGCCTCTCCACTGGTTTTATTTCTCTAATAATTAGAATTGATATGAGGAACAGGGTAAATGAGAGAAGTCTCTGATCAGACAAAAATTCTACCTTTTGTTAGTTGCGATAAAAGAAGAAACTTTAGAAAAATGAGATTTTGTACTGATCCTATTTCCCCCAGAATCCCACTCTCCCTCCCCCTGATCCATTACCTTGACAATAACATGAAAGTGCAAGATTTTGATAAGTGTTGTACTGCCTGGTTCATCTATAAAGAAGATACAAATAAAATACTCTTTGTAAGCAATACAGTCACAATACAGATATCTAGATGGTATGGTGGCTAGAGTGCTGGTTCTGGAGTTAGGAACACCTGAGTTCAAATGCTGCTTCAGTTAGAAGCAGCATGGTGTTGCACAAGTTATTTTGGCCCCAGACTCAGTTCCCGCATCTGTAAAGAGGAAATAATAGTAGTCCCTAGCTCAGAAGGCTGTTATGAAGATCAACTGAGATGCCACATGTAAAGTATTTTTACAAACTTTAAAGCACTATATGAATGCAACCTATTATAGAGTTAGGATAATATTAAAGTTATTCCAGGTCATTCATTCTCTAAGCCTGGAAGACTGCAATTTGTCACAATGGAAAGAGAAAGTATCTGAGTTCAAAACCTCACAATTCCACCTACTACCGGTGTATCCTTGGGCAAATCACTTAAAGTTAATGACCCTCTCTCGTTTTATTTGTAAAACAAGGGGTTGGACCTAAGAGAGTTCTGAAGTCCCTTTGGTTTCCTCCATCTGTAATGCTCTGATCTTTCATTTGCATTGCCAAACACTGATATATGCTTTGTTTGATCACTTACTAAAATGACTACTTGAAGTGGCTACTGATTAATCAAAAGAGAAGCAATACATTTTCTTGGGTTCACTCCAAATAAAAGTAAAATCTGGATGATTCTTCATAGCTTAGCACCCCACAACATATTTAAAATCCATTAGATCAAGAAGTTAAAGACATCGTGGAGATGCTTTAGTCCAACACCCCTTTATTCCAGAGATGATAAAATGGAGGTATATAAAATGATTCACTTGGGTTCACATGATTAATTAGTAGCAGAAGTGGGATATGAAATCCAAGTCCTCTGATTCCAAATCCGTTGCTTTTACTACAGTGTGTTTAGTGGTTTCTGATAGTCTGCAGCACTACAGATTATGAATGCAATGAGAGTTGGCAGTGTCTGGTTGTAAAGTTTGTTGGGTTTTTTTGCTTGGTTTGGTTTGATTTGGAGGGGGAGAAATCTGAATATGCTTATCATGATGCATATATGATGGGTACTTATATGTAATCTATTCATAGCAGAAGCAGTGAGTCTCCACAGGGAGAATCAATAGACAGCATGTGCCAGGCAAATCAAGTCACCGCACCCAGTTTGGCCATTATTTGCTCTTAGCCCCTGATGGTGACAGCCCAGGACCCTGAGCCCAAGAGCCTTGGGAATAGCAATTCCAGACCTGCTCCTAGACTAGTCCCTACAGCCACCATTCTCCATTGCTTCCATAGAAGGTAACTCCTATGGAGAAGGGGACAGCTACCCCCACAAAATGCTAACATCCTGAGACCCAAAAGGCTGGCAAGCCATCCCAGTTCAAGCAGCAAAGCATCCCAAGGAGAAGGACAGGAGGCATCATGGATCAGGCAAGTCAAACTACCACCACTCGCTTGACCACCATCTCTCCTCAAGTCCCAGTGAAAATAACCCAGGACTCTGAATCTAAGATTCTTGGGAATAGCATTGCTTCCGGCCCAGTGCCCTCAGCCATTATCCTGGGAAGCAACTCCTGTGAAGATGCAGTCTGGAAATTGCTCATATAGAAGCTACAGCAACAACTGCTGAAGACCCAGAAAAGAAAGTTCTTGTCATCAAAGTCCTTGGCACTGTCAAATGCTTCAACACCAGAAAATGATATAATTTTATCAGTGGAAATGCCATTAACAAAGAAATATTAACATCTATGTTGTTGTTGTACCCTAAGGACAATGGGATCTTTCCACTTGACTTGCAACTGAAATCGTCTGCATGTGTTTTCTCTCCCATTAGATTGTGAGCTCCTTGAGAACAGGCACTATCTATTCTATGTGTATCCCCAATCTGTGTGATATCAGAAACAATGAATGCTTCATTCATTCATTAATATTTCTAATTTGGAAATAAATAATAGTACATTCATATAGATAAGACACTGAGAAATCAGAATATACTAGAAAGTACCTAGAACAGCAATTGCCTATAACATCCTACATAAAGAACTAGACATGATAAGCTTAAAAATTAAAAACAGAACAAAAAACCCTCCATTTTCCTAGCCCCAAACAGAACTTGAACTATCTCTCCATTTCTCCCTTACCTCACCATTTCCTGCCTCCATCACCTTAAAATGGTTTGGAAATGATTTTGTGGGTCTATACACATTTAGTCTTCCTCATATTAAGATGGAGATGCATGTGGTACAATGGAAAGAATACAAAATTTAGAATCAGGGGATGTGGGCTCAAATCCTAGCTCTGTCCCTTAGTATCTGTTTGACCTTGGGCAAAGCACTAATACCTCTGGATCTCAATTTCTTCATTCATAAAAAAGTGAGGGATGAGTTTGAATTAGATGACTTCCAAGGTCCCTTTCTGCTCAAAATCATTGCTCTTATGATTATTTGATGTGGTGTCACGTTTTCTGTACAAGTAGAATTCATATTTATCTCTATTCCTATGTTTTCTGACATTTGGTTTCTATATTGGAAGAGAAATGCTAAAATACTCACCCATTTCTGGAAAAAAAAGATGGAAACAATTAAATAAAGTCTGGGCATTCTACTAATGCCAGCACTACATTGTTACTATTGAAAAGAGGAAGAAAATACTCAGAAAGGGAAGCTGCAATCTCATGAAATACACATTTCGGCTCTAGCGACAATGGGACTTGTGTACATTCAAAACACTAGAACCAAAGAGATTATCCAAGTGCTATATAGAGATTGACCACAGTCATTGGAAATTCTGACACCAATGATGTCTATAGTGCTTTAAAGTTCGGAGGAGAAAATGGATTCAAAGTAGTATGTGTTTTAGGAAACTGGAGATAGAAAACACACTTTAAGAATGTGATATGTATAAGGAAGATGAAAAGGTAAAAACATAATAATTGAATAAGAAGTAATTATTGTATATAATTCACAAATGGGAAATCATTAGCTATATTATGCTTGAAAGATGGGTTTGCAATGGTGCTCAATTCATTGCTTAATGTTTCAATGAAGTTATAAATATTCATCAGTAGAGAAGTAAAAATTCACCCATATCTAGCGTAGCAAGTACATTTTTTCAATAGTGATAGTTTTGACAGCCTGAAATATTAGTATTTGTAACTTTGATTAGGTTTTTTTTATATATATAAATTTATTTATTTAACTTTTTACATTTCTTTTCACAAGATTTTGGGTTCCAAATTTTCTCCCCATTTATCACCTCCCCCCACCCCAATACACTGAGCATTCTAATTTTCCCTATCACCAGTCTGCCCTCTCTTCTATCATCCCTCCCTTCTCTTGTCCCCATCTTCTCTTTTGTCCTGTAGGGCCAGATGACTTTCTATTCCCCATTGACTGTATTTCTTATTTCCTAGTAGCAAGAACAATACTAAACAGTTGTTCCTAAAACTTTGAGTTTCAACTTCTCCCCATCCCTCCCTCCCCACCCATTCCCTTTGGGAAGGCAGGCAATTCAATATAGGCCCTATCTGTGTAGTTTTGCAAATGACTTCCCTGATAGTCGTGTTGTGTAAGACTGACTCTATTTCCCTCCATCCTATCCTGCCCCCCATTGTTTCTATTCTGTCTTTTGATCCTGTCCCTCCCCAAGAGTGTTGACTTCAAATTGCTCCCTCCTCCTATTGCCCTCCCTTCCATCATCCCCCCCACCCTGCTTATCTCCTTCTCCCCCACTTTCCTGTATTGTAAGATAGGTTTTCCTACCAAAATGAGTGTGCATTTTATTCCTTCCTTTAGTCGAATGTGATGAGGGTAAACTTCATGTTCAGCTCTCCTCTTTTTCCCTCCACTAAAAAGTCTCCACAGACACAGAAAGAAGAACACTCCACGCATAGGAGACAGCCAGAGAAAATGCCCATTTAAGAGTTCTAATGTCTGCTTCATGAAATAGTAAGGAGACCAGGGTCATTCTTATTCAGGTGTGTTTGTCCTTCATTGCTGAAGAAGACCAGGCCATCAGAGAAATAATGACATGACTTGCACTTGACTTTGTTTTGAGTGAGGGCTATGCAATTCACCAGCCTCACTTCTCCTCCAGAGTGATCTGAATCCAGTGACCATTCATCAGGATGACTGGAGATGACCCATGATGAGGCAATTGGGATTAAGTGATTTGCCCAAGATCACACAGCTAGTGAGTGTCTAGTATCTGAGGTGAGATTTGAACTCAGGTCCTCCTAACTCCTGCACTGGTGCTCTATTCACTGCACCACCTAGCTACCCCTCTTATTCAGGTATTGATTAGACGAAATGCCTTGGCATGTTTTTTGTACACTAGATTCTGTGATTCTGGAAGACATTTTTAAGTGTCCACTATGTGCAAAGCCCTGTACTATTGTTTATTATAATACTATTATTATTCGCCAATAATACAAAACCAAAGATAAAACATTCCATGTTCCATAAGGACCTTATATTTTGCTGAAGGAAAGTCCAGGCACATAAGTAAATATTTTGCACTTATCATTTTTAGGGGCACAAAGATAGACAACAGAAACAATTAAGGAGATCAGAGAAGGCCTTCTGTAAAAGGAGGCATTTAAGCTGCAGGTAGTTCTAATTATACGTCTTCAGACTAATCAATCTGACCCTTTGGATTGATGTGGCTTGAACTCAACATTTCATCATTTACCTTAGCAGGGAATATCTTGTCCTGTGCACTTACTGCTCGTTTCTGAATCTTAAAATCTCTACTTCATTCAAGATTTAGCTCCTAAGCCTTTTTTAACCCATTTCCCTAGATGTTGGTGTGTTTTTGTTCCTTCAATTTTTATAAATATGATTATCATTTTATATATTTTATTACCCTAGTAGTATATAAGTTCCTAGAATGGCAGGAGTGATCTTCATGTGTTTATGTGTTTATCTTTTGTGTGTTTATTGAATTCCATTTTTTTCATAAGCGGTCATTGACCTACTATTCCCAGTATACATATTCATGCCCAATTTACTTTCTTGCCAATTCTTTACTTCTAGAAACTATACCATAAAGGGATTACTATAGAGTTTTCTTAGAATTAAAATGATTTTTATTTTTCCATTATAATAATGAAATTTTGTACAATAGTATTGCAATTTCTACTCACACACTCATTAGTCTTGAGGATAGGACCAAATCGATATATTGAGTTTACCCTATATTGTTCAAATGTCAAACATATGCTTACTATTTTATGGAAAACTCATCATGAGTCCTCTGGAATAATGATTGCTCATTTCATTGATTAGAGTACCTAGACCTTTCAAAGTTTTTGTCTTTATAATATTGCTATAGTAAAACTTGTTTTTCTGCTTCTGCTTACTTCATTCTGTATCACATCATAAGTTTTGCACGTTGCTCTGAAGCCAGTGCATTTATCATTTTTTACAGCACAGTAATCTTCCATCACAATGATCATCCACTTGTTCTGCTATGCCCTTGATGGCCGCTCTCTTGGTTTCAATTATTTGCCACCAGTGTGCGTGTGTGTTGTTTTTTTTAATTCTAAATTCAATTATCTCTTTTTTTTAACAGGCAAGTTCTTTTGTCTCATTGAAACAGACCATGGATAGAATTTGAACCTTCTGTGTCAATAATCTTAACTCAATACTTACACAATATCGTGACTGTCATCATCACCATGATCAAGATAGAAAATTTTAGAACTTAGAAGAAGCTTTAGAGATCTCCTAAAATAGCTAGTGTTTATAGACTGTTTTAAGGCTTATAAAGCATTTTACATATTTATTATTTCATTTTCTCACAATAGCCCTGGGAAGTAAATGTTATTCTTATCACCACTTTACAATTGAGAAAACTGAAGCTGAGAGGGTGAGTGATTTGCCCATGATTCCATAACTAGTAGGTAGCTGAGGTAGGTTTGAACTCAAGTTTTCCTGACTCTAGGTCCAGTGCTCTATCCAAGATGCCACCTAGCTGCCTCTAGTACAACTCCCTCATTTATATAAAGATGAGGAAGATTACATGACTTCTCTGAGGTCACACAGGGAGCGGAGACGTGTATATATGTATGTATGTTTGTATGTATGTATATATTTATACACAAACATAATATAGACACATACAGATACACATATATTTATATTATATTATGAATACAGATACAGGATACAGATATCTATGTTTGTATCTATATGTACATATACACATCTCTCTATATGTATATTCTATATACACATACATTCTATATTCTACCATTCCCTTTTTTTTAATGGAGAGAATGAAGGGATTTGGGTTTTGTCTATGCAGCAAAATTGCAGCCTCCATGGTCATGGATCATGCTTTGTAAATCTTCTTTATCTCTCAAAGTTTTCAGCAAAGTGTTGTGCTTATTGTAGTTAACAAATAAATAGTTGCATCTTCTCGATTATGGGGCTGGATACAGCCATTCTTCAGATTTAGAGATTGTACTGCCTTATATCTCCAGTCATGTGAGTGTGGTGATCTCAGACTCCAATTCACTTCTACCTTTGAATGACATATAGAAGTGGGCATATTTGCTGGTGGTGTGTACCCTTGGAGCTCACAGAGGATTAGGATTAGGGTAGATAGCTTGATCGCACTATTCAGGTTACCTATTCAGGTTTGCTCAGATAGGATGTCAGAATGGAAAGGTTATTGAGTTTAGTGGCAGTTTTGGAAATCACAACAGACTGAGCTGCAATAAACTCTAAAATAACCTCCTAATCTCACTTGAGAATTCTCCATTTTGACCAAATTTTATTTCAGGAAACGAAATCTTCAGTCTTATTCTCCAAATGGAAAGATTTCTGATCTTCCACTATTTGTATGGGTTCAAAATTAATCTCCACTTAACAAGTAACTGTCAAGAGTAGCAATGTTGTATATAAAGGGCTGAAATATATACAGATTATCCCAAATATCTAAAACTTTTGGGATGCTCTGTATTATGTCTAGTCCTTAGTGGAGTAGTAAGTAAATCATTTGGAAAATGAAACTTTTTGTAGTTCATCAAAATATCACTAATTTCATACAGGGAAATCTTTTTAAATCATTAAGAGATAAACATTTTTATTAAATTTCAGGAAAGACTTTCTTTGCCAAATTTGCCTGTTAAAAAATCTTTTTAAAAGAAGTTTCATAGTTTTTTTTTTTGGTTTTGTTTTCATTGTTATACCACATTCACTCACTTCCTGATACAACAGCCTCTAACTCCTTAGGAGTACATCTTATGACAAAGGAAAACAGATAAATAAAACCAGCTGTCACAAGGACTATGTCTGATTGCATATGCAATCATATTACACCTATAGAGTCTCCTACCTGTCTACTAAGAGGAAAGAAATTTGTTTCATCATCTGATCTTTGAGGCTCAAATTGGTCTGTAAGCTTCTTAAGGTTTAGTCATAATACAATTATTGTTGAATTAAAGAAATAGCCACAAAAATTAAAATTTATAATAGCCTTTTTATCATTTAAGTTATTGCATCTATAATGTGCCAGGTATTGTGCTAAGTAAGCACTTTACAATTATTTTCTCATTTGATCCCTGCAGCAACTCATTAAGGTAAGTACTATTATTATCCCCATTTTATAGAAGCAGAAAAACGAGGCAAATAAAGGTTAAGTGACTTGCCCAGGATCACACAGCTAATACATTTCTGAGGCCAGATTTGATAACAGCCCTGCACATTACCTCCATCACCTACCTGCCTCAATAAACATTTTTACACATCTTATGATATATTTCCATAGTGTTTGCTCTCTGCTCAAAAGAATAAATTCAAAGGTCTGCCAGTAGCACAATAGTGTCTATTTATTTTACTTTAAAAAATATTTTCTTTGTATTCTTTGTCCCTATACATTCATTTTCCTATATATTCCCACCTATGGATCTTTTAAGATTAGCGAAGCCCATAATCAAATCAACCCAAAAATATTTTTAATTACCTACTGTGCGCCAAGAACCATTCCAGGATTAAGCACCAAATCCTGTATTCAATAGTATCTCCTTCATGGTTAGTAGAGTAAAACCATTGGGGTGGGGGTGGGTTGAGAAGGTCTATGGCCACTTCATTCCTGCAGATTGCTCAGCGTATACTATTATTCTTTAAAGGCTACATCCAGTATTTCTACAGTCTCCATTAGAACATATTCCTACTACATTTTCACCTTGAAAAATTGTTTTGTCTTTTTTACTCAGTTCAAGTGTCTGGGCATGTAGTCTTCTCTGAACCTCCCAGCTGAGGAAACATTCTCTCCCTCCTTGAATTTTTCTAGATCTCTTCCCCTGGACCTGTTCTCTGATCTTTGTTTTACACTGACTTCAATGTGTCACATCTTCCCCAGCACAATATAAACTTGATAACAAAGACTGTGTCAGACTTTACCTTTGTACCCCAGTACCTAACATAGGGACTTGCACACAGCTTAGTTGATTTATTTTGCTTATGTGAATTAAATTTTCCAGTCTTAGCCATAATACCTTAGCTGCCTTCTGATCCTGGAAGTTCCTGCATCTGTTATGACCCTCTCATGCTGGAAGATATCAATTGCCCCATTCTCCCATTGATGACACCCTGCCAGAACTTCTGTTTTGAGTTAGGACTCAAAGGTGTCATTGGTCTTCCAGGTCTACTTCTGAATCTTTGAATTTCATCCCCCATGTCTTCAGCTCTCTTTTATGTATTGCTTACTTCCTTTAGAATATATACTCCCTGATGGCAAACTGTCTTTCTTTTTGCTTATTTTTGTATCCCCTGCTCCTAGCACAGTGCTTGACACATAGGAAGCACTTAATAAATGCTTGTTTACTTGATTTGCCCAAAACATCTAATTACATACTACAATAAATAAATGAAAGAGTCAACCAGATGTTTCATCCATAAAACATCAAACAACAATGGTTCAACTATTTTATTCAATGGATCAACTGAATTCATGAATTATTTTGACATATAGATATGATCTGCATGGATCATAGAGCTAGGTCTTGAACTTGTTTTTGAGATTCACAGTGTTGTAATTTTACAATGATTTTTTATAATATGTTAGTTTAATATATGCTTTTCATTTTTTCTAGAATGTTAAATGCAGAATCCGTTATTTTTATCCTAGAACTGAGAAACAGCTTTATCTTCATTTATTACTCACATTCTGGTTACTTCATGTAGACTCTGGATTAGTACAAGACATGGCAAACCTTTGACAAGCATAGATAACTTATAAGCACTCATCACAATGAAGACTTTTGGGGATTAAATCCCCATGTCCCAGTATTAGCCTTACCCGCTGACTTCTGCTACTGGCTGCAAACTATAAAAGGTTGTGGTATATGACAGCCAGAAGGAAAAAGAGCTAGCTACAAAAGGGATCTCACATTTCCAAAAGCAACCATTTAAGCATTCAATATAACAAACACACACAGGTGAAGAATAACTTGTTTCACCTCACAGAAATGGAATCTGGGCAATGTCCAAGGAGTAATTTTAAATTTGATATAAGAAAATAATTCCTGATAACAGTTCATCAAAACTATTTTTCCCTCACTGGAAAACATCTAGCAAAGGCAATCTAAGCACTTGTCAGGAATGTTAAAAAGGGTATTGTTATTCAGGTATTGCATAGTAATAAATGGTCTCTGAAGTTGTTCCAATTCTAAAATTCTGTGAATCTTTTGCAAGTAATATATTTAGCTCCAAGTAAAAATCTGAATGATACTTTACCCTAGTGTATGAAAATATAACTCTAATCAATCTGAAGTGGGTGATTTTCTCTTGGCAGTTACCATCCCCACCCCTTATTCTCCCCCATACACCCCCTCGCCTTGGGAAATTTGTTCTCTAAGGAAAGAGGATTGTTGCCAGAACTGAATCATCATTTACCCATTGAAATTGTTTTGCACCCTTGAAATGCACAAAGTCACATCTCATAGAAATCTATAAAATGAATTCCAGTGAAAGGTAAAAACATTTTGTCTATAAATCTGTAATACCGTACTGAGCAAAATGGTTGTTTAGACTCACAACCTTGTTCCCCTTTAACTACATTATTCCCAGGACTTTATACCTTTCAAAAATACCTTGTTTTTTCCACAAATCATCTGTCTTTTCATTATCAGGCAAGATTTACTTCTTCTACCTGATAGAAATATTATCTATACTTCCGACCTTCATTCTGCTAACAATGGTTAGACCAGTCTAGTTGGTGCCAAAAATACATGGGGTAAGGGGAACAGTAATTGGAAATATCATTGCGAAGGTAGATGGAAACCAGAAAGAGAAGAATCTTGAATGTGTGTTTTTACTGTTGAGTCATTTCAGTTCTGTCTGATTCTCTGTGTCTCCATTTGGGATTTTCTTGGCAAAGATATTGGAGTGGTTTGCCATTTCCTTCTCCAGTTCATTTTACAGATGAAGAACCAAGGCAAACAGGATTAAGTAAGTTGCTCAGTCACTCAGGTAGTTAGTGTCTGAGGTCTGATCTGAGCTCGGGTCCTCTTCATACCAGGGCTAATGCTCCATCTATGGCACCAATTAGTTGCCTTTTGAATGCATGTCTGAAGTTTTTGAGCTTTCTTCTATAGGTACTTGGGAGTCAAGATCAATATGCATTGAAAGTATAGGTGATAGTAATACTAGGGATACTAATTAAGAGGCTTATAGCAATCCAAATATCAATTGAGGAGCTCCAAAATCACAATATTAGAAGTAGCAATAGAAAGGAAATGTCCTTTTTAAAAGATAATATGAAGAAGAAATGAATGAAAGCTGTAGGTTTACGGGATATTGTATATAGATTGGGATAGAAAAAGGTAATGAAAAATACGTTGTCAAACATGACTTTGAGGTTGGGAAATCAGCTACACATGAAGTGGGCAAGTGATTCAAATGAGAATGTTAAGCCACATAGGGAAACATGCCTGGATCTTAAAGGAGTGGTCAGGGTTGGATATATAGATATATTTTTTTCTGAGAAGAAAAGAATTTCATGGGCAAGAAATACTGGATTTTCTTCTTTAACATGTTACTTCTGAAACCCATCTTGGAATGTGCTATAATAAAAAGACCATTTATGCTTCACTTGGAATATGCTTATGGAAAAATGGAACATGACATTCTCTCACTCTCTTGGTGAGCTTCATTAGGATAATAGCTCACCAACAGAAGATGGGGGGGCCAGCCTGGTAGAAGGATGTTCCATTGTGAAAAGGCCTCAGATACTTGCTGTTGTTATTTTTTAGGCGTTCAGTGTTGTCTGACTCTTCATGGTCCCTTAGATCACAGCATACCAGGCCCATCTTTCTTCCACTGTCTTGAAGTCTATCCAAGTTCATGTTCATTGTTTCTATGATACTATCTATCCATCTCATCCTCTGCTATCCCCTTTTCCTTTTTTCTTCAATTGTTCCTAACATAAGGGTCTTTTCTGATAAATGTCATCTTATCATATGACTAAAATTTTTAAGCTTCAGCTTCAGTATTTGACCTTTCAGTGAATAGCTTATATTAATTTCTTTGAGTATTGACTGATTTGATCTCCTTGCTATCTAAGGGACTCTCAAAAGTCTTGTCAATCCTGTAGTGCTCAGCCTTCCTATAGTCCAACTCTCATAGCCAGACATTATACTTGAAAAACCACAGCTTTGACTGTATGGACTTTTGTTGGCAAGGGGATGTCTCTTTTTTTTAGCATGCTGTCCAGATTTGCCATAGCTTTCCTTCCAAGGACCAAGTGTCTTTAAATTTCATGACCACAGTCTCCATCTGCAGTGATCTTTGAGTCCAAGAATATGAAATCTGACAATGCTTCCATTTCTTCCTCTTCTATTTGCCAGGAGTTTTGTTTTATTTTTTTGACATTAAGCTTCAAGCCAGCTTTTACACTATCTTCTTTCAGCCTTGTCAAGGACTCCTTAATTCCTCTTCACTGTCTGCCATCAGAGTGGTATCATTTGCATATTTGAGATTGCTAATATTTCTCCTGGCAACTTTAACTTTGTCTTTTGACGCGTTCAGCCTGGTATTTTGCATGACGTTAAACAAATAAGGTGAGAGTATACAACCTTTTGTATTTTTTTTTCAATCTTAAACCAGTGGTTTCATGTTTGGTTCTAATTGTTACTTCTCGGCCTTTATACAGGTTCCTCGGGAGACAAATAAAATAATCTGGTGCTCCCATCTCTTTGAGGACTTGTCACATTTCGTTGTGATCCACACAGTCAAAGGCTTTAGTGTGGTCAATAAAGCAGAAGTAGATGTTTTTCTGGAACTCCTTTGCTTTCTCCATAATCCAGCAAATATTGACAATTTGACGTCTAGTTCCTCTGCCTCTTTGCAAAATAGACTGCTCTTTTGTTAGTTCTCAGGTCACATTTTGCTGAAGCCTTGTTTGCAGAACCTTAAGCATTAACTTGCTGGCATGTGAAGAGTGCAACTGTTTGGTAAATTAGGGAAGTTTTACAGCATATCACACACAGTTACAGTTCTTTAAATCAAGTATTTAGATTTAGTAATCTGGTATCTCAACCATTTTAATGTCCAGACCCCTTTTAACATCCTTAAAAATTATTAAGTATCTCCCCACACACATCCATACCCCAAAGAGCTTTTATTTATGTGGGTTATACCTATTGATATTTACTCAAAAATTAAAATATTTTATTACTGTCATGAAAAGGATTTTGGCCTTATGAACCACTTAAAAGTGTCCTGAGGACCCCCAAGAGTTGAGAATCGCTGCAGTAGTAATATTCCAAGAAGTAAAACAACTGCTTTGATTCTCAATCCTTTTTCCATAACTTACTTACACAATTCAGTAGGATATCTATATAATGGTACAAATAAGAGAACACCATAAAAATGCTTAGCTAGCCCACTTTATTATGCTTTATTGGGCCCTTACCAGAGAGAAAGGGGAAACATAGAGGAAGTTCAATAGAGGAGATGGAAAAAATTAACACGACTAAGAATGAGTCCATCTGGAGAATGGAAAGCCTAAATGAACAATTTTCCTTTAGTAATGACTTTCAAATCTATGAAGGGCTCTTGCCTGAAGAATGATGACCAGTGATTTTCCACTGAATACACAAATAGGCTCAAACTGCACAGGAAGGAGAAAAATTAAACAAAAGAAAAATTATCCAGAAAATGAAAGTTGTTTAACATTGGATCAAGTTGTCAGTGAAGATTACTCTATAGGCTATAGGCCTACAGTACCAAATCAAATTGCCTTTCAGGATTTCTAAGGTCCTCAGTCTATTAACTAATAACTGCTTTATTTTCCTTGCTCAGTTATAGGAGAGTCAAGGAATAATCTTTGGAACATGAGATTTTTTAAAAAATAATCACATTGGTTGAAAATAACACTTTTTAAGTTTTTAAATTTAACCCCTATTTCACCTGTTTTTTCTTTTTTCCTTTGTATTTCTTTTCACTGTTCCTATCCTCAAAGTACCATATGGAATAAACAATGGCCTACATGGGACATTTTAATGTAAAGACAATGTCTAAAAGTCATTTGATGTTTACTTGAATTTGAAAGTCATTTGTTCATTTTATATGAAACAGGCCCAGAAGAAACACTGATTGATCAGCATGCAAACTGCTTTTGTGGAATTAAGGGAAGAGAGTATCAGTCCACACAAGAGACCATCAAGAGAAAAAGACCAAAATGACTTCAGATCCTGGAATTATTGATTATCTGCCTATTAAAATATCAGGAGATGAGAGTGAGATACAGAGCTTTCATTCAGTTGGCTGACCAGAACTGAAGGGCAAAGAGAAGAATCTTCTCTTTATGAATTTTTGAAAGCAGGGTATAGACATACCTTCATAGTTAGTTTTTAACACCTCATTAATACAGTGTTACAATCTGAACTTTCAGCTACTGTATCAACTGAAGTTTTAGTAAAATCTCTCCCTTGTACAGGAAAAAGAGAAGGCTTACCTACAAAAAGCATTTGGATACACTTGATCATAGGTATCAAATACGAGGTGGGAAAAATGAACATTGAGATTTTGATCTCACTGGGAGGTATAGATAATGTTTGCAAGTTTTAAGACAGCATAATTCATTTTATTTCTTATGAAATAAATGTACATGGGGAGGTTTTCAAATTAATGGAAATTACATTGTGGGGGGAGCTGGGAACTGGCATAAACAGTGAAGGAAGTTGTAGCTTGTATTAGACCATAAGGAAGGGGAATAAATTGCAATCAAATATGGTTGGTGGGACAGGACTCATAGTGAGACTTGTGTGCCTAGTCTTAGCTCTGTAGGAGAGAAGTGCATGAGAGGCTTTATTTATAATGTCTAAGAATTCAGACTTGTAAAATGCCCCTTCCATACACATCAGCCTAGGCCATCAGTTCCTTGGAATTGATCCTAATCACAGAGCCACCATAAGTCACATCTGAGATGAACCTTAAGCCATCCCTAAAGTTCCTCATATATTTTCTGGTCTTGTTGGGGAGTAGCTACCTTGCTAGAAATAGTAGTTCAGGTTGGCTAATGCCAGGGAAATTTTGCTCCAGTATTTCATGTTATATTTAGTGATTTGATATATCATTTTAAAAAATCTCACTGTTACTGGCTTTCTTCACATACCATTTTTCACAAATATAGCAAGTCATCCCTAGGTTCTCTGAAACTACACGGGATACTTTTTATGGAATCATTTCATCTGGCTCTCCAAAGACATCTTTTCTCATAATACTCTGGAATTAATTGACCTTACAAACTTATTCTTGCCAAATCTGATCTTCTTAATAAATTTTCCCTTGGGCATCTTGTAACAATTGTGAACAGCTACACCAACTTTTGCATCCAATTTCTGCCAAGTGTGCCCAGGTGTTTGTTTTTTTTTTAAATAAAAGGTCCTTCTCTACGTAAGAGAGGTTTTTCCCAAGTCTAATGTTATAGTGTAACAGAAGGCTCAGAATATAATCACATTGTGTTAATGAGATGTTGTTGTGGTTGATGATTATAATATAAGGATATCATAAAAATAGGAGCATAAGCCAAGAAATTTAGTGGCTCATATCAAACCCCAGCTCTCTCTGTTCCTAATTCTATAACCAGAATCACACAGTCTCAGAGTTAAAAGAGACTTCCAAGGCCACCTACTCTAACCTATACCTAAATAACCATCCTGAAGTACATACTAAGGAAACACTCATTCAGCCTTTGCTTGAGCCCATTTCATTTTTGGAAGCAACTCGTTGTTGGGAAGTTTTTTCTTTACATCAAGCCTAATTTGACCCTTTTAGGATTTGTTCCTAGTTTTATGCTTAAGTAGAACAATTATAATTTGTCTTCATTGTAATAGACCTCCATGATATTTTGAATATCGATCCCCTTCTTTGCACTCATTAGGTCATGACCTCTATTCAGTTTCTCGTGCTTCTCATCTACTCTATTTCAATAAACTGTCATTCTCCCTGCCTCCATTCTCTCTTTCCTCTAACCCATTCTTTACACAGCTGCCGCACTGATATTCCTGAAATGAAGATCCGATTATGTCATTCCTCTTCAGGAAACTCCAGTGATTCTATGTTGCTGCAGTGATAAAATACAGTCTCCTTTTTCAGGCATTTAAAGCCATTTACAATCTGTTCTCCCATATGTCTTTCCAGGATATTGTGCAGTCATTGTGTATAATTGTGATATAATTGTGTATAATTGTGATAGTATGCATGCATCTACACATATATGTATGTAGATATGTGTACATATACATTATACATGTGTGTATAGATATACATGCATATATACATACATATAAGAATCAACTTCACAAATGAAAATTCAGGAGGTTGACTAGATAATAAGCCGTCACAAAATGAATCTTTTGAAGGTGGCTATGGGGTGCAGTGTGCCTTTTGAGAGTTTTTTTCTCCAAGTCAAACATATTCACTTCATTTAACCAATTCTCATATGGCAGACTCTTGAAATTATGTGTTATATTAGGCATCCTATTTTTGGACATTCTCTAACTTATCAATCTTTTCCAAAATACTGTACCCAGAACTGAACATAACATTCCAGATGTCATCTGTCCAGCACAGAGCATGGAGATTTTATCACCTTCCAAGTCCTAGACACTATGCCTTTCAAAATAGCCTAAGAGCATGTTATATTTGTTGTTACATATTTTTGACCCATATTAAGCTTATTCTCCTTCAAAAAAATTCTGAAATGAATTACTGCCTAGCCAACTTCCTGATTCTTTATTTGTGAAATTGATTATAATGTATGTATATGTATATTTGTATGTATGCATGCGTGCATATATGTGTGTATGTATATGCACACGATGACTGTGTAATAATTCTAGAAAGGTATGGGAGACCAATTTGTGAATGGCTTTACATGCCTAACATAGGAGAAAATATTTTATCATCGGGACAATATAGATAGAGTCACTGGACCTTTCTGAATGGGCAAGTGACATAATCAAATCTTAATTTCAGGAATATTGGTTTGGCAGTTGTGAAAAAGTTGTATTAGAGAAACAAAAAGCTAGAGGCAGGGAGAACAGTTGAGTCAATTGCAGCAGAGGAGATGAAACATGATAATAAAAGTAAAGGGATCAATATTCAGAATGTCATGGACTTTGAATCATGGAGACTGGAACTGATTGGGTATATGAATTGAAAAGACCGAAAAGTCCAGGATAATTGAGATGAGGAGTAATAATGTCTGAGATGACTAAACCTGGGCAACCAGAAGGATGTTATTGTCCTCATCAGAAATATGGGGATCAGAAAGAGGAATATATTAGGGTGGGGGTTGATAATGAGTTATAATTTGAACATGTCAATTGTAAATCCCTAGTTAGTAGTCAATTGGAAATGTCTGATAAACATTTGGGGATGAGACTCAGGTCCGGGAACCATTGACTTGGGAATCATCAATACAGAAATTATTAAAAGTCTTGACAATCTGATTCCACCTATCTTTTCATCCTAATCAGTTCAATTCAACAAACCTTTACTTAGTATGTGCAAAGTTATATGGTAGGTTTTGGATACAAAAATTTAAAAAAGTTATCCCTTAATATTAACTCATAATATAATAGGAGAGAAAATGGCATTTAAATTTTAGGGAAAATATTAAAATAAAAACATGTTTAATAAAAAATATTTCTAAAACTTATCTTTATTCATATCTAAACTTTATGTGTTTCTGTAGTGTAAAAATATTGTTTTCTGTGACAAATTTTTTTAAATTGGACTGAAGCTTATTAATAGAATTACCCTATGTGAAAAAATGAAATCTCTTTAAGGTATTTGCACTTTGTTTCTGTATTTTAAAATATTACATTTTTACTTTCACACATAAGGCTGCCACTTCAAGAACACATTTCACTTTGTACCTTGAAAATTCTCCTATAAGGGGCTTTCAGTAGATTGCTATGGCCACGGTAGCGAGACTTGATTCACAGGGGCAGCAATTTCCCCAGTAGAGAGTGACTTCATGTCCTCTCCTTTCATGTAATAATTGAAGAGTCAGAAAGAGTACAGTCTGATTTTGTACATCTCAAATTGAAATGGATGCACATTAATCAAACTTGCATTATAAATCAGGGAAATTTAAATGAAAGCAACTTCCTGAACCTGGCTCACAGAGGTCAAATGCGAATTTTCCAACAGAATTGAAGGAAGGGAGGAACCAGTAAAGCAGCAGCTTCTAACGAAATTCTTCAAGGTTGTCAGTCAGTAAACATTTATTAAGTGCCTACTGCATGTCAGGAATTATGCTAAGCATGGGGAGCAAATAAAAAAGGAGATAGTCTCTGACTTGAGGGAGGAAGATAACATACAGAAGGAAACTGAAAAGCAGGGGTGGACAATGAGGGGACAAGAGGCACCTATGGTGGCATGATGCAGAAGTGTTTCTTATATGTTGCCCCCAGTATGGTCTGAAGTGCACTTGGGTGTGGAGTAAAGGGGAATATAGGATGGAAAAAAAGTCAGTGGTTGGGAATAAGGATGTGGACTCCTATCTCAACATGTGCAACATTCTGCTTTTTTTTGCTCTTGTCCCCTTTATCCTCTTCCTCCTCCTTTTGTTCCATCTTTGAGAATAGAGAAAGTGGGTAGCAGGGTCAAGGAGCAGCTAGCTAATGAAGGAGAGACAGGAAATCAGAAAAGAAGGAAGGTTCCCCCCCTCTGCTTTCTGGCTAGTTTATGACTTGATATTGCATTTGATGGAATTTGGGGGAACTCAAACTGACTTATCTTCCAGTGTCATCACAACTGTAAGGAGTGGTTCAGTGCGGAGAGCCTGGAGTAGGAGTAACTAGGCAAACCACACATTCTCTGTTGCTATTTCCTTCATCTGCAAAATGCAAGGGGAGGATAAGATTATCTCTAAGGTCCTTTGTAGTTCTTAATATTTTGTGATTCTAAGGTACATCTTATTTTTTTTATATTAACATAGATCTTTCCCCACAGTTCTATTTCAGAGAATACAAAAGAGGAAATATAATATTGCTTTACTATTTTTCCTTTCCTAAAGATTTTGAGCAGATGTTCACAGTGTTAAGGCATAAAATCACAGGGAAGAATTTTTAAAAATTATTTTTTTACCTTACTTGGGTGTTAATGTAAGATTACAAAGTGAGATGAGAAGTGATTTCTTCCTTGTTTTGGAAATTTATAAAATATCTATATCATGACATCATCACAAGTTTGGTGGTTTTGTAATTTTAAGAAATTTTAAGCTATTCTAATTATTGTCTCCCCAGTCAAACTTCAATAGCAAGGACTATTTTTTTTGCCTCTCTTTGTAGCTCAAGCATTTGGCACAATGCCTGCCACATCATAGGCACTGAATAAGTGCTTGTTGACTTAAGTAGAACTATGAATAGTCTAGAAAGCAAAGGGAGTCCTTTCTTCCTCTCATGGAACTCCTTTGTTTCTCTCTTTATCTCTGTCTCTCATTTGACATGTATGTAAATATATGTTAAGATATCTTTATCTATATCTAAACACATGCACACAAATTCATGTGCATATATACATCCCTGAATTCAGACCTAATTTTTTTCAACATATGTATAGGAAACACCATGACCTTACCCCTACCTCTGGCTCACTCCCCAAACTCACACTGACATTCACTGGTTGGTTGGGTTCCCAGACAGAAAGCTACTATTACTTTATGATTCTCGGAGGTTAATCCTGTGGATGGATATCCTCCTGAATCTTGTTCACAGATGCTCAATGGTGTACTTTCCCCTAACAATTAATTTGTAGACTCATTTCCTCAGTGAAGAGATTTACTCAAATATCATAGCAATAACAGTGGTTACAAAGTAATTTTCCCCAAATCAGAGGCACTTTCTGCAACAGATAGTCTACAGTCTATAATGGAGAGTGAGAATAGGCATGTATTTAAAAAGGGAGTGAGGCTTATTTATAGGGAACACATGTGATAAAGCAAAAAAGAAAACTCCAGAATTGCTAGACCTCAACCCCTCCCCCCCGCCCCAGAATCCTTGTGAAGTTCATTGTAGGGGTCAGTGTCAGTCACAGATAGGTCATTCTCCTGATCAGCAAGGCTGGTTTCTCTCAGAGTATTGAGTCTATATCAGATTGGTTGAGCTGGGGACAAGTGGGTCTGCTGAGGTACTTCAAGCAGGTCTCTTAGCTGCTACCCAAGTTCCTTCCAAGGTTGGAGTAGTGTTGACTTGGACTAGGCAATTTGCTTAGCTGCTAAACATGACTGCTGGCAGACTAGTCTGGGTAGATCACTTGGCTGCTGGATTATCTACTATCAGATTGCATGGAACAAGAAGTTCAGCTATTGGGCAGTAGCTGTCAGACTGGAATGACAAGACTGCATTCGTAAACTAAGAGATGAGCAAGTCACTTAAGCACTGGGCTTTTTCAGGGCATGCCAACTCTACCGGATGGGTTTTTGAGTTTGCTCTTTAGCAGACAGCTGTGGTCTTTTTCTACTTGCAGCCACTGGCTAGTCTAGGTGGCACTATCATCTTATCAGTTGGAGTGTGTAACAGTAAGTATCCCAATATATACAGGGGATTCTGGTATCACAGTTTCTTATATCTGCATTTATAAAAAGAAAGGCAACTTTTGAGGGGCTAAAAATCACTTTTTAATCAACACATGTATCGTTCACCTAGTTTAGGGGGAAAAGTCAGCACCCTAAACTTCAGAAAACTATCTAGAGAAATAAAAATCAACAGACATGACTTCCAATTGTTTGACCATAATCAATACAGAATATTTACATATTTTTTAGAGCCAGAGGGCATCCCAACCCTTGAGAATCAGTGAAACGTAGGATCTTTTGCTGTTTTTGTTTTAGTATAATCAAGAAGTATAATTCATCTATTTTTTCCCGGATCCATGGACATTTAGATTATAATGTCAAGGATCCCAGAAGAGGGAAGTGTGATGGCAAACAAAGTGAGATCTTTTGCTGTTTTTGTTTTAGTATAATCTAGTGCTTCTGATTGAATCTTGCCTTTATCAATCAAGAGTCTTTACTAGGAGTAAAGTACAGAAACAGGAGTTTCTTTAACTTGAAAGAATTCATGTATTAATATTGTTAATTATTTTAATCTTCCTCATGATTAATGGGCCTGCCCATTAAGGGGAGTTTGATTAGGGAAGATTTACAGAAGGCCCACACCTTTTGTTAATGAGGCACTGCTTCTCAAGGATTGGGATGCCTTCTGGATTTAAAAAAATGTATAAATGCTCTGAAGTGAGGTTTTACTTGGGGGCTTACTGACTGCAAGTGTTTTGTTTGGCCAGATGAGACTCTGGGAAGCCACTTAGAAGGCCCCCAGCTTTGGAAACTCAGATGTTGGTGTTTCCCTCTCTGGTAACTATGGTCAGACAGTTGGACCTGTCTGTTTTGTGATATATGTATTGATTATGGTCAGACAGTTGGAAGCCATGTCTGTTGATTTTTGATTTCTCTGAATTTTCTCTGAAGTTCAGGAGGCTGAGTTTTTCCCCTGAACTAGGTGAATGATATATGTGCTTGATAAACACCTCAAAAGTTGCCTTTCCTTTTACAAATGCAGATATAAGAACCCTGTGATAGCAGGCCCTCTATGTATATCAGGATGCTTACTGTTACAGAGTGTTACAACATTCTTTCAGCTAAAGCAATGACCCCTCACACAGGACCATTGGCAGAAACCTCTGGTCTTGTACTCCTTTAGAGATAATACTCTGGTATTTGTCACCTCTAGATTAGCAGTGGGAGATGTCAAGCCTTTGGTTAATCCTTCTTGGATAATTAAACTCCTGTTTGATCATTCTTTCTGGGTCAAAAGCCCCTTCCCCCAGTAAGATACTCTACCTTTCCTTTTGGTAATCTGTCCCCATTTAGTCAGTTATACTTCATAGACTCCTTGGTCAGTTAGGTGGTGCAATGGAGAAGGGAGCCAGGCCTGGCATGAGAAATATTTATCTCTTTTAAGTTCAAATCCAGCCTCATACATGAGTTATGTGACCCTGGGCAAGTCACTTAACCATGTTTGCTTCAATATCCTCATCTGTAAAATGAGCTAGAGAAAAAAATGGCTATTCATTCCAGCATCTTTCTCAAGAAAACCCCAAAATGGGGACATGAAGAGGCAGACAAAACTGGACAATACATTCCTTTACAAATCTTAAAGTGAGGAGCGGCAAGAGCCAAAGGTATTAAAATAGTCTGTGTCCTAAGGACAAGTGCACTGTCTTACTGGCCTCTTGTCTAGGGCAATGAAGTTAAGTTGAGCCTCAGGCTCTTTGTAGGGTAGAAAATGTCTGTTTTTCATATGAAAGTTTTTCCTTTTATATTTCAATGTATTTGTCTTTTAGTCCCACTAAACCTTTAGTTTTTTCCTGAATTTTCACTGGGATGCTCTCACTTACATATGTATAAATGCATATATACATGTATAACTTGATTTTATGGCAATGACTGGAAACAGTTAATAGAAGAGCAACAGAGAAATCCTAGGGAGGAAGGAAAATCCCCCTTTATGTCCAATTGCATAAATTAGTTGCAGAGTCCTATTTCCTGTGTGTGTGTGTGTGTGTGTGTGTGTGTATGCAAATAATTTTAGCTGAAGATATACCAAAATATATTTCTTAAACACCATGCATATGCATATTTTATTGCAAAATAAATGAAGACTATCTACTTTTAAATCTTATCTTTGACTCAGATCTTTATGATAAATCTGATGAACTAGTGGTAATAGATTACTAGTAATGAAATCATTTTAACATTGTTTTTGATGCCATAGAAAATTGGTTTTTTTGTTGTGGAAAGCAGAAAACCATTCTAAAGTCAATGTTTGCCTTTTAATTAAATTTTCTTCTGAAGCACTCTGATTATTTTTCATTAATTGCTCAGCAAACTGGTGAATCAGTGCCAAGTACTTTCCTTTGCACATAATATTTGCTTAATAAATGTTTTAGCCAACCTGTCTTCCTAATTCAGCCTCTCCTCCACACACTTTAATATGTCCTTTTTGCTTTTGTTTAGATAATATTTCTAATGTCATAGCTGTCTATGACCATATGACTACATTTCATAATTACTGTTGATGGGGTACAGACTCTGGGAACCTCCTTGAACCCCTTTTGAATCCTGCCACTTAATCTGGCCTTCCTTACCCAAATCTGTTACCCTTAACCTAGCCTGGATTTCCCATTGTCTGTAATCTCTGAATTGCCCCACCTGCTTCCCACCCAAGTCTTCCATTGTCTGATACCTCCCAATTGCCTCCAGCTGTTTCTCACCCTTGATTATATCATTAGTTACCCCAGTCTCATCATGATCCTTCTCAGACTCTCCTCTCAGACTACTAGACCACCTCTAGATCTTTCCCATAGTCTTTCTATATATACCTTCCATCTCACCTCCAGGAAAGTACTCAGATTCAATCCAGCTCTGATCTGTCTAGTTTAAATTGTATCTGGCCTATTTGTTAATACAAGTGTCACAAATGGTGAGGTTCCTTAAGAGTCAACTCAGTATGGTGAACCTTTAATTAACTTTGTTTAACTTTGACTGGAAGAAGGCTTGAGTTGAATTCATTTGGCAGGACCCAGCCTGTCAGTATTTTGGGGTCCTGAGCACCCCAAACCTCATCATTATGGTTCCCTGACCTCAACCCTGTCATAGCTCAAAACCTTTCAATAGCTCCCTACTGCCTACCAAAAAATGCCCAGATTCCTTAGATATTCCTACCAGATCAAGTCCAAACACCTTTGATATTGAAGACAGTCCATCATCTGGATCCAGTCTACCTCATCTTCATTATTTTAAATTACTCCCTTTCACAACCCTACATTTCATTCGAGTTTGCCCATGGAAAAGACTCCTCCATCTATCTTCTGGTCTTTGTCCATGCTCTCTCCTATGCTTGAAACATTCCCACTGTGCAAAACTCTCCTTAAATGCTAGATCCATCATGAAGTGTCACTTGATATGTGCCAGTTGAAGTAAACTTTTTTCATTTGTTCTCTCTCTCTCCCCCACCTTCACTTTGTACCAATGCATCTGTATCAGTAAGCACCCCAAAATACAAATGGGGGCCTGTTATTACAGGTTCTTTGATCTGCTTCTCTAAAAGGAAAGGCAACTTTTGAGGGGTTTACTATCACTTTAATCAAATACATGTATCATTCCTTTAATTAAGCACATATATCATTCACCTAGTTCAAGGTAGTTAGCTCCCTGAACTGCAAAGAAAATCAAATCAAAGATTGATAGACATGGCTTCCTTGGCCTGACCATTAGCAGACAGGTCCACCTGTCTGCCTAAAGTTACCAGAGAGGGAAGCACCAGCATCTAGGTTTTCCAAGGTCGGGGGTGGGTGGGGGGGAAGCTCCTTAGTGGCTTCCCAGAGTCCTCATCTGGCCAAATAAACACTTCCAGTCAGTAAGTCCAAAAAATAAAACTGCACCTCAGAGTCTTTATACACTTTTTAGAGCCAGAGAGCGTCATATCCCTTGAGAATCAGTACCTCATTAACAAAAGAGCTGAACCTTCATACAGATCTTTCCAGGCCAGACAATGGGTGGGAAAGATCCTCCTTAATCTCATTATTCAGAGGCACTTTTAGTAAAACAAAAACAGCAAAAGATTCTACTTTGCTTGGCCTTATGGCATCTACCACATTCTAATTCATATGATACTTATTTCTTTCTAAGGGCAGGGTCTCTGTCTTATTCTTTACATTTTGGATACTTTAACATTAGTAGCTGCTTAATAAATGAACATTGAGTTCCATTTACTGAAATTAATTGAATCACTGTTTGATTGCTGTTAGAGAATTCCTTTTAAATACCTTCTATATTGTAGCTGCTATGCCACACTGTCTGTCTTTAGTTGACTAAAATGAAGGTGATAAATAACTAGCGAAGCTTATTCTAACCACACAGTATTCTTTATAGCAAGCCGGACTCAGTGTTATTCTGAGGCTTAAACAAATAATTTAAACTAATAATTTAAAAACCTCAGAAGGCAGCCTTAAACAGTGGAAATAATACAATATTTGTAGTTATAGAGCATAGGTTTGAATTGTAGGTCAGACATTGACTTTGGAGAAATCACCTCATCTTTCTGGGACTTATTACTCTTTAAGTGCTTTCTAGCTTTAAATCTATGCTAGTTTCTTTTTATTAGGACTGGCTTTCTTTGATATGCTGGATAGTTTCTTTATTCTTTAGATTCCTTATAAGCAGTGTGCCTGCTCATTTTTCAGTACTGTAAATACCACATATCAGTGCACTGCTCCAAAGTTTGTTTTTCCCTTGTCAATCTACTTTGCCCAATAAAAATACTAACTTTTACAAAGTTCTGTGAAAAAAAAATACCTATCTGATTGCTGGTCTTGTCATTTTTTAAAAAAATTACAGTAATAGAGTACAATATGAGCTACAGAGATTATTCTAAAACAAAGTAGAGTATTACAGCATGGTTTTGACATAATTGAGAATTGTTGATGTCCTGAAAGGGGGATGACACTGGTATATAACCTTAAGAAGTTTTCTGTATATTGAATTTTTAAACCAAGTGCATTTAGGGCACATACTTGTTGATTTAATATCTTTTCTCACCCCCCAAAACCTAATTTAATTTAATCAATGACATAGATACTTTTATGATTAATCTCAACAAGTATACACCTTCTGCAACATCTAAATAGAAGCCTTTTTCCTCTTCTCAAATACAGTAGGTTAGAGGCATTTGAAATAAGCATGTATTCACATGTGGTATGGAAACCCTTCACTATAGCAACACACTGTTCATGAGAATTATTATCTCAAGTCAAGAAAGGTGAGACTGAAATTCTATCCTGCCATAGGTCATAGAACTACTCATTTTGTACACTGATTCTTCTGTTTTATTGACATTAGATGATTGCCATGTTTATTTTGTTTTCGGTATGGCTTTGCCTCTTAGCAGTTCATCCTTTGTTCAGAATGTCGTCCCAATCCTGATAGTGCCTTTCCCCCCGATTTGTCCTTAGCAATAGCTTTCCAGATATCTACAGGTCTTCTGGAATGTATAAAGTTGCCTCTTATTGTGTTCACATATCATTCCTTCTGAAGGTGCTGATTGGTCAGAATTCTCAGTTAGTCTCCTGAAAATCCTA
Source organism: Bettongia penicillata ogilbyi (assembly GCA_023548195.1). Taxonomy (NCBI): domain Eukaryota; kingdom Metazoa; phylum Chordata; class Mammalia; order Diprotodontia; family Potoroidae; genus Bettongia; species Bettongia penicillata. Next base: position 1,057,834 of record JAJHZJ010000635.1, on the reverse strand, counting down.
CTAGTCTTAATTAATTTAAAAACAAATAGTTTGTTGGGTAATAAAGTATTGCTGCATAGTGTGCTACCTATTGAGCAGGATTATTTGCTGATTAAAATTTGAAACTACATGTCATTTCCTCAGTAAATGTACCCATTGGCCCTTTAGAGAGTGCAAAATGAATCGCAAGAGGAAGTCATAGGTTATTTGCTCATTAGCAAGGAATCAGAACATTGCCAACAACTTACTGAAGGTCCTGTATGAGTACAATATGAACTCTTCGAAATTAGGAATTGTTTCCTTCTTTGTATTATATCCCTGGCATCTAGCATATTGCCTTGCTAGTAGTGGATGTTTTATAAGCATTCATTGATTTAATCATCCTAATGTTTTATTGTTCAGTCATTTATCATCCTCCTTTGTAAGATTTTACAAATGATATTATGTTCTAATCCAGTGTTGACTTCAGCAATCATCTCTCTTCTTTAGACAAGTAAGTTAAATGTTTGCTGACTAATATACTTTCTGGGGTCTTTTTGTTTCTTTGTTTGTAGAAATTAATTTATATCTCTTTCACTTCTGGTAGAAATTATTACCAATACTGAAGTAATTTCTGTTATCTACTCCCATTTTAATTTAATAGCTTGTTTAAATCTTCTTAATTGTATGCTACACCTTTTCTTATTACTGTTCTTTCTTGTTCTTTATTATAAATTCTAGTCTTAGCTCTGATGAGTGGATGGTCTGACTGCATCAGGAATTACTTCCGTGTATTTTCCTATCTGTTAAAATGGAGTCAATTTCATTCTTTGTGATACTGTTTAGTGCTTCCTATGTCCTGTGCTTACCAATGTTTTTTTCTTTTTCTTTTATTAAAGAAAATGTTTATAATAGAAAACATGAAGGTTCTGTAGAATAAAGTCTTTGATTTCCTTCTTTTCTTTCTCCTGAACTATAATTTTCCATCTCTTTGTCCCCATCCTTGCTTTTTTCAATCTTTTGCATTGAACTCACCAAATATCAAAGTGCATGTTGATTTTATTTAGAGGCTCTTATTCAGTTTGTCATAAAATTTCTCTGTCACTTCATCCTCAGTACCTAATGTTGGCACATGAGTTACAACTATTTTTATGGTCATCATTTTGCAAATAAGTGTCATTAATACTAAAATATGGAATGATCAAATATCCCACAAAATAGTATTTCTTTTTTGTTTTTGTGTACATGATCAAGCCCACTCTTCCAATGTTTTTCTTTGCCCCTTTCATATTCACCTGTGACCCTGCGGTGGGCTGGTTATTTATTGTCTAGATATATGAAAGTGATGAAGAAAACATTAGCAATACAGATTAAATTTAAAAGTGTGTCATGCATATGGAACCCTGCCTCCCAGACAGTTGATTGTTAAACATTTACAAGTACATTCTTTCCTGTGAACCATCCTTCCCTATAGTTACAACTTCCTACTTCTAAGTAAGGAAGCACAGAATAACAGGGTATATATCAACATGATTGTAACAAAATATATATGCATGTTTACATGCATATCTAAAGTCAATTCAAATCTGGCCTCAGACACTTACTAGTTATGTGACCCCGGGCAAGTCCCTAACCCCTGTTTGCCTCAGTTCCTAGTATGCATATCTATATATGCATATATATATATATAAATATATGCTATAAAAATGAGATAATAATCATCCATATATGTATCCTATACTCTTCTGTTCTTTGTATATGAAAATATTCATGTATGCTGACATTACATTTATGATGAAAAGTTAAAAAAAAAGTTAAAAAAAAAACATGTAGCATTACTTGGGATTATGGTTGCTCTCATCAGATTTTTAGATCTTTTTATTTTGATGTAGCTTTTTAAATAAGGAAAAAATAATCATATGACCAGCAATGAATGTAACTATGTGGAGTCAAATTAAAGGAAAATCATTATATCTTTCAAAACTTTGGAGTTATAGGAAATACCAAGAAGAAGTAAAATCCTGGGGGAAAAGACCATCATTCATTCTATACATATGTTCCCGGGTACATTTATAAACTGCATAGGATGATTAGAGATGCTCCATGTAAACATGCAAGCCCTGTCTACGTGGTCTTGTTTAGTTTCATCTGTAGTTCTCTGTAATGACATTGTGAAAAAATTAGTATTGTTGCTCAGTCGTTTCAGTTGTATCCAACTCTTTGTGATGGCATCTGGGGTTTTCTTGGCAAAGATACTGGAGTGGTTTGCTATTTCCTTCTTCAGTTTATTTTACAGATAAGGAACTGAGGCAAACAGGGGTTAGGGACTTGCCCAGGGTTACATAGCTAGTAAATGTCTGAGGCCAGATTTGAATTGACTTTAGCCCTGACACTTTATCCATTGCACCAGCTATCTGCTCCTTCCCCCTCTCTGCCAAAATAGTAGTTGTCTCCTTTTGTAAAGAAAATTGTTGGTATCTGGAGGTGCTGGTTTGGCAACTTGCCTGAATAAACTTTTTGAGAGAATGTAAGCTCCTGATGATAGGAGCTTTTTAAAAAATTTATCTGCAGTACAGAATCTACTCTAATACCTGACACATAGTAGGTGCTTAATTAATGCTGATTGTTATAGATGTTATTTGCGTCACCTTTGAAAGTTGAATTTGTTAATTTTTTAATAGTGGAGACTGTTAGAAAACTTACTTCTGAATAAATGGAGTATTACTGTATCTTGGAAATACTTAACACTTATAGAATATTTTCTTGAACAATAACAGCACTATGTATGTATACATGTATGTGTGTATATTTAAAATTTACATTGCTTTTCTCATTTTAATCTTCTGAAATTAGGTGGCAAAAACAAAAAAATTCCATCTAGTATTTACTCTGGATATTTCAGAGCTGGGTAATTCTATTGCCTCAAGGTTTAGGGTAGCTTTGTGCTACAAGAGCAGGAGAGAAAAATAACAGTTTAACCAAATCTGTATTAAGTTCATGTGGTAACTATTATTGGTAGATCAATAGATTTTTTTCTCTAATTTGTTCATAGCCTGAAAATCAACAACAAAAAGAAGCTTGAATTTGATGGGAGATTTGTTGCTGCACTTTAGTTGTGTGGGTGACAAGAACAACAAATGTACAGGAAGATTAATTAGCGATAATTTTGCTCAGAAGCATAATATTGCCATGCCATCTGGTGTGCCATTATTTGGAGGACAATCTTGATAGATTACTCATTAAAATTTCCTCTTTCCTAAATTTTGATTCAAGACTATCAGAAGTTCTCTTCATATTGCATAGGGTGAATGATTGTAGTCTGCTATAGAAGTAACAGTACAACAGTGATGAGAAGGGTGGTCACCATGAGACAGACATTATGTCTGGACAGGCCAACTAGGAGAGTTTTAATTTCAATAGCATCTGGAATAGGTTTTGTGGCATTTAAACAACTTACTTCACCTTTACCTTTGACTGATGGCAGAATAACTTTCTAAGAAAGCTCATGGAATTCCTTTTAAAACAGAATATGAAAGATTAAAGTATCTTAGACTTATTGATTGATATGTTGAACCTTCCAAAGCAGAGATATTGTTTGGAATTTTCTTTATTGGGTCAAGTTTTTCCTGATCATAGAATACTGGTATTAAATGGTGTAGGAAATTAATCTTAGGGCATTATAGATAGACTACACTGTATTCACAGTCATCTTACCTTGTCATTCTATCCTTTGGGAAGATAGCCTGGTATAATAGAAAGGAATTTGCAGTGAGGAAAGACCTGGCTTCAAATCCTACCTCTGTGTGACCCTGGACAAGTCATTTAAACTCTCTAGGTGCCATTTTCCATATCAGTAGAAATAAGGACACCTAGGCTAGAATCTAGCCTCTGACTTTTACTGTCTATATGGCTCTGGTGACATCACTCAAAGCCCAGGTGTCTCTCCTAGATTGTAAGTTGCAGGTTGTGAGCTGCAGAGTAGAGTTTCTTTACTCTATATGAATACTAATGTGAATACCAATGAAATTAGTCATTTCACCCCTATGCACACACACACACACAAATTACATATAATGTACATAGATGCATGTATATAGGCATAAGTTTGCAAACATGTATATGCAAATGAACGTGCAATACATTCACATAAGTATACTTATATATGTATAAACATATGTATATGTTCATATATGTGTTACATGCATCTTTACAGAGAGAGACAGAGAAGTACACATTTTCGGAAGACCAAGACTGATGGGATCTTTGCAGAAAGATAAGATTTTCCCAACAATGTATTCCTTTGGCCATTATGGGGAAGTCATAGCAATCCTAAAAATAGTTCAGTGAAATGAAAAATGAAAAGAACATTTGTGTAAGGAAAAAAGTGTAAAAATGAACTTGTGAATAAACCTAGTCACTCAGATAATATTTTGATTGGAGACACAAGACTTTTTAGGAATAGATAGAAAATTACTCTTCAGATGAATGTACTGAGAGGATCTGTTTGAACCTCAAGTCATTATTAAAGTAACAGTTACCACAGGACATGGTATATGCCTTTCTACAGGTCATTTGCATATGACTTTGTAGAGTTTTCAAGCTTATAACTGACACAGTCAAAATAATTCTTGAGGGACCATGAGAATTTTATGCAAAGATTGTTGGTTTCATATCTGACTGAACGATGAATTTCTTGAATTAAAGATAAGTTACTGACCAGTAGAAGGCTCTGAGGTACTAGATCTAAGGAATAAGAGAAGATTTGAAAGATTCTATAGAAAGAGATAAAAAGACAGAAGAGAGAAAGTAAATATGCACAAGAGAGGTCATAAGAAACCAAGGACAGAAGGCACAGAAGCCTTCCTTCCTAGACAACAGTTCCTTCAGCTGCTTTGTTGGGAACTTGCTAATTGCAAAAGAAATAATTTCTGATTGGTCGGAGAAAGGCTGGAGCAGTTGGTGGAAGTTTGTTGGAAGAGAACAGAATCCTGCTGTTGTGTGAAAGGTCACTGAGGGTATTGCTCTCTAGTGCCATCTGGAAGCCAAGAAAGGAGAAAATTCTCAGGGGTCCCTTTGTTATTTCTTCTTGTCTCTGGGTTGAGAAAGAAAAAGAGAATAGCAAAGAAACAGAGTTTTTATATATTTTGTTGAGTTTTACTTTGCTATGAAAAGAAGCTTGAACTGAGTGAGCAAAGGAGAGCCCCCATTGTTTGCAAATCTATGGATTTGTCATTTTTCTGACTTAAGGAAAATGCTTATCACTGAAAGAGCATACCACTTTTCTCAGTGCTCTGTTATGGAAGGCTAAAGTTGAAAGAGATTGTCACTGCTTCTTTGGCTTTTGAGCAGAAGAGGAGAGACATTGCACACCAGGAAGTCAGAAAGGATCAGGAAGGGAGCAACTAGCAAAGAAGAAACTTTGTGTGGTGCAGATTATTCTTGAAGGGACCAAGTCCTGCAGTCCCATGTTGTGAGTATTCCTGGGCGTATGGAATCCACACTCCTGTGCCTTCCTGCTAGATTTCTGTAAGTGTGTGCCTATTCTCCCCGCATTGACACTGGAGGTATTAGTGGGAGAGTACACATTTGGTATCTAGTAATATTTTGACTATTAATGTTTTTTTTCTTCTACTAAGTAACTGTGATATTTGATTAGTTTTACCTTTGTATTTTATTTAGCAAATACAATGATTATCTTTACTTTTGCTTTATTGTTTCATAAATGTTCTATATTTAAGAATTAATGATGCCACAGTGACAGATTCTATATAAATCAGAAGCGTATCAGTGGGAGTTTACACCCTGTAACGATGAGTAGTAGATATATACCCTCCCACCCCTTCCCATATCGGGTTTATTTCTAAGACCCTGAGAGAGTTTTGAACCACCAGCTTCTTGAGGTGATAGCCTAGAACAATACCCTCTTTGGAGATCACTCAGTTCTCCCATTAAGGAACAGCCCAACTGTGTTACATACCTAAGAGAGTTCATGAATCACAGGATCAGGTCCTCCCTAAACTTTTTATTCAAGAGCTGCTGTAGAAGAGCATAGCAAGACAGATGTAACAATATAGGGTAGGGTATGACACTATTGGGTGAAAGACTGCAGAAGACTCCCCGTAGGTTACCATCATAGGTTACCAACTTACCTTTCTAGATTTATCATTTATTTTTTGACCCTGGTTGTTGTTTGTAATGAAACTGCAGTGGCATTATAGGGCCTGATCCCATAGAAGCTTTGTCTTGCTCTGATTTTGACCTGGACCAGTTTGCTTCTTCTTAAGTAGACTTGTGATTGCTTGTTTGCAAGAAGGCATGCCTATTTATGCCAGACTTAGAACAGATACTCAGTCGTTTAACCTTACTGTACCTTATAACATTCCCAAGCTCAGTCCAAACATCTGACTAACAGGGATCAGAGGCCTGTATCGCCATGTCCAGTGTCTACACCTATCTTATGCTTCTACTCTGTATGTACTTTCTGTTCTAACAAAACTAGCCCCCTCCACGTGAGGCTTTTATGCTTTCCTTTCTCAGTACCTTTGTTAATGCTATTTCTTATAGTACCATCCTCCCCCTCCCTAACTATTGAAATGCTACCCATCTTTTAAAGCCTCATTAAAGCTTTTGTCCTTCTGAGCCTTTTCTTTCTTACCTAGAACCTCTCTTAGCATTTCATTTCTGCCTTCATTTACCCTACTAGAATTATTTATGGAAACATCCTATTTCCTAGCTAGATACCACTTCTTCTGAGGTCAGGAATCAGTCAGGTGGGAAGACCAAATTAGAAAGACTGGCAATTAGTGTTAATGATGGATTGTATTTCTAACTTTGTTTTGGAGATTCCTTATGTCCAGGGAATTGAATTGAATATAACCATTGAATGTAACCATTCCCTATTCTTCAAATTACCTTATGTTTGTAATAAATTTATTATACATACACATGCGCACACACCAAACACACAAACATGCCATTTTCTCTGATAGAATTCAATATTCTTTAACACGGGGATTGTTTCATTTTTGTTTTTGTTTTCCCAATGACTAGCTCAGAACCAGAAGAGATGTGAATATTTTTTGGAGGAGGGGATTTCTGAAACTTTCAGCCTCTGACCTGGCAAAGATTCTATAGCAACTTTCCCTGCAGAAATTTAATCCATGGGAACCCATCCATTTTTTTTCTCTGTGCCCTTCAATATCTGCTGTCCACAATGCCTGGCTGCTTTTCATTATGCATCAAACTTTTTTCCCCACTTTCATATCTGTGGTACAAAATTTTTAAATTCATAACTAAGGCCCATGCCATTCCATGTGGCAGTTAGTGGCAACACACTTTTGAAAGGGCCTGATAAAATAGTAAAGATTTTTTTATTCTTGCCAACTAAATGTAAGCATCAAAATATTCCTATGATTCATAATTTCATTAGAGGAATTATGCTACTAAAGTAGCTTGCAAACTCTCTAAACTTTAGTTGATGGTCTTCAGTAGAATCATAATTAGCACGATGAATAACATTTTGTACCAAAAAACTGACTTCAAGGGAGCATGCTTCCTCCTTGGGAGAACAAATTATCTCCCCACAGTGACCAACATCTCACACCTCACTTTGTTATCTTCTCTACTGTCTTATAGGGGCATGAGTTTTCTTGATTCAACAACCTCAAGGTCCTGGTATCATGGTATCTCTCTTCCGTTTCTGGTACATATCTTCCTCCCATCTGTCATAATGGTGAGGTCTGCAGTTTCTGAGAGATGGGCTGCCTCCTCTCCAAATATCACTGAAAGCACAGTTGGATTGTCTTATACACCCACTGAGACTTTTCTCACTGCCTCACCTTGCTCAGCTATTATTGCCCCAGGCTAAATATACCTAGTTATGACCCTGTTGCTGTGACATCAGTTGATGCGTTTTAAGTGGGAGTGAAAACTGTGATCTAATGGACAGTGTTGTGGTGCTGAAGCTGTTTTTTAAAATCATTTTTATTTAAAGTTTTGAGTTCCTATGCCTAAAGGGCTATGAAAATGTCCATCCCCTTTGACTCAGCAATACCACTTCTAGGGCTGTATACCAAAGAAATCATACAACTGGGAAAAGGACCCACATGTATAAAAATATTTATAGAAGCTCTTTTTTGTGGTGGCAAAGAATTAGAAATTGAGGGGATGCCCATCAATTGGGGAATGGCTGAACAAGTTGTGGTACATGAATGTAATGGAATACTATTGTGCTCTAAGAAATGATGAGCAAACACACTTCAGAAAAACCTAGAAAGACTTAAATGAACTGATGCTGAATGAAGGAAGCAGAATCAGGAGAACATTGTACAAAGTTACACCAACATTGTGTGATGACTAACTTTGATAGACTTGACTCTTCTGAGCAATGCAAAGTTCTACAACAACTCCAAAAGGCTCATGATGGAAAATGCTATCCACATCCAGGAAAGAATTATGGAATCTGAATGCAGATGGAATTATATTATTTGCTCTCTCTCTTTTTAGTTTTGTTTCTTCTTTCTCATGGTTTATTCCATTGGTTATAATTCTTCTTTACAATATGACTAATGTGAAAATATGTTTGATGTGAATATATATGTAGAGCCTATATCAGATGGCATGCCATCTTAGGAAGGAGAGAGGGGAGGAAAGGGCAGAAAATTTAAAACTCAAAAGCTTGTGGAACTGAAAATTGTAAACTAAAAATAAATAAATATTTCACAAATGCAAACAAAAATATGAAGTTTTGAGCTCCAAATTCTATCCCTCCCTCCCTTTCCCTGAGAAGATAAGCAATCACATATAAGTTATACATGTGAAATAATGTAAAACATTTCTATATTAGTCATTTTATACCAAAAGACTTGAATAAACAAATGAAAGAAATTAAAAAATAGCATGCTTCACTTTGTATTCAATCGATATCAGTTCTTTCTCTGGAGGCAGACAATATGCTTAATTATTAGGTTTGGGATTGTCTCGGATCATTGTATTGCTGAGAATAGCTAGGTCATTCACAGTTCATTGAACATTATTGCTGTTACTGTGTACAACATTCTCTTAATTCTGTTCATTTCACTATGCATCAGTTCATGTAAATCTTTCCTGAAATCATCCTGTTTGTCACTTCTTATAGAAAATAACCTACCATTACAATTACATATTACACCTTGTTTAGCTGTTCCCCAGTTGATGGACATTCCTTTGGTTTCCATTTCTTAGCCATCACAAAAAAAGAGCTATTATTAATATTTTTAAGAGAAATAGGTCTTCCATCCCCATGTCTTTTTGTTTTTAAGGTGTCTTTGGAATATAGACTTAGCAGTAATATTTCTGGATCGAAGGGTATGCACAGTTGTATAGGCCTTTGGGCATAATTCCAAATTTCTCTGCAGAAAGTTTGGATCAGTTTACAACTCTACCAACAGTGCATTAGTGTCCTAGGTTTTCTCACATACCTTCCAATATCTGATATTTTTGTCATATTCATCATATTAGTCACTCTTATGAGTGTAGGGTGGTGGGTTGTTTTAGTTTACCTTTCTCTATTCAATAGTGATTTAGAATATTTTCTTCATATAACTATATATAACTTTACTTTCATTGTCTGAATATCATAAAACCTGTTCATATCCTTTGATCATTTAAAAATTGGAGAATGGCTTGTCTTTTTATAAATTTGACATTGTTCTCTGCATATTTGAGAAATAAGGCTTTATCAAAACTTTTTCCCAGTTTTCTCCTTTTTTTGTTGCATTGGTTTTGTTTGTGCAAAAACTTTAATTTGATATAATCCAAATTACCTATTTTACATTTTGAAATGCACTCTATTACATCTTTTTTGGTCCTAAATCCTTCCCTTATCTATAAATCTGACAGATAAACTATTCCATACTGTCTTAATTTACTTATTGTATCCCCCTTTATGTGTAAATCTTGTATGCAGTTTGACATTATCTTGGTAAATGGTGTGAGATGTTGGTGTGTATCTAGTTTCTGTCATACTGTTTTCCCATTTTCCCAGCAACTTTTGTGAAATAATGAGTTTTTGTTTCAAAAGCTTAGATCGTTGGATTTATTATATACTAGATTACCATGGTTTCTTCCTATAATATACTTTGTAAACCCTCAGAGTCTTCTCCTCCCAGATCTATTTTTTTTAAAGAGGTCATTCTTTAGTTCATTTTATTAAGTCTTAATCACTGAATGGGTGCTGCCTCAGTCAAACTGAGACCTGTTAAAGACCTTAGCTTGAAAAGGTCAAAGTTTCCCACTACATTCTGGGCCATCTCCAGTTGTCCTGATCTGTATCTGGGCACTGAACCAAGATGACTGGAGGAAAAAGTGAAGCTGATGACTTTGCACAATGCTCCCTCACTTAAAATTGAATTAACTTGCATGTCATGGCAACACTTCCCTGATGTCATGGTTCTCTTTGAGAAAGAAGTAAAAGCAGCAGCTATTTGTACCTAGTCCATTCCACTGCTCTACCACTCTGTTTCTTAGCAAATGCCAAATTGTTTTGCTAAGTGCCACTTTATAATCATGATGAGGCTTTTCAGATGCATTGAGGCTGGTCCTCAAACAGGTATGCATGCAGACTGGTGGTGGATAAGGACTTTAAGAGAGGAAGCATCATAAACCTAAAGGAATATTAAAAAACCTTTACCAGGTCAAAGGCTGAAAGCTTCAGAAATCATTTCCCTTTCTTCCCTGAAGCAATCAAATCTCCTCACGTGTTCTTCCTCTTTACAGATGGCATTGTACCTGTTTTAATCAAACCCTAGGAAATCACAAGATCATAGATTTAGAACTGAAAGGGACAACTTGATAGTCAGCTAATTAAACTTGATCATCCATGAAAGTCAGAGGTTTTTCTGAAAGAGAAAGGAACAGTTAGGATAATCAAAAATTATCGTGAGAGTAATCAAGCTGAGAATGATGGTGACAGAAATGCAAATCTGATTGCCCTAGATCACTTCCAGATTCAGTTTGGAGCATGCAATAAATGTCTGGGGAAAATTAATCCTTTCTCACCCACAGCACCACAGTCACCCACTCATCCTTCACCCCTCCCCAAACAAAAATAGAGTTAAAAAAACCCAAAGGAGAAAGCTTCCAAAGTTGGAGGGAAGTGATACATTAAAAATCCTGGCATTTTAAACTCCTTTGTCTTCCTTAATCATTATTTATCTTTTCTTCCTTTATCTCAACACTGCCCTCTGGACTCTGATCTCTTTACTAGCTAACTTGTGATCTAGGGTCAATTTTGAGATGGGGATTTCAATTCCCACTTGATCAAAGCCAATTCTCTAATAGGTACTTTCCAATTACTCATAAATTGGATGAGATGGGATTCAGTTAGTAAATCCAACCATAATACGTAGTCACAAAGCTAACTACCTTCAAAAAAGCAATATAGTAATACATATTTAAAAAAAAAACTTTTCGAAAGCCCTATTATTTTTATTATTATTAAGTCTAAACTGCCTTAAAGAGATTCATTGCTTAGCAGTATAGAAAGGATGTTCCAATCTATTCTAATCTACTAAAGATTAAAATCTATTAAAGTTAATTATAGATTAAAACTGTACTAAGACTCATGAAACATGTTGTCATCAATCTGTGAGGGAGAAAACTGAGTTACTGAAAGGCTGAGATGTTCCCATATATAAATCAATGATCTGGCTGATACCCATTCTGAAATTTTAACCTGATATCAAATAGTTCAAAGCATATAGAGATATATGGGGTATCATAGACTGTGAAGTGAAATGGATTTAGAGATTTCTGATTTCTAATCTACTTTACTATTTCCTACTGTAAGTCAAATGAAATCTAGCAACACATAGACTTGGGAAAAGAGGTTACAGAGGTTGAAGTAAGCTTGATGAATTTCTCTATAAACTCTTTGACTTAAGGACATAACTTAAGGACTAAATTTACTAATAGCTATTGCCCACCAAAAGTTTTTATATAAAATTTTGAAAATATATGGCCTTTTATTATTGAGGCAAATGTAAAGGTGTGAGAATAGGTAGGGGAGCTTTTCACAGGGGAGCTTTTTGTAGATAGCCTCTCATGCAGATGTGAGATACTTGAATTTTGAAGTATGTTCACCTGTACTCAGTGTAGATAACTTATATTTGCTGATGATGATTCTGATCAAATAAACCTGTTGAGGATGAGTAGCTATAAGAAATATACTCTGCAGGACAGCCTGCTGGGGTCTATGCTCTATTGGGTTATCAAATTCTTGTTTTTCTACAAAAGTTCTTATGGTATTAATAGGTTGTGGTACTTCAGTACCTATAAGATGGTAAGTATATTAAACATAATGTCAGACTGCAAACAGAATAAATAGAAAGTTCAACATTATAAAAATAACGTGTGATGAATCTGATTTTGCCCAAACAAAAAGAGGTCCTAAAATGGAGGCTCAAGCAGCTCTCCCATGACAGAAAGAGATGAGCAAAGAATAGGTCATGGATATATTTATAGCAGGGAGAATACAATTATATTTTGTAATTACCTACAAAATCTCAGGTTGAGAAAGGGCTCATTTCTGATGATGGCTTGCTAACAACTTACTATGGCACGTCAACAACAATTTCTTATTATTAGTGCTGCATTAAGCCAGGATAGTGAGTTTTCAATGTCATGCAGTTAGGTGGTAGCCACACTGTAGAAAAGTTTTCATAAATTCCTGTGTCTGGAAAAGATCATATCCAACCTTGTAGAAATGAGCCTCCTTCTGTAAACAGCTTTTCTTTGTATAACTTGCACTTTGATAGGCCATATTTGAAGACTTTCCAGTTGGATGGGGCCTTTCAAAGCTCTGATGGTATAACTTTTGAGAATTCCATCACCTCCATATTGTAAGGAAGCACCAAAATTGGACTTCAACAGAGGAAGATATAAAAGTGTAAATATTATTGATAAGAACTTTGACTGGATTTAGATTTTGTATTAGTTTTCATGAATGTGAATACTAATATATTCATATTCAGAAATAGTTCCTCATTTACTCAATAGATTAACAGTCCCCTTATCTGAAAAAGTTAGAGTTATCTTACCTTTCTACATACCCTTAAGATCAATCATGTAAATGACTGCTTACTTTAGGATTTACCTGCACACAGTGTGTTTATCTTAGAGCCCACAGTCATGTAATCTGTCTTTGAACCTAGTTTCTTCTTATTGGTGTCAAGATCTCTACCCAAGCCCGATCTAAATTGGGTTTAAAATGTTTTTAGTTGATTTATGATTGTCAATCTCCCCAGTTCAGAAACATTTCATGGACTTATGTTTGAACAAGTAGCCAAGAGCTAGAGCTGTATTTTTTAAAATATTATATTTTTCCCCAATTACATATGAAAACCATTTTTAACATTTTAAAATAATTTTTAGTCCCAAAAAATCTTTCGTCTCCCCATCCCCAAGATGGTGAGCAATATGCTATAGGTTATACATGTGCAACATATAAAATACATTTCCATATTAGTCATTTTTCTGGAAGAAAACTAAGAAAAAACAGAAAGTGAAAAATAGGCTGCATTCAGATTTCATCAGTTCTTTTGCTGGAGGCAAATAGCTCTTTTCATCATGAGTCCTCTGGGATTGTCTTGGACAATTGTATTGAGAATAATTTAATTATTCACAGTTGTTCATTGTACAATATTGATGTTACCATGGACAGTGTTCTGTTACCAAAGACAGTGTTCTGCTCACTTCACTTTGCTTCAATTCATGTAAGTCTTTCCAGGTTTTTCTGAAATCATCCTTAAGAGTGGTATCTGTTTGGTGCTCTGTAAATGAATGATCTGAAGACATTACGCACATATCATGTATAAAGCACTGTACTAAATACTGAGGATAAAAATAGAAAAATGGAGAGAGTTCCCAAAATCAAGAAGCTCACATTCTAATGAGAGAGATAATACATATAAAAAGTTTCAGTTGCAATTCAAGTAAAAATATTCCATAGTCCTTAGGATAAAACAGTAATTTTCCTCAATGTCCTATGCAAGATCCTTATGTCTACCATACAAAATAAAGAGAGTAAGAAAAGGTAAGAGAAGAAAAATCCAGACACAGCCATCTTGGGTTATCTCAAACCCACCTCTATCCTCTATTTAAAATTGTTTATATGTGTGTATGTATATATATGTGTGCATATGCACATATATAATGTATTTGTGTATAAACTTATGCAAACAGTCAGTTCTTGTTGTTCACAGTAATTAAGTTCTATAAAGTTTCTGTGAATACCAAAGCATTTCTTAGTGGAAATACAGGAATAGGTTCCTGCAAGCCTTGAGTCAAAACATTTGCTTTTACCACTTTCCAGAGTGGCCTCATATACAAATTTTAAAAATTTTTTCTTCCTTTTTGTAGATACCCTGCATTGTTGATTCATTAACACTGACTCCATAGCCAGCAGCATTATGATTCATGCCTAAATGACACACATTTTCTTTCTAAGGCACATCACAGTCTTCTTAGGCTTAGGAAAACAGCACTCCAGCACTGTGCTTGGGGGTCACTTTAAACAGTGAAATCACTAGCAAAAAGGACAAAACTGAGAACAAGGTGGTACTGAATAGATTAAAAAGGACACTTATTTACAGTATGAGAGCTGAAAGAAAATGCCAGTGTCCTCTGGTTTGATCTCAGATGCAAAAGTGCACATCAATGACTTGAATTTTTCTTTGCCCTGCACATGCTCAGTAATGACCATGATAGGACTTCACAAATACTGATTTGGAGATTCCAAATTAATTTTAGCAAGTCAGTGAATTCACATATTTGGAACCCATGAGTAAGGAGGATTGACGAAACGAGAACTGACTGGTACATACATACATGTTTACCTTTTTCTCCTCACTTGTCAATTCTACCATATGTTATATGCAGGGAGAAGAGATGAACAATAAAGGGGCCGAACAAAAGGTTGAGGGGAAGAGGTAGCTTAAGCCAAGAGGGTAACAGTAGAAAACAAAGATGGCCATCAGGAGTAAGATTCACAACATCTTTTGCCATTAAACATAAGCACATGGTGCATGTAGGATGCCCTAAATGAAAAGGCCAAAGCTAGAGCTGCCTGTATGGGACATATTTCAATTACTCCTGAGAGTATCACTATGTTACAACACAATGAAAAAAAAACTGATATCACTACTGAGGACACCAAGTCATAAAGAAATAATCAAAATTATGTTCTGTATATTGTTTAGTTGAACAGGAACATCTATGACATTCTGGAAAGATTCTCCTAAAAAACAGCTAAAATAAAAATTGGTTTACTTTAAGGTCTGTACCTCTGTTATCTGGGAAATACTCCCTCCCCTCAGGAAATTTGTCTTTTAGAATAAATGTGGCATTATTCTAAATAGTTTAAACGTGCGGAAGGTGATTAATGAAAAGGCAAAATGGGAGGAAAATATGTGTCAACTGAATCTAGTACCCAGAGACAAAATTAAAATGAAACGAAAGGACACTTGGAGGTTATTTAATGTTTAAAGCTGATTAATAGAAGCAGTAATCATTTCAGTAACTTCTTTTATGAAATAAAAATAAATATTGTGATATGTACAAAGCAATGCTTTCAGCATGCCAGGGATTTTGATTTTATAGTGTGTTCAGAGAGATTGAGAATTGTTACATTGCTATAACTCAAAGATAGAAAAGTCTTTATATTTTTTTTTCTTTCTTTTCATGAAACAGTGGAGGCTCTTCATTTGGGGACATTAATGGCTGCCCATGGCTATTTCTTTCCAATCTCAGATCATGTTCTCACATTAAAGGACGATGGCACATTTTACCGATTTCAAGTAAGTATATTCCAAATGTACTTTAATCAACTGATGGGAAGCTTTTGGATTTTTAAAGGAGCATTTTTGAAAATAATTTATTTTCTCTACTTTTGACTTGGGCAAGGTAATGGTATAATTAATGTCTAAGAAAGAGAAAACAATTCCTACTAACAGATCCAGAGAAAGATGAATTTTACCCACAGAAGTAGGAAAGGTAGTTTGAGGAAAACTTTTCGTATGCCTTGATTATTACATTTTAAGTAAAGAGCTTGAGATCAATATAGACAGTGATTTGATGAAATGATTTGATGAGGTTGAAATGCCCCCATCTGTGAGTTGTGGGCCTTGCCTGAGATCCTTGACTATTTTCAATCAGAAATTTAGAGAGAAGGCATGGCAATGTAACAGGAGGATGGGGATAGACAGGTGAGGAATGCGTGTGCATGTGTGTGTGTAAGAGGTAGAATTCAGGAGACATAGCTAATCGCATGCCCCCCACAATTTGACACCAGCAACTTTCCTGCAAGTCAATAAGGTCTATCCTAAGCCTTTCTTTGCAAAGTATAGTCAACTGAGATATGAACCGAAATGGTACAAAATGCTGATGCCTCCTGTTCTAACACCTCCCCCTCCACCCTACCATTCCTGCTTCCCCCATATGTCTGGGCCATTTTCAAATGAAGCAAGCAGAGTCATTGTAATTCTCCTTTCCATTAATGGATGTTCCATCTAACTTGATTTACTCGGCAGACATTTGCCACTTGAGTCCACTTGAACATACTTGGAGCAAGTGATGTATACTCCCTGACAGAATCAGACACGGTGAGTCAGGAATCACTGATTAGAGGACTGAAGCTTACAGAAATAAAACATGCTGATAAACCCAAAGGCCAAACTTTGGGATTGACTGCTTTCATCAGTGAATTTCTGTAAATTATATCTTGCAATCCAAATTTCAGATATCATTATGATGCTGTTTTAAAAAGCATGAAAAGCAGAACACTGTGTCCAGAATGATCACTAAAGAGAAATCTGGGAACCACTTGGTTAGGAAAACCAGGCAACTAAAATAGAAGGGGAAAGCAAATTTTAAGGTTCTTTTTTTCCATCAAAGAGTTTTTGTAGCTGGTGTTCAAAGGACAGTTGGAACATAAGCAATGGAAATCCATGACTTTTTTTCTCTGTGTATTCCAGTGGTATCTGATTTAGTCAGCATGTTTGCTCATATCTTGATATTTTCTTCACCGATTTGAATTAATTTATAGGAAATCAGTCTTAATCGTCCAAAAATCTGAATTTTTAAGGAATGATATTTTTATGAAGTAATTTGTTTTTATTTTAAGTGAACATAATAGCTCAAAATAAATGAAAAAGTTTCTGAATTCTTGTTTAAAAATATATTTTTCATTAGCACATATTGTTTATATATAAATGATTTTCTCAAAGTGCTTCAAAATAGTCAATTTTCTTTAGGTCATTGAGTATATGACTTCAAATTTAATTCATGAGATCATAGATTTAGGGCTGGAGGGGGTCCTCCATTTAGAGCATAAGGAGATAATTCATAGAAATTAAATGACACCCAAGATCACACAGCTAATAAATTATAGAGGAAGATATAAATTGAGGCCCACTGACTGCAAATCCAGAATATCTCTATTATATCATACTACCTTAGAGGTCAATTTAACCTAGTGATGCCAAACCCAAATAGAAACAGAGGCCACTAATCTTTATATAAGGATCCCTATGGGTTGCATATTCACTTACTTTTAACATGTAATATTATCTATGTTTAGCTATATTTTTATTTATTTTGTTAAATATCTCCAAATCATAATTTAATCTGATTCAGGGAGTTTTGTGGGCCTGTTTTGATTCCCAACTCTCAGTTATGGTTAACATTCTTTTTTGATAATAGAGCAAGGGTAGAGCAACCCAATTAAGTATATCACAAAATTTGAATTAATAAAGTCTATTTATTCAGAATTTATCTTATGATATACCTTTAAAATTAAGATGTATTGCTTTCTAACTTGCCAATTACATATTACAGGAAACCTATCCTAACATACATACCACTATTATGAAAATCAACCCCAAATAAAAAAATTTGTAAATTCTAATTGATGGGCTACATATATTAAAAGATATTTGTTGCAACAAAGCTCCAATAAAGTGAAAAAAACCTGGTCATGCATTTAAGTTTGTTATAACTATTGGACTTGTATTATTTGGTGATTTTTGCCTTCTTCCTCCAAAGGAACTTAGGAGGAGCAGAACCTTTATGGAAGTACTGATGTTTTCCCATAGGGTATAAACTTTCTCCTCATTTCCTAAGGTTTGAGCATTTCATAATGTGTCTTTTGCTTTTTCTGCAAACTCCAGATTGTTGAGTCAGCATTCTGATATAATAGCTAAATGTCATTTTCACCTGACAAGATTCTGTGCATATCTTTCACAACCTTCGTCACATTCAGATGTGTGCAAAGAAGCAATTGCTGAATGAGTTTGGGTGCAGATTTACAAGGCTATCAGTGGTTAACATTGCAAACTATGGCACCAACCACACTCATCCCTCACTTTGTTATGCCCTCAAGACTTGATAGAATTGTAAGATCGATTTTTTTTTTATCCTAACAACTTTCAAAAAGTTTTTTCTCACACATAATTTGAACTTTTCCTTAAGATGACCTCCTCCTGAACACTTAAAAATCCTGGAGTTTTCACATTTCTACATGAGTCAGGGCAACACAGTTAATAACTCATGAGCATTGATAACTTTTCAAGGATTAGCTGATCCTACACCTCCTACTCCTTCTGTCTTCTCATTTATCAAAGTACACACACAAGAATTAAAGTAGTTGGAAAAATCATTTCAGTTTTATTATTCATTATTTCTGAGCATTTTAACAAATTGGTATGACATGGCAACACTGTTCTCCCAGTGTAATATTAATCCCTTCCTTTAGCAAGGCTTTTTAAAAGCACTAGGCAAGATGCTAGAGGAGATGTAGAGATAATTAAGATAATAATGAAGCACAGTATAGCAGGGGATATTACACATATATAAGCATGAAATATTTTAAATAATCACAGAACCACTATGAGCTATACAATACTAATAATAATAAAAAAAACTTATGAGAGGTGCTGACTCTGAAGGGAGGAGCCTTCAAACTGGGAGAAACCAAGGAGTGCTTCATGTAAAAAGTGACATTTGACCTATCCTCTAAAGCAGAGCTGTCCAACATTCACAAGTGTGTCTGGAACAAATTAAAATGTTTTTGGGAAATGATTAACAAATTTAATACAATAAAATAAAACATAGATAATGTTAATATGTAGTTTTCTAAGTCAAGATGCAGACTCTAAATATCATAATGTATCATCTGGTGGCCCCCATTGCTCTAAAGGTTATACAGGATTTAAAAGGGAAAGGTGAGTTCCAAGAATAGGGTATAACATGATGAAAGTCTTGGAAACTTTCCTTTTAATTAGAACTGCTATTCCCTACATGGAGAATGGTGGTTGAAATATTTAATCTTTTTCATTAATGAAGTCACAGAAAAGCAACTCAGCTTTCATAAACCACCATACTATGCAAGATTTCTTTGTGTTCAGCCTTCCTTACTGACAATATACCCTTTTTATCTTGTTACATAAAAATCATCTGCTTTTGAAATTGAATTTCTAATGTTTGGAAATTCACTGCATGCTATTTTCAGGGAGATAGCCATCAGCAAGATATTTCCAAAGGGACAATGATTAAATAGATACTACAATGGATGACCTTATTGCCCAGGGGTTGGTTATCATGCTATTATTTTTTTAATGTCACTGACCACTAAAGTAAAATTAGTTCACATTAGATAAGTGAATGTCTTCAAACTTTTCCATCTGTTAGCTACTAATCTGATTCTCACCATTATCTTTTCCTCTTTGTGTTTTGGGACATACTGCTAGACAAAAGAGACATCTGGTTATTGCTTTTTACTAAAACCATAATCCAGGAATGTCCCACAGCAGCTCTGGCAAATAGTACTTTCTGTAAACTCCAAGTGTTGGCAATAATTTGGCACACCGTTGTTCTGACTGGCACCTCACCAAAACATTTACATTTTCTTCTATCCTCAATGGAGGGAGAGAGCAGCTCTTTCCTACTGAACGATCCGATGCTCATTTAACAACATAACCCTTTGGGGTTTTGGTAAAATGTCAGCCAATTCTATTGAAAAAGTAACTTTTAACTTAATCCCATGGTGTCATAAGGTGACACACACTGGCTGCAGGACCTCATAGTTGTATTTCTAGCAATTCCTTTTTTTTGGAAATTGAACAATATAGGAATTAAACCTGAAAATCCAGTTTTCTTAATTATGTCCAGGGCATTAACTCAATAAAAAATAAAATAATTGTAAAAACATTTTTGCATTAAAAGTTCTTGAATGAGAAGTAATAGACTATAAGGAAAATATAATTTTTCTTCACAGTGTGCCCTCTTAATTAAGACATTTAAATGAAATCAGCATTTTATAAAATAAATAAACGCAAGTACTCAAATTATCACCAGTAATCCAAGAATATGATAATGAGCTACAATTTGGTCGTTGTTATCTGTTTCCCTTTTTTTTTTTTTTGGAGGGAAGTCGGTTAAGAGAGAAGGTTGCTGTTTTTGTTGATGCACTGAAGTTCTTTTTGTAACCTTTATGACTGGATGATAAGATAGAATTCTGGTTATAGGAATGAAGTTAAATCATGTCCTATTTCCCATTATTGTGGAAGTTATTGTACTCAAACCAGAATTTGAGATATGTGTATGTGATGGTAGTGGTAGGAAATTGGAATTCTTCTGTTTATTCTCCACTCCTGGCATTTGCCTGTTATATTCAGTCCTCTCATATCCATCCTGCTGAATGAAGATCATCAAGTTGACAAGTACAGAATAGAAAAATGAAAGTCATTAAGGACTATGTTTCAGAATAGTTTTCATTTGCTCAAAAACTATATGAGTTGCCCTGAAAAAAAAAGAAAAAAAGATTAGAATACTTCTCATTCCACCCTAGCCTGTTGAATTTAAGCTAAATTCTAAGTCTTTGGAGAAATCATTTAAAAATTGCTATAGATTGATGACTTGCATATGATGACATAAAAATGGGGGCCTCAAGGGCGTGGAATTTTCTAATAACATCAGAGCTTTCAGGGATCAGTAGTTTGAAGAGACCTGAGATCCTAGTAGTTCACATATCAGTAGACAAGTAATGTACATAAAATTAAAAAAATGCTACATGCCTGGATCAAATTTATGGATAAAATTATCATTTATATATGATTATGTAAATCAAATTTATGATATGATCAAATTATATAGGTATAATATTCATATCATACATCCTACATAAGAAAGAAGGCAAATTAGATATTTGATTATAATATCTTTGAGATCGAGAGTATTAACGATGGGATATATTACCCTGATTTGTACAATGCTGTCCACCATGTAGACAATCAATGGATTTTGATAAAGATGTTATTTGGAGCATTGATTTCCAGTAACAATGTGATAATTATACA
Source organism: Bettongia penicillata ogilbyi (assembly GCA_023548195.1). Taxonomy (NCBI): domain Eukaryota; kingdom Metazoa; phylum Chordata; class Mammalia; order Diprotodontia; family Potoroidae; genus Bettongia; species Bettongia penicillata. The sequence goes on along the minus strand of JAJHZJ010000635.1, from coordinate 1,036,487 downwards.
AGTATCATTTTTTCTCGTTGAACCTAGGATCCCTAAGCCATTTTAGCGTAGTGAACTCATCATAGTATGATATGCGTTGGATTTCTAGATAGGCCTTATTTTATTTAAGAGTTGTAAAATGCAGGGCAACCATGAATGAAAAAGCATTCAGAATTTAAAGTGAGAGAAGAGAGACATAGTGACTCCCAAACTGAAAAGAAAACTTGGAATTCTGAAAATAATAATTTGTTTATCATCATTGCTACAAACTTGTTAAGTGATCATGGAAAAGCATTTTGCCTGCCTACTCCTCAGCTTTCCTTATTTATAATTTGGAAATATGATAGATGAGGAAAAAGTGATAAGGTTTATAAATCATGTTGCAAATTGCAAAAGTTTTTTACTGTTCCAGTGGGAATCACAGAATGTCAAAACTGAAAGCAACATCAGACATCATCTAGTCTATCCCCCCTTATTTTATGAATTAGAAAGCTGAGCCTCAGAGACATGACTTATACATGGTCACAAAGTCAATGGGAGAGCCAAGTCTAACACCACTTCTAGAAGTTGTTTTTCTAACAATCAGTTTTTCTTTTCTCTTCTTTCTTCCTTTTCTTTATAGATTTATTTTGGTTCCCCAAACACCCTCTGAGACTGATTGGATTTTGTTCATGCAGAGTTCTCTGACTTGCACCTCCAAATGATGAGATTCTGCAGGGCCCTTGATATCATAATTAGGTCCCAATCAGACTGTACTTGAGAATAGTCTGAAATATGGGGTGACCCTTTGCATTGCAGTGACCCCAGGCTAATTCTGCCTCATCTTGGGTATTAATAGAAAATGCAGGGAATCTTTATTGAATGGGGTGGAAGGTCATAGAGAACTTGCTAGGATAACTTCAGGTATCCTGGCTTCTGTATTGGGACTCAGCTTCCTTGGGACGTGAGAAGGATGTTAAGAACCTAAGAGACTAGGGGTATTTTCTTTGAGATTCAGGGGTGACCTGATAACCAAGCAGAAACTCTATTCCAAACAATACTTGAAAGTAAAAATTTGGGGATCATCAAAACACATTACTCTTACATTTTCCTCTTCCTATATAATTTGACATTTATAAATGGTTTCTTTTACTTTAGTATATTATAGATAAAATATATATATTCTTCAACAATTTGACTATGTTTATGGTGCATATTGGATAATTATTATTTTGGCATTTTCACATAATATATTGTTATTATATTAGTAAGTGAGCCACAAAAGAAATACTTTTTCAAAAATGGTTGACAGAGTGCCTGAGTTTGAAGTACATTTTGTGATTTCCTTTTTGTTTCTTTCATGCTATTTGTTGAGTTACTATATACTAGAACAGTATAAAAGATGTGCCCACTCTTAAGCAAATAAGATGGGTTATATGTTGAAAACTAATTCCTAAAAGTATCACTTATCTTTTATTTGGCAGAATCTCAAAACAAGATGTCAATCAGAACTGTTCATTTACTTTTGGGAATGAAGTTCAGTGAAAGGGTGTCAAAGGAAAGTTCTGACCTCAATGATTTTTAAAGGTCTTTTTCCACTTCAAAATTCTATGATTCAAGAAGTTGCCATACTTATCTGAGTTGATTTAGTATAATAAATTGATGTAATTTTAATATGTTCTAATTTCAATCATGCAGAGCTTACTTTGTGCAAATATCAAAGATATCTGTACATATATGTACAAAAATATTTGTACAAATATCAACCATGACTAAATAACATTAAGATCTTAAGGAAGAGTTTGTCTCATTATTCAGTATTTTTAATTCGCATATTCAATAGTAAGATATTTTTAAAATTATGAAGTCATGTATTCTATACAAATATTCTTGTTACATGAACCTGATTTGACACAATACTTTGAAAGTAGTCTACAAATCAAGAAAAATTCTCATTTGAATAATGTGATTGATAGACCCATTGAGAATATATCACCTATAAAAGGGATGTTTTGATTTAGAATTGAGGCAGACATGGAGATAAAATGACTTTTTAAAAAACCTTTTCCAAGCTGCATTTAATCTGTGACTGATGAAGAATTGTAGACTACAGTTTAAAGTGCATGCAACAGACTAAAGAAAACATGGCACTTTGGAACCTATTTATTAACCACTCAATTGATATCAGCAAGTATCACTTATCTGTAAGTAAATTAATAGTTCTGAAGACCGTAAAATTAAAAATTGTGTATTTCTTATATTGTCTAACATGTATTCCAACTTTGTTTTTGTTCTGTAGACACCCTATTTTTGGCCATCAAATTGTTGGGAGCCGGAAAATACAGACTATGGTTAGTGCGGATGTCTCTCCTCATTTTACTATTGACAGAACTGTGTTGTCTGGATGGACACATCATTTCTACTTTACTGCAATGTTCATCATTAAGGGAAAAGGAAGGTGCACTTTGAATACATCGCAAACATTTCTAACACTGAATTTGTGATGGGGTTTTGATTGGTAAATTTTCCTCAGACATAGGGTCAACTTTGCAATTCTTCTGACTCTAGAAATAGTGTTTTACTTCTGTGGCTTACTTTACATCCATCATGGAAAAACAAAAAGTCCCAGACAGAGTGGCCAAAGTGAAACAGATTCAAGTAAGTGATGTGAGCTATGGGGAAAACTGCAACTGATGACCATTTCTTTTTCTGCAGTTGACAAATTGTGTTATAGTAATAGTAGGTCTAGTTCAAAAAGAAAGCAAAAAGAAAGTCTCATAAATAAATGATGAACCAAATTCTCTTGATCTCAAAATAAACCCTGCTCAGGGACCCTGTTGTCAGGAAGCTAATCAATGAGATAATCAACAATTAAGAGTCCTAATCCTAATAACAGCTCAGAAGTAGTTTGAAGATCATTGTAAGTCTTGCTAAAATGGTTGGAAAATTCAAGGTCATTTGGTGGTTTTGGGCAGAACTTCTTGAGGATGTCATCCCCGCCTACCAGTAAAGTCAACAGTGATCCATATGTTCCTCAACATTTTTATGAAATCTGTTATGACATTTCACATAAGTAAGGAAGTGAGAAGATAAGAAAAGGGTTCTGGATTGTTAATTTATGCTAAGCAAATTCATAGGAGACAGACATATAGGACAAAGAGATAGAGAGAGAGGGAGGGAGGGAGGGAGAAAGAGAGGGAGAAAAAGATGAAGAGAAGGTGAAAAAGAGACAGAAGGGGGAGAGAGAGAGAGAGAGAGAGAGAGAGAGAGAGAGAGAGAGAGAGAGAGAGAGAGAGAGATACAGAGAGAGCTATTAAGCCCTCAGTGGTATCAAGTACTAGGTTAAGTGCTGGAAATTTAAATAAAAGCAAAACCAAGGATATACAGAGGAGAATATGTATATATTAACTTCTTATGAAGATATGTTTTTACTGTGACTGAATGTCCCAATCTGCCAGCCAGGTTACCTCCTACCCAATATGGCACTTGATAGACTGAATTCATTCCAAGAACTTAGCTTGGTGGGCATGAGATTACAGCAAAGGAAGCTGGATAGTCTTGTGAGATATTTTTTCCTGACTGCCTATAAAATGATGGGACTAGAGAAGACTTTAGAGTTAAAGCTCCTTTAAAGTTCCTTTCAGTTGAATGAGTTTAATTAATCCCAGAGTCTATTCTTTTTCCATTATGGAGTGAGTTTTTCAAATGCTTGGAATATTCCTTTCAACCAGGAAAGGGATTCTCTCTCCTGGGAAATGATCGATCCTCCAAATCTTATCCTCCAAATCTTTTTCTAAAGTCCTTGAAAAACATCACTCTTCTATTTGCATTTATTATTAGGATGTCATAACTTCCATAATTACAGTTCATCTTACCCAACTTTGTATTTAGGTTTCTGCCTCCTTGAGAAGGTTTTGAATCTATGAGACTTCTAAGGGTTAGACTGCTTCTTTAGAGGTGAATCTTGTATGTTGATTCTTTTAGCTTCTATTTCTAGAAGATTGCCTTTTTCTAGTCACATTGCTTTGAGATATTTAATCTACTCTGTGTTGATGACATGTTTGTGTGTGTGTGTGTGTGTATAAAAGAAAGAGAAAAAAGAAAGATAATAGAATCTTAAAACTACAGGCTAGTGAACCTGAATTTGGTTTCTACCAAAATTCAATTTCATGTCATTAAAGCAAAACAGAGTGGAGTCCTGAACACAGAAAAAGCCTTAGAGTCAAGAGGAGATGGGTTTATCTGCTACCTCTCATAGATACTATCTCTCTGACTACAAGCAAGTCATTTAAGTTCTCTGTGCCCCAGGAAACTGAGATCCATTTAAGTTATGACAAAACTCACAGATCTAGATGGGAAATAATATTCGAGATGGTTAGTGAAGATGTAGAAAAGAAATGAGTGACAGCAAAGAGCCAAAATGATTAACTAGAAAACAAATCACACCAAACAAACATCATTTACTTTTTTTTGGAAAACTTACTAAACTTGTAGATCAGGTGAATACTTCGGATGTAGTCTACCTAGATTTTAGCAAAACCTTTACCAAAACATCTTATGCTTTTCTTGCAGAAAAGATGAAAATGATGACTAGATCATACAATAATTTGATGGATCCTGTGTTTAAATAACTGCTCTCAGAGTAATCAAATCTTTCTCTTCTTCTAAGAAAGACACACTTGATGTTTACTTATAAAACCTGTATGGATTGAGGGAATATGGATAAGGGAATTAGTTCACGGAAAAACCAAACCAAACGCAACCACATTTTTCTCCCTTCCTTCCTTTCAAAAAAAAATAACACATCAGGATCTCACAGACTGCACTATACCTCCAGGTAGTGATGTTCTATCATTTACCATTGTCTTGTCAAGAACAAACAAAACATATTGTACAGATGTGAATTATTCAACTATGAACTTGCCTATACTCATTTGTTCAGTAGCAAACTATCTTAAAACATATGAAAGCTAGTTTGAAGGTGGGGAGGGGTGGAATGATTATATGATATAGTCAGACTATGGGAATCCAAGCACAAAGTATATTTATGCTATTTGGACTCTAAAATAAACTTTGGGCAGATGGGACTTAGTTGCTTAAGACTGAAAAACACTGACTTTATTTTCATGATTTGTCAGATGTGCTTTATTAAGAAATTTCTTCTTCTACTCTCCTAGAAGTCCTTCATCTGCCCTTCCTCCCCTAACCCATCTCCACCCCCATGTCTTCTTTTATATCCTCCTTATACTTCTATGAAAAAACTGGTAAGGAATTAATCAACCATGGTAAAGTTGGGTGAGAATCTAGATTTTTCAAAAGTATCCAGCCTTTTAAAAAATGAAGGAAATCAACCGATTATGTGTCATTTCTGACACCTTCTCTAAATATAAGGTTGAATATGGCAAATGAATATGCTATAAAGGGATGGCTTCTTACTCAGGCATATTACTATGGAACTCAAAGTAGGTGAGTACTGGTATTTTTCTTCAAGGAAAAAATATAATTGTGGCATTCAAAATGTAAACAAAAATAACTCTGAGGATTATGGCAGAGTACACCTACATTCACTGGCATATCTAGGACCCTTGCCAGCACCCCAACCTAGAGGATCTTCCAAGAAAAAGAGAGCTGAGGGCAGAAAAGAGACACAGAAAAGCCTTGAGGAAATGAAGAAATGCTGATCAGAGAAGAGTGGGGAAGAACTTAGATACTGGTTTTGTATTTGACATCAACAGCTGCTCACATGGAGTATTTATGTGTATTTATAATGAAACATATCAATAAATTATTGTGAGCTGGCTCTGTTTCAGAGTTTAGCCTCTGGTTTGACAATGGAAGAATACCTCTTTGCTCTCTCTACTCTTCTCCTTGAGTTTACCCATACACTTTCTCTCTCTCTCTCTCTCTCTCTCTCTCTCTCTCTCTCTCTCTCTCTCTCTCTCTCTCTCTCTCTCTCTCTCTCATATCTATCTGTTCATCCATCTATTCATCATTTGTTCCTTTTTTTACTTATTTATGTAGACTTTAAATTCTTCTGAAGAATGATAAGCATAAAAACTTTGAATAAGGAAACAGTGGGATAAAGCTGTACTGGGAATCAATCAGAAAACTTCAGCTCCAGTTGCAGTTTTTGCCATTTATTAGATATTTAAACTTGAACAAGATGCTTACCTTTTGGAGTCCTTAGTTTATTAAACTATAAAATGAGCAGATTGAACTAGTTCAGGGGTTCTAAACCTGGGACTAGTGAACTTCTTTTAATAGAAATGTTGATAACTATGTTTCAACATAATTTATTTTTTTTTAGTTTTATGTATTTTATTTCTTAAATTTTATACATTTCTAATAACAATATTCTGATAAAGCTAGGCTTCTCCAGCCTATTGTAAGAGTCTATAAAACAATAAAAAATGATCTATCAGGTCCCTTCTGGCTCTAATTCTGTGAAGTGGGTACTATCTGTAACATGGAACCTTAGAATCTTGATTCAAGGATATTGATCAGTGAATCAATATCACCCTGTAGGGAGGTCTCTACTGATACACAGCAAGATTAATTTTACCAACAACTTGGATGAACACATATTAGGTATATTCTTTCATGTTGTTTATTGGCATAAATTTGGATGGGATTGTTTTTATATGGGATTACAAAAACCAGATTAAAAAGATACCAACAAATATGAACATTGAGCTGGAATTCACATGATAATATGGAACAACTTAAAACTGCACTTTGGTTCAAAATATTAACTACTGAAGTACAGGAGGGGTGAAACCTGAAAGCAGTGTTTCATTTAATAATTGTAACTAATAAACTAAAACTAAAAACATAATAGTTTATTGTGAGATAAATATGAGTTAAAAGATGACAATATTGCTGACAAAATTGGGCATTTTCTGCCCAATTTCATTTATAGATTGTGTTTAGTCAGGTCAGTCAATAAGCAATTATTAAGTACCTAGTGTGTATATTAAGCACTGGGAATACAAAGAAAGATGAAAACAGTCCCTTCCTTTGAGAATCTCATAATCTAAAGGGGAATAGTACAGGTAAACAAGTATGTACAATCTCTCTACAGAATGAGTAGGAAAAAAATCAACAGAGGGAAGGCACCAGAATTATGAGGGATTAGGAAAGACTTCCTAAAGAAAGTGGGGTTTTAGCTGGGACTTGAAGGAAATCAGGGAAGTCAAGAGGCAGAGATGAGGAGGGAGAATATTCTAGCATTGGGAATATTCATTGAAAATGCCTAGAATTGAGAGATATGGTATCTTGTTCGAGAAAAAAAAAACTAGAATACTAGTTTCACTGACTCAAAGATAATGTGACAAATGTTAGGTGTAAGAAGATTGGAAAGGTAGGAGTGACTAGGTTCTGAAAGGCTTTGAATATCAAACATAAGAGTTTATATTTGATCTTGGATGTGATAGGGAGCCACTGAAGTTTATTGCATAGGGATGTAATATTGTCAGATGAGCACTTTAGGAAAATTACATTGGAGGTTGAAATGGAGGATGGATTAGAACAGGCAGAAACTTGTGGAGGCAGAACAACCAGTAGACAACTACAGTAGTCCAGGCATGAGGAAAAGAAGGACTCCACCAGAGTAGTGGCAGTATCCTAAAAGAGAGAGCGGGGTATATTCGAGACTTGTTGCAAAAGTGAAATTGATAAGCCTTGACTACAGATTGGAGGTGGAGGTCTGGGTAAGAGACAGTGAGGATTTGAGGATGAAACATAGGTTGTGAAAATGGGAAGATGGTGCTCCTCCTTTGAAGGAAGGAGAATTTGGGGAAAAAGATAAGTTCAGTTCTGTACATACTTGGGATTCAGAATAAGATTCCAGTCCTATTGGACCTTGCACTGGTTTACCTCCATGTGGAGTACTGTGTTGAGTAGTTCTGGGCACCTTCTTTTAAGAAGAATATTGAAAAAAGGAGTATATTCAAGAGGGGACAATAGAATGGGAAAGGATAGGTTAGGTGACTCTAGTTAGTTAGGAAGTAGTGGGGGATAATGAAGAAATCCGGCCTCAGAATAAGAAATACTTTGGTTGTATTCCTGTCTTTGACATTGAGCAAATAACTGAACATTTTGGTTCCCTAGGCAACTCTCTAAAACATTGAGTTTCAGGTCAGATGAGGATCTACATTAGTAGGAAACAAGTATACAAGCATTTCTTAAGCACCAACAGTGTTCCAGGCACTGTGCTCAATGCTCTCTCTGTATTACCTTAGTTGATCTTCACAACCCGGAGAGGTAGGTATTTTTATTGTCCACATTTTATACTTGAGAGTTTAGTACAGGAAATTACATCACCAGGGTTCACTATAGAGATGAAGTCACAGGTCTTCCTCCCTACTCCCACCTGCCATACTCTGCTGTCCAAAAAGCTAACTTAGCTGAGACCCTTTTTCTAGTAGAAGATCTAAGCAACCATTCATTTTTTATAAATGAAAGAGACAAGCAAGAGACTGGTATTCTAGTGGTGCAACAATGTTATTTGTGACCCTTTCTACCATTTTACATTTCATATATATATATATATATATGTATGTATGTATGTATACGTGTGCATGCATAGGTACTCACACATACACACACATGCATTGACATAATTAATAGATTTTATTTGAGACAGGGAGATATTAGTTGTTAAATGAAATTTATGGGGCACAAGGCATCTGTGGACAGAGTTCCAGGCCTGGAGTCTGGAAGACCAATCTTCCTGAGTTCAAATCCATTTTCAGAAACTTATTAGCTTTGTGACTCTGGGCAAGTCACTTAATCCTGTTTACCTCAGTTCCCTCATGAACTGGAGAAGGAAATGGCAAACTGCTCCAGTATCTTTACCAAGGAAACCTTAAATGGGGTCAAGAGGAGTGAGACGTGAATGAAAATGACTAAACAACCACATCCATACCACCATGCTTGTGAGGTAGACTAGCAGAGAAAAGAAAAATAACTTTTCAGGAATCTGTAACCTAATTAGGGAAAACAAGCACACAGAGAAACAATCTAAGTGCTTTCTAGGCAACATATAAATAAAGAGCAAATAAACAATGAACCTATTCCATCAATGTCTTGGATCAATGACCAAAACATGGGACCATTGTGGACCAAGTAATTGGTCATACTGAATCTATAAAGTGAACCATGGAATCTGCTACAGAAAAAGGACAAGGGCTTCTTCATCTCAATAGTATACAACCTTTGTTTCTTGTCCCAAAATGACCACAACTGTATATTTTTTCCAGCCTGATTCTTTTTCTTACCTAATTTTAATGACTGAGTATTTGAAAAGCTGCTCTAATCAGTTGACTAAAAATGTCTGCCATTGTAATGAATTCATCACTGACATGTCTAGTTTTGAGCAGGCAGATAGTAAGGAGAAGAGAAGTTCACTTGCTTTACCTTGTGAAATGTGAACAAGTTTATATAGTGGGAGAAAGGACTGAAAAAAAATATTAGTATCATTTTGATACAATTATTTTCTTTACTCATCATTTTCTTGCTTTTTCCCTTGACCAATATTCCAAAACTTATACCCAACCTAAATTGTGTCCCAAGGGTATGGAGATGAATGGCTTGCCTTGCATAGTTGGGTGGATAGGTGTATTGCCCAGGCAATATTCATAGCACTAAGGACAGCTTTGAATATGCTGGTGTAGTTCCAAATGGCAAAGTATAAAAGACTGTCCATATAGAAGGCATTTATTCAGATACCAGAAAGTCACACCCCACACCAGAAGTCAAATCCATCATAGTAGCTAAGAACTGAATACACATTAGCACTGCTGGGGATAAAAGCATTTCCAAACATTCCTCCCGCCTCTCTACACCAGCACAAATACTCAGGAGACCATAATAAACACACATAGATTAGAGCGAAGAAATCCATCTATCCAAATTGGTAGCAAAACAGAAATCAGAAAAGGGGCACAAAGAATATATGACAAAAAATTCAGAGTAAAGGAACTTTGTTACTGGGATCAAGATAACTTGGTTCAATCAAGAGAAAACATGTTGCTTCTTACCCAAGAGATAATTCTTTAAGTCACTAGAGTAGCAAGGTAGGAATAGGGACATGATGGAAACAATGCCCCTCTCATGACTTCCCAGAGTATTTTTCTTTAGTAACCTGAAGTGAGGCTGGCTTTTTTCATCTTCCCTTTCCAAGTTGGAAGCCAACTTTATGCTTGAAGAACTGAAACTTGACCAGTCCCAAAGGGGACTGGCCATGAAGAGTTCTGAAGGAGAACTCAAAGGGGACCCTCCAGCGATTAAGTGAGACTGGAGTTTTCTCTCTTCTTGTCAACTCTTCTTCCTATTGTAATGGTAGTTTAAATGGTAAGGTCTTTCCCATTCATTAATAGGCCCATATGACCTGCTTAAATCACCTGGAAGTCTAAGTCATGTGTAGTAGGAAGAGCTTACTGAATAGGTGGAACAGGAAGGATGGAGCAGAACTGGGAGGAAGTTAGTGAGAGCAGCTGGAGCAGAGGAGAGAGGCTATAGACCAAAAGCCATAGCGAGGCTCCTGAGTGGGATGATGGGAAAGGGGTCAAACCTTGGCTGTAGAACTTGGGATTCTCCTTCCCCTGGAAGTGACAAAGTGACAAAGCAATCAGATGAAATTTTATCCCCTAGACTATCAATTTAAGGGAGACAGGTAGACTTCTTGTCCAGTACTCCCTCTCTCCGAGGAAAGCAGAGTGGTGACTTCTAGTCCCCAACCTACTGCTTCCCCTCCTGGCAGGAATGAAAGCTTCCCTTAGAGAAAGTTGGAGGGAGAAGAGATTAGTGATTCTGCATCCCTTTGAGCCACACACAACAGACCTTCACATTCCATGAGCTTCACTATACATGTGGGGCTTTCTCCTCTACTGCTCCATAAATAGTTCCCAAATATATTTTAATCTGATTCCAGCTACACTAGGGAGTGTTGTATTTCTATCTTTGTGTTTAACAAGCACCTAGCATAGTGCCTGACATATAGCAGACATAATAAATTTGTTGAATGAATGATTAAAAGTGTCTCAACATCCAAACTTTCTCCTTTCTTTTAATAAGCAATATTAAAATGGTATGGATGTTCAGACTAGTCTTCTTGACGCATAGATCTTTTCACATCCAACTCTTGTTAGCAGTCTTTAGTTGCTGCCTATTTCCTATTGTAAGGCTCCTGTGCTTGGCATGCAAGATGCCCCCAAATGTGGCATCACCCAATTTTTCAAATTTTGTAATATATTCCTTCCATGTAACTTGTGCTCCAATCAAACCAGACTGCCTTCTGTAATCCATGTGTGTCTTATAATTTCAACTACAGACTACTTTCCAACTAGTTTGCCCTTCATTTGTTAAATTCCAACCCAGATGCTACCACTTCCATGAACCTTTCCCTGATCTCCCAAGTACAAATGTCACCTTTAGACATTATAAAGCACTTTTATAACTCTTTAGTGCACATCTCATGTAATACTATAAGGTATTATTGATATTTCTGTCATATTACCCTAGACTATAAGATCTCTAATGGCTGTGAGTTTAATTTTAACTTTCTATCTCCTGTTGGTGATTCACCTTTCAACATAAAAGGCATTTAATAAATGAACCACTGTCTATAGTTTTAGGTTGTATATATTAATTTCTGATTTTGAGAGATAGTGGATATGTGACATGGAGTCAGGAAGACCTACATTCAAACTTTTGGTCAGATGCTTTCTATAAGCTGTGTGACTAGTCAATTCACTTAGTCCCATTAAGATTTAGATTCAACAAATAAAGTGAGGATAATGATACCAGTTTGACAGGTGACAGACAGATAGATAGATAGATAGGTAGGTAGATAGGTAGATAGCTGGATGGATGGATGGATGAGAGGTAGGGAGATAGTATATTGGTCTTTGAAAACTTCAAAGAGCTATATACATATCAGTTATTATTTCCCCCACTAATTTGGATAATAAGGTTTGGAGGTAGCCCCAAAGTACCTTTCCAGGCCTATTACACAATATTTCCCTTCATTCACCCTAGTGCCCAATAAAAGTAGACTTTCTTTGTTCCACCTATAAAGAATTCATTTTCCATCTCTACACATTTTTGCTGCCCAGGCTTTGTACAAGCCTAGAATCTACTCTGTTCTCATCATGCCTCTTAAAATCCATAATTTCCTTCAAAATACTGTATTCATATACCACTTTCTACATAAAACCTTTCTCATCTCCAGTTGCTAGTGTCCTCACAAATATCACCTGGTATTTCTTTTATACATGCTTATTTAGGCATATGTTGCTTTTCCTGGTAGAACAAACATAGATTCCTTGAGGACACTTTTGGCTTTGTATCCCCAGTGCCTAGCATAATGCCTGGAATATAGTAGGCATTTAATCAGTGCTTACTGATTGATTGGAGATGAAGGGGCCTTAGAAATCATTTGGACCAGCTGGTTTCCCTTCTCCCCTTACAGATGAATACATTAAAGTCCAAAGAAGCTAAACAACTTAGATAAGGTAATGTCAGTATTGATTAGTGGAGCTGAGAATTCAGCTTAGGTGCCCAGACTTCAAATTTCGTGCTCTTTGCCCTCTACCATGATGCTTCTATATTAAAATTTGTGATATGTAGACCTAGGGCATAACCCCTTTTTCAGTTCAATAAGCGCTTATTAAGTACCTACTACATGCCAATGCTTAGTGCAGTGCTTAACACATAATAGGCATTTAATAAATGCTGCTTAATTGACTTTCATGTACTATGATGACTTCTGAGGATTTATTCATATTCAATCATTTCAGTCATGTCTGACTCTTCATGACTCCATTTGGGGTTTTCTTGGTAAAGATGTTAATTGGTTGCTATTTCCTTCTCCAGATCATTTTACAGATGAGGAAACTGAGGGAAATAAGATGAAGTGACTTGCTCAAGGTCGCACGGCTAGTAAATGTCTGAGGCCAGATTTGAACTTAGGTTTTCCTGACTCTAGGACTCAGTGCTTTATCCACTGTACCACCTTGCTGCCCTCCTTTTTCCTACCGAACAATGTGTTAGAAAACTATAGATAGCTCTGCATAGTCTTTTTGCATTTCAAAAATAATATATCCCCTAAATAGTTGTATGTAGAATAAAGAATTTATACCCATGTTATTGCTAAGATACATTATCATAAGTCGTTTTTCTCCCCTGGCTTTCCAAATAAATTCTGTTGCAAGTGCCAATTAATATATAATGCTGTGGCAACAGCCTTAACTGGGTTTCAATTTTTAGCTCCTATTGTTCGGATTGAAATCTCTTCATTGGTTTCCTGGGAAACTTCCAATTGATTTTTAAGGTGTGTCTTAGAGATTTTAAGATTTTCAGTCACATTGGGATGAAATAATGATAATTGGCTTCTGTAATCCTGTCATTTGAGTCTTCGGAGTTGGTATATATTAGAGTGTTGTTTTCTGTAACTTCTATATTTAGTGTTCCATAAGCTTTATCAAGAGAAGTGGCATGGTGTAGTGAATAAAGGATCAGTTAATGTCAAAAAGAATATTATTCTAGACCTGCTTCTAATACATGCTAGCTATGTTGCCATGGACAAAGTAATTTACCTCTCTGCCGGGTGACCTGTATCAATTCAGTAAATTTCTACACCAAGGATTCTTTATACGAAGGAACCATAGGTATGGACAAAGAAAACTAAACTGCAGCTACATCATATATTGTTATCAGTCTCATGGTTTATTTTCTGTATTTTATATAGATGAAATGCAGCTGTTTTACAGATCTTTTAAAGTGATAGACAGCATATAACTATAGCTCAATCTCATTTTAGCATAAATAATAAATCCTATGAAGTGATAACATTTATTGAATTCACATTATTTGAAATTATCATATAAGTAAAATATGGTCATTGATTCTAGTCTAATGGAAATACACAGTGAAAATTCAAATAATGTGATTTTTGTGCATGCATTTTTAAATTAGTAGACATCCCATTGCCCAAAATCTATATGTGTGGCATAGAGATGAGAAAAGAGAAGATAATATGAGGCTGTACTAAAAGATGCATCCTGTGAATGACACACAAGAGGTGAGTTTCGTTATGTTCTAATATGATCAATATTGTACATTTAGAATACTGTGGTCAGTATAAATTCTATATTTTAGGAAAGACAGAAGTTGGAGAGCATCAAGAGAAAGGAAATTGGGATGATGAGGAGATTTTTGAGACCATGTCATATAGAGAATGGTTGAGGGAATAGGGATATCTATGATAGAGAAAAGAAGACAATGGGAAGCTGATGGCTGTCTTCAAGTAATTGAAAGGATTCATGTGGATTAGACTTATTCTGCTTTTCCAGAGAGTACAGGTACACAGCTACATGAAGGTGAAGGGGGACATATAAATTATATTTGTTATACATGTAAATATATATGATGTGTACTTGTAACACACATAAACTATTACTATAAAGACCAGAGATTCATTCTGCAAATCATGAAAACAATCATTGACTTACATATGTAGAGAAAGAGAAGTATTTAAAGTTATGGAGAGATTTCTGGAAATGTTTTGTTCAGAGACCCTGCTTGAATGTATCAGTGAGAAGGAAAAATACTGCTCAATTTTGGAATATGAATTAATTATTTTGGATGATTATATTTCACTGGATCATCCCTAACAGAGCCAGTAGGAGAATGAATGATTTCCTTGAAGCAAGGGAGACCAAAACATATTCAAAATGTTTCGCTTAGAGCAGAGATAAAGGTCTGAGAAGCTAGGAATTTTCCATAGGAATCTCAAACTTGGTATGTTCCAAACAGAACTAATTTTTTTGTCCATTATTCTTTCATGGCTTCTATTCTCTCAAGGGTATCATCCTTCCAGTCATATGTGGTACGATATTAGAATCATTCTCAACTCCTCACTTATCTTCAGCTCACCCAACAATCTAATCAGTTACCAAATGTTATCAATTTTACTTCACTATCTCCTGCATTCATGTACTTATTCTACCCACACAACTACCATCCAAATTCAGAGTCTTATCATCTTGCGCTTGGATTATTTCTATAGTTTTCTAATTAGTCTCCCTGCCTCAAGTCTCTCCTCTTTCCAGTGCATCTTCAACATATGTTCAAAAAGTGATTTTTCTGCTCAGGCTGACCATGTCCTTTTACTTTTTAGTCATTCCAGTGACTACCTATAATAGATCAAATATAAACTCTTCCATTTAGCATTTGAAGACATTTACATCCTGATTTCAACTTTTCTTTTAGCTTTAATATAAATTACAATTCAGATAAACTGCCCTTCTTGTTCATCCTTATATATGATACTCCGTTTTCCATCTTTATGCCTTTTGTACAAGCTATCTCTCATGCCTCCCATCCCCCTTCTCTCTTCTTTACCACCACCTATTAGAATCTCCAGTCAAGCACTATCTTCTACAAGACTTTCAAAAATTTCCTTGTCTTCTAGCATCCCCATCCTCCCCAATTATTTTGTATTTTTTTTAGTATAGAAAGGAAGATGTATGCATTGTCTACCTCAATCGAATAAGTTCCTTGAGGGCAGGGTCTGTTTTATTTGTATTTTTATATCCCCAATACCTGACCCATAGCAAGTGCTTAGTAAGTGTCTGTTGACTGATTAATGTAGTTAAGGAATCCTAATGCTTCTACTGCTCTTGGCCTTTTGTATGCATCTCTTAATGGCCATATTAATTTGGTGATAAATCCAATAGTGGTCTGTCATAGTCATCAAGAAATAAATGCAAAGTTCGCTCTCTCTCTCTCTCTCTGTCTCCTTCCCTTCCTCCTTGAATTTTCCCCTCTGTCTTTTTCTACAGCTTCTCCAAGATGTTATAATTCATTCCCTCTTTCTCACGATAGAGTTTTAAAGCATCTCTAGGTCCACTTAACCCTCTTCAGATCCATTTTTCCTGTAGTTTTGTAGAAGATAATTTATGTCTTGCTCATGAGAATTAAATATGAGAATTAAGGATAAATGTACAATAGTCACCTCAAAACTTACCATGGGAGAAAGTTATGAAATGATGTAATATTAGTATTTTCTGACATGAAACAGCATGTTCCTCATGGCAGCTGACCAAACAATAAATTTCTCTTTACAGGGTCATTTTTCAGTATCTCCATTGCGAAGACGTAAATCAAGATAGTTTTTCATGTTGATAGCTTCCAGGATAATGATTGCTGCATACTAGATATAAGATCTCTGATTGGAAATGATTATTTCTGTGATGTTTAAACCACTTCAATTAATTATTTAGAAAGATGTGTTCTTCTCTATAATTAGTGATAACAATCAGAATTTGTTTCCCTAATGGCTTTCATATGGTTTGGATTTTAAATGACTGTTTTGCTGAGACCTTGTTCCTTGCCAAATTTACTTGAACTGATGGGGCACTATTGTGAGGAGCTTGTCCATCAAGAAAGAATCATCCTTAGGTTTGGACTGAAAATCATTTTAGAAGGCTATGTATTCCTTAAAATTAGATAAGTCTTTAGTAATATAGTCTTTCTTTGTTCATCTTTTTGGAGTACCCGTTGAACTCTGAGAAAAAGACAATCCAACTTGAAATAATGGCCTATTGTGTCAGTATTCTTTGGTAAGCTGCAATGCCTCTGACAAATGAGATCCAATAAAGGAAGAAATTAAAAGATTTTCAATGATTCATTTTTAAGAACAAAGCTTACTCTACCTGGGTTGTTGAGCTGAATGTCATTTATCAAGGATAGGTAACCGTTTTCTGGGTTTAAGTAGCTTGATATGCACTTAAATTATTCAATCAAAAAAAAAAAGAAAACAAGAAAAGAACACTTCTACTCTCTGCCTCTATTTTATAAATCTCTTAATGGATATAGTAATTTGATGATGAATCATGAGCTTATTGCACTCCAAGAGGATTTTGTCGATTCACAGAAAAGTTTCTCTTCTTTCTCTCCCTCCCATCCCCCTTCTCTCTATTTTTTTACCTTCTCTCTCCTCTTTCTTCCTCTCCCCCTCTCTCTTTGATATACAACTTCTCTCTAGAATGTTACAATTTATTCCATCTTTCCCATTATAGATTTTAAAAGCATATCTAACTCTACTAAACCTCCTTCAGGCCCATTTTTCTTATATTTATTACCTATATTTGTGCTAGGGAAATAAGGAAAGCTGGACTCATGTTTATCACTGGTAATAGCTTATCCCCTCTGATATTGCTCTCTTATTCTTCTGTCTTGGAGAATTGATTCACATAACTTTTTTTCTCTCTCTCTTTCCCTTGGGAAGTTGTTCCTTGATGCCATGATTATAATAGATTACTGCCATATAACATTTTAAAGTTTGCAAACTGCTTCAAATAGATTATCTCATCTGAGTCTCACAAAAACCTAGGAAGGAAGGTTAGGTTAGCTTCTAGAAGTGTTAATATCTCTGTTATAGATGAGGACACTAAGGCTTATATCAAAGAATTGCCCATGGCTACACAGCTATTAAATGTTAGACATCATAATTGACCCCACCTCTTTCTGACTCCAAGGTTGTCTCTTTTTATATTAATCTATGCTACTTCAAACATTGATAAGACTGGAGAATAATCAGAAACTTAATATCCTAGGGACAGAATATGTGAAAGAAATGTGCAAAGTTTATTCTTCCAGTAGTATATAGCATTAGGAGCAGTTAGGTGGCACAGTGGGTGGAGTGCTGGACCCGGAATCAATCAGTAAGACCTGAGTTCAAGTGCTTTGTCAGATAATTAATAGTTCTGTGACGCTGGCCACGTCATTCCATCTGCCTCCATTTCTACCTCTATAAACTGGACTACAAATGACTCCTATTTCACACGGTTGTTATGAGAATAAAATGAGCTATTTTGTCAATAGCTCTGCAAACCTTGAAGATCTATATAAATGTCTTTGTTATTATGTCTATTCCAGTGTAAGAGTATAAAAATTAGCCCTAAAAGACCTTCATGGGTCACTTCTACCTGCATTATTAAATGAAAAAGATGTATGGCTTCATATCAGCTATAGAGATAAGGGAGAGAAATCCATTTCTTCTGAAAATTTTCATGAGCTCAAGTAGCAAAGCAAAAAAAAAGAAAATCATTTAATAATCAATAATAACAATGCTAGCATCTGGTTGAATATCCTTGGGCAAGTCACACCACCTCTGGAAGTATCAATTTCTGTGTTTGTAAACTGAGAAGGTTTAATTAGGTGAACTCTAAGGCCCATTCCTGCTCCAAAATTCTACCATCTAATTTTTTGTCAGTTCTTGTCTAGTGATTATACTTTGTTTAAAAAAAAATTTCTTGGTGTATGATATTTTCTATTTTGTTTTTAGGATATGATGCTATCCTATTCAATTCACTCTGTGCTCTGTGTGTGTGTAATCCCACCAACTACCCAGATACTGAAAAGTCTCAAAAGTTACAACAAATATTGTCTTTCCAAATAGGAATGTAAACAGTTCAACTTTAGTAAGTCCCTTATGACTTCTCTTTACTGTTTACCTTTTCATGCTTCTCTTCATTCTTGTGTTTGAAGGTCAAATTTTCTTTTCAGCTCTGGCCTTTTCATCAAGAATGTTGAAAAATCCTCCATTTCATTGAAAAACAATTTTTTCCCCTGAAGTATTATACTCAGTTTTGCTGGGTAGGAGATTCTTGGTTTGAGTCCTAGTTCCTTTCACTTATGGAATATCCTATTCCACGCCCTTCAATTCCTTAATGTAGAAGCTGCTAGTTCTTCTGTTATCCTGATTTTATTTCCACAGTACTCAAATTGTTTCTTTCTAGCTGCTTGTAATATTTTCTCCTTAATCTGGCAAGTCTGGAATATGGCCACAATGTTCCTAGGAGTTTCTCTTTTTGGATCTCTTTCAGGTGGTGATCGGTGGATTCTTTCAATATTTACTTTGCCCTCTGGTTCTAGAATATCAGGGTAGTTTTCCTTGATAATTTCATGAAATATGATGTCTAGGATCTTTTTTTGATCATGGTTTTCAGGTAGTCCCATAATTTTTAAATTGTCTCTTCTGGATCAATTTTCCAGGTCAGTTGTTTTTCCAATGAGATATTTCACATTCTCTTCCATTTTTTCATTCTTTTGGTTTTGTTTTGTGATTTCTTGGTTTCTCATAAAGTCATTAGCCTCCATCTGTTTCATTCTAATTTTTAAGAACTATTTTCTTCAGTGAGCTTTTGAACCTCCTTTACCATTTGGCTAATTCTGCTTTTGAAAGCATTCTTCTCCTCATTGACTTTTTTTTTTTAATTTATTTAACTTTTTACATTCATTTTCACAAAATTTTGGGTTCCAATTTTTTCTCCCTTTTTATCCCCTCCCCCCACCCCAATACACCGAGCAATCTAATTTTCCCCTATCTCCAATCTGCCCTCTTTTCTGTCATCCCTCTCTTCTCTTGTCCCCATCTTCTCTTTTGTCCTGTAGGGCCAGATGACTTTCTATTCCTCATTAACTGTATGTCTTATTTCCTAGTAGCAACAACAATACTAAACAGTTATTCCTAAAACTTGAGTTCCAAATTCTCCCCATCCCTCCCTCCCCACCCATTCCCTTTGGGAAGGCAGGCAATTCAATATAGGCCCTATCTGTGTAGTTTTGCAAATGACTTCCATAATAGTCGTGTTGTGTAAGACTAACTGAATTACCCTCCATCCTATCCTGCCCCCCATTGTTTCTATTCTGTCTTTTGATCCTGTCCCTCCCCAAGTGTTGACTTCAAATTGCTCCCTCCTCCCATTGCCCTCCCTTACATCATCGCTCCCCCCCTTGCTTATCTCCTTCTCCCCCATTTTCCTGTACTGTAAGATAGGTTTTCATACCAAAATGAGTGTGCATTTTATTCCTTCCTTTAATCAAATGTGATGAGGGTAATCTTCTATCTTGTTATTTTTCTCAGCTCTCCTCTTTTTCCCTCCACTAAAAGTCTCCTGCTTGCCTCTTAAATGACATATAATTTACCCCATTCCATTTCACCCTCTCTCCTCCCCCTACCTTTCTCTCTCACCATTTACCTTAATTTCTTTTAAGATATGGTCCCATCCTATTCAATTCACTTTGTGCACTCTGTCTCTGTATGTGTGTGCATGTGTGTATGTGTGTGTGTGCATGCGTGTACATGTGTGTGTGTGATCCCACCAACTACCCAGATACTGAAAAGTTTTAAGAGTTACAAATATTGTCTTTCCATGTAGGAATGTACAGTTCACTTTTGGTAAGTCCCTTATGACTTCTCTTTGCTGTTTACTTTTTCATGTTTCTTCTCATTCTTGTGTTTGAAAGTCAAATTTTCTTTTCAGCTCTGGTCTTTTCATCAAGAATGCTTGAAAGTCCTCTGTTTCATTGAAAGACCATATTTTCCCCTGAAGTATTGTACTCAGTTTTGCTGGGTAGGTGATTCTTGGTTTTAGTCCTAGTTCCTTTGACTTCTGGAATATCCTATTCCACGCCCTTTGATCCCTTAATGTAGAAGCTGCTAGATCCTGAGTTATCCTGATTTTATTTCCACAATCCTGGAATTGTTTCTTTCTAGCTGCTTGCAAGATTTTCTCCTTGAGCTGGGAGTTCTGGAATTTGGCCGCAATGTTCCTAGGAGTTTCTCTTTTTGGATCTCTTTCAGGTGGTGATCGATGGATTCTTTCAATACTTATTTTGCCCTCTGGTTGTAGAACGTCAGTTTTCTTGATAAAGGGCAGTTTTCATTGATAATTTCATGGAAGATGATGTGTAGGCTCTTTTTTTGATCATGACTTTCAGGTAGTCCCATAATTTTTAATTTGTCTCTCCTGGATCTATTTTCCAGGTCAGTTGTTTTTCCCATGAGATATTTCACATTCTCTTCCATTTTTTCATTCTTTTGATTTTGTTTTGTGATTTCTTGGTTTCTCAGAAAGTCATTAGACTCCATCTGTTCCATTCTAATCTTGAGATAACTATTCTCTTCAGTGAGCTTTTGAACCTCTTTTTCCATTTGGCTAATTCTGCTTTTGAAAGCATTCTTCTCCTCATTGGCTTTTTGAACCTCTTTTGCCAATTGAGTGAGCTTATTTTTCAAGGTGTTATTTTCTTCAGCATTTTTTTGGGTCTCCTTTACCAAGGTATTGACCCTTTTTTCATACTTTTCTTGCATCTCTCTCATTTCTCTTCCCAGTTTTTCCTCCACCTGTCTAACTTGATTTTCAAAATCCTTTTTGAGCTCTTCTATGGCCTGAGCCCATTGAATCTTTATTTTGGATATTTGGGATGCAGAAATCTTGACTTCTATGTCTTTCCCTGATGGTAAGAATTGTTCTTCCACATCAGAAAGATGGGAGGAGATATCTGTTCCCCAAGAATATAACCTTCTATGGTCTTGTTTTTTTCTCTTTTTTGGGCATTTTCCCAACCTGTTACTTGACTTTTAGGTCCTTTATCAAGAGTAGGGTATACTCTGGGAATCTATGAGATCTCAGTTCCTCCAAGGTGGCACAATCAAATGTGTACTGGTTTGGACACAGTGAGGGATTTTTGTGCCCAGAATCTTAGCAGATACCTCTCCACAGCTACTTGGCCTCCAGTTCCACAAAGTCAGCACTTGGGGATGATTTTCAGATAAGCTGGATGGGCAGGGCCACAATTCAGTTTGAGAAAAAGACCAGCTCAGCCAGAGCCTCCACCCAGGGCTAAGGTAAGACACAGCTCTTCAGGGCCCTCAGGGGTTTTTGTGCTCCAACAATGGAGTTTCCCTAAGGCTGCTGTGCTGGCTCTGTGGCCGCTGCCTGCTGCCTGAGCTATGGGAAGGCCCTTCTCCCTTCCTGGCCCCCTGATAAAACCCTGTCACTGACCTTTGGTGCCCATGGGCTGAGGGATCTGAGGACCCGCTACTGTGACTGGAGATTCCGCCCTTGAGGCATCATCCTCCCAGAGCCTCGAGGTGCTGTGGCCAAGGCTGGGCTGGGCTTCATGCTTGGCTGCAACATCCGATGCAACCAACATTTCCGTGGGCCTTTCAGGTCACCATGGGCTGGAAATCTCCTCCACTCTGTTGTTCTCCACTTCTGTTGCTCCAAAATTTGTTAATAGTCCCTCTCTACAGGTATTTTATGGGCTGTGGGGGGAACCCTGCATAAGTGTGTCTTTCTAGTCCGCCATCTTGGCTCCACCCCCTATATGGTATTTTCTATGGGGTATGCGCCTACTGTAATTGATTAAATCCACATGTGCATGCAAACAATTGGAAATTTGGACAAGAAAACAGCAATGTGGAATGCTCGTTGCTCTCTTTCGTGAAATAGTTTCTTTTTCTGAGGAATTACTCTAGTAATGTGTTCTCTGTTGCAAATGTGCCCATGTTTATCATCAAAGATAATAGTGAATAATATGAAGAACTCTCTGTGTCCCAAGCCAAGGGCCCTGTCTGCATGGTTCAGTGGAGATGCCAGCTGCTAGCCCTTATGTCACTTGCTTTTGACAATTCCATTGACTTCTTATTTCTTATTTCTTAAATTTCTTATTTCCTAAATGCTGAATCAACTACTAAAGAAAAAAAATATACTAGCCATTCTAAATTTGGCAATTGCATAGGTGTGCTGTTCCTACAATTGTAATAGAGACATTTAAGGGAGAATTATTGAGTAAAATGTTCTAAACGCTATCCAAGTCTGTAAGATGGTGAAAGTATTATGGAAGACTTGAACAGTTTTAATTGAATATTGTGAATGGATACTGATTTTTATAAGCCTTCAAAAAGGGAAGGACAAACTGTATAGAAACAAAAGCTATGTGAAAGTAAATTAAAATGTAATTGCATTATATAGATAATTTTGAATGCTAAAATATGAAGGTCTGAGTCATAGTAAAACCAGAAACAGATTTTGTAGCTTTTGCTGTTCAGTCATGTCTGACTCTTTGTGATTTCATTTGAGGTTTTCTTGGCAAAGATAATGGTGATGGCATAATGGCAAAGATAATTACCTTCTCCAGCTCATTTTATAGATGAAGAACTGAGGAGGTCAGAGGTTAAGTGCCTTGCCCAGAGATACACAGCTAATAAGTGCCTGAGATCAGATTTTTAACTCAGGTATATGAATCTGCCTAGCTCCAGTCCTGACCCTCTAGCCACTGTGCCACCTGACTTTAGTAAGTGACAATGACCATACCTCCTGGCCTCTCTTTACTTCGGTTTTCCTATCTATAAATGGAAGAAGGGATGAATACCTCTACTTATTAAAATTACTAATGATTACTGTGCTGACAATCACCAGAGTATATACGAGCAATAGTTCTGAACAATTCTCTTTTTGATCTCAAGACCTTCTTATACTCTCAAAAATTATTGAGGACCCCAAAGATCTTTTCTTTGTGTAGGTTATACCTATCAATATTTACTGTGTTAAAAATTAAAGCTATTATTTATGATTTTTAAAATAATAAAGTTATTACATATTAAAATAATGGCATTTTAATGAAAAAATACATTTTCCTAAACAGGAAACAAATTAATGAGAAGAGTGGCATGATTTTACATATTTTTTTTTCAAATCTCTTTACATCTGGCTTCATAGAAGACAGCTTGGTTCTCATATCTACTAAATTCAATTTGTTATAATATATTGTTTTAGATTAATTATATAAAGAAAATCAGGTCTCATAATAGATTGTTGGAAGAGGAAGGAACATTTTAATAGGCAAATAATGTCTTCATAAAATTATTTTGACTTTCTAGACACACCCCCCCATAAAAAGTCTCAAGGATATCCAGAGATACTCAGACTACATAGGGAAAAGATAAAAACCTTCTATGTTGGTAATAATGTCAAAGTTATAGAGATCTGTATTCAAGGGCCTCTCCCAGTTCTTAATGACTATTTAGCTTTGGGCAAATCACTAAACCTATTGGTACTCAAGACAATTCTCTAGGAATATAAATTGCAGATCAAGTTCTGATTTGAATTGATAGAGGGATTTTACTGACTGGTCATTTTCTTTGACAATGAAATCATGGTTTGGGGAGGGGAATTCATCAAATTTTATTTTTTCAAATATTCATTCTATATTTAAGAGCCTGATAAGTTTTACAACTTCAAGGTGAAAATTATTATTAATTATCAGATCAAGCTGTATTGGAATCCCTTGAATTAGAGGAAAATTATTCATCCTACTACCACAAGTAATTTTATGACTGGAGATAGAGTTAAAATTTTTGTTTCCATCAAATGACTATTATGGATATGACCTTCAAATACATTGAGATATCTGTGCTCTGGCATTTGTCAAAGTCATAACTTTGATTGGGCTTTAATAGTTCAAAAGAGCTATAATTTCATTGATGTATGTGATCCCTACACCAATGTGGACTGCACCCTTCTTATACTTCAAGGAATCTCTAACTCTATGTTGTACAGGCTTTCCTCCACACCAGGAAAAAGTATCTTTCCTCTCTTTTGCCTCTTAGAACCCCATTTTCTCTTCACAGCTCAGCTCAATACTTTCTTGATATTCTAGGTGTAAGTCTCCATTCCTGCCTCTCCCTCTCTAACAAATTAATTTTCAATTTGGTTGTACATATTTTTCTTTACTTACCCTGTATAGATGTTATTTCCTCGATCAAAGGCAAGTTCCTTGAGGTTACATTTTTTTCTGTACTTCCGTCCCCACTATCTAATACTGTGCTTTGAACATAGAAAGTACTTAGTAAGTTTATTGAACGGAATACATGACTTGTTAAGGTCACAATAATTCATCATCTGTAGAATAATTCAACATCTAGCTTGTTGGTAATGAATTTCTCTGAACTTAGCTTACTCCCTGGATGAAACACGTAGTCCATCATTAGACCCATCTTCAAAAACTTTCCATTTTAGTAGGACCCAGTAACATGGCCTTGAAAGACCAAAGTTACCTCTTATATAATGAGGACATTAGGAGCTTAATATATGATTTTGATTTAGTTCAATAAGCATACATTAAGCACTTTGATAAAAAAAAAAAAAAGATCTCATGACCATTCTTCTTTATTTACCAAAACAAAAATACCAAATATTGAATATTAATTATATCTTGTAGGCAAATTGTGCCCATGGAAGAACTGGAAAATTAACACAGAAATGTCAGTAATAGACTATATTCTAAAATAAGGGAGAAGAAAATCTTGAAGAAAATATGAGTATTATCATTATAATTTATATGTAATAGGCATATAATGCTTAATTATCAGATCACAGATGTAAATCTGGAGAGAAACATAAGAGATCATTTAGGTCAGCTTCTTCATGAGAAAACTAAGAGGTTAAATGACTTGCCCAAGGTCTCATACACAGGTCACATACACATACACAATAAGTAGCAGAGTCAGGATTTGAATCTATTTCATCTAACTTCAAATTCAATGCCCTTTTCATGAAACTAGATCATTCAAAAACATGAGGAATTACAAATTTATCTTTCTTCTTTCATATGGTCAAGCTACTAAATGAACAGTATAGGTGGGAGTTTCTTTTTCACTGATTTCTAAAGAGTAAAGGTCAATCTTATAAACTCAAAATGATTATTCTAAGAAATGAATAATAGATGATTTAAATTTTGAATACTTTGAGCATCTAAGCATAGGTACTTACAACCTCCCTTTTGCTTTAGAAACTTGTTTTAATAGTAGCTATGGGAATATATATTTGCACACTATATATACATATATTCATTATGTGTGTGCATACATGTATATGTGGGTATGTGTACACAGACATACACATGTGTATATCTGGCAATGAACATCTCCAAGTTATCCTGGCTGGACTCTATACCACCTACACCCAGCCTGTTACTGGATCCCTACTGAAAACATTTCCATTTTGAGGGTAAGTTGAGAGATTTCGTATTGTGCTGGCATCATCTACAAGATCATAGGGCCACCTCCACAACATGAAAGAGTATCAGAGTCAAGTTTTCACCTAACAGATGATAATGCTTATAATAAAAGAAGATTTAATTCTCACTCAAAAGATAGGAGAAATTATTTTAGTGAGTAAAAGACTAAATTTGGGCTGTCATTGTATAGAATTCTGGACTTGAACCAGAGAACTAGGATTTAAATCTTGCCTATAAAAATTACTGGATGCTTGAACATGGCTAAATCCCTTAAATTCTGTGAGCATCAGTTTCCTCATTTGTGAAATGGAGATCATAATAATTGTAGTATTTAACTTTCCTTGTTTCAATGATTAAATGAAGTATATACATGAAGAGTATAGCAAACTTCAAGGCATATTCAGAAGACAATAGTGATTAATAACGATTATACTGAGCAATATTGTCACTCACTCAGTAGCTATCATGCAAAGTATCCTACTTTTATCAAAATATATTTTTTGATGCTTCTTTCAGGTCTAAGTTCTCAAATGCTATTCTAGGGGAGTGAAAGCTCTGATAGGTTTTACCTTTCTGGAGAGGCTTTGGGTGTAGTATCAGAAGCAGATTTTATGGAAATATGATGGAAAAGGAAACAGAAAGTGTTAAGAGCCATTCAGTTTTTAAGCAATCTGTATGAGATCCTTTAACAGCAATCAATGAGTGAATGTATTATTAAAGGAACTGAGGCATATCTTGACCTCATTAGAGAAACCAAAAGACAGAAATTTTATCTAAATGAAAAGAAAACTCATGGGTTCTTGCAGAAACAAAATAGTTGGTGGAGTTGGTTTTATCATAAGTAAGAATGTAACAACGACAAAAAATCATTATATAGTTTATTTACCTCCATTTATAGTGTTTCAGAACATTATTTGAAAAAATACTACTATAGAAATAATTGCATTTTATGCATCAACATTTGATAACTCTATAACAAAGTTAAATCAAAGTATGTTAACATTTAACAGCTTCAATTCAAATGCCAATATAATGGGGAAAAGTAAAAATTAGGTTAGAAAATGTTGTTTAGGAATAAGAAATGTGAGAAACCAAATATCTTTTCATAGAACAGAAATCTCATATCTGTATCATGACTATATTATTATAGAAAAGATTAAGAAAGCACTGCATAATATATGAGATTCATAAAACATTAAATTGATTATATTTTAATAGACGGGAAACGATTCCTTACTCATTTGGTAACCATTTCTGAACCAATTGTTTTTTTTTTAATAATCATTCTATAAACTTGGTAGAATAATGAGAAGAAAAATAAGAAACAAATATATATGTTATGAATTTACAACAATACCAGCTTGACCTGTTTAAAAGAATTAGTCATACTGAAAAAATATGAACTAGTTAGAGAAAAGGACATTAAAAATAAATTATGACAAATTCTTAAAGAAGTTTAACTGACTCAAATCAGTTCTCATAATGAGAAGTGCAAAAGAGCCTGATAACTGCCTAATTCAGCAATTGCTTGATCTCATTGCCAAATGGAGAGATGTGATAGCCAAAGGCATCACTGCATTAAAATACATATTCATTTGTAAAATCCTATCATGAAAAACCGCTTAACATCTAGGAAGAAATTGGAAGGTGGAAAATTAACATAGAAAATCCAACAGATTTGTAAAGATATTTTGTAACAAACATTTTTCACCATCAAGGCAGTAGTATTATTACATTTGTAAACTAACATCACAGACTTAAATGTGTTTTTTGAATAAATAGAAATGATATTGAAGCAAACAAACTTGAGAAAAGCATCTGGATTCAACCAAGAATACAAAGAGGTCTGCACTAAATATGACACCATTTGGAGAGCACTGATGCGTCAGTTCCCAGGGTATACGAAAAAGGGGAAGATTAAAAAAAGAGGGAGAGAAACTTCCTAGGACATTATTATCAAAAAAGGCAAGTGAATACAAATACTGAAAAAAATAGTAATAGTTACTAATCCCATAAGCCTACTTTCCCACCTGTGAACACTTTTTGTAAAATAATCTACATGCACATTGAGTACATCTTTACCGAAGGGTAAGAAAATGGAGGAGACAGGCTTTTGCAAATTATGGTCCCTGGTAGATAACCTCCTTATAATTTCACAAGTGACTGAAAAGAATAGATAGTAAAATATCTGGTTATACTTGTTATTTGTTGATTCTATGAAAACTTGTAATTAGGTACAACAATAAATTCACCAAGATTTATTAAATGCTTGCCATGTGCCAAAGCAAAATGGAGCTTTGAAAGCTCTCCCCCCACAAGGCAAATATCACACATAGGTCAATATCATATGTAATTTCCTTGATAGATATTGTTCCATAGCTTTTGATTATTAATATTAAGGTAAGCATAGAACCAAATAGTGTATGTTCCCTGATGGTGTTTGCCACTGTCACAGTGGATGAAAATTGCATAGTCCACAACAAAGCACCTCCCATAGATGGAGAGGTTGACTCTTGTTTGCAAGGCATTTTGCTGATGGCACCAAACCCAGAATGCTGTAATCTCCTAAATGAGATCAACAATTACTCAAAAGAGTTCACTTAATTATACAGACAGGAAAAAAATTCAAGGGGACAAAGAATGTCTTTTGCTCAATATATGATATGCAGTTGGATGAACTACTTGTAAAACTCATCAATCATTATATACTTTAGGCAGATAGTGCAAATGAAAAATAAGTATGATTGAACAGGAAGAAAATAAGCAGCAGCATCTTTCAAAAACTGTACAGTTTTGTTTTTGTCTCTGTTTTTTTAATCATCAGGAGTTTTCCCCTGAAAGAGTCCTATCTTTACAATAGCACATTCTCCTAACTGTATTCTATGATGGTGAGTCATTCAATCCTACAGTCTCTGAAGAATTAAAGCTGAGAATCACCCAAAGTGCGATTAAAAGACATGATTGGATGTGAGCAGACTGAAATATATTTCAAATGATAAGTTATTCAGGAGAAATACTATAAAGGATATGAAAGAAATGTATGACTTGATAAATGAGGGGTAGCCACATAGCAAGAGCTATGTTACACACAGACCATGTGTTCTACTATCAGTCAAACAATCTCCAAAGACTATGAGGAATATTACTTGCATAATCTGTAGGTTATCTATGGCATATTTATGGTAGGATATAGAAAAGCTTTGCATAGGAATGGTATGTACACATGGATGGGTTGGCTCTGATTTATGGCTGTAATAACTAGATTACAGATCCATGGGAGTATTAGAGTATATCTAAAGAAAACATTTTACAATACTTTAGTAATATTAATTTAATATTCTAAATGGATGTAGTGATTGCTCTGACCAAAATAGGTGTTGCAATAAATATAGAAATATAAGATATATGAAGGTAATATCTAATGTGATTACTAATAATTTGTATACTATGCATAATATAAGCTAATTAATTAGTTTAGAATGACCACAAACATAGTAAGAGTAAGGTCATGCTTTTAGGTGCTCTAACAAGGTACTTAAAGCAATTAAGAAGAAGAATCCTCATCCTGATTTATGGGGTTCATGAAACTTTGCATATTTCTTTAATTTTTAGGTTCCTAGAATTTATCTTTCAAGGATCTGGCAATCTTTGACCATAATAAGTTTTTTTTTTCTTTATCTCTCTATGTTCGGGTAGTAGAAGAATGGATCCATCTCTTCCTTACATAGGAGTAAGAGAGGTGAGAGTCATTGACAATGCCAAAGATTATCAGTTCATGGAGCAATCAGGCAAAACTGTGTGGAGATCCACCAGTGTTTAGAAACATGCTTAGAGAGACTTGTCCAATTAGGCAGTTTGAGTGAGGACAGCAAACAGTATCTTAGAAGGCTTTAGGCCGAATTAGAATCTATATCCAATGGAAAGAGTCAATGTGGAAACTTGGAGAGTTGTACTATTTCTGGCAGCCAAAGACACTTCATGAAAGAAGTCATGGGTTGAATTATTTATAACATCTACACTTTGAGCCTTTTACAATTTTTCACATCAAATCAAAGGCTCTTGTTCTGAGAAAGTGTGATTTTGAGGATGTTAAATGACAGAAGGGGAAATATTTAAAGAATCTTCTGTTTGACAAACAGTCTAAACGTGTTACATAAATGTGTTCATATCACAACTTTTGCCTAGTTTTCCTTTCCTTCATGCACTTTTAAAAATAGAGTGAGTAAAATAAATACTGAATTGTGCTGGTCAGGCAACACACTGAAATATTGTGTTCACACTTTGAGAGTAATTGACAAATGCATAAGTCTAAAGGGGAGTAACCAAGAGTGTGAGGGAACTTGAAATCAGGCAGTAAGAGAAAGTTGTTTAGCAAAAAGAAAAGATAACTTAGGTGAACATTATATTCATCTCAACATATTTGAAGGGCTGTCATGCAGAAGAGGAAGTCGATCTTGTGGATGGAAGCAGATTTCAACTCAAGGAGTATTTTTGCAACAATTAAAGTTATTCAAAAAGAGGAAATACTGACTCCCAAGGCAGAGAGTTCTCTCTTACTATAGCTATTCAAGCAGATGATAGAGAGGTGGATGATAGATAGATAGATAGATAGATAGATAGATAGATAGATAGATAGATAGATAGATAGATAGGCAGACAGATGGATGGATAGAGAGGAAGGAAGGAAAAAAAAAAAGAATGGAGCCAGGAAAGGAAAGAAGGAAGAATACATGCATTATGTGGGATTTTTTACCCACTTATCTCTAAGCTATCTTCCAAATTCTATGATTCTGATACAGGTGATTTTGTATTGTAGTCTAGAATAACAAAGAGGAGAAGGAAACTATTCCATTTTTCTAAGCCATGGTTATAATATAGAATGAGTTTCAAAAATGTCATAGTTAGAAAGGAAGTTAGAGATTATTCCAATTTCCCCTTTCATTAGACAGCTATCTGATATTGCTGTTACTTTACACTAATCTTCATATAAATATACTTATGAAGGACCATATCTAGAGGGGTTGGAACCAGTAATTATTGTCCTTTGTACCTTGTCAGCATTTGGATACATGTGAAACCTGATAAGATGAACATTAAAGGCAAGTTGTAAAAGGAAGTCACAAAAAATAACACATCTTTCAGAATAGAAGTGTGTGACAAGAGATGTTGAAATATCATCACTACTTTAATCCTTGGTCTTGAGACCCAGCTGATCTTTGGGTCTCAGATCAGTTGCTGTGGGCACTTTTTCCTAATTCCAGGGCTCCAGGAATAACACAGCCCACATATGTCTTCAGTGCTACAATTGGAGATCGCCAATTGAACATTATTTTTCCCCATCGCAACAATAGATCTCTTGTCATTGACCTCATTTTGTATTACTTATTGTATAAAAAACTGCTTTCAGAAGTGTATCTTTATTTGCAACAGTGTAATAATAGTGGGGAATTCTTTACAAGATCATCAATTTCTTTTCAGGACAGCTCAAATGCTGTAAAAATCATTGTTTTGGTCTGTCTTCTTTCCTTATGCTAATCACATGATAACCAAGGATGCTAACACACTAATCCCTTACACTGGAATTATAGAATTCTAAAGTCAAAAAATAATTTTGATTCTAGGAAGTTAAAGTTTTTACCTGGCCTATTCTATGTACATTTTTGCCATTTTAACTTGATTTCATGTCCAATGATCCTCAAGAGGTGGTACTGACCTTATGGAGATTATATTACATTCTTTCAAAAGTATCCACTCCCCAAAAGGTAATAAAGAGTGGGAATATTCATGATATACACACATTTATATAACACATCTTTGACTTTATACAAATGTTTACTATTTGTAACTATAGGAGAATAGATAGAGAGAATTTCAAAACTTCACAATAAAATGTGAGCTTGACTTTTGAGTGAACTAAGAAACTTGACTCTTAGATAAGCTGTAACTGTCATGAAATAAGACAAACTACACTTTAAAAAAAATTGACATGAAACTGCATCTTCAGAGGTGGAGTCCCTAGGAAATCATGAGACTACTCGAGGCAGGAAATAGAACAAGTGGAGCCAGGGCAGACAAGGGTCCACAAGGCATAAAAGAGAGGTATCTGAACAATTCCTTTTGTAAGTAATTTTTTTTTACTCCGTAAGTCATTTCTCCTACTTAAGGGACTGCAAATGATTTTTAGCAACTTATAAATCTCGAGTTAAAATTCCATTTGTGTCAATTGGCTCTGATTACCTAGCCTATGTTTTCTCCACAGGATAGTTCTGTTTATTGTCCTTTAAATATTTAGACCTACTACCAACAGGAAGTGAATGTCTTTCCTATTCAGGATATAACCTCTTCTTTCTAAAATCAAATTTGTATTCTAGGATATTTCCTATTCCCCTTTGCACTTACTATCCTTTCTTCTGTTGAAATCTTCTGTAACTTCCTCTCCCGTATATCCATTTTCAGACCTTCCTTGAAAAGAACTAAGGCAATGCCAAAGAGATAGATTAAAGACTTAGGTGAGATTAATTTGCATTAGGGGAACCCAGTGGCACAATGGATAGAGCACTGGGCTTTGAAACAGGAAGGCTCATCTTTATGAGTTTAAATCTGGCCTCATATACATTTTAGATATATGACCCTAGACAAGTCATTTATCCCTATTTGCTTCAGTTCCTTGCCTGTAAAAATGAAATGGAGAGGGAAATGGCAAATCACTCCAGTATCATTGCCAAGAAAACCCCAAAATGGGGTCACGAATCAAACATGACTGAAGCATCTGAAGAACAATTTACATTACCCTGAAGGTATTTCTTCTCAGTGGGGAATGACTTTTATGGCCTGTTTTGCCTTGGAAAAGATAAAAAATTTAAGCCTGATTGTATATGTAAGAGGTTCAACAGCAGCTACTAAAAAACAAAAAAAAATGTGATCCCTAGGCTGCTGAAATTATCAAGCCCTGGGAGATTGCCTTGATTTTCTATACCCTCAGGGAATCGCTTTGCTCACTGTGAAAGTGTCAGATTGATGCACAGTTACTAGAATGAGCCACATTTTATAGGTTTCTATTTAAACAGATGCAAGGAAAGTTTAGATTTTACTCTATAGAACTGTGTAATATGCCCCATTCATCATGAAGACAGGAACACTGTCACCTTGGTATGAGCAAAAACAGTAATGATGCCATAGATTTCTTCTGTCCAATATCCTCGTATATCTGACTCATCCAGCCTTCTTTCTCCTATTCTTTTCGACCTTGAATGAATGTTAGAACAAAAGTCTTAGTTTCTTTGGGAAAACAAAAGACTCAAAGGCTCTTCACAGCTTCTATTAGGTACCTAAATGGTACTAGAGCTTCATTGTGGCAAC
Source organism: Bettongia penicillata ogilbyi (assembly GCA_023548195.1). Taxonomy (NCBI): domain Eukaryota; kingdom Metazoa; phylum Chordata; class Mammalia; order Diprotodontia; family Potoroidae; genus Bettongia; species Bettongia penicillata. The sequence goes on along the minus strand of JAJHZJ010000635.1, from coordinate 1,003,295 downwards.
TGTTGTCTCTTATAAAACTGCTAGCTTCATTTTTATCCAGGTGAATACGGAGTAGAAATTGGTGAACACAGATCCCTTCATTGGTAAAAGGGACTAAAGCTAAGGAGAAGAATCCTTCAATCAGGATTTTAATGCCAAGATAATGAATGCCTTCCCACCTTCTACTATCCCTTAAAAAATGAAGTCAAAGCAACCATCTCTCTTTAAGGCTATTTTTGTTCCCTTGTTTTCCCTTTTGTCTTCTTAAGGATTGACCAAAACACTCTTCTGCCCTCTTCAATAGCTAAAGCATAGGCATTTAAAGATTTCTACAAATTTTTTTCTCCCTCCCTCCTCTCTCCAAGATGGCACACAATCTGATATAGGCATGTGCAATCCTATTAGACATATTTCCACATTGGTCATGTTGTGAGTGAAGAATCAGAACAAAAGGGAAAAAAACATGAAAAAGAATAAAAGAGAGTATAATAGTATACTTTGATCTGTATTCAGACGCCATAGTTCTTCCTCTGGATGTGAACTGCATTTTCCATTGTGAGTTTTTAGAATTGTATTAGATCATTGTATTACTGAGAAGAGCTAAGTCTATCAAAGTTGGTCGTTACAGAGTGTTTCTATTGTTGAATACAGTATTTCCTTGGTTCTCTTCACTTGATTCAGCATCAGTTCATGTAAGTCTTTCCAGGTTTTTCTGAAATCCACCTGCTTGTCATTTCTTATAGAACAATAGTATTCTATTATATTCATATACCACAACTTCTTCAGTCATTCCCTAACTGATGGGCATCCCAACAATTTCTAATTTTTTGCCACCACAAAGAAGAGCTACTCTGAACATTTTTGTGCATCTGGGTCTTTTTCCCTTTTGTACAATCCTTTTAGGATACAGACTTAGAAGTGGTATTTCTGGATCAAAGAGTATGCACAGTTTTATAACCCTTTTGTCATAGTTCAAAATTGCTCTTAAGAATGGTTGGATCAGTTCACAATTCCCCCAATGCTTTAGTGTTCCAATTTTCCCAAATCTTCTTCAACATTTATCATCTTCCCTTTTTGTCATATTAGCCAATCTGATAGTCATGAGATGGTATCTTAGAGCTGTATAATTTGTATTTCTCTAATCAATAGTGATTTAGAGCATTTTTACATGACTATAGATAGCTTTAATTTTTTCATCTGAAAATGGCCTGCCTGTCCATGTCCTTTGACCATTTATAAATTGGTGAATGACTTGTATTCTTATAAATTTGACTCATTTCTCCAAATATTTTAGAAACAAGGTCTTTATTAGAGACACTGGTTGTAAAAATGTTTCTGACTTTCTGCTTCCATTCTAATCTGCATTGGCTTGTTTGTACAAAATTTTTTTTATGTAATCAAAATTGTCCAATTACATTTCATAATGTTTTCTGTCTCTTGTTTGGTCATAAATTCTTCTCTTCTCCATAGATGTGACAAGTAAACTATTCTTTGTTCTCCTAATTTGCTTATGGTATCACCCTTTATGTCTAGATCATGTACCCATGTTGACCTTATCTTGGCATACAGTATAAGATGTTGGTCTATGCCAAGTTTCTGCCATATTGTTTTCCAGTTTTCCTAGCAGGTTTTTTGTTTGTCAAATAGGAACTTCTTATTCCAGAAGCCAGAGTCTTTTGAGTTTATCAAGCAGTAGATTACTATAGTCCCTGACTACTGTACCTAATGTATGTGTGTGTTTATCCTTTGCTGAAGAAGACCATGCCATCAGAGAAATAATGACATGACTTGCACTTGACTTTGGGTTTTTTTGAGTGAGGGAAGGCTGTGCAGGTCACCAGCCTCACTTCCCCTCCAGAGCCATCTGAATCCAGTGACCAGATATTCATCAGGATGACTGGAAATGACCCAGGATGAGGCAATTGGGTTTAGGCAACTTGCCCAAGGTCACACACCTAGTGAGTGTCAAGTGTCTGAGGTGAGATTTGAACTCAGGTCCTCCTGACTCCTGCACTGGTGCTCTATCCTCTGCACCACTTAGCTGCCCCATGTACCTAATGTATATAATTTTAGATCTGGTACAGCTAGGCCACCTTCCCTTGAATTTCTTTTCATCAATTCCTTTGATATTCTTGAACTTTTGTTCTTCCAGATGAATTTTGTTATATTTTTCTACCTCTATAAAATAATGTTTTAGTAGTTTGATTGATATGCTACTGCATAAATAAATTAATTTTGTTAGAATTATCATTTTAATTATATTAGATTGACCTACCCATGAGCAACTGATATTTTTCCAGTTATTTAGATCTGACTTTATTTGTATGGAAAGTGTTTTGTAATTGTGTTCATACATTTCCTGAATTTATCTTGGCAGGTAAACTCCCAAATGTTTTATATTGTCAACAGTTATTTTTAATGGAATTTTGCTTTCTAACTTTTGCTTTTGGATTTTATTAGAAATATATAGAAATACCAATGATTTATATGGGTTTATTTTATATCCTGCAACTTTGCTAAAGTTGTTCATTGTTTTAAGAAATTTTTTAGCTTATTTCCTAGGATTCTCTAAGTACACTGTCATATCATCTGTAGAGAATGCTAGCTTTTTTCTTCATTGCCTATTCTAATTCCTTCTAAAATGATTATGTATGAAGGCTTTTATATGACCACCCATCATGTTTTAGCATTTTTTAAAAAAAGCTTAGATATCATCATCATTTCATATCAGAAAATTGTGAGTAGGGTAAAGGGTAGAAAAAGAGAGAAAGTGAATATGAAGGATCAAATTATCTAAAAATAATATTACTTATAAGTATTCCATCTTTTAAAAAATTATAGTACACTATATTTTGACACATTAGTTATTTTCTGATTCATAGTACCTTCCCCTCTTCCCCAAGAAAAATGAATATAACAACAGGGTAGCTAGGTAGTGAAGTGGATAGAGTACCAGACCTGGGACGAAAAGACATCTTTCTGAGTTCAAATCTAGCATTAGACATTTGCTAGTTATGTGATCCTTAACTTAACCCTGCCTCAGTTTCCTCATCTGTAAAATGAGCTGGAGAAAGAAATGACAAAGCTTTCCAATATCTGCCAAGAATACCATGGATGGGGTCACCAAGGGTTGGACATGACTGAATAAAAACTGGACAACAACAAATCAAGCCATAGCCACTGAAAGCAATGATTTTTTTTACTCTTGTCATTTACTATGTTATGAGGAAAAGGAAGGAAATACATTATAGCCTAAATCATCTGGGTTCAAGTTTGCCCATTGGATATATTGACTTCTATTGTTTTTAATTACATTATTAAACTCATTACAGGTACTCTTTCTTTTGAATGAGCATCCGTTTGGCTGAATTAATTCATATAGGTTATAGGGTCTTTCCCTGAATTCTTTATATACATCATTACTTACAATATATTCCCACCATGCTTTGTGGAATCATTCTCTAAACATGGAACACAATGTCCTTTCTTAGTCTAATAATGACTCTTTCCTGACAGCCTGGCTTCAGGACCATCTCCCCTGTGATTCCTTCCTTGATCCCACTGAAATAGCCATATCACTTTGTATCTCTTCTACTGTACTGAGGGAAGAGACTGATACTCTATGTATTTTGATAAATAAACACAAAATATATGCATCTTGAATCTAAAGTGCTGTCAGGAGGGGGAGAACACTAACAAATAAGGGGATGATGAGAAGTTTGATATAGGAATTTGAACTGAACTATGAAAGGATCAAGGCATTCCAAGAAATATTGATATGGAGGGAGAACATTCTGGGCTTGGGGGATATCCTGTGCCAAGGCTTAAAGGTAGAAAATAGAATGGGACATACAGGGAACATTAAGTAGCTTAGTCTGGAGGAAATGGACAGCTTACAGGGGTTTTGCAAAATTGTTCTGGAAAGACAGGGTTGAAAACAGTAGAGCAGGACTTTCCATGTTCAACAGGGGAGTACTTATTTTATCTTACAGGTGAACCGTGGGGAACTATGGAAGTTTCATAAGCAGGGGAGTAACACTTAACTATTCATTTGAAAATTATTCTCCATCAGAATGTAATGCTGGCTTCATTTTCTTCCTTCTGTTTTTCCAGTTCCATTTCAATTTATATTGTTGACAAATATAAATGGGTGTATGGGAGTCAAAAGTAACAATATTATGTGAGAAATGATTTGAAAGTTAATACTTTTCTACATAATATGGTTAAAGAAATAGATTATAAAGTTTCTGGTTTTGCTTTTTTTTTGGTTCTTGTTACGTTTTTGATCCAGACTTATGATTTGAGAGCTATAAGGAATCTGAAGACAAAGGTCATTCATTAAAATTAAATTTTATATTACTTATTCAGGTACAATTTTATCTAAATAATTTTTAAAGTCATTGAAATATATTTTTAAAAAAGAGGCAGAGCTTCCTTAATACAGTAGAATACTGCAATCATTGCTGTATATCAGTAAAACCTGCTAGATTTTGCACAATTTTTTTTATTGGAGCAAATATCCATTTAGTTGCTATTCCCCAAAAGAAATCAATATAAATGAAAACATTATTTTAAAAGAAAGACAAAGGCATATTTGTGAAAAACGAAATAAATAATTTACACAAATTAGGTGGTTCTAATCTTTTGTTGTTGTCCACTTCATTTTATTGCTTTTTTCTCCAAATTTATTAACTTGTTTTCAGTTTTTAACAATCACTTCAATATGTTCCATTTTTTTTTCCTCTTCCCTCCCTAAGATGGCATGCAATCTTATTTGGGTTCTACACATACATTTCTATTAAATTCATTTTCACATTAGTCATGTTACACAGAAGAATTAAAATGAGTGGGAGAAACCACAAGAAAAATAAAACATAACAAAAGAGAAAATAGTTTGCTTCATTCTGCATTCAGACTCCATAGTTCTTTCTCTGGATGTGGATGGCATTTTGCATTATCAGTCCTTTGGAAATGTTTTAGGTCCTTTCATTGCTGTGAAGGGCTGAGTCTATCAAAAACAGTCCTCGCACAGTGACTATACACAGTTACCGTGTATAATGTTCTCCTGGTTCTGCTCACTTCACTTGGCATTAGTTCATATAAATCTTTCCATATAAGATTTTCTGAAGTTCGCCTGTTCATCATTTCTTATAGCACAATAGTATTTCATTACATTCATATACAACTTACTCAACCATTCCCCAAATTGAAGGGCATACCCTTGATTTCCAGTTCTTGGCCACCACAAAAAGAGTTGCTATAAATATTTTTGTACATGTGGGTTCCTTTTCCAATTTTGATGATCTCTTTGTGAAACAGCCCTAGAAGTAGTATTGCTGGGTAAGAGGGTATGCACATTTTTATGGTCCTTTGGGCATAGTTTCAAATTGCTCTCCAGAATGACTGGATCAGCTCACAGCTCCACTAACAATGAATTAGTGTTCCAACTCTCCCACATCTTCTCCAACATTTATCATTTTCTTGTTTTGTCTTGTTAGCCAATCTAATAGGTGTGGTGTGATACCTCAGAGTTGTTTAGATTTGCATCTCTCTAATCAATAGTGATTTAGAGCATTTTCACATGACTAGATAGCTTTAATTTCTTCCTCTGAAAGCTACCTATTCACATCAATTGACCATTTATCAACTGGGGAATAGTTTGTGGTCTTGCAAATTTGACTCAGTTCACTACATAATTTAGAAATGAGGTCTTCATCACAGATACTAGTTCTAAAACTTCTTACCCAGTTTTCTGCTTCCCTCCTAATCTTGGTTGCATTGGTTTTGTTTGTGCAAAAACTTTTCAATGTAATATAATTTAATGTAATCAGAGTTATTCATTCTGTATTTCATAAAACTCCCTATTTCTTGTTTGGTCATAAATTCCTCCATTCTCAATAAATTTGACAACCTATTCCTTGCTCTCTTAATTTGTTTATATTATCAGCCTTTATACCTAGATCGTGTACCCATTTGGATGGTGTCAGACATTGGTCTGTACCCAATTTCTGCTATGCTATTTTCCTGTTTTTCCAGTTTTTGTTTAACAGTGAGTTCTTTTTTTTAATTTCTTAGTTAAATTTATTTATTTAACTTTTTACAGTCATTTTCACAAAATTTTGGGTTCCAAATTTTCTCCCCATTTGTCCCCTCTCCCCACTCCAATACAATGAGCATTCTAATTTCCCATATCAAGAATCTGCCCTCTCTCCTATCATCCTTCCCTTCCCTTGTCCCCATCTTCTCTTTTGTCCTGTAGGGCCAGATAACTTTCTATTCCCCATTAGCTATATTTCTTATTTCCTAGTAGCAAGAACAATACTCAACAGTTGTTCCTAAAACTTTGAGTTCCAACTTCTCCCCATCCCTCCCTCCCCACCCATTCCCTTTGAGAAGGCAGGCAATTCAATATAGACCATATCTGTGTAGTTTTGCAAATGACTTCCATAATAGTTGTGTTGTGTAAGACTAACTATATTTCCCTCCATCCTATCCTGCCCCACATTGCTTATATTCTCTCTTTTGATCCTGTCCCTCCCCAAGAGTGTTGACTTCAAATTGCTCCCTTCTCCCATTGCCCTCCCTTCCATCATCCCCCCCACCCTGCTTATCTCCTTCTCCCCCACTTTCCTGTATTGTAAGATAGGTTTTCATCCCAAAATGAGTGTGCATTTTATTCCTTCCTTTAGTCGAATGTAATGAGAGTAAACTTCATGTTTTTTTCTCAGCTTCCCTCTTTTTCCCTCCACTAAAAAGTCTCCTGCCTGCCTGTTCTATGAGAGATAATTTGCCCCATTCCATTTCTCCCTCTCTCCTCCCAATACATTTCTCTCTCACAGCTTAACTTCATTTTTTTAAGATACGATCCCATCCTATTCAATTCACTCTGTGCTCTCTGTCTCTGTGTGTGCATGCACACATGTGTGTGTGTGTGTGTGTGTGTGTGTGTGTGTGTGTGTAATGCCACCAACCACCCAGATACTAAAAGTTTCAAGAGTTACAAATATTGTCTTTCCATGTAGGAATGTAAACTCTTCAACTTTAGTAAGCCCCTTATGAGTTCTCTTTGCTGTTTAACTTTCCATGATTTTCTTCATTCCTGTGTTTGAAAGTCAAATTTTCTTTTCAGCTCTGGTCTTTTCATCAAGAATGCTTGAAAGTCCTCTGTTTCATTGAAAGACCAGTTTTTCCCCTGAAGCATTATACTCAGTTTTGCTGGTGGATGATTCTTGGTTTTAGTCCTAGTTCCTTTGACTTCTGGAACATCCTATTCCACGCCCTTTGATCCCTTAATGTAGAAGCTGCTAGATCTTGAGTTATCCTGATTGTATTTCCACAATACTGGAATTGTTTCTTTCTAGCTGCTTGCAAGATTTTCTCCTTGAGCTGGGAGTTCTGGAATTTGGCTACAATGTTCCTAGGAGTTTCTCTTTTTGGATCTCTTTCAGGTGGTGATTGGTGGATTCCTTCAATATTTATTTTGCCCTCTGGTTCTAGAATCTCAGGGCAGTTTACCTTGATAATTTCATGGAAGATGATGTGTAGGCTCTTTTTTTGATCATGGCTTTCATGTAGTCCCATAATTTTTAAGTTGTCTCTCCTGGATCTATTTTCCAGGTCAGTTGTTTTTCCAATGAGGTATTTCACATTATCTTCCATTTTTTCATTCTTTTGGTTTTGTTTTATGATTTCTTGGTTTCTCATAAAGTCATTAGCTTCCATCTGTCCCATTCTAATTTTTAAAGAACTATTTTCTTCAGTGAGCTTTTGAACCTCCTTTTCCGTTTGGCTAATTCTGATTTTTAAAGCATTCTTCTCCTCATTGGTTTTTTGAACCTTTTTTGCCAATTGAGTTAGCCTATTTTTCAAGGTGTTATTTTCTTCCGCATTTTTTTTTTGGGGGGGGGTCTCCTTTAGCAAGGTTTTGACCTGCTTTTCATGCTTTTCTTGCATCTCTCTCATTTCTCTTCCCAGCTTTTCCTCCACCTGTCTAACTTGATTTTCAAAATTCTTTTTGAGCTCTTCCATGGCCTGAGCCCACTGAATATTTATTTTGGATGTTTGGGATGCAGAAGCCTGGACTTCTATGTCTTTCCCTGATAGTAAGCATTGTTCTTCCTCATCTGAAACTATGGGAGGAGACATCAGTTCACCAAGAATGTAACCTTCTATGGTGTTATTTTTTTCCCTTTTCTGGGCATTTTCCCAGCCAGTTACTTGACTTCTGAGATTCCTCTCCACCCTTGCGTACCTTCCTGTTCCACCCAGCTAGAGCTTGGGGTCTGAGATTCAAATACTGCTTCCCAGCCTCAGGGCTTTTGGCAGGGGTGGGGCTGCTATTCAGTGTGAGATTAAATTCAGGTGCTCAGGTGGGGCAGGGCTCCCACACAGGGCTCAGTTCCCTCAGGGGGTTTATGTGGAGACCTTCAATAATGGATCTGACCTCCTTTCTGCTTTGGGAGCTCCTGTCCACTGCTGCCTCTCTTGCTGCCTCCTGAGGGGACCTGAGTTATGAAGACACCTCGCTCCTCTTGGCCAGCCAAAAATGCTCTCTCACTGACCTTTGGCGTCTGTGGGTGGAGGGCCCTGTGTGGCCACTGGTGATTCTGTCCTTGAAGCCTGCTCGGATCTGCTCCCCTCAGTGCTGCGGCCAAGGCAGGGCTGGGCTCTGCTCTGGGTCCGGTGCACAACAGACCTTTGGTGTTGGTTTTTCAGGGCTCTCTGGAACAGAAATCGCCTCCACTCCATTGTTCTGTAGCTTCTGTTGCTCCAGATTTTGTTGGGAGTTCTTCTTTACAGGTATTTTATGGGCTGTGGGTTAGGAACTAGCATATGTGAATCTTTCTACTCTGCCATCTTTGCTCCTCCCCTAATGGTGAGTTCTTAACCCAGAAGCTGGGGTCCTTGGATTTATCCAACAGTAGACTGCTATAATCATTGACTATTGTGTCTTATGTCCCTGATATATATGTCCCTTATATTACACTGATCCAGCCCCCTATTTCTTAGCAAGTACCAAGTGGTTTTGATGGTTGTTGCTTTATAATACAGTTTAAGATCTGGCATGCCTATGAAGTGGCTCTATTATGTCACCTCATCAATTTAAGTAGCTGATTTAATTGAAATGTGACTTGTAAGTTTATGTTGTTCATGAATGCATCAAATAAGAGCCATACCTAAGGCAGGTTAACCAGGGCTTTATCCTGGAACACCAAAACAAAGAGGGTGTTATCAGTACTTGCACTCTTTCAGTAATACGATGTAAAGGAATGATCTTAGAAACTTAGCAAAAATTAGCAAAACTAATCAGCTAAAAGAGAAAGCTGATTCATATTAGACTTCCATGTAGTCTCCACCTTCTCTTCTTCAATTCTCCTTCCTCTTCACCTCTGTCTACAGTGTCACCTGAAGGCTAAAGTCTCCCCAGGTCAACCCTGACCTTTAAATTTCCCTGGTGATGGGTTCCTGTAATCTTCTTCTAGTCTTGGAAATTCTGTCCCAACGTGGCTGCCTCTCTACCAAAACTGAATTTGTCTTAAAGAGTTGACTCAAAGGAATGTTATGTGTTGCTTGGCCCAGGTGCATTGAATAAACCTTGTTGTTGGAACTAAAATTACTAGTTACAGCTCTGCATGGAATCATTCTATGTAGGTTGAAGAATAAGTTGTTGCGTCAAGAACAACAGTTTTTGCACTTGAATACAAGAATTTGAGATAGATGGGCTTTTATAAGAAGTATGTGTCATCATTTGCCTCTTAATTTCTCGCACCACAATACTGAGGTCCTGAGAATCACCATGGAATTTTGCCCTGTTCAGCTTCCTTTCTGATTTCAAGTTTCCTTTGGTTATGAAAGATTGATATAGTTTATGCATCTTTCTACTACATCAACAAAAATAGAGCCAAACAAACAGCTAGGAATTTTTTTTCCTCCTTCAAAGAGCACAAACATTGCCTCTTTGGTGTCCTCAGGGGATGGTTCTCCTGAAGTATGAGAATTTCAAGACAGGAGTTTTAAAGTTTTCACAGTCAGTGGCAGTCCATTAATCTTGTTTCCTTGCTTAAGTCACTTTTATTTATTTATCTATTTATCCATTTATTTATCTCTTTATTAGATGACTTGCTTATTCATTTCTCTCTCTCTCTCTCTCTCTCTCTCTCTCTCTCTCTCTCTCTCTCTCTCTCTCTCTCTCTCTCTCTATTTCTGGCTCTGTCTCCGTCTCTTGTTTTGGAGATTAGGTGAGTATTGACTTCAACTTTGGGGTTATAGCCTACATTATTTCATCCATTTATCTACCAGTAATGGCCATCTATAAATGCATTCGATATAGTAGTCATGTTTAATGAAAGCTGAATGAATGAACAAGGAAAATATATAAACAGTGTTTTTATTTATTCAGCAAATATTTTTGTTCTTACTATATATGCAAGTCACTGGTTTAGGTGCTGTGGAGATGACAGTGATGACTGAGATACTGGCTTTGCCTTTCATTCTTCATCCTTTACCATCACATTCCAAGCACTGTACTAGACTCAGTGGATAGAAACACAAGAACGAAAACAGTTTGAGTCTTCAAAAAGTGCCTGATCTTGTAGGAGAAATAAAATCTACACAAACCCATATACACACTGACTACACACACACACACACACTCACACACATATACATATGTGTATACACACTGATTATGTACACTCAAATATAAAACACACTGACTACACGCATATGTATATATATACACACTGACTATATACATCTCTATACATGTGTATGTATATATACACATATGTATTGACTACATATATGTATACATATATACACTGACTACATATGCACATGTACATGTACACATGCACTGACTGCATACACACTGATTTTATATATATATACACACACATTACACATATGTATATATATGCACCAAATATATGCATACCTATATATTTACATATGAAATGACTATATTCACCCATGTATGTATGTGTAATACACATGGACACCGACTCCATATATACACACATATATTTGTATGTATATTCAGATGTATACAAATATATACACACTAACTACATATGCATACACACATACACACCCTCATAAAGAATCCTAAGATACAGTAGAAGCGATACTAAAGAATATGATTATTTCAGTGGAACCAAGGAAGGAATCACAGAGAAGGTGGTCTTGAAGCTAGGCTGTCAGGAAAGAGTCATTATTAGACCAAGAAAGGAAGCTGGGAGAATGGAGACAGAGCTGTCCTGAAAGCCTGGCAGACTTGTGTTCAAGTCCCTCCTCTTATACATACTGATCATGTTGCTCTGAATAAGTCACACCTACCTCAGGGCCTCAGACAACTCTCTAAAACAATTCTATGCAGACCTGCATTGGCAGAGAAAATTTCTTATACTCAGAGTACCCCATACCAGTGTTCTATACAGTCAAAATGTTAGCCAAAAGCAAAAAAGTAAGAGTGAAAAATGTTGCTAGGAAATAACAAATAAACCAAATTTGTCAGAAAATTGGTGAAATGAAGAGAAATATGAATTCAGATGTTCTTATTCTTGTTCTCGGAATATTAGAATCAAACCTTATTTCTAAAAGTTCAATGAATAAGATGACAATACAGTGATTACTCTCTATATGAAGCACGAGTGAGAGTTCTGGGTCTGTGGAAGTCAGGGGTCAGGAAGACCTGAGTTTAAGTCCTCCCTTAGCCCCTTCCTTATTTCTCTGGATGAATTACTTCTCTCAGCCTCATTTTCCTGGCCTGTAAGATGGAAATAATAATAGCACCCATCTTATAGGGATGTTGTTAAGATTAAATGAGACAAGGTATGTAAAGCAATTTGCAAACCTTTAAAGAGCTGTATAAATTCTGGTTTATGATGATGATAAAAATGAAGATGATGATGATGATGTATATGTTTAAATATATGCCCAAGTTAATATACCATCCTTGTTTTCAATGAAAATTGGTAGTATTTATCAACTCTGGGCTAATTCATTCATACTTCATCCCTGTTAGTATGACTTCACAGTAACTTGCAAATGTTGATAAATAATTCATAATTATAGCTTTTGTAAAGCATTTTCTCAGATTTACCTGGTAAAGTACCTAAGTTCAAGTATTATTATCCCTAACTTGAAATAATATAAATTCATGTTACAACTAGTGTCTAAGTCAGAATGTGAACCCATCTCTTGACTCCAAGACTGTCATAATTCCAAGTCATACTCCCTCTTAAAAGCAAAGAAAGAACCATCTTCTATAAGGGGAAAGGGCCAAAATAAAAGATACTCTAAAAGATATTCTCTAAAAAGAGATGGTAGGAATGTCAATCCCAGGATAGAGATAAATTGGTATGTATCTAAGTACAATATTTTTTCCATATGGGAACAGCAGAAAATTCCATTGTCATATCTAACTATGATTTGTGATTTTTATGCAAATCATGGAAAACAAAGTACATGAAGAAAAAGAGGTGACTATATGACTGCTGTATAGTCATGATGCCAGTTCTTTGAACACTCCAAGTTATGTTTCTCTTTCAGACTTTTGATTGAAGCCAATGGGTGCCCATCATTTGGTCCATTACTTATGGAGGATAATGGTTGCTTTTGATCCAAATGTAAAAGGAATAAGGCATGAGGTTTGCTTCTTCCCAAGACTGAAAACATAAATATGTTCAATTTTATTATGAGTCTATTATACTCGGAACTCAATGTGGGTACCAGAGGATAAATTACCCAAGGCACACTCAGGGACAAATCATCCAAATATTTTTTTTGCCAAATCAAAGGCATTTATAGAGTTGAGTAGCATGAACAACAGTATTCCTCCCATAAACTTGAAACAGACTTTCCCATAATTATACCCGGCATCAATGAAGAGAGTGGGCACACACATAGGAAACAAATGTAACCCAGGCAAATTGCCCAGATGGTACAATAGACCTGATGTCCTTTTTTCTTTTTGTAGTGTCCTCTTGCTACTGCACCTAAGTTGAACAAGTCAGTCAGCTGGGCTGTCTGGGACTTCTCTTTCTCTATTTTGCTCTGCATCTCGAATTCCAATGACCAAGATGGCCCAGACTCACAGAGCTCACAATGCTTAGAGCTGTCAACTCAACACCTTGAGAGTGTTTTAAAGACATATCAGGAGTGTCATTCCAGTCAAAGGATAGTCCCCCTCTAATGCCATCAAACTCGACTGCAAGACTTCTTCATAACTTATTAAAGAGTAACAGAGCATAGACACTTCTTTGTTGCTCAGGACCTTAATATATGTCTCTTTTACCTGCCTCTTACCTTCTATAATTTAAACAGCTGACTTGAGGTGGGAAATAGAAAATTGATCAAATGCATGAGGAGCTTTGCAAATTTAACCAGCAATAAGCTTAGAAATGCTAGGAAAAGTCATTCATAGTCCAAACCACAACATTTTCTCACACTCTCTTAACTCCTTGCAATCTGACTTCTTACTTCAAAAGTCAAATGAAACTTCTTTTTACAAAGGTTCTTATGATTCCCAGTCATCGTATCAAATAGCCTCTTCTCCATCCTTATCCTTTTTGTTCTCTCTTTTGCTTTTGGTACCTCTGACCATCCTCTCCTCCTGAATACTCTGTCCTTTTCTCCATTTTGGTTCTTCTACCTGTCTAACATCTCCTTCTTTGTAACTGAGTATACCCTAAGGCTCTATCCTGAACCTTCTTTTCCTATATACACACTCTCTTGGTGGTTTCATCAGATCTCATGGTTTCAATGATCATTTTCAAGCAAATGACCCACAGATCTTTCTACCTACTTACTTATTTGTCATCTATCTATCTATCTATCTATCTATCTATCTATCTATCTATCTATCTATCATCTATCATCTATCATCTATCTATCCCTCTATCTAGAAATATCTAGATAGATATTCAGAAATATCTAGATAGATGTTCAGTCATTCAGTCACGTCAGACTCTTCATCACTCTGTGGACCAATTGCCCATGGAGTTTTCTTGGCAAAGATGCTGATGTTGTTTTCCATTTCTTTCTCTATCTTATTTTGTAGATGAGGAAACTGAGGCAAAGAGATTTAAGTGACTTGCCAAGGATCACACAGCTAGTAAGTGTGTGAGGCCAGATTGAACCCAGGAAGATGAATCTTCCTAACTCCAGTCTGGGCACCATTGTGCTACCTAGCTGTCTTTTTTATAGGATGACCCTCCAAATACTTTAATGTCTATCATATTCCCCAGAGTCTTTTCTTCTACAGGCAAAGCACTCTGAGATCCAGCAAATGATCCTTGCATGACATTGTCTCTGGATAAAATGGAATTATATATATGGAAAGCTTTAGTCATTATCTATTATCATAACTGTCAACATCATCCTCACCATATTGTCTGTATGTGCGTCTTATCCATATCCTTCCTAAAATTTCCTGAAAGTGCTACACATTTTTTTTTATTTTCCACTTAAAAATCTACCTTCACACCCTGCTGATTGATGATGCTCTCCTGCTGATCTAGAGTGGTAAGATCCTGTGTACTCAGTGAAACTGCTATAGTAAAATCCCCAGGTTTGAGAGGCAGTTTGCAATCCACAATGACTGCACAAGCTGAATTCATGTCTACTAGACTGGCCTCTGCTTATTCCTTTCTTTATTCCATTGTCAAATCAACTGGTGGAAATCATGGAAGCTTTCATTGCTTAATTCTTCTTTGGATGTTAAAATTTCTTGTTATGTGGAGAGACCTTCCTTTTTGCTTAACTCTTACTAAACTTGCAGATGACAATCACTTTAGAGAATCTTGAAAATGGAGGACAAGGTTCACCTTTCCCTGCAGGCACAGGTCTAGTCTAAGGAACCCCTGAGCTCCCCTTCCTTGTTATATAACCTAATAGTTCAGAATCTACTTCCCTAAGGAAGCTGGATGTGGAAGCTGCAAAAGAAGGTTTACATATCTGGATAAAATCATCAAATAGAGACTGATGATGAGGGAGGAGAGACAGATAAGAACTGATCTGTGGAGAATCTGAAAATAGCATTCATGAACCAGGTGTTGGAAACTTGATTAAAGGCAATACTCCAGGCAGGGAAGTGAAAATTATCCAAGTAAATGTTTACAAAGCTGTAGTTTGTCTTTTATGAAGCTGCAACTTCAAGGGGACTGCATATGTACAAACACTCTCTGTAGCCAAAGGGTTAGAAAACTGGACACATAAAACATGTCTTGGCATGGCAGCCACCATAGACCCTAAAGCAGAAACTTTTGTCTGAGGTTCGGGTCGCTAGGAAAAATAAAAAGAGCCATTTCCCCTCCTTTGTTTTTTGGGTTTTTTGTTTCTTTGTTTTTAATCTTGGCTAATCAAGAGGCCCTACGCTGGGATTAAGAGAAAACTGTAACGTAGAAATGCGGCGTTATGTATTTAAAACCAAACCAAGTTGCTAGGACTTATAAGACTGCATAGTCAGGCAATGTGTAGTCTTTCTCAATTTGACCTTTATGCATGAAATACTCTCAGGTGAAAATAGAGTAAACAATCTTGCCAGAAATATATTCCATCTCTAGTCTGTTTTCTCCATTATATCATCTGGACTTTGTTTGTGGTAACTGCTCTAAAATGAAAGGTGTTAAAGAACTATACAAGATCAGAACATGATCACATTATGCCAACAACAAATCCAACAGGAAACAAGAAAGGAAATATAACGAGATGTATTTCCTACAGAACTATGGGTTTATTTTTTTTATTTACAGTTATCAGTTTGATTCAACCAACATTTGTTAAACACCCAGCACAGTGTATGTAAGCAAAGCAGTATATTAGGGACTATAGATATAAAGACATAGATGAAAATGAGTCCTCCCCCACAAGGAGTTTACAGTCTAAGAAGCAGATATAGTGTATACACAGGCAAGTCAATACAAAGCAATAAGAAGACACAAAGAGAATGTACATTTGAAAAGGTTAGATGAGATTTTGTGGAAGAGGTCACTCATGGAAAGAGTCATGAAAAACGATAAAAATTCCAAGGAGTTCTGATGAGGAGAGAGGGGATTCATCCATTGCTTTGGATCTAAACTGTGTGAATTCAGAGAGAAAGAATACCAAGTTTGAGAAACAGCAAATAGGCCAGTTTGGTAAGAATACAGAACACATGAGAAAGGGTAATGTGAAAAATCAGATTAAAGAAAATTTTAAATGCAAAGATAAGGAGTATCTACTTAATCACATAAAAAATAAGAGCCATCAACAAGTTTTTATTTTGTTTTTTAGCAGGCAAGTCTATTTTGACAGCTATGAGAGGGAGGGATAAAATAACATACATTAACATATACTTTTGCCATTTCCAGGTGAAGCTTAACATATGTGTGTGTATACATACACACACACATATATGTATACATATATATGCATACAGACATACACACACATATATATACCTACACACATATATATACTCACATACATATATACACACATATATATACACATACACACATGTCTGTTTGTATGTATGTGTTATATGTATATATGTATTATGTGTGCATATACGTATGTCAATGACCAGAATAAAAGGAAGAAAAAACCTAAAAACCAGTAAATAACTGATTTCCTTGCCAAGAGAAGATAAAATGACAGAAATATCAGTTTAAAATAGAATATACTGGGAATCCTCATTATATAGAATGGTAGCAGATTCTACTCGTAACAGAAGTCTTAGGACAATAAGAAGCAGTGGAGGAAAAAAGTGTACAGAAAGTGACCAATGACCAATTAAATCATATCCTTCTGAGGGCATTTAAGAGTAAAACTGGAAGAGCAATAAACATGAAAAGTGGGACTCTAATAAATTAGTCTCTTCATCACTTACTGTAGAGTAACCGTATTTGTGTACTCTAACGCCACCATTGTCATTTTGCTACGTGAAGTAGAAATGGTACCAAAGAAAACAAGTATGGCAGGAATAGCTGAACCAGGCAAATTATTTACGAAGGAGAGGTGTGCTGGAAGCGACACAATTTTAAGAATAGTGAGATAACAATTCTTATGTGAAGGAAAAGATAGTAAAAAAAAACGACAAAATCGAGCAAAATTGCACAAGAAAATAAGGCGACTAAAACATCGGCAAATTCTGACATGTATGCCAATTTCTTTTCTTTAAGAAGTTTGTGTGTATATGTGTGTGTGAGAATAATCTCAAGGAATCCATACTTGATATATACATGAACAGCAAAAGGCAAATGAAATTCTCTTGAAGCAGCATCCAAACACAATGTGCTGAAACATGCAAAAAAAATACAATATATCATTGAGTTTCTTGGGATTCTTTCTGTTTTTAATTTTAAATAAATAGCAAAATTCTGACTTAAAGGATATCCTCCTATGAAGTATCACACATGAATTTGTTGAAATCATACAAGATTCCTTTTTAAGATTTAATATTGATCATTTTCTTTGGAAAAGAATTTAAATTATTTTACCAACTATGTAACATACTGGACCTGAAATCAGGAAGACCTGGCCAGTCTGTCCTCAGACTCTTATGAACTGTGTGAGTCTGAGCAAATCTCTCAAACTCTGTCTGCCTCAGTTTCTTCATCTTTAAAATGGGATAATAACACTTACTTTAAAGCATTATGAGGATAAATTGAGCTAATAACTGTAAAGGGCTTTGAAAATCTAAAAACACTATAAATGCTAATGTTTTTATGCTAATGTTTTTTAATGTTGGCATATCTGTATGCAATGCAAATGAAATGAACATTTATTTTATCTATTCCATATAGGACCTTTATACTTTATTCTCTTGGTGTCATTAACCACCTGACATTTCAGAGTCCCCTACAGAAATCTGACTATGGAAGAGTTAGAAATGGACTTTATCCCCGTCTATACTGATGCTCCGGTTTGCCCAAACAGAAGTCAGCTGAAATGAGGAAAGCCAGAGTTATGGTACTTAAGCTGGTGGCAATAAACTCTGCTAGCTCTGGTGAACTGGCATTGGCTTAAAATGTATTATCATCCCAAGTGAATATTGAAACATTCAAAGATGACTATTATATTAAAAAATACAGAGATAAGGAAGGAGGGAAACAGTGCCCTGTGCTTAGTGAAGTGAATAATTTTATGGAAAACACCACTTGTCACAAATGGACACCAGTTATTACCAAATTCCTTAATTAAGGTCCTGGTTTTTGTCCTGTTATGAAGGCTAGTCATTTAGTAAATTAAGAAAATGCTTTTGTGAGAGCTGGCATTCCAAAAAAAGAAGTGATCTTGGATGCTGGGACTATTGGAGATATTTAAAGTAATGTCATTTAAGCTGTCTTACAGAGAAGTATTAGGGAATGACAGTATCCAAAGAAAAAATTCATTTAAGCAGAATATTTTTAATTGACAAGTGCAAACATTTATAAATTGGTAATATCTATCTCTATAGCTTTTACTTGTATATTATTTATACAAAATGTACATTTGTACATGTATATAACGTGTGTACATAAGTGCACATAGGAATGGGGACTGGATCTGTGATTTCTTGATATACGAAAACATGGTATACCAAAGTAGGTTGGTACCTCCTCTGTGACTTGTAGTTTTAGGGGGTGTGTTAACTAATGATTTATCCAGGGTCACTGATATTGTGCTACTGAGATTATCTTGGTTTTGTCTCTAGTTCTCTATTCATAAAATCAGACATGAGGAACCTGTGGCCTTGAGACCACATGTGGCCCTCTAAGTCCTCAAGTGTGGCCCTCCTTGTGAAGTTTGGATTCTATCAAAGGGACACCCTTGAGGACTTAGAGGGTCACACGTGGCCTTGAAGTTGCAGGTTCCCTACCATTGTACTAAACCAGCCTGCCTCTCTACCTACATTAGCAAATGTATGTTATCAAATGTATGTTATCAAATGTTCATTAGCAAATGTGTCCGTTCTGTTGTGAATTTTCAATATTCTATAAATGTTTGTTGAATGAATTGATGAAAACTATCATTCTGTCTGAACTCTGGCAAATAAATATTATGGTATTTGTTGCTTGGAATGTAAGCCCTCTGAGGGCAGGAGCCATTTTAGTTTTATCTTTTTATCCCTAGTGTCTGACCCAATGCCTGGCATATAGTAGGTACTTAATAAGTTCAATGAACAAATGAATGTATCAGAAAGCATAATTTGCAAAACTGAAGATAATAAGCATTCACATAGTACCTACTATGTGACAGGCAGTGTGCTAAGTGCTTTTTACAAATACTATCTCATTTAATCTTCACAACAACCCTGTGAAGTGAGTGCTGCCTCTATCTTCATTTTACAAATGAGGAAACTGAGGCAAGTAGTAATTAAGTGACTTGCTCAGGATCATATAATTATTATGTGGGTGAGACCAAGGAACTCAGTACAGAGCTCTACTCCCTGTGCCACCAGCTAGCTACCTCTAATTGATGGAATAAGAAAAAAAAGTAGACTACTTTTTATAAGAAAAATGGATAAAACCATTTAAACTTGATTTATAGGGCCCTGGTGTTAAGAGGAAAGTAGGAAATGATTGATTCTTGTGCTTGTTTTTTTCAGCTGTTTACCTCTGCAAGAGAACAATGCAAAACAAAGCCCGACTGGAGCTGGCAGATTATGAAGCTGTAAGTAACTGATCTTGGGCTTTCTCTAGAGCATCAAATAAATCAAGACCATAAGCAAATATCAAAGAGCACAGGTTCTTTGACTTGCGATCTCTTCATTTTATACCTTCATGCATTTCTGGGATCAGTATTGGGTAGTGTAAAGAGCTTATTGATTCTGTCCCTATACTGCCCTCTCTCACCCCAGCCATCAGGCTAATGAGACTCTAGAACACAAGTACCTGCTTTGATGCATGTACTGTGCTGATTTCTGAGATCAAATCCCCACTTTATCTTGTTTGTACACTTGCACGTTGTCTCCCCCATCAGACTATAAAGTTCTTTGAGGTCAAGGACTGCTTAGGCTTTTCTTTGTATCCCAAGTATTGACACAGTGCCTGGCACATAGAAGGTGCTTAAATACATGCTAGTTGACTGAGATCAGAAGTTCATAGATTTAGGGCCAGAAGGGACCTTAAAGGGCATCTAATCTGGCCTTCTCATTTTGTGAATGAGGAAACTAAGGCCCAGAGATATTGTGATCTACCCAACTAGTAAATGGCAAAGGTGAATTTGAACTCAGGTTCTCTGACTCTAAATCCAGTACTTTTTCCTCTACACCACACTGCCAGCTTTTAGTTAAAGATCATTATGGTGGAGGAAGTATCTTCTATCAATAGGAAGACTTCATCAAGAACCCAATTTCTTTCTTTTTCAGATATTAAGTAAGTTAGAGATCATTAAAACTGAGGCAAGGAATGAGAAAGGGATATGAACAAACAAAGGTCAACCTATAATTGCGTGCCAGGAAATTCGGTGTCCCAGCTTGTAATCTAAGCTATTGTGAGAGTTAATTTCCTATTCCTTGGTGTAAAGTGGGAGCACTGACAGATGCACTGATTGTATTTCCATGGTACTTCCTGGCATAATTCTGAAAGCAACAATGAAAAAAGATCTTTACATAAACTGCAGGTATATAAGGTTTTTAATTAAACTTTTAAAAGTCACTTTTTTAATGATGGTAAAACTATATAAGAAGACAGTTTTTAGTAAGGCTTAGAAGCATACGTGCATCATTTTAATAATAACTCTACATCTGGCTTTTCAACTAACCCTAATTATAAGTAATCTGTAGCAGAAAAACATGGTCTTAAATATTCTTAACTCATAATATGTTTTCAGGAGAGCTTGGCTAGACTACAGCGAGCATTTGCCCGGAAGTGGGAGTTTATTTTTATGCAAGCAGAAGCACAAGCAAAGTGAGTATTTGTGAGTCAGGCTTATTTGTGCACATTGGTGAGGTCTTTCGCTTCCAAGAGAAGTATCGTAATGAATGCTTATTTCCTTTACCACTTCATCGTTCACAGAGTTGACAAGAAAAGAGACAAGATAGAAAGGAAGATTCTTGATAGCCAAGAACGAGCATTCTGGGATGTACACAGACCAGTGGTAAGTAAAGGCGTGGAACGTTTTTCACATCTATCATCTCAACATTTGTCTAGTGAAAAAAGCCATTTTGAAATGAGAGGTGTGGAAGATATTTGATTTTCAGGTTGTTTTGATGAGTAGTTAGCAGAACATGACCACTTCTTTCCACAAGTAGACCAGAGTTTAGGAGTATAATATCTGATTGTTTTATTAAAAGAAAGTACAACCTTATTCTGTTCAGCTGTGGTACTGATGATTTTAATTCAGTCTCTACATTTCAGTCTTTTACAGGTTCCTCCTAAATACTTTTTATTTTATGAAGGAGAGTACTTGCTTTGCAGTCAAGAAAAACATGGGCTTAAATCTCACCTCTGACATACTAGTAATTTAATATTTTTAAGCTTTAGTCTTCACAACTCCATGATGCGGACCATGATACTATACGTATCACACAAGGTTGTTGTGATTCTTAAAAGAAATAATGGGTGAAAAAATTATTTGCAAAGCTTGAAGCAGTACATACCAATTCTTGTTCTCCTCTCCCTCCCTTCATCTTTGCCCCTGTGGTTGATTAGCTCAAGCATATACTAGCAGCTAGCCTTGGAACCCTGGCTTCTTTGTTGTAGCACTAATAACTCTGTGTATATTTGTCAAGCTTCAAACCTGGGTTACTCCCACAATCCACCACTATCCTGGAGAGTAAGCCAATCATGCCAACTTGCTTCATGTTTAATTTATGTTATCTATTTTCAAGTGAGCTTTCATTAGTGCATAACAAGCCTTAATTTTGTTTCCTGACTCTTTTCTACTACTTATCTCTGATAAGAAGTAGGTTCTGTCTTTGTCTAAAGCTCATCCTTCCAGGTATGCTTTCAATCTCCTTTGCTCTTTCATCTTTTCTGGGAGTTTGTCTTATCAATCCTATCTTTTCTTTCTCTAATCTTCAATATTCACTTATTCTCTGACTCTTTTCTCACTATCTATCTATCATCTATCTATCTATCTATCTATCTATCTATCTATCTATCTATCTATCTATCTATCTATCATCTATTCCATCTATTTAGCTATCTATCTAAAGGTTTCTCCTATTCTTAAAAAGTCTTTACTTTACCTTGCCATTTCCTCAACTTACATTTCTTTTCTCAAATTGTCATATCCCTTTGAAAGTTTTTTAAGCTACTTGCTCAATCTAGCTTCTGATTTCACCACTTGATTGATAGTGTTTTCTCTAAATTGTCTCCAACGATGTCCTTTAAAAATATTTTGTTCTATTTTTGTTGCATTTATTTATTTATTTCCGAGTTCCAAATTCTCTCTCTCTCTTTAATACCTTCCCTACCTATTGAAAAAGTAAGCACTATGATGTCAATTAACATGTGAAATCAATTCAAAACATATTTCCATATTAGCTGTGTCACAAAAAGCAAGAAAATTCTACTTCAATTTACAATCAGTTGGTCAATTTCCTCTCTGAAACTGGATGGTATTTTATATCATGACACCTTAAGAACTGTCTTGAGTCATTGTCTTAAGCAGAGTAGCTGTCTTTCATCATTAATCACCCTTACAATATTACTACTACTGTGTACAATATTCTCATGGTTCTACTCACATGATTTTGCATCAGTTGATATAGTCTTCCAGGGTTTTCTGAAACCATCCTATTTGTCATGTCTTACGGCACAATAATATTCCCCAAAATTGTGTCATAATTTGTTTAGTCATTTTCCTCAAGTGATGGGCATCTCCTTGATTTCCAATTCTTTGTACCACAAAAAGAGCTGTTATAAATATTTTTGCACATATGGCTCCTTTTTCTTTCTCTTTGATCTCTTTGGGATACAGACTAGCTGAGTCAAAGGTTATTCACAATTTTATAGCCCTTTGGAAATAGTTCCAAATTGTTCTTCAAAATAGTTGGGCCATTTCACAATTCCACCAACAGTATATAAGTGTACCTCTTTTTTCACAGCTCCTCTAGCATTTGTTATTTTTCTTTTCTGTCATGTTAGCCAATCTTACAGGTGTGAGATGGTACCTCAGAATTGTTTTAATTTTCATTTTTCTTACCAATAGTGATTTGAAAGCAGTTTTTCTTTTGACTATAGATAGTTTTGATTTCTTCTTCAGAAAATTGCCTTTTCATATCCTTTGACTATTTATAAATTGGAGAATACATCTTATTTTTTATAAATTTGTCTCAGTTCCCTCTATATTTGGGATATAAGTCCTTTATCTGAAAAGTTTGCTTTAAAAATGTTTGATATTACTTCATCATCTATGATACCTTTTAGCAAAATGAAGTTTCCCTGATTATCTCTTTTAACTAGGTTTATTTTTGCTTTTTTTTTGTCTGAGATCATGATTGTTACCCTTACCTTTTTTACTTCAGCTGAAGCATAATAGATTTTACTCTAGTCCCTTATTTTAACTCTTTGTGTGTCTTTTTTTCAAGTTCCAATGATCTTTTAATTAAGAAATCCAATAGCCTTTACTCATTTATCATCCTTCTTGACTTCTCTATAGCTGTTGATATTGCCATCCACCTCCAATACCCAGATAATTCTTCCTCTCTAAGCTTCTATGACATCGTTTTACCTTTCTTTACCTTCTACCTCTCTGATTGCCTCTTCTCAGTAGCTATTGCTTGGTTTTCATCCTCCTCTGGTATCAGCATCATTAAAATTCTACTTTAGGCCCTCTTATTTTCTCTATAAATGTTCCTTCACTTGGGAATATCATCAGTTCTAGTGATGATATCCTCGTCATTAATTCTATTACTCATATCCATCAATCCAATGACCATTTTTGTACATATGACTTTCAAATCCAGTCCAAATCTCTCTCTCAGTCTCAGTCTTTTATCAACTCTATTTGCTTGACATCTCACCTGAATATCACTATCAAACTTTAATATGTCTGAAATGGACATCATATTTCCTCCAAAATCCATCTGTCCTTTCAACTTCCAGCTTTGATGGTATTACTTACAATACTTTCAAGTTTCACAAACTTACTTCAGAGCTTTCCTTTTTACTTAATTCTTACTTATTCTTACTCTTTCCATATCTTAGCAGTTAGTTTCCAAGTCTAGTTCATTTTACCTCTCTCTCTCATCAGTTCTGCCACACCTGCAACTTCTACCCTAGTCCAGGTTCATCACCTCTCCAATGAACTATTGTAATAGCTTTGTAATATTGGTCTTTGCCTCCTGACTCCAAGAAGGCTAACATCTTCCCTTTCTATGCCAACTTCCAAAGAGTTGTCAAATTGATAATTGATAAGTACAATCTGACTATGTCATCCCCTTACTCAAAAATTGTCAGTTGCTTCCAAGATTAAACTATAAAATCCTCAACATAGCATTTAAATCCCCCTCCATAATCTTGCTCCTATTTACCCTTCCAATTTTATTTCATACTAACTTCATAGAAATTTCATATAAATTTACATTTTATTTCATATTAATTTTCCCATCTTTCTTTGATCAAGTTAGAATGACCTGTTCTCTTAATATTTCATATTTTAGATTTATGCCTTCATACAAGTAGTCCCCCAAGGATATAATGCACTCTTGTCTCTCCTGTTCCTTCTAGATTCCCTAACTTAATTCAAAAGCAGCTTAGACTTTACCTTTGTCTTTCTACCTTCACTTCACCCACTCATTATTAGCAAAATTATACTTGGCATTTACTTACTTGTTCACACGGTTTAGCTCCTGGAGAACAGAGACAGTTTTGTTTTACTCTTTGTATCTTCAGTGCCCAACACTTCCCCAGAGTAGACACCTAATAATAAATGTCAGTTCTTATGACGATGATTTTTTTATCTAACTTCATATTTAATGAATCACTCAAATTGAACCTTCCCCTAATTTTCACCACATCAATGAATGCTCATCATAAACCTACCTACCTATAACCTTTCATCTATAGACATCATAAGTAATGAAACAGTTAAAAGTAATGTGCCCAATGGCAAATCTAGCTCATTTTATGATTGTTTTTGTTCTGTTATTTTCTAGTCATGCCAGATTCTTTGTCACCCCTCTTTGAGGATTTTGGCTTTTTTTGGCAAGGATACTGGAGTGGTTTGCTGTTTCCTTCTCCAGCTTGTTTTACAGATGAGGAAAATGAGGTGAAAAGAGTTAAGTGACCTGCCCAGGGTCACACAGTTAGTGAGTGTCTGAGGCTGGATTTGAACTCACAAAAATATGTCTTTCTGACTCCAGGCCCAACATTCTATCAACTATGCCACCTAGCCACTTTCATCTGTAAAAACAAGAACCCTGACATACACAGGAGGGCCTACTATTACAAGTTCTTAGATCTGCTTTTCTAAAAGGAAAGGCAACTTTTGAGGGGTCAACAATCACTTTAATCAAGTCCATGTATCATTCACTTAGTTCAGGGGAAAAAGTCAGCACCCCAAACTTCAGAGAAAATACAGAGAAACCAACAGACATGCTTCCAACTGTCTGACATAAGCAATACATACATCATAGATCAAAGGACAGATCCAACTGTCTGACCATTATATACATACATAGTTACCAGAGAGGGAAGCACCAACATCTGGGTTGTCAAAGCCATGGGCCTGTTTAGTGGCTTCCCAGAGTCTCCTCTGGCACACAAAGCTTTTTCCAAAAACTAAGCCTCAAAATGCAACTTTGCCTTAGAGATTTTATACACTTTTGAGAGCCAGAAGGCACCACAACCCTGGAGAACCAGTGCCTCATTAACAAAAGGTGTGGACCTGCCTACAAATCTTCCCAAGTCCATTAATGGGTGGGGAAGATCTTCTTTAATCACATTATTAAATCACAGGCACTTGATTATACTAAAACAAAAACAGAAAAAGATCCTAGCTTACTTTCCATTACATCATCTTATGATACTTATTATTGGGCAAGGTCATTATTTGCTTTACTAAAACTAATGGAGGTGACACAGCATATAAATAGTCAATAAATCAACAGGGAAAGAATTAACTCATTCTTTAAATTTTAGTTATCCTCTTCTTTAATGAAACTATCTGTCCTATCAGAAGTTCCATTTTGGAAATTCTACCTAATTCTCTTCCTATCTCCTCTTCTTTTCTTTTCCTGTCTTTTTATTTCCTGTTCAGTCTCTTGCCTCATATTTCAATCTTTCCTATTGCACCCTTTTTATAGGAATTAGGTGGCAGAGAAGACAGAGTGATGGGTCAGGAGTTGGGAAAATCTGAGATCTAATTCTCCCTCAGATTCTTACCAGCTGTGTGACCCTGGGCAAGTTATTTAAATTCTGTCTGCTATAGTTTCCTCAACTGTAAAATGTGGATATTTTAAAATATAAAATCCTCAACAAGGCTGTTGTAATCAAATAAGATATTTGGAAAGCACTTAGTACAATTCCTGGCACATAATAGGCACTTAATAAGTGCTTGTTTCCTTCATTCTCTTCTAGTCTCTATTTCCTCATCCTTCTTCCTAACTTTCCTTTCTCCATCTCCTTCTTCTTTGCCTTTCTTTCCTTCTATCTCTACCTCACTTGTCAATTTCCTACATCTCCCAATTTTTTTCTTCTTTTCCCTCCTTTTCTATCCTTTTTTTCACTCCACCACCCCGATTTGTCAATTATATACTAAATCTTCCTGATTGGTTGTCACTGGTCCAGACCTAACCAGAGGCAAGGAAGCCATCAGATCTGTATCAATCTGACTTGTGGAAGGAAAGAAGGAGGAAAGGAAAGGAAGAAAAATAGAAAGGAAGGAAGGAAGGAAGGAAGGAAGGAAGGAAGGAAGGAAGGAAGGAAGGAAGGAGAGAAAGAAAGAAAGAAAGAAAGAAAGAAAGAAAGAAAGAAAGAAAGAAAGAAAGAAAGAAAGAAAGAAAGAAAGAAAGAAAGAAAGAAAGAAACTACTGGAAAAGTTTATGTCCAAGGTCTCTTCTGCCCCTTAAAGTCTATGACTTTTCAGGTATATCATTGGAAGGAAGGAAGAAAATATCTTTAAATATCTTTTGAACTAAGCAGAGCTGTACTATAAGAAAACATGCATTCCTGGTTGACTCCAGGGCATTGGCAGAAAAACAGAGCCTATTTTCTATAACAAAGAATCTTATGTAAGTCTTGCTCTCAGATCATTATGGGATGATGTACTTCTTAATGTAATCAGAGTTTGTAATAGACTTGAGAGGTGAGAAAAATATCAAGGCTAATGAGAATTAGTACCTTAAGAATGACTTCATAAATACCCTTAAGGAGCCAACCAAAGCTGTACTCAATATGTTCCTTTCATATATTCAGGTTTCAATGTTTGTGAGCTATGGAGCTATTAAATTCTATGTTGAATTTGCTTCTATTTTTGAACTTTTATAATTGTCAAAGTGGAACTTATCTGGCTACCTTCTCTTTTAAAAAAAATTAGGTTTGGTTTTATCATTCAAAGTGTAATGAAAATTGCACTGTAACAAACAAAATAAGCAGTGGTAGTTATTAAATGGTAACCATTGATATGATTTACTTATTCAATATGGTGAAATAATTTTCTAAGACTGTGCTTGATTTGGTCTTTATAAATTATATACCAGTCTTCCTACCTAGCAATATGATCATTGGAAGACTTTTTTTTTTTAAATTGGACTTGGAGTTAGAAGGACCTGGCTTCAAATCCCATCTCAGAAATCAATTAATTGTGTGATCCTGGGCAAGTCCATTTATCTCTGTAGGCTTTAGTTTCTTCATCCCTAAAATGAGGACTTTGGACTCAACAATCTTTGAGATCCCACCAAACTCTAAATCTATGACCCTATGAATTATCACCCTACGATCCTACTATATAACTCATATCTATTGTGCTGCCAATTAGAGATTCACTTAGGTTAATATTTTTCTTTTAAAATGTTAACAGTCCTCAGGAGAATTAAGCCTTGATTCATTTTGTTCCTCATGATTAATGAAACCATTTAGATTTTAGTACAATTTACTTTAATTGTTAATTAGATTATTGCTCTTCTTCAATGTCAGCCATACTGATAAGCGGGGAAAGGATACTTTTATTTGGGGCTGGGGGAAAAGAAGATCGTTCAGATATTATCAGTGTAAGTACTTACTCCAGTGGTACCAATCAAAATGCATCTATGTCTCCTCTGTAATGGATGTCCATATGCTACCATAAATCTTACATAGATGGTCCATCCAAAGTGCTAGGGACTTCATAAAGATTTCTTTCACTTGTAGATATCAATGTAATCAGCCAAGGGCCAGGATGGATAGGCTAACCATCAGTTGTTTTTGGAGAAAAGAAGCAGGAGAAAGGATAGCACCAGATAAGGAGAAATGCTAATATAGTGAGTGAGGAAAATAAATTAACTGATCATGGAAGGAAGAAAAAAAATAATTTTATAGTATGGTCATTTGGGAGGAGGACAGTCTTAAGCACCATTACTGAAGTGTGTGGATTTATATAGCCAGAGACAACTTGACTGGGGATCTAGTGAAAAAGAGAGAAAAGAGGTAGGAAAATAGAGTTGAAAGGGATATTGGAGGATACCTAAAACAAACTGTATGTTTTGTAATTTTAATATAGGTGACAAAAGAGAATAGTAAAAAGGTATCGGACTGGAAGTCATGAGTTCTGGGTTTTAGCCTAGTTTCTGATAATCAGTTGTGTGACTTTGAGAAAGGCGCTTAACCTTTGTTAGCTTCAGTTCCCTCATCTATAAAATAAGACTGCTAGAATAGTTGATGTGCAAGGTCTCTTTTGGCCCTTATAACTTTTCATGTGTATCATTGAAAATTATCTCCGAGCCCCCAAGTTTCTTCATTAGATTGCATCTATAATATCCTTGAGATTCCATAGAAGATGCCCATCACTTTTACTTTCTAGAGGAAAATAATCAGTTTGCAGAATGTTCTGTATGTATGTTTTTAAGCATGGCAATGCAGTCTTTTGACTGTTTCCTATTTACTTTTTCTCACTGGATAACACTGTTGTTCTCTGGGTTACTATATATTGACAGAAGGTTAATTCAGAGGTTCAGAAACAATTTTATGTGCTCAAGAAATGCCAACAGTCTTCAAATTGTCATTTCCTCACAGACAGTTGCTGCTGTACTCCTGACTTGTTTTGTTTGTACTTTGATTTCTCCATGACTGTTTATTGCAGAGGTGTTACTGTCAGTTGACTTTGGAGTCAAAATGGTACTTAAAAAGCTTTTTTTGTTGTTTTTCTTTTATTTTTTATCTCTTTTTTTTTATAACTGGTTCCTAGCACAGACATTGAGCTCCCTCTAGGAGCTCCATTGTAGTGAATAAAACTGAAATATATCCAAAGTAGGACTAAATAAATAGAGGCATGGTAACTAGTCTGGGGATAGAGAGAATTAAGATGAAATTCTAAGTGACTGAGATGGTCTATGTCTCATCGATTTAAGTTTGCAGCTGTTCTAATCAGCACTTTGCAAAATACAGTTGGGGGCTGAAAACAGGCTCTCTACCCTTCGTTAATATATGTAGAAATCAGTCTTAAGAACAAAGCTTAACAGATGTTCATGTAATTGAGTCTGTTTTATACCGAGTCTTTTACCAAGCTGCTAAAGATGCCTATTTCTGCCTAGGCACAATGTGGTTGGACTTTTGTCAAAGAAGCATGGGCAAAGGGTCCAAGTACATAGGCTCTTGTCTTACCTCTGCAAACATCACTGTGCGCTTGAATAAATTGCTTAACTATTCTGTACCTTTGTGTACAGAAGGCAACACAAGGCAACATTTGCAGCACTGACAGCAAGTATGAATAGGCCAGTGGAATTCTGAATCACAAAGTGTAACAGACTCTCCATATAGAAGGCAGAAGAAAAACATTTATTCAGACACCAGAAAGCCAAATCCCAAGACCAGAAACCCAAATCCATCATAGCAACAAGGAAATCTACACACAATAGCAATGCAGGAGATGCTACCATCCCCAAGGTATGGTAGTACCATCTGTTAGGTTTCCCACAAACCAGCTCCCTTAAAGAAATCACAAACAGGATCCCTTAAACAAAATGCCCTTCTCTCACTCACAGCCAGCTGCCTACTTTCTCTTTCTTTCCCAGCTCTGACTGCTCTGATTTATTAGGAAATAAGTCACTTGTTCAGTAAACTCCTCCCACCACAGGCTCCATGTGGTTCACTTTCATGTGACCCAGGTAGGTCATTGGGCCTATTAATGAATTTAAATTGCCATTATACTTTGTAACAAGGCTAAGTCAATATCACCCTAGAGATAGAAAGACTTACCCTATAAAAAGAGGGTTGGGTTACATGATGTCTAAGGTCTCTTCCAGCGACAGGCACTATGATCTTATTATTGAATGGCATCTTTGGGACTTGATTTCTTGTTGTTATTGTTTAATTTTCAAAATAAAGGGGGAGGGGAAAAATATATATATATATATATGTATTTTTAGATTGGGCATTGTCACTAAAAGAATATTAAACTAGAAATCAGAAATCCTGGACTCAAAATTCACAACTACAAATTCTAGAAGACATCAGTCAGAAACAAAGAAACAGAATACTTCCCTAACTCCCACAGAGTGAAAGCCAGATTGATTTATTAGAGTCTGAAAGATACTAGGACATTAGCAAATACCTTATAAAATGGACTCCATCCCTTTTAATAAGGAAACTGGAAATAATTTCTATAGAGAAAGAAAAATAAAGTGCTATCATCTTTTTTAAAATGTCAAAATATATATTATTAATGTTAAATTAATACATATTTATTTGAAGTCAAAAGATCTTGGATTTTTGAGCTGGAGGAAAAGATTGAATTATTAATGGATAAAATAGTTGTGGACTATCTCTTCTAGTCCAAAATACTTCAATATTTTGTTCTGTCTCATCTTTGTGGATATTTATACCTTTAATTTTGTTCTCTTGTCTTATTACTGTAGCTAGTATTTTTAGAATTTTTTAAAATTATGGTAGACATGAGGGACATTTTTCACTTTGTTTGTACAGGTAAAACTTTTAGTCTTTCTGCCTTTTCTACAATACAGAACAATGGATTGAAATATTTGCTTTTGATAGTAATTAAAGAAATTCTCTTCCATGCCTATACTTTTAAAGCTTTTTTTAAACATAAGTGATATGCTTTGTTAAAGGATGTTTTCTCATCTAATGAAGTAAACTTATTTTGGTTGGCTTTATTATTTATATGATTGTATATCATAACATGATCATTTTCCTACTATTTAGCTGTCCTTGACTGAAATTGCTACAGCTAAGAGGGTTATAGAACATTAGAAGAGGATATCATGGGGCTGGGAGTTCATGTGGCAAATCGGTCCCCTTATACTCTAGTATCAAGGATCCTTCCCTCTTCCAGCCCTCCACAGGAGGTTACCAGGGAATTGACTACCAAAAAAATAATTCCTAAAAGTGCCATAGCCATATGAGATTACAATGCTGTGTGAAAGGTGCGGAATGGGAACTGAAGCACAATGTCTAGCTTGGGATAGACCCCAGCTCCAAGAGCTACTCTGTTGGTGTTTTGCTTTGTTTTCTACAAGAATTACCTCATGGCAGTTTTTTTCATTTAATTTCTCCTTTTTTCCCCAAATTCATTCATTTATTTAGTTGCTTGTTTTTTTCTTTGTTTATTTATTTATTATTTATTTTTGATTTTCAGCAATCACTTGCATAAATTTAAAATTTTCCCCCTCCTTCTCCCTTCCCTCCCCAAGATGGCATGCAATCTTATATGGACTGTACACATGCATTCTTATTAAACACATTTTCACATTTGTCATGTTGCACAGAAGAATGAAAACAAACAGGAGAAATCATGAGAAAAACTAAACAAAACCAAACATAACAAAACAGAAAATAATCTGCTTCATTCTGCATTCCGACTCTATAGTTCTTTCTCTGGATGTGAATGGCATCTTGCATCATGAGTCCTTTGGAAAATGTTTTAGGTCCTTGCCTTGCTGTGGAAGACTAAGTTTATCAAAAACAGGCCTTGCATACTATGGCTATTCCTGGTTCTACTCATTTCACACAGCATCACTTCATATAAGTCTATCCAGATATTTCTGAAGTCCACGTATTTGTCATTTCTTATAGCACAATAGTATTCCATTACATTGATATACCACAACTTTGTTCAGCCATTCCCAGTTGATGGGCATTCCCTCAGTTTCCAGTTCTTGGCCATCACAAAAAGAACTGCTATAAATATTTTTGTACATGTGGGGTCTTTTTTTCATTTTTATGGTCCTTCTTCTTCCCCAGTCACCTGTCTATGCCTTAGAATTAAGTCAAATCTAAGTTCCTTACATCATTTCTCAACTTTAGGAAACATGAAACTGTCAATAAGCCAACTCGAGAATTTATCTGTTCTCTATCTAGCAAATTTAGAGATTTCCAGAAAATATCCAGATTCCTTGTCAATTCTGTATTTGATGACTGGACCAGTTTTGTTATTGGTATTTGGAAAATGTCATCTATGGCCTTTTTCTGGTTGAAAAGCTTTTGATGTACTGTCATAGCATCTGGATATTCCTAGCGTTACCATTAAAAATCCTAGGTGATTTTTCATCATTATGCCTTGAAAAATCACCTAGAATTCTTAATAGTAAGATGTTATGACAGTATACCACTGTCTTGCCTACTCAATGGTGTGGGAGAGGGTGGCAAGAGGGAAAGGATCTGCAACTGAAAATAAAACAAAATTGTGGGTTTTTTAAAGAAGAAAAATTTGAGAGGTGATGCAAGCAAGGTTGAAATAATTTTTCAAACATATATTTTCCTTCTCTGCTCAAACCTTGGCTTCTGCTCCCTCTGCCAGGTTTCTTCAAGGACTGGTTGAAGGACCAGTTTCCTAAGGTGACCTCTTCTGGTCCCCCAGTGGCTAGTGTCAAATCTCTTCCAAGGCAGAGGGGTTGGGGTGGGGTTCTTAATCCAGGATCTACAGAACTTGTCCTCCCTCCATCAAGGGTTCTGTATATATTTTAAAGGGTTTAGAAACATTTATGAGAAATTACAATAATTTTAATTAACCTCCGACAGAAATATATCATTTCCTTCAATTATTTTAAAATGTTATTCTAAGAAGGGATCCATAGGCCTCATCAGTGTGTGAAAGGAGCCCATAACAGCAACACCAACAACGGGTTAAGAATGTTTACTCTTTTAAGATTACCTTGTATCTACTTGTATGCCTCTTGTATATACCTGCCTACTCCATACAGATATGTATGTGTACTATACACATACATGTACTTCAATGCCATTATATGTGTATATACATATTTTACCCACTTACATTTGTCTATACATGCATATATGTATATATATATACATACATATATATATATATATATATATATATATATATATATATATGATAGCTTCTTGTTATTCCATCGTTTCTGACTCTTTGTGACCCTATGGACCATACTTTTCTTGGCAAAGATACTGGAGTGATTTGCCATTTGCCTACCCAGTAAATTAAGGCAAACAGAGGTTGAGTGATTTGCTCAGGGTAGCGTAGCTAGTAAGTGTCCAAAACCAGTTTTAAAATCATCTCTTCCTGACTCCAGGCTCAGTATTCTATCCACTGAGTCATCCAGTTAGTTGCCTCCATACAATAGCTATGCATATATAAATATTCATGGATGCACATTATGTGTGTGTATTTGTAGTGACTTTCCCCAGCTCCTGGATGTGCATATGTGTATGTGTATGTAGGAAAGTAGGGGGAAAGAATATAGTTCACCCACTGCGTTAGTGTCATTCAAGATACATCTTATAATGACAAAGAGGAACAAGAAATGGTTGACCACTGTTAAAGGAATGAGATCATGGGAGATAAAAATCCTTGAGAAGAGTGGATGATGATTATTCACAAGGATATCAACAAAGCTTAGGGTCTTGATCCTGTGGATCGCATGCAACATTAAGGAAACAAATTCGTTAGTTACTGATGGGCGAACACATCTATACCCTCCATCTCTTGACTGCTATCAAGATTAGCCTTCTTTGATCAAATATTCAGTGCTGGAAGGGAACTTAGAGTTTATCTACTTCAATTTCCTCATTTTATAGTAACTTCAGTACAAAGCTAAGTGGCAATGGTATGCAATAAATGCTTGGTAAATATTTAGTAATTAAATGGTGCTTGAATCAGAAAAATGAAAATGAGAGATACTCCTAAAGGAAAAAAAAATCAATAATATTATTTGAAAATTGGGATTGAATGGAAGGCCCTTT
Source organism: Bettongia penicillata ogilbyi (assembly GCA_023548195.1). Lineage (NCBI taxonomy): Eukaryota > Metazoa > Chordata > Mammalia > Diprotodontia > Potoroidae > Bettongia > Bettongia penicillata. Next base: position 969,027 of record JAJHZJ010000635.1, on the reverse strand, counting down.
CCTCTTTCACTCAGATTCATAGTACTTAACTAGCATTTCTTTTCCCTGTTAAGTCATTTTAGCATTTTTCAGTATTTATTTTTTTTATAATTTATTTATCACTACTGAACATTCGATTGCTTACCAGATGATATCCATAACGGTCCATATTATAGTCCTCAGAATTTAGTAATTGTGTAGCTGACATTCACACAGTGCTTAACAGTTTGCAAAACGCTTTGCCTTTGCTATTTCATTTGATCACTACGACAACGTTTTAGACATCATCACATTCAGTGATTAAGTCCTTTATTTTCTCAAGGTGCTATATCTAGAATGATCTTGCAGAAGATCTCAGGAAATCTGATGATGTATTCTCAATGCAAGAATTAAGCAGAGAGATTATATGGTAGCTCTTTACCCATTTTTGTGTGCTCATGTTTTATTACCCTTGTTCCCCAAATATTTCTACCTAAGGAGAAATAAGCAAGTTTAGAACAGGCAAACATTCAATCAAGGGTAAGTATTCCACTGTCACCAACTTGATTATTTAGTGGAATACTAAGTGGAAACATATTTCTAGATCTACAAAAAAAAATTCTTTATTATACGAGGTGATACATTCTTTAAACTTTAACCTTTTTTTAAAAATGTGATTATTTTTATTTCATTTTGACATGACCAGTTTGCTTTAAACCATATATAAAAAAGATCCTAAGGTTTTGTTTTATTTTTTTAACCCAAATCTTTATGTTTCCATTAAATTAGGAGCTTAAGATTAACCTCAAACTTCCCAGATTTATGATGCAATTTAAATGAAAGAATTTTCTGTTATCTAATAATAAAATTCCTTCATTCATTTTAGCTTCATAAATATAATTTACAAATTATTTACCTTGGTTATGAAAAGGCAGAGTGTTATCCAAATAAAACTGTCTGTTGAGCATTTATTTTAATTTTATTTGTACTGTACAACCCTGCTTATAAAAACTTCAATGATTTAAAAATAGGAAACACTTAATACTTAGGAAGACTTTATTAATTTTTATGAAGATCTATTCTTTTACAGTTATATTTCTTTTCTTTTCTGGTATGGAAGCTTTTATTATCACAAGGAAAATACATGTGACACAAATATATATTAAACACAAGGCCTTGATCATGAAAGGGTCTTTGAAAAGGTTGTAAACTCTAAATGATACAATAATGTAAATGTGCAACAAAAAAAAAATGTTAGAAATTTAACTAACTGATAGCCATAATAGTTATTTTACTTTCTTCCCCCTGAGGAGAATAAGCAAGTTTAGAACAGGTAAAACACTGACCAGTTAGGCAAATATCCCATTATCATCAGTGCAATGTATAGAGCACAGGGCCTGGTGTTAGGATGAGCTGAGTTAAAATCCAGCCTCAGATATTTACTGAGATGTGTGATCCTAGACATGACACTAAACCTTATTTACCTCAATTTTCTCATCTGCAAGATGAGCTTGAGAAGGAAATGACAAATCATTCCAGTATCTTAGGCGAGAAAACCCCAAATGGGGTCACAAAGACTTGGATACAGCTGAACGACCAAAATACTTTGAATTGTTTGAAATGACAAAGAAAGTTTTGGGTCAGATCTAAATAAAAACTATACTATAAGTTAAAATCTTTATGAAGTCAATTGTTTCCCCCCAAAACCCCAGTTTATAGAAGGACAGAGTTATTGTCATTAACATTAAATCAACATATACTTCTAAATAGCTGCACACTGATTTTGTCTTTCTTTTAGGAGGATGCAGGGCAAAGATTCCCATCTTGAACTTATTTTTATCCTTTCTGCATTACAATACTGGACTAATACACAATGGGTGTCAGTAATTACTTAATGAGTAATGAATGAATGAATGATATTGAACTGAAGAAAAGGAAAGGCAAGCACATGGTTATTTCTTGTTCTATTAGAAGCTTTAGTATATGCTGCAGAATTCCTTTCACTGACCTCCAGGAACTCACTATTGTTTTTAAATAGTTAAGGTAAAAACATTTCTATAGTCTTTATAGATATAAATTCATATCTACATCAATCTATCAATCTCTCTCTATGTGTATATATATATGTGTATATATGTGCATATACGTACATATATGTGTATATATGTATGTGTATATATATAATATATATATATGTATGTATACATATATATGCCTAATTCCTTTTGAAAAGAGATTTTAAAGCTACAAAATTTCTGTTGTTATGTGAATTTGTCCAGGGGTGGGGAACCTGTGGCCTCAAGGTCACATCCTTTTATTGTTCTATGATGTTTGGATTCAGTCAAAAGACTGTACTTGAGGACCTACATGGCCCTATGTGCACTTGAGGCTGTAGGTTCCCCAGACCTGGACTGTATGCACACACACGCACACACACACACACAAGCACACATACGCATACACACGTACACACATGCATGGACATTGCATTGAAATCAACAACAGGTGGGCAACTTAATTATAACTTCTGAAAAAGTGCTGGAGTCTCCTGTTGGGCATTTATAAATAACCTTTACTTCCTTTTCACCAACCTAGCTTCCTTTGTACTAGATTCCATATATTTCCAGTTAAGTCTCTTTAATTTATACGACTTTCTAGTACTACCATTAGGGGACTTGTGTACATGTCAGGATAACTGGATCTTTGCTTCTGAACTGCTATGGGGGGTGGGGAGGGGGTCTTACCAAATTTAAATAGACTCCAAGGTCAAGAGCTATATAAAACAAATATATCAAGCAGGAGGATGAGGGAAAGAATGCATTTTAGGTGGGAACAAAAGAAAGAGGTATAAAACCTAGGGACAAGTAGTATTACAATCTGGCCAGAATGTTGAATAAATGAAGTAGAAATGGCATGAAAAGTCTGAAAAGGTGCATTGGAATTAGATTTTTGTAGGGGTTTCCATGCTATGCTTTATTCAGTAACCATTAGGGAACTACTGGTGAGTTTTTGAGTGGAGGAGTTAGACAATTATAGCGGGATATTAGGTAGTTCATTAGGCTGAGGTATGGACTATAAAGAGTACAGACTGGTAGCAAAAGACCAAAAAAAGAGAAATTATTATGACAGCCTAGGTGAGAAGAGATAAAAGTATGAGCTACATTTGTTGTGGAAGCAAATAAAAGCAAACAAATGACAGAGACATATTACAGAGGCAGAAATCACAGAATATGGCAATGATTTGATATGGAGAAGAGTTCAGTCAAAGACGTCATCAAAGTTACAAGCCTAGGATTCAGACTCTGGTTCTTATTCCAACTATGACCTTGAACTAATCATTTACTCTCATGAGGCCTCAGTTTCCTCATCTGTAAAAATCAGGGGTTGGGACTAAATGACCACTGATATCACTTTCATCCCTAGGTCTGTAATCCTATAATCAAATGATCTTATAATATTGAGAGATTGGTGATACCCTTAACAAAAACTAAAAATTTCAGTGAGAGGAGTGTTTGAGGGGAAGACAATGAATCAAGCCTTAAATATCCAATTTGAGGTGCTGAAGGAGGAATCTACATCTAGGAAGAAATGTTTTGGAAATGTCAGATTGAAGTTCTGAGTAGTACTTAGAGACTGAGAGATAGTTTGAGGGGTCATTGGCATCATAGTGATAACTGAAGCCATATAAGTGGACAAGACTCTCAAGTCGTTGAGCAGAGAGGGAGCAGAGAAAAAGAACGAGAGCCCTGGAGGAACAACATTTAAAGAGTGGGAAAAAGATGAGAAATTGCCAAAAGAGACATAGAAAAGGTGGGCTAGAACTTTGGGAATTCAGTGCCATGGGAGGCAGTGGAGAAGACAGTGCAAAGGAGGGAGGGTTGACTGCAGACTAAGGAATGATGATAAATACAAAGACCACTGGATCAATCAAAAAGGATGTGTGAGTAGGGGAAGTTATTTAAGTGGAGAGACTGTTTGAAATCAAGATAAAAGCAGATGAGGAGTGATTGGGTGGTGAGGAAGAAGAATTAGCGAGTATATTTACTATTAAGAATCTGGCAGTTAAGGGAAGGAGGTATTGGTTGGTAGCTTCTTTGGGTTCCAGGGTCAAAGGAAGGTGCTTGCTTGTGTTTTAAAGGATGGGAATGACCTGGAAACATTTGTAGTCTAGAGGAAATAAATTTGTGAGAGGGATTAATTAAAGCTAGAGGAGAGAGGGGATGAAAGATAGGACAATTTGAGGGGTGAATAGGATATCCTGTACATGTAAAGAAGTTACCTTTATCAAGGAGGAGGGGCATCTCTTCCCATAATCCTAAGGAAGAAGAGATAAAGATGAAGTCACTGAAAGGGTAGCAGGAAAGGAAGCAAGAAATTGGAAGAGGTTACATTAGATGCTATTTGTTCCATCCTGTACTTGAACCATAATATTCTATAGAACGTTCCCTCAAAATTACTCATAAGCTTCTGCTTAATGAACCTCAATAATTTAGAAATTATTGCATTTTAGGGCAGTTAATTCTTCTGTAGGACATCTCAAACCATTAGCAGATTTCACCTTATATGAAGCTTAAATCTGCATTTGTGCAGTTTCCACCCATTGCTCCTAGTTCAGTCCAGTGATAGAAGTGATGGATCTTCTAACTCCTGAAACATCATATGATTACTTTCACTCTTTTTGTTTGTCATAGTACACCATTGACTCCTTTTGGATATTTAGTCAACTCAAGCCCTCAAGTCATAGAAACATAGAGAATTAGAAACTACCTTAGTTATCAGCTAGTGCAGCTTTTTAATTTTACAGGTAAGGTAATTAAATTCTAGGTAAATTAAGAAACTTGCCATTTCCTCTCTCTGAGTCTTTGTACAGGCTACCACCCAAACCTGTAATATGTTCTTTTCTCAGCTCTGCCTCTTAGGATCCCAAGTTTCCTTTAAGACTTAGCTCAAATGCCCACTCCTGCACAATTTTCTTTCCTGAATTCCCTTCCCCCAGTCATTTTATATATCCTTCTTAATGTACACAATGCAAACTTGTGATAAAAAGTAAGCCCCCCCCCCCATAAACACGTTTTTTCTCTTTGGTTTTCTAGCCCTAAGCATAATGTCTTACACATGTTGGGTACTTCATAAAGGCATGCTGAATTTAATTGTCTTAATATTTCAACAAGTCTTTAAGTTCTTTGGGAGAAGAAAGTGGTTAGTTATCTCTATATGTGGCATGTAGAATGCTAATAAGCGGGGAAACTGAGGTACTTTTCCAAGGCAAGATAAGTTCATTAATAGTGATATATTAATCTGTTAATTAAGCTGTGAATAAAAGTGGGTCACTCTGGCACCTCAGTAAAGCCATGTACCCAGATACCACCAAACCTATGTTTTGTATGCTTTGCACAAAGTAAGGATAAGAATGGGAACTAGAATGAAATTTCATTGACACTGGAAATTCCCAAATGTGCGTATACCCTACACCAAGGCAGGTCAGTAACTTCCTTGCAATGTACAGAAACTAAAAACTAGCTTCTTGGTTTGCAACAAATCACTGTTCTTCATAATTGGTTCTTTGACAATGTGTTTAATTATATGTATTAAAGTAAATTAAAATTATGTTGTATCATTTAATAATTGATTTTACTCTGCAATCAACCCTATTTCTTAGTTAAGTTAAAAAATAGTAGCCTTCCCAAATGGAACTAAAGGCATAATTGAATGACATAATCACTTCCAACACCTAGGGTATTTGGTGGCTAACCAAACTTAAACCCAACTTGAGACATCTTTTTATTTACCTGTTAACAGAAATCTGTTTAGGCAGAGCTCCTCCCCAGGAACAGTTCTTCAGTCTGACCTGTCCTTTTAAAACTATGGTTATTGATCTTTTCCAAGGGGACCATTAACCTGGAGGTTCGGATTTGGGTGGCTCTGATTTTCTAGCCAAGATTACTAGAGGTAGTTGGGGCCCTTAAAGCAATTAATATTTTGTAATTTTCAGAGAAGGACATGATCAGCCACATGTGAAGGCCAACTACATTCCTCAGTAGCAATTGATCCAAAGGTTTCCCAACCATACTGAACCCAGCTTCACCACCCCCTTTCCTATGTCTCAATAAAAGCAGATTTTTCTGTACCATCTGGGTCCCTGGCTTTACTGAGATGTTATAGCGATCCACTTTTATTAACAGTTTTATTAACAGATGAACATATCACTGTTAAAAAACTAATCTTGCCAGGAAAAAGAGTCTCAGTTTCCCTCTCGTTAGCATTTTACATGCCATATATATTTGATTATATATAGTATATGTAGGTATACGTTATATATAATTGAATATTTGTACTGTTAATGTATTTTTGCTTCATTTGAAGATCTTTCCCATCCATTCATAGGCTCGTGTGACCTGCTTGAAACATATGGAAGCCTAATTCACATGGTGGGAGGAACTTGCTGAACAGATAGAACAGGAATGGTGGAATGGAGCTGGGAAGAAACTGGTGAGGGCAGTTAGAGTTGAGGGGAGAAAAAGGACACAGGCAGGTACAGCTAGTTTTGTGAGTGTTTGCTTGTGGAAAGGCCCAGGGGGTTTGGGGGTGGGGGAAGGCTTGGGAATGGCATTGTTCCCTGCAGTGCTAATATGTTCTTGGTTACTACGATGGATGTGGCTTTCTTGTGTTGGGATTCAGTTTTCTGGTGTCTGTTTTCCATATGGAGAGTATGGTATACTTTGTGATTCAGAACTATGACGACATATTCATAGTCGCTGTCAGTGCTGTGAATATTGCCTTGGGGATACAATATTATGTATCAACTCACATAATAAATAAAATTGTGTATTGTGGTGTATAATTATAAATTACATAAGTTAGAGCACTTGGCCTAGAGTCAATAAGACCGAACTTCAAATCCAGCCTCAGGCACAGACATTTGCTAGCTGTGTGACTGGTGGGAAAGTCAGTTAACCCTCTTGGCCTCAGTTCCTCATTTGTAAAATGAGCTGGAAAGGAAATTGCAAAGCGCTGTAGTATTTTGCCAAGAAATGGGTTACAAAGTTACTGAAAGAATTTAACGATAAGAACAGCAAAAAGTATACATTACCTATAAACATGTATAATCAATGATTATGTTATATAAATATTGTATATGTTCTATATAACCATGTAATATAGTATGTAATCATGTGTTGTATACATATACCTATATAATTATATAAAATATATACACATATAGTAAAATATACACACATATACATGCATATGTATTTAGTATTGGTATGCCAGTATTTTTGGTGCCAATTTCAATTATGGATCTTTGGATAAAATCAGCAAAAGTCACAAGCAAGATTACCTATAAAACAAACATCTATAGACCCTGTTAGAATATTAATTCCCAAACAATGAAGGAAATCAAATATGACAGTAGTTATCTTCAATTGGCGTTATTTCCCCTGATCCAGATGAGTAGTATGTCTGTGTTATGTAACCAAATTTTTAAAAATAGTTCATAGATTTCAGCAACATTACAATGATATTTATAAATAAAACACAGAAAATTTCAGTGCAAAACTCAGTTGTTTATCCTGGAAATGTGATGAACTGAAATGATCCCTCCAAATATTGGCTTATATAAGTGAGAAAATTGAAATGATTGTGAAACTTCTCTGATCTATGAAATATAATATTTTAGCAGTTATATAAGATGTATCTATGAAAAAGAAATGCATCCTTACTAATAAGGCTGCCCATGATATTTTGATTATAACATTTTGAAGTGGAAGAGACTTTAAAGGTTTTCTGGTAAAATCCCCTATTTTACAAGTGAGAAATATATACCTACGTAGCATTAAAACTCAGGTTGTTTGACATTTTTTCCTGTCCTCATAGACTTATAAAATTGAAATAAAATTTATCTGAACACACTTTTAAAAAATCAGTCATATTATTTGTTAAATATCCAGTGCAATAACTAGGAATTCAAGGCGTACAGCATGGAGGAATGCTTGAGATAAGACCCCGAAGTCAGACATGAGGTGGTAGAACACAGATAGAGTGGGAAAGAATTCACTTAGACATGAGAAGGCCTCTGGATCCTTACCTATAGAGTAAGCCACTGCTTCAGCTTCTTTGTGCCACAGGTGACTCTTTAGTGGCCCATCCTAGTTGAGTTCTTTTCTAGATAATAAGTCCATTCCTCCAGGAAGATTTTTCAGTATATTCAGCAGTGCAGGATATGGCCTTTGACCTCCCTACTCCTTCCACTTTCTAGGAGTCAAAGGGTAGAGAAGAGGGTGTGACTGTTGTGTCCCTGGACTATGGAATATAAGACCCTTAGAAGAAGAATCTTAAAGAAGGTGTTTTAACCTCTCTCTCAAAAAGTTTCTTGGACTCAGTAGCTAATTAAAAGAAGGATCTTCTTTCTCTTGTATAGGTCTCATTCATATGGGACAGCTAGGTGGTGTAGTGGATAGAGCACCAGTGCAGGAGTCAGGAGGACCTGAGTTCAAATCTCACCTCAGACACTTGACATTCACTATCTGTGTGACCTTGGAGAAGTCACTTAATCCCAGTTGCCTCATCCTGGGTCATCTCCAGTCATCCTGATGTATGACTGGTCACTGGATTCAGATGGCTCTGGAGGAGAAGTGAGGCTGGTGACCTGCACAGCCCTCTCTCACTCAAAACAAAGTCAGGTGCAGGTCATGTCATTATTTCTCTGATGGCATGGTCTTCTTTCAGCCACAAAGGATGAACAGGCACACACATCTCATTTATATATACATTGATACCTCTTAAAACGAAATGTCTGACAGCTTTGAAAATAACATGTTGAACGCATACATCCGTTCACACAAACTGTATATAATAGAGATTTTCAGCATCACACATATTGTCTATTCTGTCCTACATGTGGAAATTTTTCCTTTCTGATGTTTGTTGAATTCAAAACAAAAGATTAAATCTAAAAAATGAAATGCTTAGATTCAATAATAAAAGAGATGAAAGTCAATTGGTATCATCAGTTGGGATAAGGTCAAAAGAGCTATAAATAACATCTGAGAAACTAAATTTCAGACCCATATCCTGTTACTCCAAATATCCATTTGTCACCAGACTTTAAGCTATTGAATTTGCTTTGGAGAATTTGCAGTGTGAGGCGTGTCAAACACTGTCCATTTTTTATGTTTAAATTCAAGCTTTTATCTTTTACCAATGGTGGTTTTCTGACATTCCAGTGGATAGAGAAGTATGAGATTACCAATAAGGGAATAAGGGCTGTTAAATTTTTTTACCAGTGGCATATCTTCCTGGCTCAAGGCTGAAGTGATCATTTGACCTTAATTACAACAACTTGTGATTGAATGTGCAGCTCCCTTAGATTACTCCTAATTTTAGAAATAGGACTCTATTAGTGCAATGGAATTGTATCATATATGTTTTAGAATCAATTGGAAACCAGTTCATTGAGGAATTTGGAGGCAGAAAACAGGAGGGATATATCATCATTTAATCTGTTTTTCTTCCAAAACGATTTCTAATCCTAAAGTATATCCATTCTTTTGGGGTGATTTCAGACAAATTGTCACTTCACTAATTAGTCATTGTCAAGACCTAATATCAATTAGTTCCACACTTTTAAAATTATACTGATCTTCAACAAAGTCAATAAACATTTATTAAGACAGACAGATAAAGCATTTATTAAGGACTTTCTATGTATCCAGCATCATGTTAATGCTTGGGAATTAAACACAAGACAACAAAACAATCTCTGCTCTCAACAACTTGCATTCTAAAGGGGAAAGACAACACATAAAAGGGCTGTTAGTTAGGGGTGCTGGAGGGGTGGTCAGAGAGTGGGGCCATGGCAAAGCCAAGGCTTTGGGAAATGATGTAAAAACACTGGTTTCCAAAGGCTCACCAGTGGGAGTCAGGGTGAGCTAATGGTGGAGTCCAAGTTTCCAGTGGCATGGCTATGGTAATGGAGAAGGAGCATGGTGAGGAAATTGCAGGAAGCATCACTTTATTCAAGACAAGAACCAGGTAGCATGGATATAAAGATAAAGAATGATAGATCCAGTAACAGAGGGTCTTACATTCTAAGAGGAGGTACAACACAGATGTAAATAATGGTAATTCAAGGTAAAAGAAAGCCAGATCAAATGCTATGAGAAATTTGAAGACCTAGTGAATAATATGGTCAAGGAACCCAGCAGCCAGACTTCTTTAAGACCCAAATGTCAAACAGAGTAACATGCAAGGTGTTATTAGTAAATGGGCTAAAAGGTGGTTAGAGAATGAAACTGATTTTTTGGGTATAGGAGTGCTCAGATTAAAAACTCTCTACCATTGCAAACTGGTGCATCTTTGCAACAAACCATCTTACGATGCTGAAGCTAAGTGAAGTTAAGTGAGTTGCATGGGTTCGGGCAGCCAGTGTCAGAGGTAGTGCTTGAACCCGCATCTGCCTAGTTCTGAAGCTCCCTCTCTCTATCAGTGAAAGTACCCCCAAATCTCTCTGGACATTTAGGCATGCACTAGTGTGCCTTGTGATAATACTGGGGTGGGAGGAAAGATGGGACAAGTAAGTTAAAATTAGCAGTATTGTTTCTGTGGAGCATGTGTGCAGTAAGTCTGGCCCACCCATGCAAGCCATCTGTTTGCTCTCTTTCATTGTCGCTCTACAGATGAGGCCTTGGATCAGAACACAATAAACCATTTTGGACTACATGATTCAGTAAACTTGGATATGTTTCCCACTTGTAAACACATCTTCTGACACAGATCAGTTTAGGAAAGGGTGGTGAAAATTATAAGCCAGTAAAAATGGCCTGTAGAATTTTGGGAATCTCATTGTAGGATTAGCTTAAGGATATGTGAGACGGAAGGAAAAATATATATATGTACCACCCTAAGGCTGTTGAGTTTGAGAAATCCTGGCATCAGTTTATTTTGGACAGGGAGAGATCTATCCAAAGACTGAGTGAGCCTTCAATAGACCAAACAGAAACAATGGATTCTTTGTTCAGCAAGGATTTATTGAAGCAGGGTTATCCATGTAGACTCCTCAGTGCTACAATTCAAGGCACATTTAAATTTTATTCCTCTATGCAAACTTAACATATTGTGAAAACACGTTCTTATTTTGAAGATATATATTTTGCCAAATATCTCTTGATACGGGTCATTTTTTATTTCCCATTGAAGGCATAATGTGGGGGGAGGGAGAACCAGTTGAATGCCATACAAATATACATGTTACTAAATTACAGTTGTTTTCATAGGGGAAAAAAGAAGAGTAATAACTAAGGAACTGGCAATGGTTAATCTGAGTAAGAGAAGAGTTAAAGGGAACATGACAGTTGTCTTCAAATATTTGAAGGGCCATTAGGTGTGGAAGGCATTAGATTGATTCTATCTAGCCACAAAGGAGAGAAGAGAAGCAGTTGGATAGAATTTATAGGGAGAGAGGTCTTGGCTCAATATTAGGAAGAACTTTTTGGACGGTTAGAACTGTCATTAAATGGAATGAATCACCTTGAAGTGCAGAGAGTTTTCCATCACTAGAATTGTTTAAGCGAAAGCTAGATGATCACCTGACATGGCTCCAGGCAAACATCCTTCTTTAGGTCCCAGACACATTTTTGTTATCCCTTGGAAGACTAGGATAAATTACACAATGTTACTCCTGAGGACATAGGGGATTATGTGCTCACTCCATAAGTATCCAAAACAACACAGCCTCTTAGGGAAGGTTTGGGGGATGCGTGAGCTAAGGCAACCAATGCTGTTATCATCCCCCCAAATCCAGTCACTCCTCCACCCCAGCTATGGTTGTGCTGGGATCATAAAATTAACCCACGTATATTAGATTGCCTACTATGTGCCAAATACTCTGCCTGGTGCTAGGACTATAAAGGCAAAAATAAAGCTGTCCTTAGTCTCAGGGATCATATTCTTCTTTGGAAAAGAACATGCACACATAAAAGTAGACACAAATAACTTTGTGGGTTTTTTTGTTTATGTGTCTCAGGAGGAATTATGTTTTGAATATTAATGAGATACTGATTTAAAGCCAAGATAGGGCCAGAATCTGCTAATCATCAAGGAGTGTCATCATGTAATTTAGCTTATTCTCCCAATGAAAAATCAGAATATATCAGGGGTTGATAGCTGGTCAATCAATAAACTTTCATTGAGTGATCATTATTTACCAGGCACTCAAAGAAAAATAAAAGACAGTCCCTGCTCTCAAGGAAATCCCAGTCTGATGGAGGAGACAACATTCAAGTGACTAAAATCAATAGAGGGAAGGTGCTACTATTATGGGGAAAGGAAAAGACTTTCTTTGGAAAGTGAGGTTTTAGCTGATATTTAAAGCTGATGCTTATAAAAAGGCATTTTCCAAGAACTATGTAAGGTAAATTGAATGATGTCTAATATAATCATCTTTCCCATGGTGCAGTATTTGGGCCATGGGACCTTTACTGAGAGGGATGCTTATTAGAATTTGAAGGCATTGATCTTGGAGGCAAATGGGATCACAGATTTAGAGTTGAAAGGGACCTTTGTCCAGACCTGACATTTTACAGAAAACAGGCTCAAAGAATTTAAGGGATTAATCCACCATTACATAGTTGCTGGGTGGGTTGGTTCGCTGCTCTTTTCATTACATTTCCATGGTACTTCGAAGAAAAGGAGAACAATTCTTAAATCAAGGCTTCCTGATGCCTGACTGCCAAATAAAGTCTGAAGGCAAAGTTACTCTATTTGTAGCAACTTTGCTTACTGCAATAGGGAATGGAGCATTCTATACTTGTGGTGGTTCAGGGGTTTTAATCATCTCTAACTTTTTGTGACCCCATTTGCAATTTTCTTGGCAAAGATACTGGAGTGATTTGCCATTTCATTCTCTAGCTCATTTTACAGATGAGGAACTGAGGAACTAAACAGGGTTAAGTGACATTTCCAGGGTCACATAGATACTGTCTGTGGTCAGATTTAAAGTCAAGTCTCCCTGACTCCAAGTCCAGCACTCTATCCACTGTGCTGCCTAGCTGCGCAACAAGGATCCTACATTAATTAGATGCTTTTTTTCTTTTTTAAAAATCTGGGCTAACATTACTCTTTACTGATGTGGATTTTTGAAAGTGGTCTTCCTTCTTTGGAATGAGGGTATACTGGAGAAGTATCTATTACTTTCTCTGTCATTGGTTCAGTGAAGTCCCATAGCCCTCACACTTCTTGGGACCATGCATTTACATCTTCATCCAGATTGTGTCCAGGAGTACACTACCACATTTCCCACTCTTGCTCTGAGAACAGTAATTATATCTAAAGAAGACATCTATTCAAATCTATTTTTGAAAAATGCCTTCTCTTGCCACTGCTTTTCTATAAATCCTTTGAATGTTAGCTCCTTGAGACCAAGGAGTGTTTTACTCTTTTATTTGCATTCCTTATACTTAACACAGTTCTCATCAGATAGTAAAGTTTAATAAATGTTGGGTAGTTATAATGAACAAGCTTGTTTCTGGAGAACTGGAAAAAAATGCTCCTCTCTTCTTTGTAGAGCAGAGGAATATTTTTGTAAAATATCATGTATCATCCTGTCAGGCTCAACTTGACATGTTGGTTGATTCTGCTGAGCTCTTATTTTTTTCTTTCTTTTTTGGTTTTTGTTATAAGGGGAACAGGGAGGAAGGGAGCAATATACCAGAAAATGAAGGTGAAATAAAACTACATATCATTAAAAATTACCAAAAAACCCCAAACCTTTTCTCAAAGCTCAGCTCAAACACCACCTCCTATATGAAGCATTTCATGTTCTCTTAGATATTAGGGCCCCCTCCTAAAATCCTCTTAAATTTACTTATATACATTTGAATAAATAAGAAGGACATATTAAGTATTTACTGTTTGCCAAGAACTGTGCTGAAAAATATGCCCTCAGATCGCGAAATGCCCACTAAAGGGGTTGCAAACAGAAAAAGTTTAAGAAGTCCAGATCTAGAGAACAGTACTAGAACTAAACAGCAGAAGTAACAGCCAGGTGATACAACGGATGGAGTGCTGGGTCTGAAGACAGGAAGACCTGAATTCAAATTCAACCTCTGATACTAGTTGTGTGACCCTGGGCAAGTCACTTAACTTCTGCTTGCTTCAGTTTCCTCGTATGTAAAATGAGGATAACAATAGCACCTAGCTCCCAAGGTTATTGTGTTGACAAAATGAGATAATAATTGTAAAGCACTTAGCACAGTGCCTAGCACATAGTAAGTGCTATATAAATGCTAGCTATTATTAAGTAATATACATTTCAGGAGTTATAACTGTCCACAAATGGAATAGGTTGCCCCCTCAAAATAGGCATCTCACAGTACATAAAATTGTTCAAAAATAGACCAACTGACTTTCTGTCAGGGATGTTTTAGATAGAATTTCTGTATTGAGTGGGAAGAGGATTAGATTACCTGAAATGTTCCTTCTGGAACTAATATCTGGCATCCTCATCCTCAATGCAATGGCAAGATCAATGAATGAAATTCAGAAATAACATTTTAAGGATGTATTTGTGTGGTGCAAATGTATGCCTTTTTAAAAATCAGATCAGTAGTTATTCCTTTTCTCCATTATCAAATACAGGTACTCTCTCATTTGAATGTACAATGAAATATATATATATGCATGCATATTTGTGAATAGTTATATGTCTAGAAAAACCACTCACATGAATACCTGCAAATGTACCTTTTAGCTTCAGAATGAATCACTTCTCCAGTCTTTAAAAATTACTTTACAAGTGCCCTTAATATTCCAGTGGTTTTAGCCAGTGAAATTGTTTTTGGGTCGAAGTAGGGTGTGATACACATGTGAAAACAATCGTCTCAACTTAGCTTACTGTCTCAGGGCTATGAATTTGATGTTGCTCTGAAAGGGCTCCAAAAAGTGAGATTCCAGATGTGGGCCCACTAAGACCACAGCAGCATGTTTACAGAAACTGCTATAAGCAGCATGTGCTCTACTATTTGCCATTACTTTAATGACTTATAAATTGAAATTTGGCAATACTTTGACTGCCCCATTGATACTGTATCATCTGTTTGAGCATTTAGCATAGCAGCAAGCCCAATTATTGCCATCAATTACTGGTATGAGTACTAGTGAAATCTTTTTCAGGTTATTCCCATGATTGACCTCAGAAGGCATAACATTTAAAACTATATTATATTTTTTCTGGCTCAGTCTGGCTGGAGAGTTGACATCAGAAAGCGTATCTGAGTGAGTAATATCTTCTGAAATACTGATGTTTGCTTCCCTGTGGTTGTTTTCTATTTCTATTTTTGACTACTCTTTGGAAATGAAGTCATGAAACTTGGCTTTCTCTTGCTTGATGACAATAGAATTTGTAACTTCAAACTAAGTCACCAAAGCTGGACCCATTTTCCAAGTCAGGAAATATTCTCCTCCAGTAAGAAATACGTTGAGTGATTTGTTCAATGACACCAAGGCCTAGAAGCTTCTTCAAACATAATAAGAATACTTGTGTGCTTGTGTTACTATATTTATCTGTATTTTTCCTTTTATTTTTATCTGGAAATTTTTTTAGTGCCACTTATTCTGCAATAATTTTTCAATGACCTTAATTCATCCTTTGCTGATATTTAAAGATTCTCACTGCTCTTTTTACTAGGAAAGTAGTGACAAAATTAATGGATATCAAGGTTCATTGAAACCCAAATCTTGCTCCCTTATTTCTGTATGTCTCAGATTCTTGAAATATGCTATTCTGATCAAAAAGCTTTCGGTAGACTTCAGGGTAAATTAGCTTTCTGTGTGTGTCTTAGAGAAGGGGGTGTCTTATCACGCATAAAGGTGGTATTATTTGCGATTCCCCTTCATTTAATGTTTCAGGTTTAGAGTTCCATTAAAGAATATTTGGTTAAGAAAAGAAAAAAAAGTGTCCTACTTCCCTGTCCTGGATTTAGCCACAGGATTGAAAATACATTCAGAGTAAATGCATGTTCAGTAAATAAATGAATGAATAACTAATTTCATTTCTCTCAGAGACCCCGGGGAAGATTAGAGAGAGAGGTGGTGGCAGTAACTGCACAGGGATAAAGGAGTGGCTGCTACATAACTTCCCTTCCCCCCACAATCCAGTTAATCCAAAGCAGCCAGCTGGTTCGTTCATTGGTTGTTGGCCTTTCTTGAATTGGACCAAAATGTCATCACTATGTTGCAGTAAAGGCACAGTGTGTCCAGCTGTGGCTGATCAGACCAATACTAGCTCAGAATGCTCTACCACCTGTCCAGCACAGATAATCCATATGAACATTTGAGATGGAGATGTCTCTATATTTGAGCATCTCCCATTTCTTGTGAGCTACCGCAATTCTCCTTCAGTCATGGAGAACAGTACCTCCCTTGATGTGGGCGCACCATATTGGGTGGTCCTTTGCCAGCAGCCAGCTAGCTTACCTTTAATGTAACCCTGTGTTTCTCTGGTAACAACCAAATGTATTTTATATGGGGAAATCTCTTCTGGCAATCAATGACTCTCAAATTGGTCCTAAAATGTATTAGAGGGGATATTATATGCAAAAATTTTTTTTCTTAATTTTTTTCTCAACATGGATGTGTAGAAAAATGAATACATAGCTATGATCCTTCATATACATTAATTGTACTTCTAATTCATCACTCAGAGGATCTTCTTTGCCATTTTCTGAAATGTTATTTTTCTATCAGATAGGTAGAAGCTGAACAAGAAGAAAATAACCAGAAGGAGAGAATGGTAAACAGTGTCAAATGGAGCAGATAAATCAAGAAGGATCAGGGCTTGGAAAAGACAATTAGATGTGGCAATTAAGAGATCATCAGCAACATATAAGAGAACAGGTTTGGTTGAGTAATGAGATTGGAAGTCAGATTGCCAAGGGTTGAGAAGTGAGTGAGAGGGACTGAATTGGAAACAAGTATAGATAAATTTTCAAGGAGTTTGCCAATGAAAAGAAAGACAAATAAAAGATCATAGGTTGAGAAAATAGTAAGATTAGTGAAGGTTTTTTAAGGGTTGAGGAGAAGGTATGCAAAGGGAGTAGGGGAAGAACCAGTTAAGGAGAGATTAAAGATTCAAGAGAGGGACAAATGTGTTTTTTTTTTAAGAAAATTACTTGTTTATTTTTACAAGTATTTACAATCTATTCTTCCAACTTTCCCCAATGACCTTTGTTAAAGAAAGAAAAATAAAACCCCATCATAAACATGCATAGTTGAGCAAAACAAGTTTTCATATTGACCGTGTCCGAAATTATGTTTCTTTCTGTATTGAAAGTCCCCAGCCCTTCTGACAGAAGGTGAACGACATGTTTCATCTAAAGTCCTCTGGACACAAGGCTTATAATTGAATTGCTCAGAGTTCTAACATCTATATATTTGTTGGCTTATTAACATTTGGTGTGCCCTCACTCTTCAGCGTAGAAGTCAGGGAGTATGGATGTGAAAAGCTGCATATTCAGTTAGATATGGTTGTTATGCTGGATAGTTTTGCTAAACTGTTTTCTTTTCTTTTTCAATATGTCTGACAAGGAATGGCTTGATGGGGAGAAGAGAATGAATATTGATACAAAAAATTAATAAAATTGTCCTCAACCTCATTTTAATATCAGATAACATGATATCTGGCTTCTATGGCATGAATCAGGGAATTTTCTAAAAGCTATGTATCCACAAAATCTTCCCAAATCCATTGGTTATTACCTAAAACTCCATCTCATGTTCAGTGCTTTAGCCTAAAAAAGCTTTGAAAATACAATTTTGCTCATGAAATAACAACTTGAACTCATGTACTCTAAATTTCAATCACGTACTCTTCATTCTGAGTGAAGGATTTCAAAGAAGTCGTTGATATGAGGGTAAGGACAGAGAGCACAAGGGCACTGGACAGCTTATAGGGAGAGGTTGTCATCACAGAAAAAGGAACAGAAAAATGGAAGGGAGGTCTGGGACACTAAAGATGAACTCCAGTTGTCTCAAAACTTTTTCTTGGGCAGGGACTGATGACCTTCAAATAGATCAGTTAAATATAAGGAGGATAATTTTCATGCCTTGGCTCTGTTTTCACCTATTTGTATTTGATGGACTGAATTATGAGGAATAGGGATAAAAATCTATTATGATGCAATCTCCTTTCTTTCACTTCTTGACACTTACTAGGTGAAATTGAAGCCTGGGGCCTGACAGCTGCCTATTACAGAATTTGCATGTTAAAGATTTTCATTGTTTTGCTTTCTCACATACTTTGGTAAAGGTGATCTTCACTACCAGCATAATCTGGCATGCCTCTGCATTTCGTTACCTTTTCAGTCGTTATTCAGTCATGTTTTAGTGACTCTCTGTGACCTCATGGGGTTTTCTTGGCAAAGACCCTAGAGTGGTTTGCCATTTCCTTCTCCAGCTCATTTTATAGTTGAGGAAATTTAGGTAGAGTTAAGTGACTTGCCCAGGGTCTCACAGCTAGTAAGTATCTGAGACCAGATTTGAATTCAGGAAGATAAATCTTGCTGCCGTCAGGCCTGGTTTTCTATCCACTATACCACCTAGCTACCCATTTTATTACATAGTTTTCATATATAAATTCTCATATAGAGCTAGAACTCAACTGACCCTGCTGGTTCCTTTTCCCACTGTTTCATTATTTTATCAAATCTTCCTGGTGCTTTTGGCGACCTAGCAACTCCAATATTTTACCCTAACACTGAATGGAAAATTTTCCACTTTTCCTCTTTTTTGTATAAATTGTCACTGTCTTCACTCCGTCCAATAATTGCTTGTCTGCAAAATCATGCTAGATAATATATTCTCTAAGATCCCTTAGGTGGTATAGTAGACAGAGTGCTTGTCCTTGGAGTCTGGACAATCTGAGTTCAAATATGACCTCAAGCATTTATTAGCTGTGTGACTCTGTGTGACACCCTCTCTTAAACTCTGTTTCCTCATTGGTAAAATGGAGATGATAATAGCACCTACCTCTCTGGATTATTGTAAAGATAAAATGAAATAATGTTTGTAAAGTACTTTGTATGCTTTAAAATACTATGTAATTATATATGTGTGTATGTATACATATATACAGATTTGTGTACATATATATATACATATATATATATATATATATATATATATATATATATATATATATTCCCTATTCTAGACTATAATCTAAGATCCTATCTATCCTTTTTGTCTCCTTGCTCTCTACCCCCTCTGGTGCCTAGCAAAATGCTTTGCACAAAACAGGCAGCTAAATAAATTTTGAATTGAATTACATCACTTTGTTGGGTGGAGTGCTTAGCAAGGTCTCACTGAATGTTTTGAGTATACATCTAGTATTTACAAAGTGAATATTTTTTCACAAGAACCACAGTACATCTATGTATCATTCTACACATTTTACAAGTAAGGAAACTGAAAGTTACAGAGATTAAATAACTTACCCATGTTGACACAGACAAAAAGAATTTGAAGTGAGTTTCTGAGAGACAAGAGGCAACAAGTGCCAGTCCAACCACCCCCACTTTCACTTGACCATCATCTACTCTTGGACCCTAATAGAAACAGCCCACGACCTGAAACTCAAGAGCCTTTGAGAAAGCAGTGTCCCTCAATCTACCGATTAAACTCTTTCAGTCACCTTGGAGGGATAAAATCATTATGTAGAAGGGGTCAACTTTCCTTATTACCACCGATTGCCAAGAACAGGCAGGTAGACAAGGATTTCAGAGAGAAGAGGCTAACCATCCTATCAGTTGCCAATCATTACCACCCATAGGATTGGCAAGCCAGCCTAGCTGAAACAACAAGACAGAAGGAGAGACAGGAGGCACCATGCACCAGACAAGTCACCACCACCACCTTGACCACTGTGGCGCATAAGTCATTGACAGAGACAACCTAAGCTCCTGAACCTAAGAATGTTATGTTTGGAATAGCTACAATTCATCTATGTGTATATATGTGTATAGGAGTGTATATAAACACATATGTATTTATTTATTTTGTTAAATATGTCCCAATTACATGTAAAAATATTTGTCAGTTCCAAATTCTCTCCCTTCCTCTTAACCTTCCCCCCTCCTTAAGAAGCCAATCACTTTTATATAGACTACACACATGAAGTCATACAAAACATATTTTCATATTTGCCATGTTGCAAAAGGAAACACAGACAAAAAAATAAGACAAGAAAAATAAAGTAACAAAATATGCTGCAATCTAGGTTCAGAATTCTTAAGTTCTCTCTCTGGAGGTAGATGGCATTTTTTTGTCAGGAGCTTTTTGAAAGTGTCTTGGATCATTGCCTTGATGAGAGTAGCTAAATTTTTCACAGTTTTTCCTTACAATATTGCTGTTCCATGTGCAATGCTCAGAACAGGTATACTTCTCTAACCCAGTAACTACAGACATGCTGGGAAGCAACCCCTATGGGGATGGAATCTGGCAACTCACTGTTCCTGCTGGTGCAACAGAAGATTCAAAGGCAAAGTTTTTGTTAAAATCCTGAGCATGGTGAAATGATTCAGTATAAGAAACTGGTATGCTTTTATCAGTGGAAATGACGTATTTTCTTTTTTCCCAATTTATTTATTTTTAGTCTTCAATATTCATTTCCCTAATTTTTAAATTTTCTCCCCCTTCTTCCTCTCTCCCTCCCCAATATGGCATGCAATCTGACATGGGCTCTATTCATACCTGGCAAACACATTTTCACCTTAGTCATGTTGCATACAAGAATTAGAGTGAAGTGCAGAAACCATGAGAAAGAAGCCAAACCAAACAAAACAAAGTAAAACCAAAAAAGAAAGGAAGGAAGGAAGGAAGGAAGGAAGGAAGGAAGGAAGGAAGGAAGGAAGGAAGGAAGGAAGGGAAGGAAGGAAGGGAAGGAAGCAAAGGAAGGAAGGAAGGAAGGAAGGAAGGGAAGGAAGGAAAGGAAGGAAGGAAGGAAGTAAGGAAGGAAGGAAGAAAGAAAAAAAGAAAGAAAGAAAGAGAAAGAAAGAAAGAAAGAAAGAAAGAAAGAAAGAAAGAAAGAAAGAAAGAAAGAAAGAAAGAAAGAAAGAAAGAAAGAAAGAAAGAAAGAAAGAAAGAAAGAAAGAAAGAAAGAAAATTATCTGCTTTGCTGTGCATTTCAACTCCATAGTTCTTTCTCAGTATGGATGGCATTTTCCATCAAGAGTCCTTTGGAATTTTAGTTCCTTGCATTATTGAGAAGCGCCAAATCTATCAAAATTAGTCATTGCACCTTGTGGCTATTTCTGTGAAGAATGTTCTCCTGGTTTTGGTCATTTCAATCAGTATCAGTCCATAAAAGTCTTTCCAGGATTTTCTGAAGTCCGCCTGTTCATCATTTCTTATAGCACAATAGTATTCCATTCCACAACTTATTCAGCCATTCCCCAATTAATGGACATGTCCTCAATTTCCAGTTCTTGATCACCACAAAAAGAGCTGCTATAAATATTTTTGAACAGGTGGGTCCTTTTCCTGTTTTTATAATGTCTTTGGGATATAACCTTAGAAGTGGTACTGCTGAGTCAAAAGGTATGCACATTTTTGTAACCCTTTGGGAATAGTTCGAAATTGCTCTCCAGAATGGTTGGATCAGTTCACAGCTCCACCAACAATGAATTAGTGTAGAAATGACATTTTTAAAAAGGCATTAATATCTGCTCTAAGGATCAGAAGGACCAACCTTTCCATTTGACTTGTAGCTATAAACACACACACACACAGTTATACGCCTATATATATATATATATGTGTGTGTGTGTGTGTGTGTGCATATATACACATACATACATGTATGTGTATATGTTGTCTCATCTATGAGAATGTGAATTCCTTGAGCTCAGGAACTATCTTATTTTTTTTCTATTTTTATCACTAGTTTTTAGCACAGTCCTTTGCACTTAATAAGCATTTAACAAATGCTTTATTTATTTATTATTACTATAAATAAGAACATTTATTTTTGTCTACATATGAGAAGCTGGGTCAGTTGCCTAAAGGTGGGTAGGGGATAAGAGGAGTTCAATGTTATTACATCCCACATTAACTTTTGCAGTACATCCAAAAAGAGTAGATTCTGGGAATATAGTTGTCCATTCTAAAGTTTCCATTCTAATGATGTCTTGATTCATAATTACCTGTATCTTATATTGGTAAGTTATGATAAAGAATGTTCCTCAGGTACAGGCCAAACGTGCTATGGCTTCTATCCAACCCTTTTTGCTGTCTTAAGGGCAAGTTGGTTTTTTTTTTGTTATTTTTTTTCTGCAAAAATAATGTTTTTTAGGTTCAGAACCCTGTACTGGTTGGTGTTGAAATTAGTCAGCTCTAAACATTACCAATAGTAGATAATTAGAGCTTAAACTAACTTTCCCTATGGAGTTTGACCTTAACTTAACATTTCTACGGAGCTTTGACAAGCACACAGTGTTCTTGGTGATTTGTTTATAATCTATTCTGTAAGGTGTTTTATGTTTTACCTTAATGACTGATTTTAATGCCTAAGACATATCTGAAAATAGGTTTTAAAAAAAATAATGACAGATTAAATTTTCAAAAGATCTTAGAGAGTTTCAGAAAGAGTTATTTTATGATCTGCTGAAGCCCTGGGGTGTTTTTTTTAAGTTACAAATATCTAGGTTTTAGGTTGAAAACATTCAACAATATATTTTTATGCTACTTCACTTAAGCCAATTTTCAAAATGTCAGCATACTCCATGCATCATTTCTATTTACTTAGGCCATTGCCAGTGTGTAGGAGAGAATAGCAGCTTTTTAGAAATTTGCCAGAAATATACCCAAGAGGCCATAGAAATTGAAATTGCCTTCAAACAAAGCTACTAATATAGCACCCTATCAAATATCACCATTAAAATTTTCATTTTTCAGAATTGGGGCAGGGTAAGTGAAAGCTGTCTGTAGGAAAATATGCATGCCAGACAGTAGGAATTAATGGATTGGTATTATATAAAGGTAGATTTCCTGCTAATATCTGCGACAAGAACTCCACTAAAAAGAATGCTAATGCGATTGATTTTTGACACATTCCTTTCAATAGTCTAAAAAAGCTTCATTCTGAAATTAAGTAAATTCCTTATTTGGTAAAGGTGTTGGAGGAAGGAGGATAGAGATGGAGAAGAGAAGATCAGAACTACTGAGAGCAGGGGTGAGAGGGAGATAATAATACTTGTAACCATGACTAGAATTGAGTTGTATGATAGATAAAAAGGGCACATACGCACATACACACTCACACACACACACACTCTTAATGTTAATTTAGTGCCTTCTCTCTGTTGATTATTTCCAATTTGTCCTGTATATATGTTCCTTGTACATGACTATTTGCCTCATTCAATTCGTAGTTGCTCAAGGGATGGAACTGTATTTTGTTTTTCTTTGTATTTTCAGCACTTAGCACAGTGCTTGGCACATACATAATAGGCACTTGATAAATGCTTGTTGACTGACTGAAAATATATTTCCCTTTCCCCTTCCCACTTCTCTTAGTATTCATGAGTTTTGTATACTGCCAGTTTTTATCTATGTAGTTTATCTACTCTGTCATCTATACGTCCATCCATCCATCTATCCATCTTTCTAGCCATCTCTCTCTCCATCCATTCAAGCCACCTGTCTATCCATCTACCCATCCATCCATCTCTCTCTGTCTCTCTGTCTCTCTCTCTCTGTCTCTGTCTCTCTCTGTCTCTCTGTCTCTCTGTCTCTCTCTCTCTCCCTCTCTCTCTCTCTGTCTCTCTCTCTCTGTCTCTGTCTCTCTCCCTCTCTCTCTCTCTCTCTCTCTCTCTCTCTGTTTCTCTCTCTCTCTGTCTCTCTGTCTCTCTCTCTCTCTCTCTCTCTCTCTCTCTCTCTGTCTATCTAATCTATCTACCTTTAGGCAACTAGCTATAAGAAAGTGACAAAAGCCTGGGGTTCACTGTTAAGAGACATGGAAAATTCTGGTTGTGCCACTCAGTAGGTTTAATCTTATAAGATTTTGAAGAGATGTGACTTTCTTTCTATATCATATTGATACCCTTATGTACATACTTAAATATGTGTTTGTACATATATGCATGTATGTACATATGTATACATATATTGTGTGTATATGTAAACACATATTTTTGCATGTGTATATGTGATCAAATGAAATATATATGCTGTTTTATAAATTGCTATTTTTGTTGTCATTATAAAATTATAATTGTAAACAGTCTGAGAGTTGTGCACAGTGCAGTTTTAGCGATTTTATTATAGCAGCCTTTTTAAAATTTGGATACTCACAAATATTAAATCAAGAATTGTACACAGTAGTCTGCCAGGAGGCACTAAATAAATGCTTGTTCAGTTGAATTTATTGAGTATCTACTCTGCCTTCAATACTCTCATTGTTGTAGAGACTACAGAAGTATAAGACAAGGTTCCTGACTTCAAAGGTTGAGATATTTTATATGTTGAGATAAAACTAATGCTCGAGACAATAGTGACTAATATGAGACAGTGTAAAATTTTAAAAAGAATTTTAAAATCATTTTAAAATCTGAGGCAAGTGTTCCATGGGGGTTTATATAATTGGAGTAGATCTAGACCCTGAAAAAAGGGTAGGATTTGAATAAAAAGAGATGAGTCAGGAAGAAAAATTCAGGGGTAGGGTTCCCAATATGAAAAGAGTCAGTTAGATGGCTCAGTAGATAGAATGCTGGGTCTAGAGTTAGGAAGACCTGAATTCAAATCTAGCCTTAGATATTTGCTGGCTGTATGACCTTGGGCAAGTTACTTAACCCTTGTTTGCTTTAATCCACTGGAGAAGGAAATGGCAATCCACTCCGGCATCTTTGCCAAGAAAACGCCCTGGATAATATGAGCCATAGGATGACAAAAGGTCATACATGAGTGAACAAACGAACCCCACCCAATACGAACAAAGGATTCCTTCTCTTGCTGAGACCTGACTCTTCTGTACCCAAGCTTATTGCTATCTTCAGTAATATCAAATATTATTGGTATTCCAGTCGATTGAAAAAGGTGAATGGGTGAAAATAATTTAATAAGTAACTAATATGCATGAGTCACTATGTTAAACTCTGAGGATACAAATGCGAACAAGTAAGACAGTCCTTGTCCTCAAGAAGCATAGATTTTCATAGAAAAAGATAACACGTACAGGTGAGTAATGGCCAGAAGTCTGGATGTGAGGGTAGTGTCTAGGACAAGGAAATCAGAGAGAATGGTGATTGGAGTCATAGGGCAATTGATTGAACTGTCCTTACCAGAAATGATATCATTGATTTGATGACTGTTTTCAGAGCTTGAAGCAGGCAAATGTTTAGGAAGTGGCATGGAGATGGGATGAGATAAGTCAAATGCTCACAAATAGGAACCCTAGGTGGCACAGGTGTGGTGGGACCCTCAGTTAGGGAAGGGAGAAGAGGCAGTGACTGAGGATCAGGCAGCCTAACTGGAAATAACCAGGAAATGGCTGAGACATCAGAGTGGTCTGAGCTGATGTAACAAAAATTCATTTATTCATTCACTTAACAGCCATTTGGGAATAAGCATTATTTAAAAAGCCATAGGACACAGTTTCATAAAAAAGTGCCTCTGTTATCTGGCATAGTCAAGATATTCCAGTTAATTAGATACGCTGGTGACTAGAAATATACACACGCACACATGCACATATTTGTGTGTATGTGTATACATACATAAGTGTATATGTATATATGTATATATAAACTATATACACATACAATGTACATGCATACACATACCTCACAGATACATGCATACACACATTCATACATAATACATACACAGTATAGTGTGCTGTATATATATTATATATACTTGTATAATACAGATATATATGTATATTATTGATTTAAAATTCATATTATTAAATAGTTTATTATATATTATAAATGTCTATGTAAGTTGAAAACTTGAAATATGCATAGTATATATTTTATTCATGCATGCATATATGTATACATACATGTGGCATGTATATATATGTATACAGATATACACCATACATAGATCTCTAATTTTCAAGAAATTTGAGAGATGAGCTACATGTATGTATGTACCATATACCATATACATGGTATGTATATATGCATTTATAAATGTGTAATGTGTACATTATATATTTATACCAAACATAGAAACTTCTGTGTGTGTAAACACTATGTTTAAATCTCCAATTTTCAAATAATTAGAGTAAAATGAAAAACATTTAGTAAAAAAGTTATCCCTGGACATCAATCATCCTTTGACAATTTGCAGGGTACTTCAATACCTTGTGTTGCTTGAGGGTCATCAGTAGGAATATCAATTATAATTGTATGATCAAAACACATAAATGATCAAAACACATAAATGGGACCTTCTTTTTATAGAGAAAAGTTTGAAAATTTGGCTTTTACTGTTTTCCAAATCTAAAAGACCTTCCCCTCTCCCCCTGACCAAATGTCTAAAAAAATTCTATACAGATCTGGCATTACCATATCTGAAAGATAGATAAATATTGTTGTACATGTTATATAGTTAGAAAAACTGCCACAAAGCCATGAGCCTACTGCATTGTGTAGGGGGTACAAATGTGAATTTAATCAAGAAACTTCCAATACTGGACCTACACCCAATACCTTTAGATCATGGTTTTTTGTCTTGTGAACTTGCTCAGCTTGTGTATTTTTTAAACGCACAGTCTCAGGTCTTAGACATTTAATATTAGCAGGGGTTTCATCTGAAAAGTGTCAGTTCTTCTGTGCTATAAATTTCATTAACATTGGATGTTAACAGTTTCATAGAGCCTATGAAAATGGTTATTGGAGTCCAAGTGATTGGAGTGGTGGATGATTAGAGTAATAAGGTGGTTGATTGACGCATCTTTACAGGAAATGGTAGTGTATCTTTGAGCCACAGTGGATTTATAGAAATTATGTCATGATCAACAAGGCCAACTCATCTTTTCTTCTGTAATTGTCCATTATGGGCCATATTTATACTTTCTGTCCTCTCCACAAAAAATTTTCAGTTTTCTGATCTCTGACATTTGTGATAGTTGTTTAAAAAGATTAGTTAATCCAAACTTGAATATTCCTTTCTTGTCATGACAGGGAATAGCATTTATTCTTATTACTCATCTTTTTCTGTCTGGATGGAAAATATTTTGACAGAGTTGATATAATGTACCTCCATGAACATTCCTGAATGTAAATGGCTCTTTTTAGCTTCCTGGCTATACAACATTTATTCTTTGCCTTTGTTTTTATCTCGGAACAGATTACATGTTCTATTGATATGTAATAATTGGAAGGACTATGGGATTGTTGAATATGGTGAAAAGAAAAATTAACCTAGAAGGTTCAAGGTAAAAGTCCAACCCCATCATTTTAGAAGTGGAACAAGTATTAGAAATAGATAGAAAAGCATTTAATTAATTTCTTACTATGTGACAAGAATTATGCTAAGCACTGGAGATACAAATAGAAAAACATCACAATCTCTACCCTGATGGAGCTACCATTTAAATTACGAGAGGCACATAGGGAAGGATTGAGATACTGGGGAGACCCAGTAACCATCAGAGGTTGGATGATAAAGCCCAGGAGTTCTTAAGATACGATAGAGTGATAGATGACAATATCCAGTAATGTGGATTACATTGCATCAGGGCAGACATTCATTGAGATCTGGGAAATCATTGAGACCCACAGTAACTAAGAGATTTACCCAAGTACACAGATAGTAAGTGACCAAGGTAGGGAGGCAGGGCTCACCCTTAAGTCTCAAGTCCCAGTACAGTTCTCTTTCCATTATACTATGATACTTAAAAAATGATACTTTTATAGTCTTTGGGTGTGGAAGTTTTGAAAATACTAAAGTTCTAGCCCTCTATGACAGTTTGATAGCTGTGTAGGGTGGAAAGTGCATGAGAATGGTAGTTATTTTGAGCTAAATAGACTTTAGATATCATTTGGTACCAGCAACTTAGCCACTGTATATTTGTAATTATTAAAACATATATGCATACATATACTTACATGTGTATATATGTATATATACATATATATATATATATATATATATTTCAATTGTACATTGCAATGATGCACTATTGTGGTGACTCCCAACAAGCTGGGGGCTCTAATATGCTGTAGTAAGATTTCAAAACCTATTTGAATATTCTTTTATATTTACATTTTTTCAATAAATAAAAATCTATTTTTCCTCTTTCCCAGCTACCTACCCCCATTGAAAAAGAAAGAGAAACAAAACCCTTGAAACAAATATGTAGAGCTGAATAAAGTAAATTTCCATCTTGGCCACTTCCATTTGTATATTACACGAGATTAACCTGTGTCCCCACTTTATTGAAACACCATTGTTGGTCTGGTACTGTTCTTCCTGAGATTATCTGTGAGTAATTCTGATTGAAAGTGGGGAGTGAAAGGAGTAAGGAATGAACTAAATCATTGTTGATCAACTACTGGTCTGTGGACCAATGCTAGTTTTACTTTTTCACAAATAATCTTAGCTACCATTTATAGCACATTAACTATATGCCAGGCATTATGTCATGTTCTTCATAATTATTATCTCCTGTGATCTTCACAACAACCCTGGGAGATAGGTACCATTATTAGTCCCATTTTACAGAGGAGGAAACTGAGACAAAGGGGTTAAATGACTTGCCAGGATCATACAACTAGTAAGTGTCTGAGGATGGATTTGAACTCAGGTCTTTACAACTACAGACCAGGGATGTATTCACTGTGCCACCTAGCTATTACCAAACCTTTTGTTTCTTCTTAAAACCTATAAAAAGCAAACACTATTAACGAGGAAGGCAAATTATGCCCACTCTTGATACGGTCACTAAGAACCTCTCTTGTCAGGCTCAATTTACTGATTAGAAGGTTCCAGTAACACTACACCTGGATTAGCGCAGTTGCTTGCTGTGTCTTGGAACATGACAGATTGCAATAAGCCTATTTCCAGTCAACCACCTATCAACAGGCAGTCTGAAATATCTGTTCCTTAATGATGTCCATGAAGTTAACTTAATTATTGTAGTCTTGTGTATAATGTTTTATTTGCTATGTTCCACTGGCCATCATAAATAGCAATGGAACATAGAGTTGATTTTAGAATAAGTGGAGGAAAAAAGGTCCATTTCTTGCATTTTTTCAAAGAAGTGACAGTAAATCAGGTTTGTCCATGTCTCATCAAAAAATGAAATAATCTTAAATAGAAGAAACCACTAGTTTTTATATAGTTGATTATTTTTTTAAATCCCTTTCATTGTTTTACTTGGATCAGAGGAGATATCACTAATACTCCAATCTTTATTTTGGTGAAAATTTTGTAAAATGAAAGCATGAAGCTATCAAAGGTCTCTTAACATTTAGGAGGAAAATCAAAAATTTTAAAATAAACTAATTAATGATTTTACTAATAAAAATCTCTAGAAATAAAATTAGTAGGGATTTATGTAAAAATCTCCTGTGAAGGTAAAGATATTTAATTAACAATATAACAATAACAATATTATTTATTATAACAAGATCAAAGCAAAGAAATTGGCTGGTATCTATAGTGTATAGTCACATATTTAACTGAATCAAAAAAGAACATTTAAAATGACATTTAGAGAACCCTTCAAATTCGGAAGTGAATATTTAAAACATGTTTTGCAGAATCTAGATATGGAATTTTAAATTTCAGTAATAAATTAAAAATTTATATTTAAAGTAATGTTTTGCTTTCTTATTGAAATAATATATACCTGTAACTCAGCATCCCAAGCTTTATCATAAGCTAGGCTAGGTTTGATCTTGGGATGGATATTATCCCAAAATTATGTATCTTTTTAAGATTATCCAGAATTCCCTTGGAAAGATTTCAGAATATCATTCCTATCTGGTTTTACACAAATATGTAATTTATATAAGGTACAGGACAACCTTTCGTTTACCCTTATTGAAATTGCAGAAAAAGATTTGTTTATTTGCAAAAGATACAATCTTCCTCCTTCTCTTGTGAGTTCTGTTTTCCCCTCAGACCCTAGTCAGTTCCCTAGACTCAAAGTTCCACTCTATGGTTTCTAGTCCTCTTGGAAAAAGAATAAGTTGGGGTTACTAAAGTCAACCCCATTCTCTTATTATTCTAATAAGTTCTACTTTCACTTCCATCCTTATGGAGTTCACTTCCATCATAAGAGTTTGGACTACTGGTGAAAAGAATGCTCTAAAGGAAACCCACTTCTCACTGGGCCTGTACTGGTTGAAAATTTCAAAGTAAGAGTGGAGGAGGGCAAAACCAGTAATGCATCCCACCTTCCTGTGACTTGGGCCTTTGATGTTCCTCCCGGTCTCATTAGAAGCTCCTCAAAAATAGCGCTTCTCTCTCTAAAACTCTGTGTCTCTCAGCTCTCTAAGAACTTGATACTAGCCAGGAAATCCCTGCCTCTCCTCTAATAGGGTGGAGTTCAGGAGCTTCTACTACTCAGTCATAGAGTTTCTCTGTCCAGTTCCTGTCAGTTCTTTAGCTGAGATGTGCCACTGGCTCTTCATTATTCAGTCTAGAAGCTTTGTGTCTAGGTGATCCAAAATCTTTCGTCTTGGGCTCTGTGGATGAGACCACAAATAACTGCAATGCCCTGATTTCCAAAGGCAGCCATAGGGAGAGGTTGGGCATGGAGTTTCCTATCATTACCCCTTTCTTACTCTCAGAGCTGTCTTGCCATTTGGTCTGACCTCCAAAAAAGAGCAAGATCAAAAAAGCAGAGAGTGCAGTTGGCTCAGTGTTTTTGTAGAGCACAGATGAGTGGCCGTGATCTGCACCAGTTGGAGTCAAGCAGTTCATCCTCAACTCATCCAGAAGGCCAAAGCAAATGAAGTTAACAAAGCCTCAGGAACAGATTTCTCAACCTTTTATCACATTAATTTGAACAGGAAACTCCCTGATCAGAGAATATTTATATGTAACTTAGGCAGCCAGGTGGCCCAGTGGATAGAGCATCGGGCCTGGAGTCAGGAATATTTGAATTTAAATCCATCCTGAGACACTAACTAAACTGTGTGACCCTGGCCAACCTTGTTTGGCTCAGTTTCCTCATCTATGAAAGGAGCTAGGGAAGGAAAAGGCAAACCACTACAGTATCTTTGCAAGAAAATTCCAAATGATGTCATAAAAAGTCAGATACAACTGCAACCACTCACCAACAAAAATATACATATATATGTGTATATGAGCATGTGTGTGTATGTATAGATGCATATAAATGTTCATGTAGATTTATATATGTGCATATATGCTTATGCATATTATGTATGTCTGTGCATATACACATGCAATGCAATGCATATACATAATTATGTGTGTGTATATTCCACTAGTCTTACTCCACTGTCTGACAGTTGCATAGAAATGAACCTGAATTCCTAAAAATTCTTTCATCAGAACATAAGATCTGTCAGTTCCTACCAAAGTAAAAACTCCTTGAATTTTGACCCAGTGGAAGATTGTATATCTAAGGCTACGGCATGGTGTGGTCATGACCTGCAATATGTTGTGTATAGGCACGCATAGAAACATATACACTTAGAATACATTGATTTATTCTGTAAATGTTTATTAAATTCCTATTTTTAAAAGACATTGTCTTAGCCACTGAGGATAGAGAAAAGAAAAACACAGCTGGGGAAGATGTGACATGCATACAAATAATTATGAT
This sequence comes from Bettongia penicillata ogilbyi, assembly GCA_023548195.1. Lineage (NCBI taxonomy): Eukaryota > Metazoa > Chordata > Mammalia > Diprotodontia > Potoroidae > Bettongia > Bettongia penicillata. The sequence goes on along the minus strand of JAJHZJ010000635.1, from coordinate 937,265 downwards.
ACAACATCATTTATAGTAGAGGTAAAGAAGGAATCTAGACAAAATGATATAGGAAAATTTGAGGAGAAAGAGATCAATTTTAGCTGAAGGATCAGAAAAAGAAGGAAGAGAGAATTTTTAAGACAAGCCATGTGAGGGAATGAATTCTGAGACTGCAAGATCTACAGAAAATGTATGAAGGTGTAAAAGTAAAGACAGGAATTAGGGAACAGCTAGAAATTTAAGTCTGTCTGAAACATGATGTCCTAGGAAGGGAAAAGTAAAATAAGGTTGTTCGTGTGAATTGGAACAGTGGTAATACCTGGATTTTATAGTGCAATTCACAAAATGATTGACATACATTCTCTCATTTTGACCTCCCAACAGCCATCTGAGGCAGGCACTATAGCTATTATCCCTATCTGATAGATGAACAAACAGAGGCTCGCAGTGGTTATTTGCCTGTGGTCAAATAGCTATTCAGTATTAAAGATAGGATTTGCACTTGGGACCTCCTGACTGAAAGTTCAGCATGGTATCTATTGTGCCCCTTTGACACACCATAAAACTCTGTACTTTGCATTTAATTCTTCAGTGAATAAGCAGGCGCTGAAGGAAAGTGACCATGTCAGAGCCCAGCATTAGGAAGAGCTTGGCAGCTCTGTGGATTATGAATTGGAGAGAGGAGAGACTGGAGGCTGGGAGACCCTTTAGAACGCTATTACATTCGTTCTGGGAAAAGGTGATGAAAGACAAATTTCCAGGTAGTTGACAGCATGGGGGACAGATACAGATGTGATTGGGAAGGTCTAATAGACCAGACTTGGCAACTTGATGGAATGTAACAGATGAAGCAGGAAAAATCATGAATTTTAAGGATGTGAGTCATCTTAGGGACCCAGAGTATAAAATTTTATTTGTAACATCTCAATGAACTCCCTTTGTTTCTTTGTTACATGTAGTATAATACCTGTGTTCACATTTATTAGATACAGTGCATCAAATCTCACATTCTGTATTCAGGCTACAGGGACTTAATGATATTTGTACTCGCAAACAGCTCAGGCTACACAATATTCTTCAAGATATCCGGTGCAACTTCTCTCCTCCTGTATCTTCGAAACATAGATAATAGTGATTATTTCCTAATGTGAGCCATAGGAATGGCAAGAAGGGAGTAAATCAGAGGGAAAGTTAGAAAAGCAAAAAACCAGGCATACAAAGTTTCCGAAAAGATTATTTCAAATGTAGACTTGGTTTCCAAGAGATATCAATGAATGCCCTCACAATTTACAAATATTGACTTACAAAGAAACAGGTATTGTTTAGGACTGAAGATTTTGCTATTCAGTTATTCTACTCAAACGTCCTACGTTAGAACGTCCTACATACAGTTTCCCTTTCTAGAGGGCTCAAAATACCAGCTCCCTCTTTATTTGCCCTCAGTTGGTCTTCTTGATTTCAGCTCCACCTCCCCTGCCATCATGTCCCTGAGCTAAGGATCTTCAAGCACTGCCCCTTCCCTCCTTTGTCCTACGTTAGAAAGTGCTGGATTATTCTTTAATTCCTGACATTTGCTTCAATTGATAGCTTCCACAGTGAGAATCAAAATCTACAGTTACAGTGTCTCTACCAATATGCTTTTGGAGGAGGTATAAATGTGTGTGTTTGTGTGTGCATGTGTGCTTAAAGCCTCACTAAGTTTTTGAGATACCATACATATATGTATATTTGTATATACATATATGTATAAATACTTCTTGTTCAACAATTATATGGATAGCTTCACAATTTAGAACTACATTTTATCAAGTACAAGCATACATATGGGAGAAGAGAATTGGTTCTGGAGTCAGAAGACTTCCACTCAAAATCTAGCTCTGTTACTTGTCCTTTATATGTGACCTTGGGCAAATAATTTAACTTTTCTGTGTCTCAGCTTTCTCATGTATAAAATGGGGGGGGGGGGGTTGGACTAGATGGTCTTTAAGTTTGCCTCCAACTCCAATATGATCCTTTGAAAACATTCTCTTGAAGTTGAGACAGTGGTAATTCAATTCAATAAGTATTTATTGAGTAGTTGCTATAGACAGAACTGGGCTTAATGCTATAAGATTAGAAAGATGAGTGAACCAGCCGAAGAGTTTATCATTTGGTCCAATGAAGAAGAAAACTGTACAAATAAATATAATTCAGTTTAAATGATAAAGTGTGGACCTTAATAGAAGCTAATGAGTGCCTAGTATAGAGTGGTGGTGGTGGTGGTGGTGGTGGTGGTGGTGGTGGTGGTGGTGGTGGTGGTGGTAGAAATAGAAAGGAAGGAAGGAATGAAAAAGATATTGTGAAGATAGACTCCAGAGAACATAGAAAACTTTTAGATATCTCATGTGACATCTTACTGAGCCTTAAACACCAACAGATCCAAAAAAGAATTTATATTTTTTCCAAATCTGTCCCTCATCCAAACCTTTCTATTCCTGTTGAAGGTATCACCATCCTTCCATTCATTAAAGTTACAATCTTGTATTGTCTTGGCTATTTTCCTTTCCTCAACATTCTGATCCATAAGTTGTCAAATCTTGTCAATTTTTCCTCTACAACATTTCTTTTATTTTTTCACTTCTCTCCACTCACACAATCTCTATCTCTGTCCAGGTCTGATCACTTTTTGCCAAGACTATTGCAATAGTCTTCTAACAACTGTCCCCACCTCCAGGGTCTCTGAATAACCTTCTGATTTTTATATACTTCTAGTCTCTCTGCTCTACAATACATCTATAGCTGTCAAACTAATATTCAATAGCTTCTCTATTTAGTTTGCCTCTACCATCATCTTCATTATGCCCTGCCCAGTAGAAACTAATCGCCAGATAAACACATAGCCAGGTTAACTCATTATCATGGAGAATGTGTCTGCTTTACTTCTCGGACCTCATCAGTACCCTCAGTTACTTCTGTCTCACTGATTGGAGGGTCACAGGATAGAGCAAAAAACTCCTACATACAGTTTCCCTTTCTAGAGGGCTCAAAATGCCAGCTCCCTCTTTATTTGCCCTCAGTTGGTCTTCTTGATTTCTTCTCCCCTGCCATCATGTCCCTGAGCTAAGGATCTTCAAGCACTGCCCCTTCCCTCCTTTGCAGCTTCCTTTTGTGTCATCTTCACCCATTAAATTATAAGCTCCTTGAGGGAAGGGACTGTCTTTCTTATTTGAATCCCCAACGCTAGTGTCCAGCATATAAATGCACTTAATAAATATTTATTGTATGGTATCATATCCTATTCCTAAAATATAGGCCTGACCATGTCACTTACTCAAAAATCATCAGTGTTGTCTCTGACATAAAATATAAACTTCCTAGCTTCCTGCAATACTTAGCTCAAATCCTGTCTTCTGCAATAGGCGTTTCCCAGGGGTGATTCCTCCTTGTCCCCAGTGCCTTCACTCTTGACTTCACATTTATGTATAAATATATTTATATAGTTGTTTGCAATATTGTCTTCTCCATCTGCATTAAAATTTGAGCTCCTTGAAGGTAGAGACTGTTTTCACCTTTCTTTGAACCCCCAACCCTTTGGATAGTGTTTTGCACACACAAAGTACTTAATAAATGTTTATCAGTTGACCGACTTCCACAATCTGGCTTCCACCAACAGTAAGCAACAGTGTCAAAAGTCACATTGGTTGTAAATGACAGGGTTTATGAGTTTGGATCCAATTTCACATAATTTTGTACAACTGGAGACTCATTTTTACTGATTTTTTACCTCCCTCCAGAGTGGTGTTCTAATGAAGTTGCTTTCTCCCACATCGATATAGTTTTCATTCTCCTGACATTTTAAATTGTTGTCTTTATTGTGTACCCGCACCTTGTCCTCTTTCCAGCCTTCTCAATTTCAAACAACGAAAACCAACCGAATCAATAACTTCCGTAAGCCCTAGGAAATAGTCCGGAGCAATCAGACAGTACTCCTTGTGTGCTTGCCTGCTACAGTTTATTGTGTTCTGTTTACTTAATTTGTTATTATTTTCCCATTATTGCTTTAAGCATCTGCGACAAGCATGAAAAAACCTTAACTCTTTTGCATTCATATTTTATTATTTTGAATAGCATGATTAATATTTCTAATAAAATTATCAATTTTTCTTCAAATCTGTTATTTTTTAAATGTGCCACATGCTTAGGTATGATATTAGTACTTCTAATGAAGGAGGATTTTTCTTTTCCTCCAGAGAGATATGTCTCCAATTTCAGTGTCAACCAGAGGAAAATTAGCATATAATATATACTAATATCTCAATTAAATTTACTCAGAATTAATTTCATTTATTATAAGAAAAATAAAACAAAAATAAGTAAGTTTCATACAGAATGCTAAGCATTATTCATCATAGGATGAACACTAGGGAAATTGCCACCAAGACATCTGAATACAGATAGAATGTCCCATGCCAACCCCAGCAATATTTGTGTAGCAGTGAAGGTATATTGACTGCTTTCTTATTATTCCCATCTGGACAGATGTGGAAAGTGGACTGATGGGCAACTAAGTAGCTTGCCAACTGTCCCAAAGTGAAATGTGAGCCAATATTTGAGACAAAATATAATTTTGAATCCAAAGCTCACTAATAGTGGTAGCAATCACATTTGCTAGTTCTTTCATTAACTTCTACATGTTCTTTTATATCAGCCAGGTCAAAGGCATTGCTCAGTGGAGCCATATGTCCCCTTACTATTTCCTTACATTGCCATAAAAGGCAGTAAGAGGTACAATATACAGGACTCTGAACCTGGAGTCATGAAGACCTGTGTTCAAATCTGTCCACAGCATGTACTAGCTGTGTTATCCTGGACAAGTCACTTGTTGTCTGTCTCATTTTCTTCATCTGTAAAATGGGATAATAATAGCATCAGCCTCCCAGGGTTGTTGTGAGGATAAAATGTATGAAGTACTTTATAAATCCAAACATGTTGTTTGTATAAAAACCAGCTATTGTTTTTCTTAACTAATAGTCTAGGCCTCTCTAATATTATAGGCTTGTTGGGTTCATTTCTGGGGACCAGATCTCAAAACGATCAATTTCTCTCTTTGGTTTTTGCCCCTGAGTTTGCCCTCAGGAAAATCTCCCAAATAAAGCTTAGATAGAGTATGTTTAGCTTTTCCAAAATGTAGATTACAGAGTTCCTAACTTATACACAAGAACTCAATGTAGCAATGTAAGTACCAGATATAGGATAAGCTTTATTTGACTCAACACAGAAAAGTGCATAGGGGTCACAGGAATACAAGAACACATGCAGAAACAGACAGCACTAATATACTCCCAAAGGGGTGTGTGTTAGTCCTTCGTTGCTGAAGAGGACTATGCCATCAGAGAAATAGTGACATGACTTGCACTTGACTTTATTTTGAGTGAGGGAGAGCTGTGCAGGTCACCAGCCTCACTTCTCCTCCAGAGCCATCTGAATCCAGTGACCAGATATTCATCAGGATGACTGAAGATGACCCAGGATGAGGCAATTGGGGTTAAGTGACTTGCCCAAGATCACACAGCTAGTGAGTGTCAAGTATCTGAGGTGAGATTTGAACTCAGGTCTTCCTGGCTTCTGCACTGGTGCTCTATCTACTGCACCACCTAGCTGCCCCTACTCACAAACGTAAAGACTTTGTTTGAGCTGCTGAATAAGCAATCCCCTTTCTGTCAGACATACATTGTCCAAGTAATTTACCGGCTTTGCTCTTTGAAGGGGATGCTCTTTGACATCTATGGCCTATCTTCTTCTTTTTCTAAGACACTACATCAGGAAATCTCTTACAGGATCAGAGATTTAGAGCTGGAAGTGACCTTAAAGGCCATTTAGCCCAATCCCCTCATTTTACACAGGGGAAACAACACAAAGAAGGATTAAGTGGGTTGAACAGGGTCACAAGGCTATCAAATATATGGGGCAGAACTGAAGTCGTGTCTTCTCAACTCCAAAAAGAGAGGGTTTCTGAACTCAATTTTAGGATTACCTACAAATCGATTTCCAAAGCTAATGCCCCCAAGGAAATCTCCCATCTCTTGCTAGAAAGCTAAATTCCAGTATTACACTGTCTAGGCAATTCACGAACAGTGTCCTTCAGCTCCCCCTTCCGGTTGTATATTAACATATTTGCACACTGCCATGTACATCTGTAAAGAACTATTGCAGCTTAGGGGTTAGTTTGAGATGGGGAAACCTGTACACCCTTCCCTGCCCCTTGTTTTGATCAGAGCCCTAGAGGAAAGATCAACGTGGTGTTCTAGAGAGTGAACTTGAGAAAATGCATAGAAAAAACCCAAGCCAATTCAGTCTCACTTTTATGGATAATAGAAGGAATGGCTTCTTTGAGAAGAATTTATCCTCAGTCAAGCAATTATAAGGAGGCTCAGAAGACAGCCTTTGTCTTTTTATTCTTTAAGTTCAATGGTTCTTTACTTCAATTTTGTTAATTTCTTTTCAATTTTCTTTTTTATACATTTTCTTTCACCCCAATTACGTATTAAAACAATTTTTAAACATTTTTTAAAGTTGAATTCCAAATTCTAACCCTTTCTCCCTTCCCTCCCCAGACAGCAATCTAATATAGTTTATACATGTGCAATCATGTAAAACATCTTTCATATTAGCAATTTTATACAAGAAGAATTGAATTTAAAAAAAACTGAAAGTGAAAAATAGATGCTTCAGTTTGTATTCAAACAGTGTCCATTCTTTCTCTGCAGGCAGATAGCATGCTTCATCATTGGTCCTTTTGGATTGTCTTGGATCACTGTATTGTAGAGAGTAACTAAGTCATTCACAGGTCTTTATTGCACAATATTGCCATTATTATGTACAACATTCTTCTGGTTCTGTTCATTTCATTTTGCATCAGTAAGTCTTTCCAGGTTTTTTCTGAAATTATTCATCTTGTCATTTCTTACAGCAAAATAATGTTCCATCACAATTATATACCACAGTTTGTTTAACCATTCTCCAACTGATAGACATGATCTCAATTTTTAATTTTTAGCCTTCATAAAAATAAACCTCCACTGAGCATGGGATCAGGGCTTACAGTGATCAATGCACTCCACTAACGGTTAATTTTGTGCCTATTTTTGCCATTCTGCGACATCTATCCATGGTTCCTAATTCTATTCCCTGAGTAACTCCAGTGTCCCTTCAACACATCAGCATTTCAGACACTTGAAGATATCTTTCACATTTCTCTTGAAGTCTCTTTGCTTGACTAGACAGCCCAGTTCTTTCATTTGGTCCCCATATGACATAATTTCCAATCCTCTGATTATCATGACCACATTTCTCAGCATGTGATTATATATGTATATACATATATATATATATAATTTTCCTTCTAAAACATATCTTTTCTTCCTAAAGTTCCAGAGTTTTAAAATACAAATAAAATTCCTAATGTGTGAGCATATTTTCAGAATTTTGATTCTTATCTCCTGAAACGCTTTCATTCCAAGCAGACTGACAGTCAAGAATGATTCAGCTCTCATGGAATTATTACTTTTCTTCACAATTTTAGACCCAAAGATATATAAATGTTATTAGTTAAGGCTCAACTTAGGCCAAATACAGTGAAGAGACAATAGCTATTGGGAAATACACTCAGTAGTGTCCTCTCGATAGCACTGTTGAAAAAGACAATCATTATTGACTCAGTCCCTTAGACTTTCATGTAATTCTATATGTAGGAGCATGATTCACAGAAATAAGGTAATGCAGTTCCTATTGCCAATATTTATATAGACCTTTAAAGTTTTCAAGATTCCTCATTGGAGACTCCTAACAACCTTGCGATATAGGTACTATAAATATTATTATTCCATTTTCCACATTAGTAAAGTATAGCTCATAGCTGGCCTTAAGGGACACGCCCAGGATTGAATATGTGGTAGATATTAAGGGCAGGAGTTGAATATAGTTTCTTGTCTCTCATGTATGTGGCTTCTAAGATAAGAAGTGGATCTCTGGACAGATGGGAGGCTCTTGGAGACTGAGCTATATAAAGTAGTTTCTGCTTTGGGTTTAAACACTAGGAAAATTGGCAGCTATTGGGAAGGCTCTTTCTGGAGAAAGAACTGTATAGAACTAATTTGTGGTGTCAGAAGACCTCAGGACCCCAACTTAACATGTGTACACTGGTCTTCACTTTTATTGTGTCACAAGATGCCTTTATGCAAACTTCTGACCTGTGCCATCCATCAGGGTTGGGTCTAGTCATGTTAGTGAAAGAGAGGTCAATCTCTTGTGAAAATGTAACCCATACTTCTATGGCAGAGCTGATGTTCCCTACCCTACTTTAACTCCTAGAAAAAGGCAACGGTGGACCAGCAGCAGGATGTGGAGGTATGAAGCTGTGGTGATAAGTAATGTAAGATATACTAAAGAAACAAGGATGTCCAGTGCTTCACAAAACTTAAAGTACTGTGTATAAATCAATTATTATATTCTTCTTGGCCAGGGAGGAGAGGGAGATGATTTAATTGGAAAAGGGTACTCCTGGTTAAAAAAAAAATAAACACATCTTCCCTCTATAAGTGCACAAGATAAGCACCCAGGGTTTTAGACAGTTGTCTGGGGCTCCGAGAGTTTGAATGACTTTCCAGGGTCACACAGGCAATCCACACAGAGGATGGATTCACACTCAGGAATTCCAAAATCCACCAGTTCTCAAGTCACGTTGCTTTTCATTGTCACCACAATGAGAATAAATTCCATACAGTCGGAAAACTTTATTTGAAGTGGCAAATTCATTTAATAATTTTACTTTATTGCCTCTCTACTCCACTCCAAAAAAAATGCTGGATGAAAATTAATGACTGATATCTAAGACAACTAAAAATATATTTTTTATCTATCTCTAACACAGTGTCAGTAATGGGACCCATGAATTCTCCCCTCTGGTCTGCTATCTTATAATGAAATCCTTGTGTTACTTTAGGAACTAAAACCCCTTGGGTAGAGTTGAAGAGGGCCTTGTATCAGATTAAGATACGTAGTATTGTGAACAGGGTTTTGATATTACTCTGACAGAGCTAGAGAAAATCACAGACAACAGATGTCTTTGAATTCCTAGATATATTTTACTATTCTTTTTTTGTGCCTAATACCAATTATACTTTCACACATCAAGTGCACAATTTCAATTTATCAACAAATATTTATTGATTGAGTGCCCACTATGTTCTAGACATTTGTGTCTATTTGGAAAGGGATACTTAAGGTGTCATAGATTCCTTTATGTTCCCCATGGATTTGGTGTTTGCTTGTGGTAGACGGAGTGGAGAACATCACGTCTCCACAGAAGTATGGTCTACACTTTCACAAGGGATTGACCTCTATCCTGACCTCTGACCTCTATTTGGTTTCTATAGGTTCTTCTCCTCCTCCTCCTCTTCTTCTTTATCTCCATCTCCTTCTCCTTTCCCTCCTCTTCCTCCTCCTCCTTCCCTTTCTCCTTTCTTCCTCCTCATCTTCCTATTTATCCTTCTCTCTTTCTTTTCCTCCTTTTCCTTCTCTTCCTCCTATTCCTCCTACTCTGTTACCTCCATGGAGGTAAAATGGTGTTAGTGTTAAGAACCTGCTGTATACTTTAAGGAGTTCTGCATCAAAAACAGACCACAGACCCATTTGAGTAAAAGGCCATGTTTCTGACATGATGTCTTAGAGGATGCCTTAGAAGACATAAGTACCAGGACATGAACTTAAGCATACCATGGGTAAAGACAAGGCTGGCTTTAAAAGTAAGCAGCCACCAGGCAGTAAGGGTTGAGAGGAACTGGAAGGAGTGCTTACTTTAAATTATTCTCCATAATGGACTGATTCAAAAGGCAGCAGATATCTCATTATTAGAAATCTTTAATATGAGGTTAAATGACCATTTGCCAGGTGTGTTATGAAGGAATGCCTGGAGATGGATGATGACTCTTCTACCTGGTGAGAGGATACTATGGTTATGATTTTTAGAATCAATGAATGTTAAAAGAAAAAGAGACTTGAGATCACCTGGTACTAATCCCTCATTATACAAATAAACTAAGGCCCAGAAAGGTTGAGTGACACATTCAAAGTTACTATAGTTGATTATTGGCAGAAACTGACAGGGTTGAGTAGACAGAAAAAAGGAAACAGGTATTTATTAAGTACCTGCTATGTTCCAGGGGACCATGCTAAGTGCTTTGGTTATCTCATTAGATCTTCAAATCAACATTCAGAGGTAGATGATATTATTATCTGCATGTTGCAGTTGAGGAAAGCAAGGCCAACAGAAGTTAGGAAATTTGCCCAGAGTCATATGAGTACTAAGTCTCTGAGGTTAGATTTGAACTCAGATTTTTCTGACTTGAACAAGTGTTCTTATCCACCATGCCCCTTCACTGCCTGAGATATGGCACTAGACCAGGTCTCCTGGCTCTTTAGTCCAATACTCTTTCCCCTATACCACTCTTTCACTGAAGATATTTTTTCATATTTTAGTGAAACTATATCATACTTTCACACTTCAATGAATATATGATTATCAATATAGGCACTCCTTTCAGTAGTGCATCAGTGCTTCTTATCCTACATGATTCTCATCTAAGTCATCTTTGTGACTTCCATCCATCATTCTCAGTTCTGAAGTTTAGGGCCAAACAGAACAATTATATTCCTTCATTCAATAGCTCCTTAAGTAAGTGAAGACAGTTATCACTTGCCCAATAAGTTTTCTCTTATTTTGGTTAAACGTCATCAGTTCCATCAGTTTTCCTATTGTATGAGTTCCAGGTCTGACACCTTCTGGTTACCCTCATCTGGAAACTTTTCTGCTTCTCAATGTCCCTTCCAAGATGTAGTTCCTAGATTTGAACAAAATACCCCAGATACGGCTTGACCAAGTCAGAGTACAATGGGACAATTACCTCCCTAGTCCTTGAAATCATGCATATTTTAATGCACTCTAAGATCACGTTAGTTTTTCTAACTTTGATATCACACTGTTGACATAGGTTGAGCTTGCATTACACTAAAACTCATGTTTTCCAGACAAACTTATCTCTAACCATGTCTCCTCTATCTATACTTGTAAAGTGGGTTTTTTAAGTAAATCCAAGTATAAGGCATAGAACTATATTTGTTCCTCTTAAATTTCATATTATTAGATTGAGACCAGTCATCCAACCTGCCAAGTTCTGTTCAAATTCTGACTATCTTCCAGGGCATTACTTATATCTCCCAGCTTTGAGTCAGCTGAAAATTTGATTAGGAAGTCATCTATACTTTTATCCAAGTCACTAATAAAAATGTTATATCACACAAGGCCAAGCACACATACTTGGATACTTTGCTGGCTTTCTTCTTCCATGATGATATTAACTATTAATAATTAATTTAGCATTTTATACAATAAAGAAAATTTATATCCAGATAATTATATTACCATCTATCTTCAGTCTCTTTATGTTTACCAGAAGAATAGCTTTAAAGATCATCAAAAGCTTTACTAAAATCTAGGAAAACCATACATACATGCTACCCTCTCTCCAAACCCATCAGTTTCGCACCCAAATGATTTTAATTATGCTGGCATGTTAACACTTTGTGATCACTGCTTACTTTTCTAGATATTCACTAACAATCCCTTTAATAATACATTTATTATAACATTTGACCAGATATCAAAGTGAAGCTCACTGGTCTATAGTTGGGAGATGTAATTTTTCTTCCTATTTATAAGGAATGAGATAAAGTTTTTGGATAAGATAGTTTCTAAACTCTTCCACATGACATTATAATGATTTAGTTTATATTAAATTTCCAAGGGACATAGTAATATCTGTTCCTTATATCATTTTCTATTTTTGGTTTTTAGGGTTTATTTAAATGTCAGGTGGATCAATTTGAAATTCATTCCATAACTTCTTTATCCTTTCTTTTAACTGGTGTTCGCTGTAATAAACTAATGCTCTTATTATACACTGCTGATTTATCAATAACTCCCACATTTCCCATCGTTAAGGTGTAGTCAGTTTAATTTTTTGATGTTATCTGGTGTTTGCTATTTCTAGTACCTTTTAAAACTCTTTGAAAAAAAGTTTGTTTTAATATTTATTGATATCTATCTTTTCTATTGTGCCTTTTCCACTCTAAATATGTCCTTCTGCCACCTAGACAGACATCCCTTGTAATAAAAAAACCACACCTAATAACATATTAACTGAATATGATAGTATATGCAGTGTTCCAGACACATACATAGGTCTTGATCTCTTCAAAAAAGGGAAAAATTATATTTCTTCTTTTTAAAATAATATTTTATTTTTCCCCCAATTACATGTAAAGACAATTTTAACATTCAATTTTTTAGAAATGTTGAGTTCCAAATTTTCTCTCTCCCTCACATTCCCCCTTCCCTAAGGTGGTAAACAATTTAATATTGATTATGGATGTACAATCATGTAAAACATATTTCCATATTAGTCATATTGTGAAAGGAAAAAAAACAGGCCAAAAGAAAAACAAACCATGAAAAAATAAAGTGAAAAATGGTAATATTTTTGGTTTGCATTTAGCCCCCATCAAATCTGTCTCTGAATGTGAAATTTTTTAGAAAAATTTTAGAATATATGGAATTTTTCATCATGAGTCCTTTGGATCATTGTATTGCTGAGAATAGTTAAGTCATTCACAGTTAATCATATAATATTGCTGTTACTGTATACACCATTCTCTTGGTCCTACTCTATTTTGCATTAGTTTATATGAGTTTTTCCCAGTTTTTCCGAAAACATCCTGCTTGTCATTTCTCATAGCACAATAGTATCCCATCACAATTATACACTACAACTTGTTCAGTCATTCTCCCATTGATGGGCATCCCCTTAATTTCCAATTTTTTGCCACCACAAAAGATCTGCTATAAATATTTCTGTACAAATAGGTCCTTTTCTACTTTTTGATCTCTTTGGAATACAGACTTAGTAATGGTATTGCTGAATCAAAATGTATGCACAGTGTTGAGCTTTGGGCATAGTTCCTAATTGTTCTCTAGAATTGTTGGATCAGTTGACAGTTCCACCAGCAATGCATGAGGGTCCCAGTTTTCCCACATGCCCTCCAACATTTATCATTTTCCTTTTCTGTCATAGTAGGAGACCCAATAGGTGGGAAGTGGTACTTCAGCTGTTTTAATTTGCATTTTCTAATCAATAATGATTTAGAACATTTTTATATGACTATAGATAGCTTTGATTTCTTCATCTGAAAACTACCTATACTATTTCTTTTTGGTGGAAGCATTCCTGATATTTTAAGTATAAGATTTTTGTGTACTTTAAAACTTATTCTCATATTTTTATTTGCCACTAAGTATTAATAATGATACTAACAGTTATGTAAAAATCTGAGATTTACAAAGCACTATACATATATTTTCTCACTTCATATTCACAACTCTGTGAGGAAGGGACTGTTTTTACTCCCATTTTACAAATGAGCAAACTGACACTAAGAGAGGTTAAGTGACTCGCCCCAAGATCACACAGCTAATATGTATTATTAATTTTACTTAACCATTTTAATGTGTTACAAGAGCTTTCTCACAAATTCGCAATCATTTATAAATGATTTGTAAAAATAAAACATATCAACAAAGTTTTGAGAAAAATAAACTTGCATCCTTAATTGTTTGTCTCTGTCTGGGAGAAGAATCTTCTTTAACTAGTCCAAATGCTTCTTGTCATTCCCACTCCTTTCCTGATTCTTCTTTCCTCATTTTCTCTGGGTTGGGATCCTGAGTGAATAAAGCACCTTGAAGTTTTTGGCCAGACGTAAGAAGACTTGAGTTATCTGAGCCTGCCTGACCTCTTCTCTTTGCTATGATATACTTAAACAGCAAAGCAAAAATAGGAAAGGAAAGGAAAACCCATGTCAGTAGTAACTTTCCATTGCTTCTAAATCATGAATGATTGAGAAGGTCCCTTCTGACTCTGAGATCTGATGAACCTATAAATATTCCTTTCCCTGTTCCTCTTTTCTCTTCCAAATTACAAAAAGAAAGAAAGAAAAGAAAAACTTGATTAGTTTTACCTAAAGCACTCTTTCTCAACAATGCTGTTCATAAACTGGGAACATCGCTGAAAGGGGAAAAATGCTCAGTAGTTATGAATCTGGTTAATTTTCCCAGCACTTGTTGTGCAACTCTAGTAGTATCATTGTCACTGAGTAAAAGAATAAGAATTTTAAAGACTGAAGAAGATTGTAAAGGGTGGCTGTTAATCACTCACATCCACCTCTTTCCCACATGTCCCTGTATTACAAAGACATATCAGGGGATAATAAGAGCCAGGTGAGATTCGTGAACTTCTGTGTGTATAGAATACAGTATACCAGTTTCTTTCTCTATAGTGCTCACTGTGGCACTCCAGTGGCCACACCCATACTGTTGCCTAGGAACAAATGTTTCCATCGTGGACTCCCCAATTCCTGGAATTTGTAACCACTGTAAAAAATTCATTCTGGAGTTGGCCAGATTGAATGTCATTTGCTTTTTTCAACATGGGTAAACCAAGTAACTATATAATAATATTAATAATAATAATACCCTGACCAAGTAAACATTCTACACTCCAAGGAAGATAGTACCAGGAGATCAGCCTGGAAGGCAGCATTCCATAGAAGGACTGTGTAGACTCTCTCCCTGACCTTGCAGAGTGAGAAATTATCTTTATAATTCCTTACACTCACATCCAACCCTGTCTGTGTTTTTCTGAGCATTATATTTTGAATGGTAATTGGAGGTTTTAAAATGTAGAGAGTAAAGTAAAACAGAGTAACCTCTTTGTTTCAATAACAGCTTTGGCTGATAGGAGCTGCTAAGGCAATTTAGGGAGAACTACCAGTGTTTTTCCTTGTTACTGTGTATGCACAATGTTTCCAACTGCTGTCGTTAATATGCAGAGAAATGCGCTGATAAACAACTATTTTCTCAAGGAGCTATTTTCTCTATTTTCCATTTCTAGCCTGGTTGTGTAAACACAACCGAAGTGGATATTAAAAAATCATCCAGAATGAGGAACCCTCACAAAACCCGAAAGGTAAAGTAGGAAGTGTCCTGATTGCCTCGGTGAGGGTGATGGGGTCCTTTATCCACAGGAAGACCCTGGGGCTACAGCCACGTCAAAGTTTGTTGTTTTCCATGTTTCAACAGAGTCATAACTAGGGCAGGATAAACAAGGCTTTGTCCCAGGGTGCCAGAGTCTTGGGGAGAGGAAGGAGGATGTGGACATACTTCCTGTGTACAATAGTCCTACTGTCTACAATTTCTTCAATGTGTGATGCCACTTTCCTATAGTCATACTCTTCTCCCAAGCTCTAGTCATCCTGATGAATATCTGGTCACTGGATCCAGTTGACCTAGGAGGGGAAGTGAGGCTGGTGACCTGCACAGCCCTCCCTCACTCAAAACAAAGTCAAGTGCAAGTTGTGTCATCATTTCTCTGTTGTCATGGACTTGGAAAATGAAGGAAGAAGACAGACAGATCTCCCTGCCACCTCCAAGCCTTGTATCTATTTCTTCTTTTGGTTTCTTTAGGGAATGGGGTAACCCTCTTCCTAGTATGCCTGCCCTAAAAGAAGCAGATTGTACTCTGTAATATATTACTACTGCCACCACCAATGCCCTTCCACAAAGAAATGGAATTTACACCAGGAACCAGAATTCTCCATTCCATTTGTTGCTTTACTGAATACTTACCTGTCTGGTCGTACTCACCATCCCTCGTTGCCTTGGATAAGCAAGAAATCTGCGATCAATCTAAAGTACTGTTCTCTGAAGTCTCAAAAATATCTCATTCCTCACTGTCCTGAGTAAAACTGCATGAGAGGTGGCTGATGATGCTCATTCATGTATAGCCTCAGCTCAAAGAAGACCTGGCAAGAAGTAAATGCCAAAAGGCAGAATAGGGTTGAGGTCTCTAGGGAGAGAGAATCAGCATGGAGAGATCTTACATAGTTGTAAGCACAGGCAAGTCAGAAGAAGTAAAGTAGACACAGAATGAAGGACGAAAACAATAGGAGAAGGGATACTTTCAAAAAATTAAGGAGAAAATTTTTTTTTCTCAACAGTGAATAAAAAATGAAAATTGTAAGACACTTTTGTGTTAATGGTTTTTAATTAGGCTCAGGACACTCCTTTTCATGAACTCTTCCTTAAGTCTTCATATTTCCTTTAAAGTCAAAGACTATGTCACTTTTTGTGTTTGTATTTAGCTCAGTGTCTGGCACACAGCAGTTGCTTAATTAATGCTGATTTATTGAGTTATTAAATAAACTAGAGAGTGCCTGCCAGATAGAATCACTAGCTCTGTGACCTTGGGCAAGTCACTTAACCCCAATTGCCTCATCCTGGGTCATCTCTAGTCGTCCTGATGAATATCTGGTCCCTGGATTCAGATGGCTCTGGAGGAAAAGTGAGGCTGGTGACCTGCACAGCCCTCCCTCACTCAAAGTCAAGTGCAAGTCATGTTATCATTTCTCTGATGGCATGGTCTTCTTTGGCAACAAAGGATGAACACACTAGCTGTGTGACCTTGGGTAATTCACTTAAACTCTGTTTCCCTAGGATGCAACTACAATAAGCTTCTCTACTGGAGAAGGAAATGGCAAACCATTCCAGTATCTTTGCCAAGAAAACCCCATGGCCAATATGGTCCACGGGGTCACTAAGAGTCAGACACAACTGAACAACGATAGCTGAAGGGCATACTGAATGGAAGCCAAGGTTCTTGATATAATAAGATATTTTAATTCAAGGCAGCTCTCCTCAGTACCTGGGTTTAAAAAACAACAGCGAACTTCAGCAAGTGTCGTAAAACCAATTCAAATACAGCAGTCAGAAAGGGCTTTTATTTTGCCTCTAGGAGAGAAGGCAAAGTTAGACAAAAAGAACAACCGTTACTCTGTTTATTTCTTGCCAGCCTCTCCACCCATCAGCCTTTTGAAACTCTCCTCAAAGGCATAGCATGAGTGCAGTCATAGCTACGATGGAGGGCAAGATGAAAACAAAACAAAACAAAAAACAGTTCACCAAAAATATTGAGGGAAGCAACTCCTGTTTTCTCCTGACGAATTGGGAAGATCCTGTTCGCAGTTTTCTCTTATATGGTAATTTTCCCCAACTAAAACCTAGGGAAAATAGACTCTGATTTGGAAAAACAAAAACAAATAATTCTGGATTATACCTAGTAGCTTCTGTCCCACTACTGGAATTGCTGAGAACGACTTGAACATAAATGGACAGATGTATGTTCTCTTTTTTTAGAACTAGACTTCACAATGATATTTTGTCAATAGAGCATTCAAAAGTTTTCTCTGTTGGATTGAAAAGTACTGACTAGAAATGCTGCCATCTAAATGTAACCCCTTAAGAAGATGGAAAAATAAATAAGCCATACAAAAAGGACTTGACCTCCAATCCTATACGTCAGTTTCAAAATGATTTCCAGAGTCAACACCAAGATCTTGGCCATTGAACATAACGGGCTTAAAGAGTGACATCATGATTATTATAGCATATTTCCATTTTAGACTATTCAAATATTGTTTTCTCTTCTCTTTGTAAATCAAGATCCACAATTTCTGTCACATTGAATTTGTTAGAATTAGCCCCAA
Source organism: Bettongia penicillata ogilbyi (assembly GCA_023548195.1). Lineage (NCBI taxonomy): Eukaryota > Metazoa > Chordata > Mammalia > Diprotodontia > Potoroidae > Bettongia > Bettongia penicillata. Next base: position 919,595 of record JAJHZJ010000635.1, on the reverse strand, counting down.
CCAAAACAACAGTAATGTTTAGGATTCTGAAATAATTTAAATGGTCCATTTGTCATATATATATATATGTATATATATATATATATATATATATGTCATATATATATGTAACAATGACCGAATGACTGTGAACTCAGAAACAGACTGTTCCAACCTCATCCTAATCCTCTCATGATCTCTCTTCCCTCGCTTCTCTCTCTCTCTTCTCCCTCCCCCTTTCTTGCTATTGCCCCTGTTCCCCTCCCTCTACCCCTCCTTGTCTCTCTTTATCTCTTGTTCTCCTGCTCTGATATTTAAAAGCAGTCAGTTAGCACATACTTGGCATTTTTGCCAGGTATATAAAGATTATATTAGTAGCAATTTACCTTGTGTCTCTATGTAGGTATGTACAATTTTTAAATATGATTCACGAGTACAAAAGGAAATTGGAGATTAAAATATGCACTTCAGAAATGAATCATTCTCAAATTCTTCGGGAATTCTTAGCTGCAAGTGCATGCTTCTCTGGTATGCAGTTAGATATTCCAATCATATGGAAATTTTGACAACCTTCTCTAGTTTCTTTGTCTCCCAAAGCAACAATATACTGTTAATTTCCATCACTTTCCCTATTTTTTTCTGTTGCTTTCTTCTATTTTTCTGATTTAAAAGTATGTTAGTGTAGTGTTACTGACCTTGAGCAAACATTAGCTAATATACATAGTAATGAAAAACGGTGAACAAATTTGCGAAGTCCAGTTTATTCTTTGGAGGAGGAACAATCATCAGCTTATTTAAATAATAAGTACATTAATAAGATCATAGGCTCATAGACTTAAAAATACGAGGGATCCTGTAAACAATGTAGTACGGTACTTCCATGTTGTACATGAAAAGTTGCAGAGTAGTTCCCTAGGGTCAAAAAGCTAGTAAGTAGCAACGATGGAATTTGAATGCTGCTTTTTTCTGGTCCATATCTAAAACCCTATCCATTAATCCACTTAACCTCTAAAATATGTTTGTGCACTTATGTGTTTGTAATAATTGCTAACATTGATACAGGATTAAAAGTTTGTAATTGCAGATGATGCAATAGAGTACTGGACTTGGCGTCAGAAAAACGACTTCAAATCTAGCCTCAGACACTTTCTAACTCTGTGACTCTGGGCAAGTCACTTTTCCTCTGTTTGTCTAGTTCCTCCTCTATAAAATGGGGATAACAATAGCTCCTTACTCTTAGGGTTGTGGTAGGGATCAAATGAGATAATATTTGTAATGTACTTATCACAGCGTCTAGGACATAATAAGTAATATGTAAATGTTAGTTGTTATCATCATAATTCTGATGATTATTTTTTGTCACATTTAATGCCCACAACAGATCTGTGAGATGTCTTAAGGGTGTTATTCTCAGAATCAGAAGTGAGGAACCCATTTTCAAATAACTACTGAAGGGGGTGGTATTAGAGCCTAGATCCCCCCTTATTGTACATCTAGTGTGCTTGCTACTATACGGTATTATATAATGAGGGAATTCACTGCAGAAGCCTCCACTGAACATGGATCCTTACTTCAAGATGCAAATGTATGATGTTCAAGCATATTGTTTTAACTCATTTATTTGAAAAATGCAGTCCGAGGTTTAGACAATTTTTGCTTTAACAGGTTCTGAGCTGCATGTATTTTTCATTAACTGAACATAAATATGTATGTACATGCACAGATACACGATTGTAAGATTCAGTGATGAAGCTATGAACTGATATCTATGTAAATATGTTTGTGTAAGATTATAAATTTTGAAATTAGTAGAGACTCAGAAATACTTGGATTAATAGTTCAGTTTGATATTTGGAATTAGCCAACTTAAATATCTCTTATATGTTCCACAAGTAGCCTGTCACTTCTTTTCCGGAAGATTTCAAAGTACTTGCAATAGATGTAAGCCTCAAAATACCCCCATGAGGAGGAGAATCAATTTCTATGTCTCCAATGTCTATGAAATAAGCCATGTTGGATCAATCTGCAACTGATAAGACCATAAATTTAGAGCTGAAAGGAACCTCATAGATTACCTAGTCTAACTCTCTCATTTTATAGATAAGTAAACAGAGATCCTGAATGGTAAAATGGCATGCTCAAAGTCACAGACAGTAAGTGACAAAGCCACGGTTAGAGTACATTCTGTAAATTCAAGTCCAATGATCTTTCTCATGCATCAAACTGATCATTTTAACAGTTCACTTTTCTCTTATACTTGCATAATATTAGTCCCTAACACTCCAAAAATATCTTTTAAAACTGTGATTCTCTTACATACTCTTCTCTGACTTCTGAATCTCAATAGATCTGTAGTCTTATATTAGTAGTACAATGAACTCTGAAGTGTTTACTTTGGGAATCAGTCAAAATTGAAACCCCTGAGTCACTTGATTGTCAATAGCCAATCTCCTTAAGATCTATCCTCACGAGTCTATTGCTTTTGGTGTGGACAATGTAGCAGTTAAATTTCATAAACTGAGACTTTTCAGGTACCTAAGAAATATGACCTCTTAAAATTGTAGAATTTTAAAATGGCTTACTTTGTCCCATTCTGGCTACATCTTCCTCTTAAGGGTTTCTGGGTACCATGAGAGGTTGTAATACAGTAGAGGTCACATGAACTATGGTCCAGTTACGAGAACTCAAGTTCCATTTAACCAATTCAGATTGATCAGATTTTATACAGGAGTTTTTACTTCATAAATATAGCAAGAACAAAGGTACCAACATTTACTTTAATAACCCTATACCACCACTAACTTTAACAGTCCTCCACCACCTTGACTTATTAGAGGCATGGAAGGGAAAGGTATGATTAAGCTCACAATTTTGCTCAGTTCCTACATGGTATTGGTTCCATCAATCAAGTTCAAATCTAAAGACTGTATCACTGTCAAATGAGTTATTCCTGGACTGGGGTCCTGAAAACCACTCCTAAAGGTCACTCCTGACTCCTCAGGTCATCAGTGCTGCTCTGGCTATGAAACTTGGACTCTGGATGGATGGGATGCTGAAGAAGGCTCCATTATTTTTACACCTTAATATGTATCAATATTGCATTGATGGCAGACCCGAATTCAGGCATGATAGAATGCCAAGAAGACCTCTGGACCTTTTGAATTCAGGTCTTAGGCTCCAATCCCTTCACTGATCAACAAGAGCCCTGAAACACAGAGAGGGAGGCTGAGACTGATAGGATTTTTTGAATCTCTTTGCAGCGAATCAAAAAGCCTTTTCTTCATCACATCTTTAGCTGACTGGAACCAGTTATAGAAAGTCTACATATTTTCTAAAGGCCCTCCCTTTATGTGTCATCACAATCTTCTCAAAAGCAGCTCCTTAGAATTCTCTGTGTGGACAGATATCATTTCCTTCCATCGTTTCTTCCATGGAGAGAGAAGCCATCTTTTTCCTATAGATCTCCATATGGAGATATCATTTGAAGAAGCTGATTGGCCTATATTTGCATTGAACCTCCATTACAGAATTCTGAAGCTAGAAGGGACCTTTAAGGTGATCTTGTTCCTTCTTTTTCTACAATATTGTAATTTCCCACATAATTTTGGTTTTACTCACTTTAATCCAGTATCCTATTGAAGCTGTCAACTGAAATTTGGTTAGAAACTTTTGGTTGGGTTTTTGTGTTTCTCAGTTTTGTTCTTCATAAAGAGGCATATTTTTAAGGCTCTTCTAAAAAAAAGTCCAAATAAAGCTGTCACCTAGTATTTTTGCTTGCTGAAATAAAAACTTGTGTTATAGGACATGACAGCCTAAATGTCAGTATTTGATTTGAAAGGAAAATGATGATGGAATCATAGATCTTATTCGTAGCTTAAGTAATGTAGCAAAAAGAAAGTCTAAGCTTTTTATTTCATCAACTGTCCTTCCAGAGTTAAGAAGGTTTGTAAAATGACAGAAATTGACTCATCGTCTATTTAGATGGCATCTACAAAGGTCCAGGGTAAGATTTAGTGATTCAGTTCAAGCCATCTGAAGATCCCAGAAGGAATGATGTGTCTGGAATATATGTAGGGTAATGAATCAAGCTTTCTATTCTGTTATCATTTACTTAATTGTTATATACTGATTCCTTTTTAAGTTTTCTGGTTTTTATTATGCTCAAACTTTCGCACTGACATATGACAGCCAGTCATCATTACTTTTAATCTGAGACAAAGCAAATGTCCATAAAGATAAAAAAAATAGTATGCTGTAGACAGTAGTTTAGAAAGTACTAAGGCATTATCTCAGTCTAAATATCAACTGTGGCTTTTAAAATATAACAGTTCACCTTCGGTCATTGGAGTCAAGCAAAATAGTGCATTAGGTCTGCTGTCATACTCATCACTCCAATTTTTTTGTTGCTATTCAGTCATTTCAATTGTGTTCAGTTCTTCCAAACTTCATCTTAGCTTAAACCCTTCCAATTCTGCTATAAAAACCAGAAGTCATTGGCTAGTACCAGTAAAAAGCCTCCCATCAAGTTCTTCTCCCTTATTCCCTCAAAATCTAGGCTATGAAATATTTCATCTTCCTTGGTAACAATACTGGAATGGTTTGCCATTTCCTTCTCTGGCTCATTTTACAGCTGAGAAACTGAGGCAAACAGGGTTAAATGGCTTGCCCAGGGTCACACAGTTAATGCATGTCTAAGGCTGCATTTGAACTCATGAAGATGAGTCTTTCTGATTCCAAGTCCCATGTTCTTTCCACTGTGTCACCTAACTTCCCACTCATTCCAAAAGTATCCATTAAATTTTTTTTTCTGGTAATTCTCAGACTTTATGGACTGGGGAGGAAGAGAATGGAATAAGCATTTATATAGGACCTATTATGCACCAGGCATCGTACGAAGTGCTTTTTATAAATGTTATCTTAGTTCTCATAACAACCCTGCAAGGTAGAAGATGTTACTATCCCTACTCTCTAGTTGAGGAGATTGAGACAAACAAAGACTAAAGAGAACTAAAAAGCATTTGACCTGTTTCTGACTCCAAAGCCAGCTCACCATGCACTACACTACTGAAGCATATATGAGAAAGCTGAAGCAAAGGGTATTTTTTAAAAGAATCATGTGAACACTGGCAGCACAGCAGATAGAGCACTGGGTTTGGAATCAGGAAGACCTATCTTTGTGAGCTCAAATCCCTCAGACACGTAATAACTGTGTGACCCCTGGGAAGTCACTTAACCCTGTTTGCCTCAGTTTCCTCATCTGTAAAATGAGCTGGAGAAGGAAATGGCAAACCACTCCAGTATCTTTGCCAAGAAAACCCCAGATGGGGTCATGAATGAAAAAGCGACATGTGTGAACATAACTAGAAACTGAATTCTGCCTTGGGTAGACAGCATGGTACAGTGGAAAGAATACTGATTCTGGGAGGAACATGATGATGGTGGTGGTTGGATTTTGGTTCCAAACTGGCCCTTAACATTTACAACCAGCATGATTCTCATCAATCGTTTAACATCCACCCCGAACCTCTGCCTCCTGATGTGTGAAATGATGGCGCTGGGCTAACTGACCTCTGAGATCCCATCACGTTTTAGTTCTTTTATCATACAATAATTCAGATAGCTGGGTCTCCTCCTTATCTAAGCTTTTTAACCCTGAACTCTGTTCATTTTCTCTTTAAAGCTTACATCATGTTTTGCCTTAGATGAGTTTATTGTGTTTTCTCTCCTATTTCCATCTCCATTCCCTGAAGTTTATACTTAGAAAATTGTTACTAAGCTTCATCCTCAGTATATTCTGTCCACCTCCTACATACTCCTACCCCCCCAAATAATCTATTATTGTGTTCTTTCATGTTCACTATCTATAATCAGAGTTTAATGATTCAGAAATGAAAGGTTCAATTTTTCAACACAAGATATTTACCCTAGAAATTTTGATAGGAAACATAATTTAAAAGACAAGAAGCCTTTATCAAAGAGGTGACATAAAGTTAGACTTCAAAGAAAGACTAAATATATGAATTTTGTTAAAGGACTAATGTGTTTCTTGTTTTGGTTTAAATCTAGTCTGTCTATGGATTACAAAATGATATTCGAAGCCACAGTCCAACCCACACACCCATACCAGAAACTAAGCCTCCAACAGAAGATGAATTACACCAACAGGTTTGTTAACTTTTTAAATGACTTGTGATAAAGTATTATTGCAAAACTAAACTGAGAACCAGCTGGTAAGTGCTGCTACGGTATACCTCTTACCCATTATGTAGTAACAATATGTATTCAAAAGTCATGTTCTCATCTGACACAACAGTGGGACTCAAACTTTTATTTTTTTCTTAATAATAATAATATGTAATACATATAGTTCTTTAAGCGAAATACATATATATGATATATATGTAATATATGTAATATTTATTATATATGTAATATATGTGATATTTATAATATATAGGTAATATATATAATATTTATAATGTATATTATAGTATTTGATCCTTCTTTGAGTCATTCATTCTTCAAGTCACTTTTTCCTGTGCCCTCAGGTCTCTAATTATTAAAAATAAAAATAGCATCTTTTTCCTAGGTACTTCATTGCCAGACATAGCTATTCCAGGCTCCAGTACGCCTTCTTCACATCCTTACATATTCCCAAGACTCTAAGGTTGAGGCCACATGGAAAACTCAGTCACAATCCCTGTATGACCTGTAATTTGGCTCCACCACCAGCTATGACATTTTTTCATTCCATGATTTTGACTTCTGACACAGAACTTGAGGCATATTGAGATACCCTTGCATGTACATGTGCCCATATACATGTGTGAGAAAACTTACAGAGATAATTCCACTCTATATATGAATAAGCTATTATTACATTATTGCCTGAGTTCTACACTTTTAGTTGTTGGTATAGACATAGAGCTTCGTGGCACATGCCCTCACTTACTTGCTTGGAGGGCCAATAGAAGACTATTGTCCTGGGTTCAAAGTACTCTGTGGGCCCATATAGCCTAAAATTGTAGCTCACAAGCCCAGACTAATATGCTTAACTTTAATAGTTAGCCAGAAGACTCAGTTTCTTTTGAAGAAAACAAAATGATTTAAAGAAATGATATAGCAAGAAAATTAGCAACAAAATCTTTTCCCCATGAATCTGGGATATATTATCCCACAAATGCATATATCAGCGGAAAAAGTAGATATAGACAAGGAATATATGTGGCCAAGGCTCGCACATGAAGAGGACCATATAGTGAGAACACATTTTGCTAAGGCATATTGATGGAAGGACAACTCACAATTCTACAATTATAGGGTCATTAGTATGTGATGCCACTAATCTTCTGTCAGTCCTGCTCCCAAGTGGCCTTATAGTCTTTGCCTGATGTCAGTTTTTGGTACTCTCCCTGGATACTATTCTACCAAAGGCTGCTCAGTTGCTGCTGTGTAACTCCTGTCTCGTCTAAATTCTTTAGCTTTCATTTTCTCAAGGGAAGAATTGGTATTGATGCGTTATCTTAGCTTAAAACCTTTCAAATTCTGCTAGAAATACCAGAAGTCAATGGGTAGTACCAGCAAAAAGTCTCCCATCAGGTTCTTCTATCTTGTTCCCTCAAAGTCTTGACTGTGAAGCCTTTCGTCTTCATATCAGGACATCCCTAGACCTGGCACCACTATGTTTAGAATAAAGAACAAGGTCTTAGAATCAGAACAAGGTCTTCTCTGCCACCACTCACAGTCCTTCTTTTCTTCAGATTCATTTTCCTGATTCAGGGGCTTAGGTCCATTTCTTAGAGTTCTAGTTTAAAAGAACTTAACCTGTGATCCTTAGATCATAAATAACTTTCAAGGTATCTGAATGGAGAGAGAGAGAGAAAGAAAGAAAGAAAGAAAGAAAGAAAGAAAGAAAGAAAGAAAGAAAGAAAGAAAGAAAGAAAGAAAGAAAGAAAGAAAGAAAGAAAGAAAGAAAGAAAGAAAGAAAGAAAGAAAGAAAGGAAGAAGGAAGGAAGGAAGAAAGAAAGAAAGAAAGGAAAGAAAGAAAGAAAGAAAGAAAGAAAGAAAGAAAGAAAGAAAGAAAGAAAGAAAGAAAGAAAGAAAGAAAGAAAGAAAGAAAGAAAGAAAGAAAGAAAGAAAGAAAGATCCATTTTCACTAACCTAAGGTCTAACTGAAATTTAGCACTTTCAGCAATCATTTAAAAAGATTATTCTGAGAAAATATTCATGGACATCACTGTATTACCAAAAGGTTTTAGAACCCAGAGAGGTTTAGAACCCCTGCCTGGTTTATGGTGAATATTGCACATATCTCTTAACTGTAATCTATGAAGGTTCTAAACCAGGTAATTCTTTTAGTAGAACAACTACCAAACCTTCTTAGGTTGGTAGGTTCCCTGTTTATCAAATTCAGTCTCTTAGATTATCAGTTTAGGTGACTGGGCAAAGAAATGGAATGGAAAGAGCAATATGCTGTAGGAGCAAAGTAACTCTTTCTTCACTCAGACACATTCCTGGGTTTTCCACGTACAGATGTAGTCATCACAAAAGCTTCTGAATTTTGAGTCATACACTAACAGTTAGGAGGTTTGTAAAGACAGAAAAAGGCCAATGTATTGAGTGAGTCTCATGAAATTAGTTGCCTTGGTAGGTGACCTATTCACCCGTTGTCTAGAAATCTGGTCCAAAATTTTAGGAATTCAATTTTATCAGGTCATCTGGGGGTGATGAGATTCAGGGAAGTGAATTCTTGCTAAGCACACACATAACGAGCTGACAAAACATAAAAGGAAGGAGAGAAGGAAGGAAGGAAAGTAGGAAGGAAGGAAGGAAGAGAGGGAGGGAGGAGGGAAGGGGTTTTACAAATAATTTAATGGGGAGGATATTTTCTCAAGACACCCATTTCTGGTGTCATAATGCTTGGGAAACCAAATTAATTATCTGGAGGCTACTTGAAAAATCACCTATCCAGAGATGAGGGAGCTAGATAGTTATGAAAGATAAATTAAGTCAGTGGTAAAGTCTTATAAACTATATATGTTTTACCCTAGGGGATAACTGTCTACTGACCGACATGTTCTTGTGGCTAAGATACCTCCCTTTGGGTGATACTGAATAAAAACTGAGAAATTTGAAGACTTTAACACCCTTTTTTCTTGACTTATATTGACATTCCAATTCTGCAGTTCATTAATAATGGGATCCCTTAGATTGTTTCAGTCATCAATTTCATTTTGTTTTGTTTTTCTTCCTGTTTGGCTCTCTTCATCCTAATACTCTAGTGTGCATTAGTTTATAGAGGGATTATTAACCTTCAACTTCAATGTTGTACTAAACAATAGTGTAAACATCATAAACCCTTTTCTAATGGATTTTTAATCTATGTGAGGCAATGCATTATTAGAAATTGTTTCCATGGAAAGCCTTTTAATCAAAAGTTGTATTCATGTGATTTCATGTAGAGGGCAGGTCAGTCAAGGCAGATGGAGGGATTTGGAGGTCAGATATTTTTTAAGCATGTGTCTCTGATGTTTCATTTTTCTGACCTTCAGAGGCAGTGAATCAGAACTAGACAAAAGGTTTCTAACTACAAAGGATGAATGAATTTTATTTTTTGAATGAAATATTGGTTAAAATATGACCGTTCTTTGCTTGTCAGTGGGATGTTGAAGAAATTGTTTACTCTTTAAGGGAAAAAAAGACATTTACCTTCTTTTATTAAATTAGGCAGAATGCTTAATAATTATATTCAACATCAAGGTAATATATTCAACTATCATCATACTGGTTTCTGTTCTCATAACTAGATTGTACTACAGAGTAAATTAGCTCCTTGAAGAAGAGTGTTACCTCCATTAGATACTAATAATTTTATTTAATTTTTCTAACTGAATTCATTAAATGTCAGTTCAGCATTGCTCAGATTCAAAATTTGGAAATAGAAGTTGTGTGACTGGAGGAACGTATCTGTCATCCCTGTAACTGTTTCTCCTCCTTTTCTTTTTCCAGATAAAATACTGGCAAATACAGTTAGACAGACATCGGTTAAAAATGTCCAAAGTTGCTGATAGGTAAGGATTTTAAAATGTTGCTTTTTGAAAGTCTTAAATTAAAGATAGGAAGGAAACATATCAGAGATAGCAGGGAAATGTGGTATCGCAGGATAAAGATGAGGTGAATAATTCAAGACTTCTCAGAAAGAGCAGAAACAGGTGGTGAGTTACCTGGATGGAATAATCATTTCTGCTTGGGTCCCCACGTGTATGGGAAGCACCTCAATTTCGCTCCAGGCATGATATGGGCTGAGATCTGAATCCTTTTCTTCTAGCTTTCTGGTTCAATTTCATATGGCAACAGCACTGTTTTAAAAACAACTTTGAGTGACTAAGTCATTTTGATATTATAAATATCCAAATTAACTAGAAAGGACTACAAAGGACATATCTGCATCTAGAGAAAGAAATGTTAAATAGAAGTATGTATAGAATGGTTTTACATATTTGTGTGTATGTGTATACATGTATATATGTGCGTATATAAATGTATATACACATATCTGTGTTTAATGGTAGCCATCTCTAGGGCTAGAAAAAAATGGAAAAAAGAGTTATAGGATAACCTTAATATATGTTTAAAAGGAATAGGAAGTTATACGTAATAGTTTAGCAATTTCATGTACGATGATCTTCCCCCCCCCATTGTACAATGTTATGAAAGAGCTTGTTTCATTTCTCAAGTTCTTAAGTTACAAAGTGGTTTGTAAAGTTGTATAACTCCTATGTCACTCCTTCACCAAATGGCTTTCTTTATTTCAACTAGAGGACTGCATTTTATCTGTTTCCCCTATCCACAATTAAATTCATTCTTCATAATTCCTATGTTGTAGAGTATTTTTCCACTACAGTAGGAAAGGAAGAAGCAAGTGTTTTTAAGCATCTACTATGTGCCAAGCATTGTGCTAAATGCTTTACAAGTTAAGTATTGTTTCATTTGGTTCTCAAAGCAACCAAAGTTTAAATACTTGTCCAGGGTCATTCAGCTAGTGTGATGCCTCATTTGATCAAACCAGATTAAATCTGATATACTCAGTTTTACTCAGGTATTGCTGACTTCACACCTAACTCTCTATCCACTACTCCACCTAACTGCCTCTAGTGGAAAAGTGAGAAGACATGGGTTCAAATCCCACCTCTTCTACTTTATGTAATCTTCTGGAGTAAATTTCCTCACCTGTAATGTGAGGGAGTTAGAATAGATGACTTCTTAAGTCATTTTCAGATCTGGAGCTTTGTTCATTTGATCAATCCTTAAACTCTTATTTTTAACACTTCGTGGGTGAGAGATACTCAGTTCTCAATTAATTGGTGAATCAGTTACTTCATTAGAAGGGTAATTAGACTGATTAGAGTGAGCAGGAGATATGGCTTCACAGGTATGCTGGAGCCAAGTCCTACTTACTGGCTCAGGAGACACAGTTGTGAAATTTTCAGTGTGGACATTAGAACTTTGGAATTGGCAAACTGTAAATCAAATTTATATATGTGTGTATGTATATGTATATATACATATATGTATATATATATATACACACATAAGTGATAGAGAAAATGTTAATAATGCATATTAAGCTGAAAATTATATCATGTATACATTTTTTTAGAGCCAATTGTTAGATATTTGTCAGTATATGCCTAGCTATGGGTCTTTTATTGGTAATCAGTATCTTTACTGTTATTATTTGCAAGTCTTCTGAGTTCATTAATAAACAAAATGAGTCTATATATATACAAGATGCAGTTGTGGAAGTATTAAAAATAGTGTGAAATTTGAATTTCCTGTTATAGTCTGAAAAAGTAAGATTTCCTTGGTTAAGTATCTTTCAGCTGATTTCATTTACATTGTGTTGGATACCTAGAGAACTAGAAGATTGTAAGTATGTGTTTCTTTTTGCTTGCTCCTAGTCTACTAAGTTACACAGAACAGTATGTTGAATATGACCCCTTTCTGGTGCCACCTGACCCTTCTAATCCGTGGATGTCAGATGATACCACTTTCTGGGAACTTGAAGCAAGGTTGGTGATTTTTCAGCTTTCTTCCCACAGAAAGGGTATGCTTCATCTCAGGGTTTGCTTCCAAAGGAGAAGAATCCTAGAGTTTATAAGCTCTTAGAACCATTAGTTTTCCTATTAGAATATCAGAGACCCATGATGTATTTTTCTTCCCCTAGTTTCTTTGAATAAAAGGCATTGTTCTGGGCCCTGTAATGCCTGACACCTACTTCCATAGGCTGCAGAGGCATGACACAATGACCACAAAAGGGAGAAGGATTTACATTTCTGAAATGGAACCAAGTTGATGAGCTCCTGAAGCATTCTATCTCACCTCTCAGTAATCCCTAGTCTACGCACATTTAGTACATGAGCCAAAGTCATCTCTGGGCATAATCCAAATAATTTGTCTAAAGGTGATGGGAATTTCTATCAGAAATAAATACATTTTGGGTTGTGGTTACCTTTAATGGAAGGGGAGGGAAAGGAAAAAAGACTAGGACATAGTATATTATACACTATAATTATATACCATATATCATGTATATACTATATGTACAACATATTATAATATATACATATATAGGAATGTGTGTATAATGCTTATAGCACATATAACATATATGGAGAAACTCCAAGATGCAGTTTTAAATTTACTATGGAGACAAGTTTCTAAGCAAAGTTGAAAACCTGTTTAGAATTTCCGCATTCTGAAGTGTGCATTATAGCTAGAGGAGGAATCACCCAAGAGTACATAGATGGCGAAGTCATCACTGGAACAGAACCAGATCATACTGATAGAAGTCACCAGACAACAGCACCTCGGTGAGGATTTAGTGTGGTATCCAGTCCTTAGCAGATTTCATGACTTTTCTTCTTTCTTAAATTCAGCCAGTGATCTATAACTGTCTTAGCAAGCTCAGTCTGATTTAATCTGTGCTCTATAGAATTTTATAAATGGCAAGAAATTTAGGCATGAGTTGATAAACCTCCTTGGCAGATGAAGACACTGAGGGAGAGGATAAATGGTGGCTAGCTCAATTTAGAACCCCAGACACTAGAGCTCATGTCTCTTGATTCCCATTCCCATATTTAGATTCTTCCTCTAGCTATAATGGAAACTTCAGGATGAGGAAATTCTAAACAGGTTTTCAACTTTGCTTAGAAGCTTGTCTATATAAGTAAATTTATAACTGCATCTTGTGGTTTTTTTTTAAAAATTGGTTCTCTATCTTGTCCAGGGTATAAGTACTTGGGAGACTCTCAATCCTGGATCATCTCTGATTGGCATGAGGAATTTGATGTAGTGCATCAGTTTCTGAACTGGGCTAGTTCACTTCTCCTTGGGCAATGTGGTAGTCACCACCTTCCCATTTCTGGAGGCTCACCATAAAAAGTCTAAACTTAATGCAGACACTTGTTCAGCTTAGCACGCACATCAAATGTTCTTAACTAATTGAAGGATGAGGATGATCTAAGGCTAAAATTTCAACATAACCTGACTTATTAGGATAACTGTGGTAGTACTAGAAAACTGGGAAAATAGATATATGGTGGAATAATTTGTGTTGACTTGTTTTGTACCTACAGCAAAGAACCTGGCCAGCAGAGAGTTAAACGATGGGGTTTCGGTATGGATGAAGCATTGAAAGATCCAGTTGGGAGAGAACAGTTTCTCAAATTCCTAGAGTCAGAATTCAGTTCAGAAAATTTGAGGTAAAAGTTTAATTGCTTAGTCTTATACCATAATTGAAAGAGAAATTATTTTCTGAGTACATGCAATAAATGTTTTTGTTTTCCTATACCAGGAGAAAAAGAACTTGGTATTTTTTTATGTCAGTGATGCTGCTCCATCATTGGCCGGAGGAAAAAAAATGGATAACACAATCAATAGTCATGTTATACTTTCTGTTGGTGCTGTTCAGTCATTTCGATTGTATCCAACTCTTCTTGACTCCTTTTTGGATTTTCTTGGCAAAGATACTGGAGTAGTTTGCCATTTCCTTCTCCAGCTCATTTTATGGATGAGGAAACTGAGGCAAATGAAGTTAAGTGGCTGCTCAGGTTCACACAGCTAGCAAGTGTCTGAGGTCATATTTGAATTCATGAATGTGTCTTCCTGACTCCAGTCCCAACTCTATCCACTGTGCCACCTAGCTACCCATAATCAAATATCTACTTAATACTTCAGAAACTTTAGACACTTCTCAGGACATACAAATAATATATCCTTCCCCTCTTTACTTGGTGAACTTACTTTCTTAAGAAGAATGACACCCACTACCTGCCTGTCCACTCCAAGTACCATTTATATATAGCAATTAAATCTTGTGGTTCAGTTGCTATCATTTTGGCTTTTCGCTCTCTTGATTTTATTTTGCAATATTTTTTCTACACCTGGAATGGATGCAATGGGAAATTACAGTTAGCCTGAATTCTACTGGAATTGAGAACCCTCAGTAAACCTACTTAACCATACTTTATAATATTCATATAGTTAATAATATCTGTGTAGATATTTGTTCTCTTAGGATTTTTGAAGCAAAGGTGGATATAATGATATAGTAAGGGAGGGAGACCTGATGTTAAATGCATCTACCATATACTTTGGGGAAAATCTAAGGGGCAAAATTTTTTTACCTTGCAAATATCAAAATAGTAAGCCAGCAGCTGGAAACAGATATCAGCTGAACTTAGAGTGTGACAGGTGAACAACTGCATTTAACCGCACATCTGGTTTAAATGTTATTTTCAAATATTTTGCAAGTCTCATAACTTAAGTGACACCTGGAAATGAATTGTAGTTTTACTCTGAGTCACTGCTATGTTCTTTGACAGTTTTAAGACCATTAACATGAGACCTGACTTTCGAGCACATTAAAATGCAATTTTTAAGCTTTCCCACTATTTTTCTCTGGAAACTTGATATGCCCTTTAACTTTTTACAGACTTAAGTATTCTTGTGAAATTGAAATTCCCTCTCTTAGAAGTTCTATAGATTTTTCCCCCTTTCAATGGAACTAAGCAATCACTGGCACAGTCACAACTTCTGCAAGAAATTTTTTACAGATCCTCATATGACGAATATTCAAGTCCTTTAGGAATAAAAATTCTTTGTTCCCTCATTAAAATCATGGCCCAAGATCACCCTCTGCCTTTGAGTGGACATGCCTAACATTCCACAGACTGTCCAGGCTAACCTCAAACACACCCTAAGAATGACAATCAGAAATCTGTATTTACCATGCAGTTTCACATTCTACATGAGCTTCATAGTAAATCAAAACTAAGGAATCTTCTATTTGGGTCTTTCACAAAATGTTTGAGACTGTCAGGAAATGGTCTAAGATGACTTTTCTCTGTGAAGTAAATAGAGACAGAAACCTAATTTGCAGTTTCTCATTTATGCAAATTAAATTCCCTTCATTGATCAATTTTATCAGGATCTCTTAGGTCTACCTGCAAGAAATGTGTGTGTGTGTGTGAGTGTGTGTGTGTGTGTGTGTGTGTGTGTGTGGTTGTTTCAGGGTGATTAAAGGTAAGGGGAACTCATGAGTACCTGGGAAATAGAAGTTTTGGGTGATACTTCCTCCCATTGCTTACTTTTCTTTTTGGAGAATCCTTGGCCAGGATAGCTATTGCATAAGGAATTCTAGCCATGTTCACTTCATCTCTCAGATAAACTCACTCTCCTTGCTTGTTCTGACTTCTCACCAGAAACTTTGCACCACCCCCCTCCAGGTTTGCAGCACCTCTCTATCTTTTGTTTTCCTTTATTAGAACATAAACTTTTTGAAAATATGAACTATTTTTTTCCTGTATTCTTGAGGATTAAAAAATTCTGAGAGGCATAATTTCTGGGTAACAATCATTTTATTAATAAGGCCAGCACATTTATTATTAAAAGAATGGTTATTTGCCCATCTCTCTTAGACCAAAGAACCATCGTAGCAGTGTACTCACACTTTATATACCCTTTGAAGATTCGGTGTTCATGAGGGGTACTACTCCATTCTAATTGGTTAACACAACTGGAAATGGGTACACAATTTGGGTCACCCAAATTTTGGTCAAAGAGACATCAATTTCCATATCCTCTGCCTTGACAAACAGGAAAATGACACTTCTCCACACGTGTCTGAGCAACTGCAATGAGAAGGAATAAGCCCATTAGCCCAAACTTAGAATTTCTTTTGTTTTCTGATTAGATGTTGGTCCAGGTAAATCTTTAAGAGAGATTTCCCACACTGGTTTGTTTCTGGATGAGGAAATAGAAAAGGGGAAAAACCTTGGCCCTGATTTAATAATTAATTATTGAATGCAAGAGAGAAATAATCATTTCTCACATATTTATATCCTCAGAGCACAATTCCTGGCACATAGTAGGTGCTTAGTAATTGTTCAAGAGAGAGAAACAGAGATAGAGAGAGATAGAAAAGAGAGAGAGGAAGAAAGAGACAGAGAGAAAGAAGGCAGAGGGAGTGGGAGAGAGAAAGAAAGAGGAGAGGATGGGGAGAGAGAATAAAGGATGGCTTCCAGATTTTAGGGAAGGAAGACCATGTTTATCTCAATTAATATTTCAGTGAAAATCAGGAATAACTGCACCTATAAACCAATGGTTTTCAACCTTTTGTTTTGCAATGACAGAGCAATTCATTTTGACTAAAAGTTAAGCTAAATCTTCACAATAAAATCATTTACATTATGTATGTGCTTGCTACTAATAATAACAAAATTGCAGACTAGTTATATATATGTACATATACACACACGTATATATACATACTTACACATACAGTATTTTTCTAATTTTAAGAAATTTGCAAATATCTTAGTGAAGTTTGTTACCAATATATGCTTTTTAATTAATAACACAAAAATCTGAGAATTTCAAAGTTGGAAGCAAATTTAGTGGCCACTTATCCAACCAGGACCTTAAAAGAATTCCTACCATAATATACCAGACAAATAGTCACTCATCCAACCCAACAAGATGAGGTAACCTTTTCTACTTCTGCAGATATGATTTTCAGTAAGTTTATTCCTTAAATTCGGCTTAAATTTACTCATTTATAGCCTCCAACCATTGATATTGGTTCTGTCACCAAGGTCAAACAGAATAAGGCTAATTTCTACTCCAGCGGAAAGCCACTCAGAACTATTATTTACACCCTCCCTCCCTTCTTATCTCCAGGTTAAACATGCCAACTCTTTCAAATGATCCTCATAAAAAAGGAAATCAACATCCTTTGCCATTCTAATTGCATTTCTGTGGATCTTTCTGATATACTAATGCTCCTTTTAAACTGGGGTACCCAGAAATGAATACAATATCCTAGATATAGTATGACCAAAGTCAAGTATAGAGGGATTATTACTTCCTTATTCCTGGAAATAGCTCAAGATTTGATGAGCTTTGGTGGCTTCCATGTCACACTGCTAATTTATATTGAGCTTTTCATCCACTTAGATAAAAAGAGACAGAGAGAGAGACAGAGACAGAGAGACAGACAGAGACAGAGACAGAAAGAACATTTTTAGCGCATACAATGGGCCAGGCACTTTGCTAAGCACTGAGAATACAAATAAAAGTAAATAAAATGAAAATCCATTCTTTGTACACAAGAAGCTTACATTCTAATGAGGGGAGACAACATATGGCAGCATATCTGTGAGGGGCAAGGTAAAAATTCTAGAGAGTTAAGAATGGAACTGAGCAAGAAGTGAACATGGATAGCCCAGGTACTTCCCTGATTGGTAGTCCCTGGCAAGAATGTGTCAATCAAAGGAGGGGGCTACCAGGGCAGAGGCATGGCCACAGTGAGAAGACTATTAAAGAAGAGATAGAAAAGTATGTCATGTTGTTGTGTTTGTACTTCATTTTCAAAGAAGACCATGACATCAGAGAAATGATGACATGACTTGCACTGGACTTCTTTTTGAGTGAGGGAGGGCTGTGCAAGGTCATCACCCTCACTTTCTCCACCTGAGCCCTTTGAATCCAGTGACCAGATATTCATTTTTTATTATATTAGATAGAAAAATGTAATCAGGAGCCAGGAAAAATGATCTTAATCTTTTCCAGATATTGCTGTCTCTCCATCTTCAACTTGTGAGGTTGATTTTTTTTTAATTCAAGTGTAAGATGTTATGCAAATCTATATTGAATTTTATCCTTTTAGAATTAGGAAAATTTTCTAGTCTCTCACAATTTTTTTAGATCCTGACTGTCATTCTCTGTTAGCTATTACTCTTAGTTTTGTGCCATTTACAAGTTTAATGAAGATTCCATCTATGCTTTTGTCATGTTATAAAAATGTTAAATAAAATTCAGTCAAATATAAAAACCAATTTGACAC
This sequence comes from Bettongia penicillata ogilbyi, assembly GCA_023548195.1. Lineage (NCBI taxonomy): Eukaryota > Metazoa > Chordata > Mammalia > Diprotodontia > Potoroidae > Bettongia > Bettongia penicillata. The sequence goes on along the minus strand of JAJHZJ010000635.1, from coordinate 901,210 downwards.
CAAACCATCTCTAACAACTCTTTAAGTCTGGCTGTTCTTACAGCCCTGAATCCTTCTATTGTCTTACCATCTAATCCATATCACTCCATCTTTTCATGAGAATAAAATGAAATACTGCTTGCTAAATGAAATATTGCCTGCTAAAATGCAAGTAAGCTAAATTTACATCATTTGCCAAATTTACCAATTTAGCAACACTGTCAAAAAAAATAGCATGATCTATCCATCCACGCTTCATGTTGGTCTTTTATAACCACCATTTCCTTCACTATATATTCACTAATCAACTTTCTGATGATTCATTATAAATTTTTTTCTTGAAATGAAAGTCAGGGTCACTGATCTATAAAGTTGACAGATTCTACTCTCTCCTCTTTTTTTGAAAATTAGAAGAATATTCTTTGTTCCAATCCTCCATTTCTCTTATTTTCTATGGTTTTTCAATGATAGTGCCTTAGTCACATCACTTAGTTCCTTCTCTCCAAGACTATAATTTATCCTAGTCAGTTGACTTGAATTTTTAAGGTAAATTATGTACTGTCTTTACTCTCTCCTTTCTTGTTCCTGTTACTCAATATTATTCTTTCATTTCTGTTCCAAAGCTCAGTCTCCTTAGCAGTGAATAACACATAAAATTGTACATGTGTACACAAAATATACATACTTACATATGTGTGTGTATATATGTATATATACATATATATGTATTATATTGCGTGTATGTAGTTGGCAACAGTAGATCAGATAAGGAGTGGGCAGTTTTCAGAGATTTGATATACAGCACCACCTTTACTCTTCTGGGCCAGAACACTTGTAAACATCAATGATTTTTTTTACACAATAGGGAAATTCAGAAACTGCTAAAGAAAAAAATGGAACTTTACAGGGTTTAACAGCAGGCTAGTGTATCCATCTCTAAGAAGGCAGCATTTAATTACATCAAAAGTAAAGTACAGGAGCTTAAAGAGATGCAAGATTCTTGACGCAATGAGAAGGCAAATAAAATTCAGTTTTATGCAGATAGTAACAATCCAAAGCACTTTATGATGCCCTGAAGGCAATTTATGGATCAAAGACCTATGGCACATCTTAGCTACTCAGTACTGATGGAGTCATATTGATTAGTGATAAGGACATGATCCTAGAGAGTTGAGCTGAACACTTCCACAGCATTCTCAACAGACTGTCATCAATCAATGCCAAAGCCACTGAGCATATACCACAGGTAAAAGTCAATCCTTCTCTAGCTGAACTTCCAAATGAAGAAGAGATTTTGAATGCCGTTAGACTCCTCTCATGTGCCAAAACACCAGGTGCTGATTCTATCCTAGCTGAGATTTACAAGGCAGCTCATACAAAAGCTGACCAAAATCTTCTAGTTTATATAGCAAAATGAGATTATTCAGCAGAAGTTCAAGGATGCATGCACTATCTATCTCTATAAAAGAAAAGAAAATAGACTATCCCGTTACAATCACGAGGGCTCTGTCAGTCACTGTTGGCAAATTCTTGCCAAAGTCCTCCTTAATAGGCTAATCCTTTCCCTGAAAGATGGCTATCTACCCAAGATCTAATATTGCTTCAGAAAGGGTCAAAGGACAGTCAATATGGTTTTTGCTGCCTGACAACTCCAGAAGAAATACCAGGAGGAGAACAAAGGTTTGTACACAGTGTTGGTTGATCTGACCAAGGCTTTTGATACTATCAGTTGTGAGGGCTTGTGGAAGATCAATGCAAAATTTGACAGCCTGGAGAAGTTCATCAGTATTGTATACCAGTTCCATGATGGCATTCGTACACATGTTCTGAAAAATGGATGACATTCTCACATTTTCCTAGCCACCGGTGGAGCGAAGCAGGGCTGTGGGCTTGCTCCCTTTCTTTGTAGCATGATATTTTCAGTAGTATTATCAGATGCCTTCAATGAAAATGAAAATGCCATCAAGATCATCAGCTACTGCACTGACAGTAAACTATTTCATTTGAAAAGGCAACACTAAAGTGGAGGCAGAGTTGGTGGGCAACTTTCTGTCTGCAGATGATTGTGTGCTCAATGCAGCCTCTGAGGCTGAGATCCAACAAGTACGGATTAATTCTCTGCTACTTGTGCTCACTTTGACCTGAAAATCAAAGCCAAGAAAACAGAACTACGACATACCATTGATATGGTTATAGCGTTGGTTATAGCAAACGGAGAAAGTCTGAATGCTGTGGATTAGTACACATACCTTGGCCTGATACTTTTCAGGGATGTCCACAAAGATGATGAGATTGACACACACATTGCAAAAACTAACCCATTGTTTGGGAGGCTTTGAAGGAAAGTCTGGGAAAGAAGAGGTAGTAGATTTCCTATGAGACTGAAAATCTACAGACACAGTGTGCTGACCTCTCTGTTGTATGCCCATGAAACCTGGGCAGTCTACCAGCAGCAAGCCAGGAAACTGAATTCCTTCCATTTGAATTGTCTTAGGAACATTCTGAAGATCACCTGGTATAATGTTAATGTAACATTAATAAGAGTTAAAGATCTTCCCCACCCATTAATAGACCTCAGGTGGAGCCTATTAAGGGAAGCTTGATTAGGGGAGGCTTGTTTTATAGGAAGGCCCACACATTTTGTTAATTTCTAATGAGACACTGAAGGGTTTTGATGCCCTCCAGCTCTGAAAAATGTATATATATATATATATATATATATATATATATATATATATATATATATATATATATATATATATATATATATATATATATATACTATGATGTATGATTTTGCTTTGGGGGCTTACTCTTTGGAAGAAGATTCATGTGCCAGATGAGACTCTGGGTAGCCATTAAGGAGGCCCCAGCTTTGAAAACCCAGATGTTGGTGTTTCTCTCTCTGGTAACTATGTATGTATGTAATGGTCAGATAGTTGGATCTGTCTGTGGATCTGTGATGTATGTATTGTTTATGGTCTGACAGTTAAAAGTCCTGTCTGTTGATCTTTATTTCTCTGTTTGTATTTTCTCTGGTGGTATATGTGGTTAAAGAAGATTGTAGACTTCTCAAAAGTTGCTTTCCCTTTAGATGCGCACACACACATGCACACATACGCACAGAGTACCTGTGCCTTCTCTCCATGGTCAACTGTCATTTCATCTACTCCTAATCTTAGTCATTCTTGGATCCTTCTTTTTCCCTTAATAGAACAGACTCCTTTTGTTGGCTTTAGCTTTTCTCAACAACTTTGGCTCATTCTGAGGTAAACTTCAGGACACCCAATTCAATTTTTACTGAAAATAATATTTGATGTAATCGTTTACATTATGTTATTTTACAAAAATGCATATATTACCCATTTTTTTGCATATATCATTGTTTGGAAGATTGCTTCAGTTCATCACTTTTTCATTTAAACATTTTGGTTTTAAAATTTAAAGTATTTCATTTTTATGGATTGTCATAGAAAACTGTGATAGGATTTGGTTTAATAACCTTTAGAGGGCATTCAGGAGCATAAATATATCTGGAACAGATGCTACAGATAGACAGTGAGCTGGGCCCAGAATTAAACAGGAGGAGGAGAGAGACCGAGAACAGACTGAATCACCTTTGGGAAATTGCACAATTCTTTTAACCAAAGCTTATTGAAACGGAATTTCATTTAAAACAAAACGTCAATATTCTCTATTGCTGCCAGTCACATGAGACATTATAATCACTGAAGTAGATTTACTTTGTGGTTTATACCACCTTCCCCAAAGGTAAACATATTTTGAATGCTGCTGAATAAGCAGCCCCCTCCCATCATACTTACCTTGTCTGAGTAAGTCAACAAGGTTGCTCTTTCCAAATAGGAAACAATAGACATTAAGTGGACTAGGTTCTGTCACCAAGGCACACACTACAACAGAAAACTTCCTTCTTCAGAAGAGAACCTAAAAATTTCCAGACATGGGATTGCCCAAGAGTCAACTCCCAAAACTGATGCTCCTCAGGAATCTCCCTTCTTTGACTAAATGTCTAGATTTTGAGATCATACTGAACAGGAAATTCTGAATCCCTTATCCTCCACATAAGTGTTGCCATTCATGGACATTGTCAATAAACTAACTTCCTTGGCCACATCTGAGCACATTTCTACCTCCACCATGTGCTTCTGCTGCAAGTCACAACCAACTGCTCCTGGGGAAAGAAAACTGTGCATAACCACAGGTTTCTCTGCTCTCTCTCCCTCACTCCCCAAAGGAGCTACTGATATTTTTTTCTCAAAATCCAAAAAGTAGATCCAGCATTTAAATTTAATCTGAAAATGGATAAGTAGAAGAGATAGGGTAAAATATATATTTCTACACAGAAGTTTTCTCTGTAAAAATAAACTCCTTATTAAAATAGCAGTGTAACTGCTTAAAATGTTCCATATATATGGTTTGCATAATTGAAGTCATAAGAGAAGCAGCATAACATTAGCCTTGTGAATAAATCATTGGACTTGGAGTCAGGAAAATGTGAATTGGAATACAGTCTCTGACATTTATTAGCTGCGTGATGCTGAGCAACTCAGGTAACCCCTCTGAGCCTCAGTGTCCTCACCTGTAAAATGAAGGTCAATAACAGCATCTGCTTTACAGGATTTTATGAAAAACACTTGATATTTTATATACACATATATATACATATGTATATATCTAAGACATATATATGTACTGTATGTATATTATGTATGTGTACATGTATGTTTGTATATATTTTATATATGTATATATATAAAATCTTTAAGTGTTACCTAAATATTTAGTAGGTTATTATTAAGAAAAAAAACTAAAATAATATACCTTTCAATAATATATTATCTTATCTGAATCTTATAACCCTATAAACTCAACACTAAAAGCATTATTATTGAATTTTAAAGGTGGGGAAACTGAGGCTCAGAGGATTTTTAATGAACTGCCCTGGGTTACAATGCCAATATTAGAGTCAGGATTCCAAGCCAACACTTCCTGACTTCCTTGCAGTGCGTCCTTCTATCCACTCACAGATTCTTCTCTCACAAGTTATCAACAGCTACTTGGTCTAACTGTTCTTTTCAGCTTAAATTTTAAACTCTTTAAATCTTATCTTATAATCAGTCTTGCTCAGAAATCTCTGCAATGCTTCTGACCTTTCAAACTTTGATTAAGTTGCTTCTTGTCATATACAGCAACTTATGATTCAGCAATCATTCTGGCTAGGACCTTATATAATCCTAGATCTTGAACTTCTAACACTATGATTATTCATGTGCTTGGTAATTTCCTGGCCTAGGTAGAATTAAAAAAAAAAAAGTTTCTCCAAAGCTACTCCATTCCTGACTTTAACAGGTAAGATTCTCAGAAACATGAAATCACTTGGTATGATCTACCTCTTTGCCCTTCAGTCCTCAGGGTTTCCCAGGCATAGTGCTTGCCCTTAGCAACATTCACTACCTCCATCCTTTCTGATGAATGGTTCCCTGGAGTCCTCTTATTCCTTTACTAAGCCCTAGAGCCTTGTGCTACAGGCAGGCCTCTGTCAGAAATGCTTTGAGCATGGATTGTTTCCAAAAAGGGTGTTTTTGTCATTTTCATTCCCTCTCAATGTGTGAAGCATAACAAAGTCATTTTTGGATAGCTATGTGCTGTTCTTCTTACAAACTACAAAGAAAAATATTCATCCTACCTATGCTTCCCTATTTCTTTTTTTATTTTTATTTTTTAGTTTTCAGCATTCATTTCCACAAGATTTTGAGTTCTAGATTTTCTCCTCATCTCTCCCCTCCCCAAACCCTAAAACACTGTGCATTCTGATTACCCTTTCTCCCAATCTGCTCTCCCTTCTATCACACCCCTCCCTTCCCTCATCCCCATCTTCTCTCTTTTCTTGTAGGATAAGATAGATTTCTATACCCCATTACCTGTATTTCTTATTTCCCAGTTGCATGCAAAAGCAATTCTCAACATTAGTTCCTAAAACTTTGAGTTCCAACTTCTCTCCCTTCTTCTCTCCCCACTCATCCCCACTGAGAAGTCAAGTGATTCAACATAGGAAGCAAAAGACTTCAATAATAGTCATGTTGTGTAAGACTAACTATATTTCCCTCCATCCTATCCTGTGCCCCATTTATTTTATTCTCTCTTTTGACCTGGTCCCTCCCCTAAAGTGTTTACTTCTAATTATTCCCTCCTCCCATTTGTCCTCCCTTCTATCATTCCTCTCACACCCCACTTATCACTTTCTCCTTTACTTTCCTATAGTGTAAGATAGATTTTCATACCAAATTGAGTGTGCATGTTATTCTCTCTTTAAGTTAAATGTGATGAGTAAGCTTCACTTTTTCCCCTCTCACCTCCACATTTTCCCCTCCATTTAAAAAGCTTTTGCTTGCCTCTTTTATGAGAGATAATTTGCCCCATTCCATGTCTCCCTTTGTCCTCTCAATATTTTCCTCTCTCACCCCATAATTTTTTTTAGATATCATCCCTTCCTATTCACCTCACTGCATGCCCTCTGTCTATGTGTATATGTGTATAATTCCTCCAACTACTCAAATACTGAGAAAAATTTCAAGAGTTACAAATACTATCTTTCCATATAGAAATGTAAACAGTTCAACTTTAGAAAGTCCTTTATGATTTCTCTTTTCTCTTTACCTTTTCATGCTCCTCTTGATTCTTGTGTTTGAACATCAAAATTTCTATCCAGCTCTGGTCTCATCAAGAATGCTTGAAACTCCTCTATTTCATTGAATGACCATTTTTTTTCTTCTGAAGTATTATACTCAGTTTTGCCGGGTAGGTGATTCTTGGTTTTGATCCTAGTTCCTTTGACTTCTGGAATATCATGATCCAAGCCCTTCAGTCCCTTAATGTAGAAGCTGCTAGATCTTGTGTTATCCTGATTGTATTTCCACAATACTCGAATTGTTTCTTTCTGGCTGCTTGCAATATTTTCTCCTTGACCTGGGAACTTAAGAATTTGGCTACAATATTCCCAGGAGTTTTTCTTTTCAGATCCCTTTCAGGAGGTGATCATTGAATTCTTTCAATATTTATTTTACCCTCAGATTCTAGAAAAACAGGCCAGTTTTCCTTGTTAATTTCATGAAAAATGATGTCTCAGATCTTTTTTTGATCATGAGTTTCAGGTAGTCCCATAATTTTTTAATTGTCTCTCCTGGATCTATTTTCCAGGTCAGTTGTTTTTCCAATGAGATATTTCACATTGTCTTCTATTATTTTTCATCTTTTTTGTTTTGTTTTGTAATTTCTTGATTTCTTATAAAGTCATTAGGTTCCATCTGCTCCATTCTACTTTTTAAAGAACCATTTTCTTCAGTGAGCTTTTGAACCTCCTTTCCCATTTGGCTAATTCTTCTTTTTAAAGCATTCTTCTTCTCATTGGCTTTTTGGACCTCTTGCCATTTGAGTTAGTCTATTTTTAAATGTGTTATTTTCTACAGCATTTTTTGGCTCTCCTTTAGTAAACTATTGACTCACTTTTCATGATTTTCTTGCATCCCTCTCATCTCTCTTCCCATTTATCCTCCACCTCTCTTACATGCTTTTCAAAATCCTTTTTGAGCTCTTCCATGGCCTGAGACCACTGCACATTTCTTTTGGAGGTTTTAGATGCAGAAGCCTTGAGTTTTACCTCTTCTTCTGATGGTATGTATTGTTCTTCTTCATGCAAAAGGATGGAAGAAAATACATGTTCCCTGAGAAAGCAACCTTCTATAGTCTTATTTTTTCCTTTTTTTGTGGTATTTTCCCAGCAGAGGAGGGTACACTCTGGGGGCTTTAACTTCTCAGTTCCTCCAAGGTGGTGCAATCAAGGGAGAGGAGTTTGCTCCTCTCCTGGCCTGCACTTTGGTCTGGGAGCAACCATAAGCACTCTTCTGCTCAGGATCTATGAGTAAGATTCCCTGTCCATAGCCTCCATTAGCTCCACCAGCCAGTGCTCCTCTTCACCCCAGGGCCGCCATTCAGGGCTGAGACTCAGACCAGTGCTTGATTCCCCCAGGGTCTTTAGGCTGAGGGCTACAAAAATGGATGCTACTGCCTCCTGGGACCAGGACTAGACCAAGCTGTCTTTGGCATTTGTGGATTGAGTAATCTAAGGACTGCAGCTTCTCCCTGTGATTCTGCCCCCTGAGGCCTGCTCTGGTATTTTTAGAGCTTTGAGGGCAGCTAAAGCTGGGCTGGGCTCCATGTGCTGTGCTCCACTCTTAGACTGGTGTGATAGACCTTCCTTATTGGCCTTCCAGGCTCCCTTGGACTGGAAATCTTTTACTCTGTCATTTTGTGAGTTCTGCTGTTCTAGAATTTGTTCAGTCATTTTTTACAGGTATTTTATGGGCTGTGGGGGGAGAGCTTTTACAGGTCCATCCTTCTACCTGCACCCTTATTTCTGAAGCTTTTCCAGAAGTTAAAAAACAAAAACAGACAGTTCTGATATCATGAAAGAAGAGAAACAGAGACCTTTGTTTCCAGTTGTTTGTGTCATGGCTAAGTAGCATATTAAGGATTTGCAGAAATCACCTAGGAAGTGAATACCTCCTGTTTCATTCCCAATAGGTTTTGGCTGGCAGTGGAAGACCTGAAGAAAAGAACCATTCGGGAAGTCCCCACCCGCGTCCAGGAAATATGGCAGGAATTTCTGGCTCCAGGTGCCCCCAGTGCCATTAATTTGGATTCCAAAAGCTACGACAAAACCACACAAAATGTGAAGGAGCCAGGACGGTACACATTTGAAGATGCTCAGGTCAGTAGCCCAACCACTTAGCTTTAGGGAGCCTTGCCTGAATGTGTGGGAGTCAATCACTTATCTTTCTTATCAGCATAATTTCCAGAGCTCCCCCATTCATCTTCATTTGACAGCATTTCCTATAATTTTGGCTTCCAATATCTATAAGTTCTCCAGACTTTGTAGGTAATGAAATTGAAGGAGAAATTACTTAGGAGAAATTATTAAAGGTGGAATTTTTTTCCCAGGTGTAATCTTTTCTAAAGTAGACCATTTATGTATAAAGTGGGTGTGAATAACTATCTCCCTAATTTAACTATTTGCAAATTAGTCGTTGTGAGTTTCTGAGCTAGGCTGCTGCACCATCTCCTATTGGAGGCCTTTCCTCATTCCCTCAGTCATCACCTTAGCCACTAGTCCTTCCCCTTGTTACCTGGTATTTAATATGCTTGTTTTCCTCTCTTCTCTATTTTATCTTTCTGTCTATCTGTGTATGTGTCTGTCTGTCTGTCTATCTAATGCAATCTAACTTTACTTCTCCATAGAATATAAGCCCCTTGATGTTTTTATTTTTTGTATTTTTTTGTTTGTATCCCAAGTACCTAGGCAACTGCCATGTAATCAAGTCAAGAAGAAGATAGCATATGTTTATTAAGAACTTGCTGTGTGTCAAGCACTGTGCCAAGTGCTAAGGATACAAAAATAAAATAAAACAAACAACCAAAGTTAAATATATATATATATATATATATATATATATATATAGAGAGAGAGAGAGAGAGAGAGAGAGAGAGAGAGAGAGAGAGAGTGAGTACCTAGTCTTAAGGAGTTCAGTCTACGTATAAATGAGATACGTACTAGATAAATTGGAAATAATCAGAGGGAAGGCCCTAGGATTAGAGGAGATCAGGAAAAACTTCTTGTAGAAGGTGGAATTTTAGCTGAAATTTGAGGAAAGCTGGGAGATAGAGAGAGAAAGGAGGGAATTCCAGGCATTGAATGGGAGATAGCCATAATGCATAGAGTTAGAAAATGGAGAGTCTTGCGTGAGGAACAGCAAGGAAGCCATTATCACTGAATCTCAGAGTACGTGAAAGTAAGTGAGATATAATAACACTGAAAAACTAGAAAGGGGCAAGGTAATACCTGAAGGGCTTTAAAAACTGAACAGGATTTCTGTTTGATCCTGAAGGTGCTAGGGAGCCGCCGGACTTTATAAAATAGGGAATGATATATTTGGATCCATTTTGCTCGGCTCCGACTTGAGTGGGGACAGATCTTTTGTCCAGATAGCCCAGGACTGGCAGTGGTCTGGGATAACTTCTCTAAGGGTGACATGATATAACTAGTAGCACCCTGTTTAACACCCAAGGGTATGCAGACTGTGAGCCATCCACCAAGATTGTCTTTCATCTAAGAGAAGCAGTCAAATGATCATCCTTTTATTAATAGCCTTCTGGTCTTATTAATAATATGATTAAATTACCCAGAAACTACATCTCTCGAACCTTTCTAAATGTCACAGTGAACAGGAGGATGTTAGTTACCTCAATTGCAATTGCAAAGTTAGAAAGAGGAGAAGGCTTGGGTTGTATGTGTGAGAGGAGGGAGGTGATAATGAGTTTAGTTTTGAACATTTTGAGTTTAAGATGCCTACGGGGCATCCAGTTTGAGACTTCCAGTAGGCCACTGGAGATAAGAGACTGGAGGTCGAGAGACTTTAGGGCTAGATAAATAGATCTGAGAATCATCAGTACAGAGAGGATAATTAAATGTAATTATTTTTAATAATACACATTTCAAAGCAGGAAAAACCTCATGTAGGAAGTAGCATTTGAACAGATTCATGAGAAAAGCTCCAGTTTTCAAGAGGTAGAGATAAGGAGGAAGATTTCAGGCTGAGGGGAGAACTCATGCTTCCCTACACAATGGTAGGAAAAGGAATCTTGTATGCCAGTGTGAAGGCCACATAGTGACTTAGAAAATCATAAATTTATTTTTCTTAAATACTTCCTAATGGCATTTTAACCTGGTTTGCTGCACTGGGCAGTTTTGTAGGTCACTTGAGGCAGGAGCTGAATTTTGGCACCTCTATTCTGTATTGAAATGGGAAGAGCATATAGGTCAGGGAAAGAAGGAGATCACTAGAAGGTACCTGAAAAATAAACTGTTTTCCATTCTCTGTATCACCCTAGAAGGAGAATAAATAGATAACTAGAAAGAGACCCTAACTGAAATGTTTATTATTAAAAATAATTACATTTGATAGAGCTCATTTGCTATATGTCTGATCTAACTATGTCTCTAGAACTATAATTGAAGAAGGAGGGTATTTGGCTGACATTCCCTAAAATCTTTTCATTCATACATGTAAAAGCAATGGAGAAGAGGAAAGGAAGGAAATTCTGCTTTTCTCCCAGTACAAATGCCCAATCTTTTTTTTTTTTCAGGGCATTCAAGGATCTTTTCATAGAATCAAGTGACCTAAGAAATCATTAGATCCCATCTCCTAATTTTACATATAAGGAAACTGAGATGGAGAAATTAGGTGTCTTGACCAAGCAAATAAGTTCCTGGTAGAACTAGAGCTTCTAAGTCACAAATCCATGCATTACCATATACTACCTTAGAAACTACTTTGGTTTCTTTCCATGCTGTCACCCCTAAATAATGGTGTTTCAGAGAAAAACGAAAAAGCCATTTGAAAAAAATGCTCCCATAAGGGTTATCAACTTTAATGTTTAAATTTATATGTGACAAGTTTTTATATACGGTTTTATCAGAATACATCACTCACAAAAAGAATCTCTGATATCACTTTTTCCTAAATTAAATGATAAGGCCAAAGTCATACTCATGGAAAGATCTTGTTCTCTTTATGGTACACTGTCAGTATACAATCAATTTCCCTTGAGGAAACAGGGGCAGTGGAGGCAAAAAGTCAACACATGTTTAAATGACTAAGCCACAATCTCGACTCCAATGACTCTATCATGTTCTCCCATATGGAAACAATTGAATGAGACAGAGATATGCTTGAGAAAACAGTGAAAAAATTCTGACACAGATGCCCATTCCAATGCTGATTTGTTTTCTTCTAGCATTTCAGGGTGAAATTTCAGTGTTTCCCAGCTTTGCTTTATGGAGATGGTAATTTGTCAGATGGGGAGGAAACACCTCTCTAAGGTCGGGAAATATTTCTTCCTTTTATAGATCAATAAAAGTCAGCTTGATAATATGAAGTTCGACAAAAATATTATGAGTATTTTCCCAAAGAACATGATACCACCTGATACTGGATTGCTTCTTTTTTCATTGAGTTAGTTGTATTTTAGCAGCTTTGCATTGTATTTAGGTAACTGGCCTTGAAGTTAAGAAAACCTGGAATCAAGTATGCCAATGATACAGTTGGACTGTTTGAACCTAGGAAAGTCATTTAACCTCCAAGGGTCCAAAGCAATGTCCAAAGACTATGAGTAGAGAACTATTCTAATCTTCAGTGGTATAAGAAGGTTCTTCAAACACACACATACACACACACAAACACACAAACCACACACATGCACACATATATGTTATGATTGCATTGATGTAGGGAAAAAAAAGGTGATAAAATTTCCTACATCAATACAGATTATAAATATATCAGTGATTCATACAAAGATAAAAATACATTCATACACATGTATGCATTTCTTTTCTTAAATCAGTAGCAAGAGAAACAACTCTTCATACTGAACTCCATATTAATGCTTTAAAATCTCATCCAGTTCCATTTCAACCCTGATATAGTACCCCCTCTGGTGTCACTTTCCTAATCTCCACTTAAACTGTCGGATTGGGTCCCTAGAAAGTAATTAACAATTTCTCTTCTCTAGGTTCAAAAAGAAACCCTAAGGTGTTAGGAGTGTCTTTTAGTACTGTATCTCAGAAGCCCCTACCTGTCTGTTCCTCACTGAATATCCAGTCAATGGAAATTTGTCAGACAGGTGGTACAGTGGATAGAGCACTGGGCTTGCACTCAGGAAGACTTCATCTTCATGAGTTCCAATCTGACCTGAGACACTTAGCTGTGTGACCACGGACAACTCATTTAACCCTGTTTACCTCAGTTCCTAATGTGTAAAATGCGCTGGAGAAGGAAATAACAACCAAATTCAGGATCTTTTGCCAAGAAAACCCCCAAATGTCATGAGGAATCAGATATGACTGAAACAACACAATAATAAAAACAGAGTTGTACGTAGCAAAGTCCATAGTGAAATGGGCTCAAGCTTATAGAATACATGTGGCAAGGAGGAAATGCTTAATTCCCGATTGGACAGCAATCCTTTTGTCCTTTTGTGGAGTCCTCACGAAGTTCCCCCGAGGTATATGGTAGACCCCAGTGAGTGAATCATGACTAAGTTCAGGCTAGTCTCAAGACACTGCTAGTCTGAGAGAGAACAGACTTAGCACTAGATGACTTCTGGGGCTACCCTAAAAGCTTGCACATTTTAATGTAAGTCTGGAAGTTTTCCAATCTAGGCTAAAAGGAGTTGTGTCACCAGGTTTCTCCCTCACTCCTTTTCATCCATCCATCATTCCTTCCATCCTTCCTTGTTTCCTTCCTTCAATGCTTCCTTTCTTGTAATAAGAATTTGTATAGTCCTAGGATCTATAAAACAAAATAAGGGGTAGGTTTAGCTGAAAAATCTTCAGAATAGTTCTGAGGATTCATTTTTGAGACAAAGCATACTAAAAAACAACTTTCCGATTCAATCCAATGAGTACTAATTAAGTGCCTGTTTTATGTAAGACATGGTACTAGGTGTTGGGAATAAAAGATAGAAAACAAAATAGACTCTTCTCCTCAAGGAACTTACCTTCTACTGAGCAATATAGATAGAAACAAACTGAATGTTCTGGGACCCAGAATGAATCTTAGGACCAGAGTTATTCAAATTGGATGCACAATGATCTGCATAATTGTTTAATCTCTTTTACATTTTGGCACGTACGACAGCTGGGTTTATCTTTAGCATTATTTGTCACAAAATAATTGGGTTCAAAACTGCTGTGTTGGATCCCTTGCAATACGTTCTCTTCTGGAAATGACTATATCAAATTTACATTCTCCATCTCTACCTGGGTGATTTCATAAAATAATTCATTTGTAAGATACTAGATGTGAAAAAAAACTGTGACATACTAGAAATATAAGGAATGTTATCATCATCATCTTCGTTATTTTTTCCATTGATATTTTTATTATTATATCTAGTGCACACCAGATCTGTCCCATACTTCCTCTTAGTTCCTGGATACATGTAATGATATTTTTTTCTTCTTTACTCTCCTCATTTTAGATTTTCTAAAACATCTATAAAAATAGCATCTAAGCTATTCTTTCCTTTTAGGAGCACATTTACAAATTGATGAAAAGTGACTCCTACCCACGTTTCATACGATCCAGTGCCTACCAGGAGCTGCTACAGGCAAAGAAAAAGGTATTGGTCTTTGTGACCCTTTTTTATTTCCATAGCTTTTGGTAATAAATAGATCAGTCTCATCTTCAGGGGCCGTGCTGCTAGATGTCTGGTACGTAGACAGGCTCCTGGCCAAGAAAGTCTTTTCCATTTTTCCAGGGTCAAATGAGTTCTTTTTTCTTCCTTTCCTTTTCTTTGCTGCATGTATTCATACATTCCAAATTTTATTATATTTTTTTTATTCTACATGAATCCTCTATATAATTTAAGGAAAAAATGAAGAGCTGCTTTTCAGAGAGAAAAAACCAATTATGTCTTCCTTAAGAGACCCTTTCATTAAACTGGTACATTATTTATTTGGGTACAGATTATGTTACTTAAAATGGACTGGGAGGTTCCACCCCTCATTTATTATCACCTCAAATTTAGTAAGCCTTCTTATAAAGTATTTTGGTCAGATTTTTGCCCAGTTCTGTAACCACTGTGTCAGTACCACCTCTCAGTTTTTTCAGTCTAAAATCTTTTGTACCCTCTGAGATGAAGATAATATTTTTCTGTGAGGTCATCTAAAGTGGGACTACTTGTACAACTGAGAATAAATTCTATATATTAATACTATAGATGACCATCAGAGATAGTCTTGGTAGCAAAATATTGAAAGCTTCTGGACAGCTGCTTATCATAGTCCGGAAATCCACAGGCCATAAGAATGACAGTGTAGTAGCATCAGATGCTGACTTCATTTTTGGCTATTCTGATTTTACTTTAATCACACCAATTTCATGCATGGAAAGAAATCTCTTTCTTTTTAAATTATATGTTACATAAAAAAATGAATAAAAGTGTGTCATTAGTGACTCTTTAGTAGTACCCTCTTGATTTCTTACATGACATTTATGTTGCAGTTTTGCATTTCATCATCCTTTTTTTCTGCTCTGTTCTTTTGTTTCTTTTTATTTTTGCTTTCTTTCTTTTATGGGCCTTTCTCTCTTTCCCTTTTCCCATCTACCCCTCCCACATCCCAAGTAAGTTGGGCAACTCAATGGATCGCAGAACATCTTTTGAGAAACTTGCACATATGTGGTAAGTGTTTTATCCTGACAGATTAAAAATGACCAAGTCCAGTGAAGTACCCTTCACTCCCAGCTTCACCCCTCACCTTTGCTCTATTGATGTCACAGCAGATGAATGTGTTTTGGTTACACAAATTCAGGATTTCATGCTTCCCTCTAAACTTCCTTTTCTGTTCCATCTCCCATTGCCTGGTGGGGACAAGATGCTACAAAAGGAAGACAGTGTGTTTGGACTTTGGATGCTTAAAGAAGCATGAAATAGGTCATTAAAAAGGAAGAATATCTACTTTTTCTTTCTTTTTTAAACAAATATTGGAAAGACCTAAGAGGGCTTCCTTTATCTTTTTCCTCATAATTGTATCTACAACTCCCTTCTAAAAAGAACACGGTTCTATCTTGCTTTCCCCTCACACTGGTCTTTCTGAGACTTGGACAAATGAGAAGAGTCTGGTTTCCTTATATCTTTCACATTTGTCATTTGTGGGAAGAATGACCTTTTGAATGGCTTATGGGATAGCTTCATATGAATGCTGTTTGGTAGCAGGATACAAGCCCTTAAAATGGTCCATCATTATGATTACTCCAGAAAGATGTTGGAAAATGTTGTCTCAAAGCACACAGGAAATCAGTGACTTTCCTGCCAACACTTTCCTGTTCTTTCCCTTGTGTTTTGGTGATGTCCTTGTTTTCAGGATTCTTTTTGGATCTTTCTGACCTGATGTAAGCTCAAACTAAAGCATTCAACACATTTATTTTTATAGGGCAGAAACATCCCTATTTTCCCATGCCATAAAAACTGTACACCAACACTGAGGGCCAGCACTAACCTGTTATGAAAAGAGGTAGAACAATCTTGGTTTATACTCAAGTTTGTCTGCATTGTCTGTTGAGTCGTGCAGTTAGTTTCATGTTGCTATGTGCTTGTTGTGGCTTTTGCTGTGATGACCAGTTCAATGGAGCTTGATCAGCTTCAGCAAAGATTATGGTTTTTGTTTTTTAGTTACCTTGGATGAGAATAGGAGTTTGGAGGTGGGTGGAGAGGGAACAGTTTACCTTGGTGAATTACTGGCTATGTCCCCAGTGTCCAAAGTATTGAAAAGACTTTAAAATGGTAAGTTGCGAGAGTATATAAAATAAGATTGAGAGTAGCAAAAGACCTAAAACCTGAGATGTTCTAGTGATAACTTGTAGTCTGATACAATTTAAATTTCAAGCTCTTCTAATAGGAGTCTTGACTCAGGCCTAGATTTTTTAGTAATCTCAGGTCATAATCCGATTGTAAGGCATGAATAGGAAAAGTACTCCAAGTGAGGGGAAGATGTAGAGACCGAAAACAAAGCAGTGAATACTATTTGAAACAAAAACCCCAAGTTTTTGCTTGATGATGTGGCCATGGCATGTTGCACTGTGATTTGTGTGTTGTCCAAGAAGACTGTTTCATATCAAACATTTTTGAATTTAATGCCCTTTGAACTTTATCTTTGAGACTGTGATCAAAACATCTACTATGGGTAATCAAAAGTCACAGTAGGTCTTGAGGTGAGGAGAAAAGGAACAGAAAAAGAATCACACTATCCTATCTCTCTGCAACAACATACACAATGCCCAAACCTGACCACACTCCCCCACTCTTACCCATGTCACTCTACACGTTAGACTATGGAAGAAAATAGGTAACAAATGAGGAGGGGAATGGAATATTTCATAGTAGTTTGCCCTCATTAAGGAGTGGATGATTGGGACTTGACATTAAGAATGAAGAAAAATTAAAACAGGGGAATTCCCCCCCTGCAACTAACACATTGGCTAATTTTATTTAAATTAACCAGATGATTATTAACATAACCAATTATTATGTTAACGTTCTTTTCTTGTTGAAGGATTTATTTAGCTTTTATATTCAGAATAAAGAAGACTAAGGAATTTTTTGGCACATTGTAGATCTTCTACAAGTATATGGTGTTAAAACTATGTTTTCTTGTGTACGTTTTGTTCTAATGGAAGTACACAGGAGACTTTCAGGATGATAGGATAATACTACCATGATTTTCCATTTTCCTCAAGTGATTATTAAAGAATTCAGTGCTTTTATTGAGTTTCAGGAATGACTTTCCAGCCTACAACAAATAAATTATATATATATATATCACAAATCATTGAAAAAAATAGTAGTTATTTCTGTAGAAGTTCCTTTTGATCTCATCAAACTCAGTATTTCTTGTCTCCAATAGTCTTCTTCTTTCTATTGTTTTTCTTTTCCTTTTTTTGCCTTCTACCATCATTTGCTTTTAAAGTTAATAATTGTACTATGTGTATAATATATAGCAATTTTTATCAATAAAAGCCTGATAATATAATGTGATAATATAATATTGATATGAGACATTATGACATAAGGCACAGTTAGCATTGCATGGTAGATAGAGAGTTGGCCTACAATTCAGGAAGATCTAGGTATAAGTCCTGGTTCTTTTCTCTAAACAGGCTAGGTGCGTGACCCTGTTTAGTTTTTCAGTGTCTCAGACAACTTTCTAAGATTAAGTTGCAGAGAAAGTACAGGATCTTTCACTAATTAAATCACACATCCAGTCAAACAAACACAAAATGAAACATTATTTAGAAAAAAATAGTAGAACATAAGAATAGAAATGTGGGAATTCACAAAATTCCTTCTACTTTTCTGTCAATATGTATTCTTTTCTTTCATCTTCTCAATAGCTGCCAGGAGTAGAAAAGATAATCTCTTTCCATTAGACTGTGAGTTTCTTAGGGGCAAGGATTGTCTCTTTCTTCTTTTTGTATCCCCAGTGCTTAGCACAGTGACTGGCACACAGTAGGTACTTAAGAAATTTTTATTAATGGACTGACTAGAGTTGATTCCCAAATCAATATATCTAGCATCAACACTAATCTCCTGGACAAAAATCATACCAGGATGCCCCAAAGTCATCTTAAATACAATCTATTCCAAACAAATTCATCATATTTCTCAAAACCCCTTACCTATTCCAAATTTTCCATTTCTCCTTTTCTGATCCTTATGGACACCTAGCTTCTTTCCATCCTCATGATATTGAACAATTCTCTTAGCCCTTTTGAACTTCAGTTTCCCTGTTCAAAAAACAAATAGAGATGTTAATGTGTCCACATGCTGCAGATATGCTTTGTAAACCTTATAAATATAAATCTCATATAAATATGTTATTTTGTCAGAGAAGCTATCTCCTAAGAACAATCTAGGGCACATATCTTGCTGAACCTTGATTTCTATTTCTCTATGTACAAATTCTAATTCAACAAGTTTCTATTAAGTACCTACTATATGTTGTACTAATCAAAGAAGGAGGAGGTAGGTACCAAGTTAGGAAAAGAGATAAGCGTTTTCTTTCATCCTTTTTTCTTTGCTTTGCTCCCTCCCTTCCCTCCTTGCTTCTTTTTTCCTTCTTTCCTTCCTTTCCTATTTCTTTCCTTCCTTCCTTCTTTCGTTCCTCCTTTCCCTTCTTCCATTCTTCCTTGCTTCCATTACTGGATATAACACTGCCTTTTCCTCACCAGGGATCATTCCCTGGTAAGAAAGAAAAACAGTTAAGTAAAAACATTTGACAAAGATACCACATCCAAAGAATCCCACATCTCCAACCCAAGGAAGATAGTACATTTCCTTATTTTTTGAGAGATTATCTTTTGGAGTAAATTTGTGTAGTAGTGTATCCCTCTTAATTCCACTAAGTATTGCAATTACTTCCTCTTCCCTTTTGCTAATTACTTTGTCTCTCTCTTTTCCAATCCACCCTCCACATTAAAGAACCAAAGCAATTTTTCTAAATCAGATCAAACCAATTTGTTTCTCCTGTAATGAAAATCAACAATGCTGTCATTGCTTCTTGAAAGGGTATTCCAATCACTTGTACTTTGGATTCACTCATCCTCTTTTATTTGTGACTTCTCAGATCATAACTCCTTTCACTGGCTACAACTCACCTATAACGGTTGTCTCCTCTGTCATAATGTATATTCCCTGAGAGAAGGAGCTTCCTGGCTTATCTCTTTGTATCCTCCACGCTTAGTATAGTGCTTGACACTTATCAAGCCTATGATAAATGTTTTTTCATTTCTTCATTTATTCTTTAGGTCCCTATCACTGCTAAAATAAAATGTAAACTCTCTTATTTGGTATTTAAGATTCTTCACAAGCTGGCCTCAAATTGTCTTACCAGCCTCAAAAAAACATTACTCACCTTCCCATGCTATACAGCATAGCCAAACTGTTACTCATGTTTTTTCTCACACCCTCCACTCTCTGCCAATGCCATGACTTTGCTTGGTTGTCTCATAGGCTTGGAATGAACTTTTTCTTCACCTCCGTCTATTGGAATCCTTTATTTCCATCAAGATTCAACTCAAACACCATCATATGAATTTTTTCCTAATCTGCCTAAGCTCCTATTGATTTCCCTCTCCACATTACTTTGTAATATACATGATGTGATAGATATTTACATAGACCATGTAATTATTTAGTATATATCTTTAGATAGGGTGATGGTACAATGTAAAGAGTGTGACCCTAGGCAAGTTATGCAACCTCTGACTCAATTTCCTCATTTGTAAAATTGGGTAATAATAACACCTCTTCCCCAAGTTATTGGGAGGATAAAATGAAAATAGTATTTCTAAGGTGCTTCGCACACCTTAAAATCCATGTAAGTTAATTTGTTGGTGTTTTTCCGTGATTTTGTATAAATGCCTTGAGGGCAAGGACATATTTTCCTTTTTGTTTTTGCATCCCCGGCTCCTAGCACAGTTTCTGTTCTGTAGAAGGTGGTTAATAACACTTATTGATCAATTAATTGATTGTAATGAATTCGTTCTGACAATGATTAAAAAGAATTTAGATTATGACCAGACAGTATTAACTTTGGAATCTCATTCGTTTATCTAAAAAAAGCAATCTACTCTAGGCTTGATTATTATTAAATATTCAATCATTGCTATTAATCCATGTAAATCAGTATGAATGCTACCCCCCCCTAGAAAATTAGGAAAGAAAAAAACCTGGAAATGTCTTTTAAAAATACTCATCATTTTATTCAATATTTCACGTAGAGGAGGACAGATCACGAATTTGGAATCAGAAAGACCTAGCTCTGAATCCTGCCTAATATATCTACTAGGTACATGAACCTGGCCAAGTTATTTTAACATTTCATGCTTCAATTTTCTTATCAGTAAAATGAGGGGATTGGAGTTGATGGCCTCTAAAGGCCTGTACTGGTTCAGAATTTATGACACTATAATATAGGCTTAATTACCACTCTAAAGAAGACATTGAAAGTCCTCAGGATGTCTATGATGATAAAGCTAATCTAGAAATTTCCTTTAATATCTGTTCCCACCCCAGTGAAGGAGACAAAGTTTAGTGTCCTAAAAAATGTCACTGGCCATATTTTATACTGCTGATACTGATGATATAACAAAGGTATGGCCATACAGCATTGCATATTTACCAGTATAACAAAGGATCAGCAAAGATATAGGATCAGGGGGAAAAGTGATAGGGAACTGATTGATCCAAGATATATATCTACAATACAGATGCTCCAAGAGGCTCTTAGTGCCCCTCTGTTTTCTAATCAATGCCGTGGAATTTATTGTCTAGGAGCAGAAGATATAATCATAGGTGAGCTGCATTAGTTATAACACCAGAGAAACTAAGGGGGAAATAATTTTCAAGGTGAGCATTGACTTTCCTCACCATAAGTAACACTGGCAAACTCAGATAGAATGATACAAATGTACTGAGAGACTGATTAAAATCGAACTCTTTCAATTTCTCTTTCGTTAGAGATTTCAAAGCTATCTAATCTATCATTTTATTGTAGACTTATGTCGATATCCATCTTGTTAATTGATACGGGTGTAGTGATGACTTGAGAACAGAGTTCCATGTTTCTTATGGGATGTCATCAAATAATTTTGCATAGACAATAGAGCCATAATTTTTTTTGGTGTAGTTTGATCTTTGCTTGTCTTGTAAATTTTATAGACTGAACAGTGTCAGTATATGTTATTGGTAATGTAGCCCAATTGGATCAAGAACTTCCTTGTGATATTCCTTGAAGAATTTGTCATAGACTTTGGGTGTACTTTGGGATATTTACCTATCACTGCCACAGGTACTAAGTTACAGAATAACAGCAGAATTTTTCAAGAAGCATAGCACAGCTATGAATGAAAAAAAATACATATTAAACTCTTACTATGTGTATGCTGGGACGTGTGGACAAAAAGACAAAAATGAAACAGTTTCTACCGTCAAGGAGCTTATCTTCTAAGCAGAGGAGAAACCAGCTGTAGGGGAATGGTGTGCGGGGAAAGAAGTTTTGGGTGGAGCAGTCAAAGCAATGGCAAATGGAGCCATAGGGAAGCTGGGGTGGAGATGGGAGGATGAGACTGTAGGTTTGTACCAGGAGACACATTACCACCACTTCACAGTGAACCATTTCAGGGTGCCTGGCTTGGAAGACGTGCTCAGAACCATGTAATAGATCACGTTACTCTTTCACAAACAATACCATCACACAGTTTTTCAATTCAACAAACAGTGGCATCAAAAATGAAGCTGAAATATGGCAACTTTTTAATCCACAGAAAGCTATTCTTAATGTCATATTATCACAACTTGCCTTATTTGTCCTAAAAGTGGTCACAACTTTATTTTAACTGGCAGATGCTAAGGCCATACATTTTCTTAATGTGAGTTGAGTTCAACAAAAGTGATAATTAAACATTCAAATATCTTGCTAATGATGACAGACTTTTCCACATCATCCTCATTCTTCCTTCCTTTACTTCTCAAAGGAAAAGATTGTCCTCTCCTTTTTATCAGCAAAGACTCTGTTTATACCTTTGGTTGCATTTCATCCTGTCTCACCTAGGAATCTGTTCCCTTTGATCAATCTGTTTCTCTTAATTTTCAGTTGAAAATATTTCCTTCGCATACGCTTACAAATATGTTCCCATCTCATGTAATTTAAGAAAAGCAAACAAAACAAAACAAAAAATCCACCCTTCCCTGGACCCTACCATTTCCTAAAGCCATCATCTTATCATTTTCTTCCTTTACACAGTGAAAATTAACTAAATGCCCACAGTTTAGAAGGTGGGATTAAAAGATATTGAACAGATTAGTTTACACACTTTAGATTTTCCTCTCTGGTCTAAGAATGCTAAATGTCCATGCTCTTTTTAATTACTGTTTTTAACAAACAGCAAATTATTATTAGTGATATTTTAGGTGGATAAGGATTTAGGAAAGGGGAGGGAATAAGCATTTATTAAGTGCTCAGTACTTGCCAGGCACTCTGCTAAGCACTGCATCTATTATCTCATTAAATCCTAACAGCAACCTTGTGAGGTAGGTGCTGTTATTATCTCATCCTTACAGTTGATGAAACTGAGGCAGACAAAGGTTAAGTGACTTGCCCAGCATCACACAGCTAGTAAGTGTCTGAGGCTGAATTTGAAGTCTTCTTAACTTCCTGAATTTTATCATGACTCTCCTGTACCAATTTGATTTCCATTCTAAATTTATTCATATGCTCAGTTGTGCTAATAGTGATGGGATGTTTGTTAGGAATTCCTATGCCATCTTTCTCAAAACCCCTATGTGTGCTATCACATATTAATCAGTATTGTTTTTATGACACAAAACAGTTCCTTTCTTAAAAGGGACCTCAAAAATCTGATGATATGTTTCCTTTTTGCTATGTTTAGCATCTATGCTTAGTTTTGAATTGGTACATTGAGGTATGTTTTGAAAATAGGTAAACTATAAACACAGAAAAAAACAATACATGTATATGCACTCCCAAAACAATTTCTTTAAAAGACTGACAGGCCCCATAGAGTATTATGCTAAGTTAGGTTTGTCTTGTTTATGTAATCCATTTTGACCTCTCCCTGTTTTGTGGGGTTTTTTTTTTTTGAGCCAATTGCTAAATGTCTCCAAAACTTGCCAAAAATAATAAGCAGATTAGATAGTGCCTATAATTTTTCAACAAAGGACAAGAGAAGCGAATAATGTCCATTAGTAATTCCTGGAAACTAAAAATCTCCAAATTGCATTGGCTTCTTTCTTGGGAATAAAAATGATTCAACTGTTAATTGTTTTTCTGGTAAAGTCTGACTTTCAGAAATCCAGGTTTGGAAATCCAAATGAAAAAAGGAAGATTTTTGTTTCGTTGACTTTCCATTAAGAGTGAAAAATAAATTATCCAATATATCTATCTTTCTGATTACAGCATAGAGAAGTACTGCCATTGTTTGAATAATGTATCCACTTGGAAAATGTCACAGTTCTGTTGACTTGGTCTCTGTCTTGTCCATCTGTGCCTGGGCCTCTTTCTTGACTCGTTACTCAGTGCCTACAGTACTTTTGCCTCCTTCTGTATCAGGAACTAGATAGAGAGGAACCAGAGTCCTGAACTCTATTTTAAAGGTGTGAAAACTGAGACCTAGAGAGACTGATTTGCCCAAGGTCATACAGCTAGTGTCAAAGGCAGGTTGAAATTCAGGTCTCAGTGACTTCAAGACCATCACTCTCCCCACTAAGCCATGAAATCTTTTGTGGGGTAGTGGAAAATAAGAATTGATGGCCAAAAGGTAGAAATATTGTAGACAGCCTAAAGACCAAACAAGTTTTGGTGGGTGAGACAATAGGGATTTCTATCACCAGAGCAGTACCATATCATTAATGGTTACAGTGTTTGACCCCTCTAATAAGTGCTTTTGAAACATATTATGGTAATGTGACAGAGTGACATTTAGTTAAGTGACTAAAGAAGAAACCTAGGGTAATTCTCAGATAAAACCAAGAAAAATTTTGGAACCTCTTGGTTCCTATGCCTAATCTGGAGCTAACAGGCCATTCTGAGACAGCTTTCTAAACTACAGCATTCCGTGGGGAACATTAGGGAATGATATTAAAAATTAGCTAAAAGATACCTTCAGCAAGCTGCACCGATAGTTGCAACTATTGGGAAATGTTAAAGACTTAAAAAAAATCTGAAGAACTGCATTTATAGGATTTAAGGCTGAAAGGGACCTTAAGAGGTCCTCTAATTTAACACCTTTGTTTTATCAGTGAGGAAACTGGATCAAATCAGTTTAATTCAATTCAGTTAGCTTTTATTAAGCACCTACTATGTACCAGGCACAATGTTAGCCACAACACATAAAAAGACAAAACCAAAATTGCCTCTATCCTCAGAAATTTTTAGAGTCTACTAGCAGGTCCCAGAGATGAGAAGTAACTTGCCCAAAGTCCACAGGGAGTAAGAAGGAGAGCTCAGTTCAACTCTAGGACTGTTAACTGCAAATCATGTCTCTTTCTCTTACACTATACTGCTTTCTCAATATATTCCCTTAAGTGCCTCTAGTTTTATACTTTTAACGTCTTTCATTCTGCTTTCCTTCCCCACTGTGGGCAACACTCTTATTAACTTAACTAAACAAGCCAAGAAATGGGGCTAATTACCTGGACACTGACTTCTTCCTGCAGAGCCTATTTAATGCTTCAAGGAAAGGAAGGAGTCTAGTCTTTTTTTTTTCCTTTTTGAGGTTATATCTCAAAATCTGATCTAATATAATTCATCTTCTTCATCTTGGTGGTATTTTCCCAAAACTTACATTTCCATCTGAGCTATTACTGGTGAATTATCTATTTTAGCAGGTAATTAATTCTTTAACAAGGTAAAAGGAATGCCTTTAGCAAGGTGTTCAGAAAAATCTGAATGCTTAGAACTTTACTAAACAGTAGCATGCATTCTCTGTGGCATTCAGGGAATAGCAGTGGTGCTGTTTTTCACTGACGGGCAGGAGGACTTTGCTTGTTTTTCTTTATCTGGTTGTTTTGTAGGTTGTGATGATGTTTTGTGTTCAGTCAGATGCCAAGTTACAGCCTGAGATTATTTTTATATCTAAATTAGTTCTATGCTACTTTTTCAAGTATATAGTTCATTTATCAGTCATTGTGTAACTTCCCTGGATCAATCATGGAAGACACAGTCTCTTGATTTCTTTCTATTTTTGTTTTGAGTTTCCCTTTGTTCCATTATCTGTTTTTCTTTATCTCTAAAATTTTCTACTTACATTAAATTCTCTTAGTCTTCAGTATTAGGAAAGAATAAGTAGAAATCATACATTATATGCATAAATATTTGGCTAAAAATCTGTTATTTATAAGAACTTTTATTTGAGAGGCACTTGGTTAAAACCGCTATTAGTAAGAATCATTGATTTTTCTTGTTAGCTTTTGGATTCAGGAATTTGGAATTCAGCTATAAAAATTCCCCTCATTCCTTAACTTGGCAAAATTGTGAAAAGATTATTGGCAGTAGCTTAAATTTATAGAGTTTCCAAGAAATCTTGCTGACAAGTGATTGTTAGCAAATTATTGAAATTCAAATAGTTTCTCTTGGACCTATACCTAAACTTCATCTCTCCCCCGCCATGCACACCCCAGTTTGAATTCTTTTCAATGAAATGAGTAGCCTAAAATACACAGAGCTCATATTTCCATCTATTTGAATGACCAGCCATATATTTCTTCTCCCTAGAGGTAGTTAGGTGGCTCATTAGATAAGTGATGGACATGGAATCAGGAATACCTAAGTTCAGATTTTATACCAATCATTTATTAGCTGTGTAATCCTAGATAGATCATTTAACTGTTATCTGCTTCAGTTTCATCAACTGTGAAATGAAGATAAAAATAGCACCTACCTCCCAGGGTTGTTGTGAGGAACAAGTAAAATAATATTTATAAAGTGCTTAGAATAGAGCCAAGCACATACCAAAAACAACAAATATTCCCTCCCTCCCTC
The DNA here is from genome assembly GCA_023548195.1 of Bettongia penicillata ogilbyi. Classification (NCBI taxonomy): domain Eukaryota; kingdom Metazoa; phylum Chordata; class Mammalia; order Diprotodontia; family Potoroidae; genus Bettongia; species Bettongia penicillata. Next base: position 875,034 of record JAJHZJ010000635.1, on the reverse strand, counting down.
CCTCCCTCCATTCCTTCCTTCTATCCTTCCTTTCCTCCCCCAAAATGGGATTTAGTTTTTTTATAATATCTAAGATTTGTAGAGATAGACTTTTCAAAAAAGTAGATCCAGTTGAAGTTAAGATATTTCTTTTTACATTAATAAAAGCATTTGTTCTTTTGGATCCATAGAATGTCACTCATCTCGGGAGCCCTATGACGAAAACAGCAAACATATATAACTTGCTTGATCATCAATTCTTTCATATCCCAACCCTATGTTTTTTTTTAACTTTTTTAAATGAACTCATATGCATCTTTGGATTTCGATGTTGAATCAATTTTTAAAGATATATTTACTGGGCTATCAGGCTACATGGTCTATTGGTATCTATGGGACATTAAAAGAACTTAAAAAGGTATTGAGTTTATTGAGTCAAGTTAGAAAAACCAGGGTTCATATCCTGCCTCTACCTAGATATGTGACCCAGGGCAAATCATTTAACCTCTACATTCCTTAGATAACTCCCTAGAAGATGCACTTCCTAAGTTCTAGAAGGCTAACACTTTGTAAAAGTCACTGAGCCTTCTAGTAGCTTGTATTACTCTATAAAATTATCAAAGATAAACTCCAGCCTAGAAGCAGGAAAGTGCTTTTGTTTTGTTTTGGTTTTTTAATTTCTTCCAGCATTATGTGATTGTTTGAGTGTCTGGAATTAGAAGAAAAAGCAGGTTGATTTTTGCCATCCTCAACAGCAGCAACTTTCTGCTATAGTCAGAAGTAGAAAGCTTGGGGGGTCTCAATGCCCTGAAGAAATACTGCCTCTATGACAGGAAGTGTCTGCTTCCTTTATCCATTGAGACCATATGCCTTGCAAGTTATCCACTGTTGTGACTCTTCTTTTTTTCTTTTTCTTATTTCACACAATGACTGAAAAGTCTCATATTATAATAGACCTTGCTTTATTACACTTTGGCTTTTTCCATCTCTCACACTGAAAGCTAGTTTGAGCTCCCACAATCTGTTACGCATTGGTAGTGACAACTATGAAAATTAGCAGGAGAGATCGAATTAATCCTTATACAGGCATGTTATCGTTGTTAAGCAGATTTGTTGGCACTGCCTGACTTGAACGTTCTTATACTTTGCTCAGGTGCTTTTATTTCTAAAAATAATGCCCTTTGAGTGATGATTCCCATTCTGTCAGCTCTCCTTCATCATATTATGAGGACATAGTTGGGGACTACATTATGCATTGCCACAAGAGTTCTATCTCAATTTCTTTGTGTTATTAGAATGCAATATTTCTCTCAGCGCTTTGGCCTTCAACCTTGATTCTACCCTACAGGAGACAAAAATTCCATTGCATAAATTATTTAGGTATCTGAGTACACTAGAGGACTTTCTGTTTTATATTAATGTTTTGTAATATGAGGTTTTAAAAAATGATCAGCCTGCAGACTAAATATCTGATACTGAAAAATTGACCAAAAAAATATCACTGGAAGGTGTGAAATTATCTTCATAGACAGGCATTCTTCTTTCCAGTGATGAAGACTAATATGAAGGGAAATGGGAAATTGACGAGATTCCCCAAAAGCAAAGGAAGAGTTAATTCCTTCATTTCTCCCCTTCATTTTGTGGAATAGTCTCAACTGTAACTCACAATTTCTGTCACTTAAAATCAGTAAATTCAGTTCTATTTTTTTTTCAGATACTAAACCCACTAGTCTCAACCAATACATATTTTGACAAATTCTTGTTTAGTTGCCCAGAAAAAACAAAATAATATTTTCATGTTATCATACTTTTGCTCCTAAGACAGAGTAGCCTTCTGAAAAATTTCATATCTGAGAAATCTTGTATCTTAGATTATTTTATTTCGTAGATATGACAAATCAGGCTTAGGTGTTGAATCATTGCTATGCATAAATGGAATGTTTATGGACGTGTTTATGATTTGCTAATCTGTGCTGTGAAACCATCAGTCTGTTTGCAATTGGTGGGATGGGGAAGGGGGAGAGAGGGAGGGTAAATTTTGTCCTATGGCTAAAAATTTAAGCAAAGGTGTAACTTAGGGGCCCCATCTCAACCCTGGTACTGGATTGATTGCCTATGATTTCACAATGTCACATCCAACACCAGAGGGCTACTGTTGAGCAGGTTTTCAGTGATCATGCCTCTGTTTTCTGTTTCTTTGTTTGTGTTCTTATCTTTTCCTCAGGGCAAATCGGTCACATCAAAGAGGTTAACCAGTCTAGTTCAATCCTATTAAAAAGGATCTACTTGTAGCATGGACCCAGCCTCGAATCATACACACATTTGTAGCTCACTAATTCCCTGGATCAGAGGACATTAGACCAAGATGTTGCATGAGCAAAGGACTGGATTTGTTCTCTTTTGTGTACACTAAAGCATTACAGACGCTGAGGGACTCTATCCCTTCTCACCACTTCCATTTCAAACCTTGTCTATTCACTTCCTCCTTCATATCAAGCTGGATCTGTCTATTAATTTCTTCAAGTTCAAGTACAGTGATAACTTTTTTGAAAGCTTCTACTAGACACACAGTTTATTTAAAAAAAATGAAGTAAATCCCAAACTGGAAGAATTGTAAAAAATATATATATATTAATAAATATACATATGGCATCACATTTATTGAACAGTAAATTAGCACAGAAGCAATCATTTCACTTATGTATTACCAATCAGAAAAAAAAATCCTGCATTTTTGTCTGTTGTCTGTATATTCTCTGTTAGTGTTTCTTGCATTTATTTTTATACCATATTTAAAAAAGAAACACCTTTTACTCCAAATGTATTGAAGTTGGTTCCTTCTCTGTAAATTTGTGTATGTTTATATTGTTATTTTATCTTTCATTAAAAGATGCAGAATCTCGTTCCTTTTGTAACCTTGGACTTCAGTTTTAAACTGGCAAACCAATTGTTATTAAAGTGTCTTTCATTAAGTTACCCTGGTTTCCACCATGCCATAACAAATTTGCATTGGGTCAAGGAGCTACTCCTCAAACGTCAATGTCAGATGTATTTGTCAGCTTTCAAGGTTTCATGTTTTAGTGATAGGAAAGAAAAGCATGTGTGCTCTCAGTGAATGGTGTAAATTAGATTGTGTTTATTATCAAGCAAAAAAGAGAACTTTCTATTTCAATTGAATTTAAGAATCATTTATCTACCTATGATATCCCAGACATTTTACTAAAATAAACAAAAATACCAACCAAACAAAAAAAAAAAAACCCCAACAGTTCCTTCAAGGATCATGGTTTCTCCTTGAGGGAGGATATGTACACAGATGAGTAAACACAAAATGCATTTTTTTAAAAGTAAACGTAATGTAATTTGAGGGTATGTGGAAAGTGCTAACAACTAGAGAAATCTCTTGAGGATGTGATTCTTAAGCAGAGTACTGCAAGCAACTACTTTGTGAGACATTAACTGAGGAGAAAAAACATTCTACACATGGTAGAGGAAATTTCAAAAGGAAAACCCCTCCACTGTGCAAAAAAGACACAGAAATAGAAAACGGAACAGAATGCATAGTGAATATCAAGGAGGCCAGTTTGCTGCTTAGTTCTTGGGCATTTTGTTTGTTCCTCATAACGGGTGACATTCAGAAGAGTAATTATATGTGAGCCAACAAATGTAACTTCTCATAGGAGAATTACGAAAGGATCAAAAATCAGGATTCTTACCCCACAGTTTTCCACTGAAATCATCCTACCACATAGGCTGTGAGAAAGAATCAATCATTTTGTCATATAACGCAGAGAGTTTTTACTTTTACTCCCTCTTCACACCTTCCTTTCTATCTTTTCCATCTTCAAGTGCAACATATTTTCCCTAGCCACCACTGGAGTAGAGCATCCTTTTTTGGTGGAGTAGATACTTCTCTTGTCTTTGCCTAAACTACCTGCTCCAGATACAAGTCACCATATTGCAATGTCTTGACCCAATGCTAATCTGGTACCAAGATTTCCAAAACCTTCATCTAGGTACCATAAATTTGGAACGTTTGTGGTTCACTCCAAAAGGATTGTAAAGGAGGCATGCGATTTTGTGGACAAAGGGCTTGTCTTAGACCCTTAGATCTCCAGACCCTGCCTATAACGTAGACCTGCTGGGTAACTATAGGCAAGTCACTTGATTTAACAAAATCTCAGAAAATTCTGTAAGACCATAAGAGTTGTTGGATATACATTGGTAGAGAAATACTCAAAAAGAAATTGCTACTGATAAAAATCAGAAGTCTGAACAACATAAAAATCTATCTACCTATATGGATATTTCAAATTAATTTGATGATAGACCTGAATAGAAAAAACTCTTTGGGGTGCTAAAGTGAAATGGATTTTTTTTTTCTCTTTCTGGAGGTAGTACAAAGCAAATGGTTGGGTTTTGTTTTTCAAACCATTCTTTAGGCAGTTCTTGAAAACAAAACAAAACAAAGCTTCTTTCCAGAAAGCTGTATGCAAATGCCTATGAGATGTTAGTGAACTCTTTGATTGTGAACTTAAAATGGCTCTCAATTTTAGAAGCAGTTTGCATTTTATTCTATATAATGGGAACTTGAGGGAAGTCAGAGGGGTTGAATCTCCCTCTCATGTGGAAAGTCAAGGAATTCAGTTTTATTTAGGACCTAGAAATAGGTTTAAAAAATGGGGTTCAGATTACCTACATAAACTATAGATTTCAAAAAAGGTGTCAAAAATATGGAAGCACAAGAACTCAGTAGGGGAATCTATTCACAAAGTTCAGAATAGGAAAAAAAGGAAAAAAATTAAAGATCTGATGGGAGAAAGTATATTTATGAAAAGGAATGCACACTGAAATGTAATACAGAGAATAACCTGAATACTCTTATGATTATGGAAAGGGAAGTTAAGAATATAGCTTATTTTGGTTTGGATCTGGGGTTTCCTAGATATAGGAAACTCCATAGTAGCATCAAAGCAAGTTAAGTTGTTTATAATAAATATTTGTAGAGAACTGTCTGAGAAAATGGGAGGCCAAATGATTTGTTAAAGGTTATGCAGAATATGTATCAGAGGTAGTATTTAAACCCTCATCCTTTCTGAAGGCAAGGAAAGCCTCTAACCCTTACTCTATCCTGTCATCCCCAATATATGACTACAAGTCAAAAAAAGAAAAGTACCAGTAAAAGTACATTATGGAATTTTTCACACATAATACACAGGTCAGAACAGTTTCCTTTGAGCAGTTTGCACTGACAGCAGTTCTTTATGCCTCTTTGAGGCATCCATCAAGTCTGCCATCCATATTAGCTGGACCAACAAACTCTAGATTGAGTTTCAGTGACCCTTGAAAGCACTAAAGGCTAATTACTTTCATGATGTCCTGTTCCAGGTGCCCTCACCAATGACACACAGTCTACATTTTTAGCAATAGCATTTCTGAATTGGATAGCTAAATTCCAAGGTTTCTTCTAGTCCAATACATGTGAACATTTAGAAACCTCAAATTTAAGATCTTCTTGATCTAGAGAGAATGTATTCATATAAACTCAATAAATTTAGTGCCAGATATTAAAGAATTATGTCAAGAAGACAGGTTCCACTATTGTGAACCAAGGTAGTTCCCCATCTAAGTAGCTTGTTTTCAAGTCCAGATTTTGCCAGTTTTACAAATTATGAAACTAGTCAATTCACTTTCTTTCTCCATACTTCAATTTCCTTACTTATAAAATGAAAGGGTGCTGAGTAAATGGAATTTAGAATCTAGGATTTTTTCCATTTCTAACGTTCTGTGAATATTCTTCGAAATTTAATTTTCTAATTCATCTGTCCCTTAAGAATATACTATTCACATTTTGAATAATTTAATAATAATCCATATATATGTTTATACATGTAGGCAATGTATATAGAGAGATATCTAGTACACAAAAATATGTATTTAATATACACTGAACACTCTCAATGGGGGTATTTTTATAAAATTATAAAAGCGATAAGGTAGTAGGTAAATAGGGTAGAGGTAGTGAATAATAAGAGTACGTTCTAGCCATGGGAAATCACTTTAGGAAATTATGTTATGAAATATTAATGCTTCTGTTACTCTGGCCTTAACTAAATTAAATATTTCCATTTAAGGCTGGATATGCAATAGTTACATGATAAATACTAATTTTACCTAGAACGTGGCAATAGTCTGACGATACGTAGCCAAAATGGCATCCATAAGATCAGGATTTCTTAGCCTGGGGTTCCACAAATTATTTTTTAAAAATATTTTAGCTATTGCATTTTAAGGAAAATGTTTCACTTTTATATTATGATTTTTAAAAATTATTTTCCACCTTTAAAAGCATTGTTTTGGAAAGGGGTTCATAGGCTTTAGCAAACTGCCAAAAGGGTCCATGATACAGGAAAAAATTAAGAATACCACCCAGACAGTAATGCTAGTGGGGAGGGATGAGACAGAATTGCATGAGCATATTATTAATTCCTATGCACTAAAACTTGTTTTAAATAGATTTGTGGAATCTGTCATTAGTTTGGACAGTTAACTAATTCTCAGTCCTATTCATTAACTAAACGACTAAGCCTCCAAGGACCCCATTTAGAATTGTTTTTAGATTTTCATGGACTCCTTTTTCTTTCATTGGGGGAATTGATGAAAGGATTTATTTTATCAAGATGTGGAACTACCTATGTGGAAGCTGCCTTTACCAATGTGCATCTCCATAAGACACCTTTTACACAGTCTTAGAGAACTGTTTAGGGCATTGAGACTTTGAATGATTTGTCCATGGTAAAAGTTATATATATTAGAGGCAAGAATTCAATTCATTCTGATTTCAGGGCTTTTTATTGACTGTGTCATGATGCTTTTCCTACAGTCAGATTTTATTCTGAAGTAGACTTGTGATCTAATTGGAACAAGGAACTTCCAGTGAAGGAATTCCTTCTAAAATTAGCTCATGCTTTAAAATTTATTGTCTTAGGGAATCATCTGGTGCACTGAGAAGTTAAATGACTTGGCCAGAGTCATATACATGCATATATGCTTATATACATACATGTATTCACACATGCATACATAGATACATGTTATTTGTGTGTCAAAGGTAGGACTGGAACTGAAGTGACTCATAGTCTTGACTCATAATCTACCATTCAAAGTCTTATAAGGCAATACTGGTAAAAAGGAAGGAAGGAAGGAAGGAAGGAAGGAAGGAAGGAAGGAAGGAAGGAAGGAAGGAAGGAGGAAGAAAGAAGGAAAGAAAAGAAAGGAAAAGAAAGGAGGGAAAGAGGAAGTTACTCCAAGTGTAAAGAGACAAAGGTATTCAAATATACTGTATTCCAGATATGTTGTAAGCATGAGAAGGCAGAGTTGTCCATTATTCACTAATAAAGATCATTCTTCAGTTGGAAGCTTACTCCTCTCAAATAATGATAAGAGAAAGAAAAGGATAAAGGTAATTATTTATTAAATTTAGTCTCTCTATAGTAAATTGTAGTAGAACTGATAACAGTATATTCTGCATGGCTGTGCCTTCTCCATGAATAAAGATTTGCTGAGAATATTGAGGCAATTAAGTATTCAAGAGCCTCAGTCTTTGTTCAGTTAAAATCTCCCTTTCTCTGCTGGCAACAAGAAAACTGGGGCCTCAAGCTTTAAAAGAAGAATAAAAATGTTATCTTAAGTACAGCTTTCTGGAGCGCCCTAAAATGACCCAGAATTACTTTAGTTCCAACTGTGCGTCGAGTGAGGAAGAAAATCAAGGCTTATACGGCAGCATGCTGTCACGGAGCTGGGACCAGAGTGCAACTCAGTGAATGCTGGACTTTCTGACTGTTGGCTGAAGACCAATACCAATATGGCATAGTGGAGAGGACATTGGGCTTTATTCAGGAAGACCTGGGTTTAAATCTCAACTCTGACACAAGCTGTGTAAACCTAGACAGATTATCTATGCTTTCTTAGCCTCAGTTTCCTTATTTGTGAAATGACAGTTAGATTCAATGGCCTTAAGGTACATTCTAGATCTAAATCTGTGTCCTGTGATTCTATGACCAAATAAATAGATGACTGGGCCTCAGTTCCCAGATGTGGACTCATAGGTCTAAGCCTTCTCTGCTTTGCCTTTCTTAATTAAAGTTTGGTATCTTAGCAATGCTTATCATACAATGGCCACAACGATTCACATTTATGAAGTTTGTCATGGTTGACAAAGTACTTTCCTCCCAGAAACCCTATGAGGTAAAGGCCACAAGAATTCTAATACCTTCTTAGATAGGAAGAAACCAAGACCAGTGGAGTTTAGCTGACTTACTATTACCATTTAACTAGCAAATGGTGGGGTTGGGATTTGAATTCCTGTCTCTGGTTCTATTGCCCCCATCTTTCCACCTTGTTGTGCTGAATTGGAGTAAGTGATTGAGAAAGATGCTGGAAAATAATTTTAACTTCTAGGCAGCTAGGTCACACAGTGCATGGAGTACCAGATCTGGATTCAGGAAGACTCATCTTCCTGAGTTCAAATCTGACCTTAGACACTTCCTAGCTGTGTGACCCTGAACAGTCATTTAAATCTGTTTGCTTCAGTTTCCTTATCTATAAAATGAGCAGGTGAAGGAAATGGTAAACCACACCAGTATTTTAGACAAGCATATCCTAAATGCAGTCAACAAAGAGTTGGGCATGACTGAAAAACAACTGAACTTGGAGAAAAAAGAGGGGGTATTACTGGTACATATTATTACTTCTTCCCCATTTCATGAAGACATAGACTCCAATCTGGCTAGTGCTACTAACTGAAGAGTAAGCAGAAAAAACAATGACTGTTGGAAGAGAATATTTTGGAAAATGGCACAAGGCCAGATACCTCTTAGCCAGGTAAGAGTCCTGGGAAGGCGCCAAAACATTAAATGATTTGTATCATTTATAAAAGTGGAAATCATTTTGTCCTTACATCCCTTGCCATAATTTCTCTTGGTCTATTTGAAGTTTCTAATCTTGTATTTGGATATCCTCCTATCCCCATCCCCACTTCTCCCCGCCTGCAAATGAAATCTATTAAACAATTCATGCATATGGATGGCAACAGTCTCTCAGGGTGAGCAAAGGGAGCTTCATCAATTTGCTGTTAAGAAAAGGTGGCTTCTAGATTCAAAGAGAATAAATGGCAACCTTTGGATATTAAGTCCTTATCTAGTCCCCTCTGTCAAAAAGGAGAATATTGGGGCATCTATAAACATCTAAGTAGGAGTTGTCTGTCAACTTTTGTCCTAGAAAAAGCTTATCCCTCTCCCCTCACCCACTGGAAGGGTCTGTCAGACAGGAAAATTTTGGTGTTAGGCAATACAGCAGGGGGAAAATTAAAAAGCACTATTGATGTTTAGTGTCCAGGAAAATTCTAACTTGAATGGCCAGAGTTTGAAGTTCTTCCCCAGGATCAAAACTGAATATCTCATGGCTGCCAAGTCTCCTCCTGAATATCTTATCTCTGGAATCTGAAGAGTAAACCAAATAATAAAAATGCAATTAACTGTAATCACCTCAGGTAAGATACATGTGTTGGTCCTCATGTGCAATATCTGGGTGAATGTGTGATGGTTTGAGGCCTTCCTGGAATTTTTTTTTTTTTTTTTTACTGAGATAGTCTCTCCACTAATTGGCTACATAAAGATGAATTGGTAATATAAAAGGAAAAGGCTGAATGCATTCAGCTTCCTATAGGGAGTCAACAGTGTTCAGCAACTGGAAGCATTTATAGCATCAGGGCAATAAAACAAACTCATTTTTTACCTTAGCCATGGGGCCTATGATCAGGAGGAGAAAAATAAAAGACTGGTCTTATTGAGGCCAACCCAAGACGTGTGCCTTCTCTGCTGGCTCCCTCACCCTTATATATGTTTTTTACAGAGAAACTCTAGTTTCAAAAGACACCAAGAGTAGCATTGAAAGGGAAGAAATATCATAAAGAGACAATAAGTATCCTAAAGGGTGTGTGTTGAAGGAGAAGAGGAGTATAATCTTAGGAGACAGCCTCAGCCCTCTCCTCTTCTCTCTAAATATCCTTCCCCACAAAAGTACTTTATCATTCATATATGACTCAGAGGTATTTTTGGTGCAATTTTGTTCCATCCACTGCTTTCTTATATTTTCCAGGTCCCTATAGCCATGCGGGTCACCTCGAAGGCACCTTTGTTGTATCAATCGCTCTTACTTGCCATACCTTAGGGATGGTTTTGGGCCCAATTCCTTCTTCACAAATCTTGGGCTATACATTTCCGCCCTCAGCTATTTCCTTCCGACAGAGGATAGAAATTGAACTAGAAACCTTTGCTTTAAAGAGGCCCAGCCTCTGATATGGTACAAGAATAACTGACTCTTATGATTGGAACCTGTAAAAGCAATAAAGTGTTAAGATCAAGGCTGAGGGGTAAAAGCCTTTATTTGAGTCACAGACCCATTTGGATTCTTGATGAAGCCATTATATACCTATTCTTAGAATGGTATTTCAAAAAGCATAGCAAAATCACAGAGTTACAAAGGAAACCAATTATATTGAAATAAAGATGTGATTTTAAAAAATCCAAATTCACAGATTCCTTGAAATCTATCCATGGACCTTGGTTAAGAATTCCTGATTTAGAGGGAGAAGAGAGAGAGGAAAATGACTTCTACTTAATCATCCTAGACTTTGATCAATTATATCCACTAGTATAGCAAATCTCACACTTTTGGGTCTCAGGACTCCTTTACACTCTTAAAAATTACTGAAGACCTCAAAGAGCTTTTGTTTATGTGGGTGACAGCTATCAACATTTGCCATATTAGAAATCAAAATGTCATACTATCATAGGAAAAATAGTTTTGACCTCACAGACCCCCTGGAAGGATTTTGGGGATCAGGTCCCTGAACTATAATACTTTGGGGACTATTGCACTAGAAATTTATCAAGTGTTATATTCTTGTGTCTGAAATTATGGAAATGGCTATAATTTTATATGTGGCTTATTGGTATCAATTATTTCTATAATCTCATCAGTTTCAAATATCTGTAATGTTATACATTCAATTTTAATTAAATATATTTGATTTTCTTTAAAGTTGTCATTTATTGATTTCTTTCTCTTTGTAAGGAGAAAACAGATTCAAAATCATCTTGACAAAACCATGATAGTGTTTTTTGTTACTTAAGATTGGGTCTTCCTATCTCACCTAGACTAAACATGAACTGAAAATGAAATAGCCACCCACAGGTCTGCTCCTCCTGCTGATCAGCGCAGAAGCTTGGACTTGTTCCACTCTGAACCCTTCCTTGCTTAGGAGGTCTGGTGGTTCTGTGTTCCAGGAGCTCACCATTTTGGTGCCAGGGTTAAGGTGGACACCTGATTCTCTTTAGCTCCACTGCAACTCAGAATTTCCAAGTTCAAACATTTCACCAGCTTCAGCCTCCCCAGTAGCACAGACTACAGGGATGTATCACACAATTAAAATGGTCAGTCTTGCTAGGTATAAGAAAGATAATTAGGAACAATAATACATGAGTATGTATATATAGAGATATATAGAGATATATAATATATATTTATACGTGCACACATATATTTTTGCATTTTAAAAAACAGAATAATTTGACTATTCCATGCTATGTAGAAGATTCATCTGAAGATCATAGAATGTACTGAAACTTCAATATGAATTAGATTATGAAAACAAGACATAATACTTGTATTATGTAAAAACATATCTAAAAGAAAGTAATTAAAGGATTGGACAATTACTTAATAGAAGTAAATTTTCAGGGTTTTTTTTGGGGGCGGGGTTTGGTAACCTAGAGAAAATTATTGAGATGGCTAACAAACATTGTCTTTTAAAAAGGAAGCTCTATTATAAATGAGGGCAGCAAGGTGGTACACTGAATGAAGGGCCAGGCCTAGTCCAGAAGAAATAGCTATGTGACCTTGAGCAAGTTACTTAATCCTGTTTGCCTCAGTTTCCTCATCTGTAAAATAAGCTGGAGAAGAAAATTGCAAATCAGTCCAGTATCTTTGCCAAGAAAGTCTCAAATGGGGTCACGATGAGCCAAATTGAAACAATAAGAAGAATAAATATATTGTAAATAAGGCTCTAACATCTGTTCTTTCACTTTAGAGAAGACAGATATACTACAGAGAAAATATTTCCCTTAAGCCCCACCCCCCTCCCCACCCTCGTTAGAGAATTGAGCTACATACCTACGTACGTAAGAAGGAAATCCTGATGGTAAGGCCTAAATAGACTAGAACACCAGCAGTTTCCAAGGTTTCTAGAAATCTTAATTTCTATGGATCTTTAAGAAAAGGCTGACTCTCTGGGACACAGGTCGCAAAGTTTTTGTTCCTTCTCCCCCTCTCCCTCCCCCCCGCCCCTGCTATTCACCTCTGGTTTCCCTGGGTTTTAATCCATCTTCTGCATTCATTTTCAAAGGCACAACACCTTCACAGACCAAGAAATTAGTCTAATTAAAAGCTAATTCATAATAAGATACAATGAACTTAGGCAAGACTTTATTCATGAATTGTGGAACTTTAAGCAATGGAATAGATAATATAAGTCACTGTTATCCTGTCCTTGCCTCCTGCAAAACAAGACAAGCCTCAAGGAAAGTTTCCATCCACTTCCTAAATCTGATACTGTGAACTTGCTATAATCATTATACAACTTCATTTCAATTAATAATTCCATGCGATGGAAATCTCATGTCCTCATCAACAGTCATTTCTATCAGAAAATAGGTATTTACAATGATAATTTGGATTGGATATTTTCATCCCTATCCTCTTCTATTCTCTTTATTCTACCTCACTTCAAGACTTCATCATCTCTCATGCATGTATAATTGTCACTCTTGGGTAGATGACCCCCAGATCTATACATGAAGCATTAGTTTTTCCCCTGAGTCCCAGTCATACTTCCTGTTGCACATTTCAGACTGGTTTTTCCAAGTGCATCTCAAAAACATATCTAAAGCAGAATTCATCAAGGACACTAGTTCGGAGTCCTTATCACCTCTCTCCTAGACTATTACAGCTGGTGGCACAGTGGAGAGAGCACTGAGTCTGGAGTCAGGAAGACCCAGGTTCCCAATCCAGCCGCAGATGTCGACTAGCTGTGTGGCCATGAGAAAGTCACTGAATATGTTTGTCTCAGTTTCCTCAAATGTAAAACGAGGATAATAAAAGCAACACCTCATGGTGTTGTGAGGATTAAGTGAGATTTCAAATATGTGTCATGTTATTCATGCAATTTTAATTAAATTTGGAATAATATTTTGATATTTTATAATAATACTTTGAATAAAAGTGCTTGGCACAGTTGCTAGACTATAGAAAGCACTATACAAATCCTTATTCCCTCCTCTTCTCAGTTGCAATAACCTCCTAATCGTTCTCCCTGCCTCAAGTCTCTACCCACTCCAGTCTAGCCTCCATGCAGCTGCCAGTGATTTTCCTAAAGTTTATGTCTAATCATGCCATCCCCTTGCCATACATGTACATTCTCTCTCTCTCTCTCTCTCTCTCTCTCTCTCTCTCTCTCTCCCCTTCTCTCTCTCTCTCTGTCTCTCTCTGTCTCTGTCTCTCTGTCTCTGTCTTTGTCTCTCTGTCTCTCTCTTTCTCTCTCTCTCTCTCTTTATCTCTCTCTCTCTCTCCCTCCTTCCCTCCCTCCCTCCCTCTCTCTCTCCCTCCCTAAAATATAAATTGTTTTCTTTGATATTTAAAGTTTGTCACTACTTGCTTCCACCTTATTTTTCAGGACTTGTTATTTATTGTTTCTTTCTACTTTATACTAGTCATCTGGAGGTTCCTTACACGGAATACTTAATTTCCCATTTCCTAGCTTATTTAGGCTGTCTCCCATGCCTGGAATACACCCCTCTTCACTCCCATCTATTAAAGTTCCTTATTTCCTTCAGTTCTCAGCTCAAACACTACATTCTGTATGAAGATTTTCCTGATCCCTATAGCTGCCAATACCTGCCTAGCCAAGGCTACCTTATATCAGCTTTGTGCGTGTGTGCATTTCTGCATATCTATATAAACCTGTTTTCTCCCACATTGAAATGTAAGTTTGGAATGGTTTTCTGGTATCTTTGTATTTTATAAGCATATAACAGGTATTTAAGGTACAAAGTAGGTGCTCTGTAGACTCCCTCTTCTACCAAATGGTAAGAATGTTTTTAATCCTAAAAACTGATTTTAAACCTAAAACTCTAAATCACACAGGTGGCAGGGAAAGGCAGAGACTATGGAGAGAAGACTAGAGGCTCTTTTTCAGCAGGGGAAAAAAAAAGAGTAGAAAGACATATAACACAGTCTTTGCCTAGAAAGCAGAAAGTTTTAGTCCGATCTAAATTCTCAGAAGATGAATGCATCTTACTACATTTTTCCTGTCACTGTTTCCAGAGCAAGAAGAGAGGCTTCATGCCTTGAGGTGGTTAAATGACTTAATGGAGAGAAAATTGGACCCAGAGTTGAGAAGGTCTAAGTTCAAATCTAGCCTCAGACAATTACTAGCTGTGGAGCCCTGAGCTAACTTCTTTCTTTCTCAGTTTTCTAGAGTGCAATAATAAAATAATAATGACAATTATAATGATAGCAACTACATCTCAAGGTTGTTGTGAGAATCAAATGAGATAAAATTTGTAAAGCACTTACAACTATACCTGACACATAGTAGGTACTTAATAAATGACTCTTCCCTTCCCCCACCTAAAAGGGTAAGACATTCAGTACTAAATTTTACATGTTTAAATGTCTTAATTATAATACTTTCTTAAGATCAACCGCCCCCACTTTTCCTCAGACCAGGTGTGATAATATTCTCTCAAGGTTCTATCGGTAACTGTGAAAGGCTGAGTTTCTAATAATACAGTTCGTAAATCCACAAGAATGCGCTTTTTACTACCTATCAGCCAGACTTAATTTGTCTTTTAGTAAAGATATTTTTTATCTTTTCTTGCAAGATACATAAGTAGCTGCAGGGCTACCTCTCAAAGAAAAGGTAATACTGTATGAGGGCCCCAAGATGTCCCAATCTGAGTGGGCAAAGCCCATCTCAGAATCAATGTTCAGAGGGGAAAAAAACCACATACTTAATAGCAGAACCCAAACATAAGTTACAGAAGCCTTCTCCCTCACAGACTGTAGCCCACTATCCCACAAATACACATAGGATCTGTGGGTATAATGGACCCAAACTTTAAATACAAAGGCACATATGTAGAGAATACATGTGACAAAGTGATATTTTACAACATCTAGAAACCAGACATCCTATTCTACCTTTGAAGGGTCCTTATCAACTTCCCTTTCAGTGCAGTGCCCTGCTGTTCTCTGCTTATTAGTGTCTTTGGAGAGTCCATAGCTGGGATTTTGCTCTGATACTCGGGCTCACACTCTTAAGTCAACTTTCTTTGGATGTACTAAATCTCCTCCCAGTCCAATGTCTTTCATCTCAACTAGATGCCCCGTCTGCTAGTGATCTTTCGTCTCCTATGACATGGTCAATAGTATGAGGAAGAAAAAGACAAAGGAATTCTCTCCTTCTCCTGCAAGAACAATTCCCTCTCCAAGTCTTGGCCCTAACTCTTGAAGTGAAATCTGCCAATGTTAATAATATAGTATACTTAGAAAATAATGCTTTTGATGCAAAGTTTACAAAAACCTGAGCCTGTGGAAAAGTCAAATATGATTGATCATGTACTGATTTAAAGGGAACAAAATTATCCAGAGGAAATGATATTGCCTGTTTTGTTTTTACCCAATGATATAAATAAACCAATGGGAACATTGAGTTAATCTTTGTGTTGCAGGATATGTGATCATGGTGCTTCAAAAGAATCACCAGCATTTTCTCTATTTCTAAACAGACTCTTTGGGTAACGATCTTACAATCCTGAGAAATCATTTATACTTTTATCAATGACATTTTTCATCCTAAAGTTCTCTAGACATATCCTGGGTCCTGTAATCTTTTCCATTTTAAATTTGAGAATCAAGTTTTCGTTTTGGCACTATCATGCTTGGTGGGGTGGGGTGCCTCTGTGGTTTCCAAACTGAGCACTTTTTTAACCTTTTCCAAGTCAAAAAGGCAAACCAAATTACTTAAATAAAAACTCAAAAAGTACTTAACAAAAGAAAAGGAAATAAATACATTTTTAGCAATTACTCATCTACATAATTAATTTATAGAAATTGAAAACAAATAAAATGGATTAATAGCTATAAAAGTATAATCCACATAATTTCCTGTGTATATATAAAGCTTCCATTTGTGTGTAGAATTCCCCTATTAGATTATTAGCTCTAATAAGATATATTAGTCTAAGCAAAAGACATTTCAATATATGAAATAGCAAATTAAATGACAAGAAATTATCCCCCCAGTTGCATAGGAGATACGCTCTTTTTCAAGTTATTATGCTATGCATGCTACAAATGGTGAGGTACACAAGGGGAAAGAATATATATGCAGAAAACTTGGAGGTAAAAACACACACACACACATATATACATACACATGGGACACATGTGGCCAGGGTAATATATACCTTTATATTGCAGACCTACTGATATATGAAATAGATGATTGGATCCCTATTTTACCACAATCGGTATTAATCAGCTAGTGATTTTATAGGAATGGTGACTGGTAATAATTGTCATTATATCAATATATTATACCTAAAATCAATCTATATTTAGTCTTAGTCAAACAATTAATATATTATACCTGTTATAAATATGCATGTAGTTAATCAACTAACATATTATGCTTATCTATATATATTTAATCAGCTAATCAGAAATAATGAAATACAATAGATTTTTTTCTTTTAAAAGAATCACATCTCGGTCTTCACTCTAGTCCCAAGCAGTCATGGTAATGGCACAAGAGCAAGAACCATATGGTGAAGAACCTGCAAATGTTAAGATCATAAAAGAAGCACACAAGCAGGTTTTTGTATTTGTTATTAAAGGACTGAATGCAGATGCATTGGGCCAAAAGGAAGAAGTAAAGAATTACTATAGTAAGGGAAGAGAATATCTACTCCAGGGAGTCAGTTTTTCAGAATCTGACTGGGCCTGAATGCACAGGTTCTGGTTGGGAATCTGCTAAACAGATGCAGCAGAAGATGCGAGAAACATTGAAAAATGTCAATACTAGGTCAGGAATCTTGGAGCAAAATCCTTCCTCTTTTGTTCAAAGTAATCTTCAGGAAGGGCCCCAATTATCTCCTGTGTTGCCCCATCATGGAAAACCAGAAAAACCTCTGCCTCCATCTTTGATTTCACCATCTGCACAAACAGAAGTTAATGGGAATTCTCCCTCCACAAGCATGGAGCCACTTTCTGTGGTCAGTCCTGGATCTTTGGAAGCACTACCTGCTTATCCACCCCATGCTACAGATGGGCACTATACTCTGTCTCATGGAACAGAATCTGGGGAATTTTCACCTGTTATTATGCAGTTTCTGCTCGCCCACTTCCTCTTGAGACTCTAGGAGGAGATGTAGAAGAGTTAATTTTAATACCCAGTGGAGTACAGATTTTTTTGTAACTCCTGCTGGGGAGGTTAGTGCACCTTCATAACCTGGATGTCTTCGAATTGTGAAATTCTTGGATACTACCAGTGAAGCCACTCAAAATCGGCCCCCCGCATTTCTTCAGGTTTGTGGTTGGCTGTATCCTCTGATGCCTAATCAGTGTCCTGTACTGAGCAGCAGTAGTGGAGTCTACATGTTCCCAGACACAACATTACAGATGTCAGGATCCCATGTGGGTGTATTCTTGTCTTCTGAACTACCTACAGAAGATCGAGAGCTCTTTGAGGATCTATTGAAACAAACGTCTGACCTTCAAGTTCAGGCTGCAGGTACTTCAAATGAAGAAATTAATCTGAGTCAGGTTGTACCCTTTCAGCCAGTTCCTGAAGAAAATGTGAGAGTGTTACCTGAGTGGAGTGAGAAAGTATCAGGTGCTTGCAAGCTGAGTTGAGGTTTAGTTAAAGGAGCTAAACTTACTGGAAAGGCAATCCATAAAGGAGCCTCCAAACTTCGAGAACATACTGAGCTTGAAGAAAAGCCACTGGAAGTTAGTCTAGCTGTGTCCAAGGGACTTCATATAGCAAAGCAGGTCACAGGAGAAGCAGTGAAAGTCAGTCAGTCCCTTGTGGAAGGAGTATGTTCCATAGCAAACTGTGTTGGAAGAGAATTAGCCCCACATGTCAAAAAGCATGGAAGCAACCTTGTTCCAGAATCTCTTGAAAAAGACAAAGATGGGAAATCCACTTTGGATGGTGCCATGGTTGTGGCTGCAAGTAGTCTTCAAGGGTTTTCAACTGTATGGCATGGAATGGAATGTGCAGCTAATTGCATAGTTAAAAAGTTACTTCAGAAACTGTACGTGCTGTTAAACACAAGTATGGGGCTGATGCTGGTCATGCTACAGATAATGCAATGAATTCTGCCATCAATGTTGATGTCACTGCATTTAATATTGACAATATCAGCATCAAAGCTGTGGTGACAAGAACAGCAAAGGAAACTGGAAAAGTCATCTTGGCAGAATATAAAGTAGTTGACAAGTCAGAGAAAAAAGATGAAAAAGAAATTAATAATAAGGCAGTCAAGAAGGAAGACAAATTGAGGAAGAAAGGTAAATGATACAATTACTGTGGATTAACTCCAACAAAGCCTTATTGAATGGATATATAATGTCAGTATTTAAGCAAAAATAGAGTACTTCTCTCCTACAAATTAACCTATATTATAAAAATCTAATTATTTCTAAAAGTATTTTTCATAAAATTTAAGGTACATATAGTCTCCTTTTATAATAAAAGTAATAGAATTTTTCTTTCTCACCTATAGAAAAATTGTCAAAAAGTTTGGATTAAAGTTTATGTACTTAAAATATTTTTTTGATTGCAAAGTCGAGATTTTTAAAACTACCTTCCATCTAATGTTAAATTTCGTAACTGATTTTAGAGAGCAAAATAGTAAATCAGATGTCTATGCATGGTTTGTAGTATAGTAAACTAATTCAATTTGTAATCAGAAGGATTAACCAAGTCATTTGTGCCTCCTGATTATCTTGCACTATTTATTTATAAATTTCTCCTCTATCCTAAATCTCTTCTAAATTTTCAGTGGCTAAGCTAAAATCTGAAGCATTTTAATAGAATTAGTACTAAAGAAGCAAATTGTCAGGTAGCCTTTTCTAACTCCTTTTTCTGACAAAGGAAACTGATTATTGAAAGAAACTAGCTGTCAAGCTACCAGCTATATCTTTTACAGAAACTGACATTGATTCAATAGTTAAAAATGGTTATTAAAATGTATTTATTTTTAAAACACATTGTGTTTTAAAAAAAAATTATACCTGATCAGGAGCTCAAGAAAATTATTGACAATTTGCAATATTTGCTTATTTATTGAAACTTGCACTTTTATAGCTCCATTTTAACCTCTTTCCTTTTGTTTTCTGGAAATTTAATTGTACAACAGCCGTAGAGTTGGGTAAAACACTGGTTTTTAGGCATTGTTACTACTGAAATTTAAATCTCTCAAATGCCTAACTCATTATTTAGAATACATGTTATAAATTATCATTCTCATGCTCAAATAATGGAATTTTAAAGCATAAATAATTTGGTTTCCATTATGTCAGATTGTAATTAATAATATTGGGTTAAGTATCCATTGCCTCATAAGATCTTTAGGCTATAAAATATATAGTTACAGAGTATTTGATTATTAGCTATTAATTTTCAAAGGGTGTCACTGGTTTTCACAATTGCATTCCATTAGAATTTTGATATAACCTGTGATACAAGTAAAATGACTTTAAGGTACTTCGATAATTAAGCTTCTGTTGAAACTTTCCAAAGATTATACTTTATAAATGAATAATATTCTGATGGTAGATAAGTGAAACACATATCTTGTCCTCAAACACATTAACAATGCTGTATGTGTTTGGAGGCTGAGAATGTATCTGTGATGTGATGGTTTTATATAAGGCCTATCACTTGCTAGCAGGTGGTTACTAAAGAAATTGAACTCGTGGCATTTTTGTGTATCGTTAAAATGTAATTAATTTGAAAATAAAATTAAAATGACAAAAAAGAACCCCAGAATCTTATAAAAAAATCTCCAACCATTTATGAAAGGCCCCAAACTTCATGATGCATAATCAGGTCACTTACTAAGTTCACTTGCCTAATCATAGGAAGCTAACTAGAGGATCTCCACCCTTTTCTCCTGTTGAGCAGGGGATCAAGCCCAGTGTGACAAATGTGATTCAATTATATGGAAAGTCCCCCAGTCAATCCATTGCCCCTCCACACTTTATTATCTCCTTATTGCCCAATACAAATGGCTATAAGCATTTGGCTAATGAGTGACCCTGGTTGTCTGACTGGGTCCTGCCTTTCTACCTGTCTGTCAGCTCATGTAGATATTTTGACATCCGCTAATCAGTCTAACTACATAAGCCTGTTCCTTGATTTTTGTAGGACCTCCTAGAAGGTCAAGATAGGTCTGTTAAGGTCTGCTTGCAAGCTTGTCTGTCAACCAATGGAATTCTATATTTTGCATAGACCTCCTGAAGGGTGAAAGGCAAGATTTATTCACTAATTAGACTCTGTATTTTTGGCTCGTTCCACCTGTATTGTCTAGGTAGCAACCACTATAAAAGTAAGGCCCTAGAGGAAGGGGACATCTGAGATCATGAGAAAGGTCTGAGGTCTCATTCATTAAAAGAGGGACAAGTCCCATTGATAAATGGTTATTGGCTCAGCATTCTGCCTTAGTGGTTTTCTTGCATATTGAACTTTTTTTTTGGCCTACACACACTCTGGTTATGTGGTCATGCGGTTCTCTTCTGGATGTCTTGTTTCCACCCTCCATTGGGCATCATCTCTGCCAGATGTCACATCTATGCTTGTATGACCTCTCAGCCGGGTATTATTTCTGCTTGTCTTTGCCTACCATCTATTGGTCTAGTTACCTATTATAAGGAAGGTCTTCAAAGTTCCAAGGCATAAAATAGTTGCTATGAAAACCAGCAAAAACCAGCAGATGCCCCTAGTCTAAACTAAACATTTTTTTTGATTGATCCTTCTCTAGATGCTCCACAACATTTCTAGACCTAAACGTACATGATGGCATTAGGGGAAAAATGTCATTTAGCTCCTGACAAATCCCCATCAGGCATCCCAGCAATCTATATCAAGGTCCCCACTAATCAAAAACTTAAAGATACTCTTTACGCCTGCAACAAAAGGCACCCCTTTTAGTCCATTCCCCTCACCCCCATACTTTACTTCATTTAGTAAATATAACTAGGGACGACAAAGCACTAGGTGAAACCAGGAGTCTCTGATTTAATTCCTTTGTTTTAAATTTCTGCTTCTTTGAAGCACTAGCCTCTAGGGGAGAAGAGAGTCCTAGAACCCAGTCTTCCAGAAAGAGAAAAGAAAATTCCTAGAACTCTTGAAACAGGGTTATTGAATTAATCTTTTCCCCATATGACCTGTACTCTCTGAAAGACTCATAGTGGCAGTAGCACAGATGGTGGACTGTAATAAGTACAAAATAAGACAAAAGTGGTTTGAACATAGCTGAGTTATTAATTTGTTTTACTTAACTGTACTTCTTTATTATAAATGATGGTACTTCGGGGCAGGAAGAGGAGGCAACATTGGGTAATGACAGCAATTTAAAAAAAGTTTGAAAAAAAAATTTAGAAAGTATGTGTGTGGACCATAATTACATAAACACACACACACAAAAATGTGTGTATGCATTTGTTTATGTATGTGTGCATGTATGTATATATATATACATATGTATATATATATATATGTATATATATATACACACACACACAACTGACTGGAGAGATGAGCTGAGATCCAATCTGACATCAAATCTCCAAATTAACTTCATTTATTTCTGTAAGGTAATTCATAGAAAGGCTATGCTTGGACTGCAGACAACCTATCTAAGAAGCAGAACAGGGAGGCTACAGGATCACTTAAGTTGGCAGTCTCTCTGTCAGCCTCCCAGAAAGATACTGGGCTTGAATTATGACTATATTCCATGCCTCAAATATTTCAAGTCTGTGTGTACAATTCTAAGAAACTAAGGAGAAAATGAAAGTTCTATCCCTGATCACTCTTAAAGGAGGTAGGATAGCTCTGAGTTTACACCTGCCAGATTAACTCCTTCCTACCAGTTATACAAAAAAATGTATAACAAGTAAAACCATTTATCTAAGATAAATAGCACAAACTTGGGGAAGTTATATAGATTAAGAGAGAATAAAGAATACTCAATAGTAAAGGAGTATTTTGGCTTGGAGCAAGATCAAGCATCTCAACTTTCACTAGTAGAGAGAAATAGTGAGTGGAGGTCCATTCTCTCTGATCTTTAGAGATGAAAGCAATAGAGATCATGGGGCATGATAGGGAGGCTGACTTCCTCTTACATGTCTAGCCTCTAGTTCTCTCTCTCTCTGTCTCTGTCTCTCTCTGTCTCTCTCTCTCTGTCTCTCTATGTCTTTCTCTGTCTGTCTCTCTCTGTCTCTCTCTCTCTGTCTCTCTCTGTCTCTGTCTCTCTCTCCCTCCCTCCCCTTCTCTCTCTCCTCCTTATCCTCCCTCTTCCTGCTTCTTCTTCCATAAATGGGCAGCACTTTCAGTCAATCAGAAGTCAGTCCTCCATTGCCACGTTCACCTAGATAGCAAGTGTGCCTTACTTTTTTTTTAAGAAAGGAAGGAAAGCCAGTTATGGCATCAGCTATACCCTGGATATTGGACAGTGGGTTTCAGAGGTTTCAGAAAACAGATAAGGAGAGAGGGAACAAGCATTAAGTGCCTGTCAGGCACTGTGCTAAACATGTGATGAATATTATCTCATTTGATATTCACAACAACCCTGGGAGGTAAACGCTATTATTATCTTCATTTTATAGTACAGAAAACTGAAACAGAGAGGTTAAGTGACCTTCTCAGAGTCCCACAATTGGCGTCTGAGACTGGATTAGAATTCAGTTCCTTCTGACTCCAGACCAAGTTCTCTATGCCACCTAGTTTACTATGTAGGAGAACCCATTGGCCTGAAAGAAACAGAGGAATTTGGCCCAAGAGGGATGGAAAGTTGTCAGGAAGGAAATTTTGAATGAATATCAAGGGTCATGTTGATAATGAGAACAAGAGGAAACTAACTAAACAGATCAATGCAGGTAACATAGGATTCTTTGACCAAATTAGATATTTTTTAAAGACATGTATAGAAGAAACAAGAAAAGGTAATTGCTGAATATAGAAAAGTAGGACATTCTTGTAAGAATATCAGAGGAGATGAATCCCCAAATAAGCTTAGTGATGAATGTTAAAGACAAGAAAAATAGATTGTTTTAATTACGCTAGAGCAAGATGAGCTAGCTAGCTAGCATTTATATCATGCTTAGAGGTTTGCAAAATCACTTTAAGATGTTAATTCATTTGAGAGAGGACCGATGTTGAGGATGGATGAATTTTAAGAGCTAAACTCTCCAACTCCATTTCCTTCTGCTTTTCTCTAAAAAAACAGTCTTTGGGCCAAGTCCTTTATCCTTCTTGTTTCTCACAGGATTCATCTGCAAAATAATAAGGGTGGACTAAATACCCTCTCAGGTAACTTCCAGTTCTAAATTATGACACTATGGTCCTAAGTATAGATAAAGATACCGATACAAACAAAAAACCTACATTACATTTTTCCCCCTGTGAAAATACGATATTGGGCAAAACAATGTTAGAAGGACATCGTGTCTCATTGGCAGAGGGGTTTGGAAGAATAAAACTAGAATTACAGTGGTATTTAAACATTAGCTTGGATTGGCTTTTATTGGCCTTTATTGTGATTGACTGGACAATATTATAGAAGATTTTCATGAAATGATGGTGGAGAATTTGCTAGTGATAACACTATTGAGTACCATTATAAGTGGTAGATCTTTCTAAATTCAGTGTTATACTGCCAGGATAGTAAGATGTTTTGAATTATATCTCCTGGATGAAAACAATTTGGCTTATGTTTCTTTGAAAGCATTCTCCAATGGCCCTACCTGCTTGTTAACCTAGCCAACTAAAGCTGTAGCACTCATTAATAAGTGAGCAGTAGTAAGCAATCCTTAGTGGTATTTAACCTTTCAAGATTAATTTTTCATGGGTCCATAAAATATTCATGTATTCATTAATTAGTTTTAACGATCATTTGTTTAACATGTTGAACTAGATCTTTTATCTGAGAACCCTGGCTTCTAGAGTAAGGAAAATTCATTTGAAAATGGGTCCTAGTGTATTTTTGTTATATTAAATAATTTTTTTTCTATTGTATCTTCCTGGTTCATGCTTTTCCCATAAGTTAATATAAAAATCTACGCTCAATTTCTTCACATACTTAAGTGGGAAATACAATTAAGCAAACTTCCTAATGAATGTTTATTAATAATTAATTACTTACCATATTTAAAGCATTGATCCAGGCAATGGGAATAAGAAGATGAATAGTAATAAAATCCATTTCCTTAGGGATTGTAGGATTTGGAATTTTAAAAATCTTAGAAATGTTCTAATCCCAAACTCTTATTTTATAAATAAGGAAACTGAGGGCCAAGGAGGATCCCACACCTAAGAAGTATCAGAGGTAGGATTCAGACACTTCCTTTCTGATTTCAAGTTCAACATTTTATCCACCTGATAACACTGTAATCATGTTACTAAGGAAGAATACATGAAGTTTTAAAATAAAATCTTCCAAATATGCTGCATTTCCCAGAAGTTCTTGTTGACTACACAATCCTTCTCTTAATAGCTCAATGAAAATTTCTCCAGCACTTTCTAGAACTTTATATAGTCTTGGGAAAAAAAGATCTTAACCACTTTTCTACATCTAAAAACCTCTCCTGATTAGCTTAAGGGATCAAAGGTTTAGACTGTGGCTATCACTTCCCAAAACTCCATCCTTTTTCTAAGGCTTTGCTGGTGACCAACCATAGATAAATCAAGGACAGGGGAGCATCACTCAGCTGAGTCAACTTCCAAGTCCTTAATGAATATTCTTCTTCCTGCCAAGGCTAAGCCAATCTCCTTCTGTTAACAGCTGAGTGACCTACAAGTGTCTTATTTCAACACAGTATCAAAGCTAAACTATCAGAGAACTGCCTTGAAGAAGGCCTCCCTTAGAAAATTTGTTGTAGGTGTGCAGTATGGGAACAGAATGTTCTTGCTGAAGCTGGAGATGGGTAGCAGAGGAAGGTGAGCTCAGACTGGTTTTCTTGCCAATCTATTGATGCATTTGGTGATGCCTCTAGGGTTATTTTTGCTTACCGTTAAGACCCATCTACATTGGAAGATTCAAGAATAAATTCTTAAAGACCCTTAAACAAGGAAAGATCTATATGAAGATAGTATGTAAATAAGCCCTGTATGCTGAAAATACACACACACACACACACACACACACACACACACACACACACAGAGGAAACTGTTAGCAGTTGAATTTGTATAATTTCCTATAATTGGGGATGTTTGACATCTCCAGGCCAATCTCTCCCCATCCTTCCCCTCCTCAACCCTTGACTGTAATTTTGGGACAGTGTGAAAAAAAAGGAACTACTTGGGATTTTTTATTTGATATCTGAGAGGCCAATTGGAGTCATGACATTTGCACTTTGTTGAGAGGCACATGAATGGAAATTTCTTAATTCTACCTAAGAACCCAGAGACCTTATGAAAGTGGAGATGTGGTTAAATGCTGCAATTGCAGCCCAATTAATTTGCTAAGGACAGGGGTTGCTATATGAGTTTAATAAGTTTAACAAGAGTGATAGTTTCCATTCTCATTCCCATACTGCTTGCTCTCTGTCTCTGTCTCTCTGTCTCTCTGTCTCTCTGTCTCTCTCTCTCTCTCTCTCTCTCTCTCTCTCTCTCTCATTCTTATCAATTATTTCCACTTCTAAATCTTTTGATCCTGTAAGACTTAGAGGGAACAATGGCTGGTTGACATCACTTTTTATATACTTTAAGATATTATTGTCACCACTTCCTTGTCTTTTTCAGGACAAATTCTCTCAGTTCCTTTCCTACTTCCTTATTCGGCCCACTTTTTTTTAAACCTTTATTCAGAAGTCCTTCACTTCTGAAGTGCAGATTAACATTTCCAGGACAGGGGTGGGGAACCTGCAGCCTCAAGGCCACATATGGCCCTCTAGGTCCTCAAGTGCAGCCCTTTGATTGAATCCAAACTTCACAGAATAATCTCCCTTAATAAAAAGATTTGTTCTGTAAAACTTGGACTTGATCAAAAGACCATACCCAAGGACCTAGAAGACCACATATGGCCTTGAGGTTGCTGGTTCCCCACTCCTCCTATAGGATCTTTTCCCCTGTATTGACCTCAGAATACACATAATCTCAATTGATACTTCACGTAGTGAGACAATCCTTTTATATCCCCCTAATTGATTCACTATCCTATTAAACTCAATGCATCCCAAAATATTATTTCCAATCACATCCTCCAACCTGTAAAAACTTTACCATATTGGGAATTTTGGTATTATCTTTAATTCTTTCATTCCCTCTCTTGGTATATATATCCAATTAATTAGTAGGTCCTCTAGATTCTTCACCCTATTAGGGTTTTTTTTTGTCAAAGATACTTCATGTGGTCTCTCATTTCCTTCTCCAACTCATTTTTAAAGATGAGAAACTGAGTCAAACAGGACTAAGTGACTTGTTCACAGTCACATAGCTAGCAAGTGTCTGAGATGACATTTGAACTCAAGACGATGAGTCTTCCTGACTCCAGGCTCAGCACTCTATCCCCTAAGCCATAGAGCTGCCCTCCTCTAAATTCTACCTTCATATTACTTCTGACATTGAAATTTTCCATTCTTGCTATCACATTCTTACTATACTACTAACAAGTCTAACTTTCCACTCTCCTTCCTCCAATCTATGCTTCAGGTAAATGCTATACTTCATTTACACACTTGGTCAGCTAATTCATCTGTTCAAAAATCTTCCTATTTCCCATTGAGGAAAATTAATATTCCCATTTACCCCTGACACACTCTAACATGTATCTGTTCTTATATAGTTATATCTCTACATGTTTTTTTCCTCCCAATAAACTATAAGATCTTTATGGATATTTTAATTTAGTAAATATTTACTAGATGAAACTAAATTGAATTCATGTATTATACATTCCAGTGAAATTGAATTATTTTTTGTTTCACATTCATATCTTTCCTTCTTCTATTCCTGTGTCTTTGCTCATGCAGCTATTATATCTGAAAGAGACTTTCCTTCTTTTCCAACAGATGAAATCCACATCCCTTAAAAATCCAGGAAACCTTCCTAAAATGTTTCAGCATACAGTAAAGTAGATAACAAAATGGATAGAGTGCTGGGTTTGGAGTTAGGGAGGCCTGAGTTCAAATCTGACCCCAGACATTTACGGTGTGACCCTAGGAAAATTATTGAAACTCTGTTTGCTTCAGTTTCCTCAATAGTAAAAATGATTATGCTAATAGCACCTACCTTGCAGGAAGCTGTGAGGATCAAATGAGATAGTAATGTAATGCACTTAGCATGGTGTCTGGCACGTAGTAGAAGCTATATAAAGGTTCCTTTCCCCTTCTATCACAATAATAACAATAAGTAGCATTTATATTGTATCCACTGTATTCTATGTATCTACTTAGAAATATATAACTCCCCAAATATCACTGATGTTTCTACCTGGTATTTAGGTAGCCACAAGATTATATTTATGAAGAGTTTAGCACATTTTCCAGAGGGAAATGTCTGAGGCTGGATTTAATCTATTTAGATCTCTCCTCTGAACTTATGCTATAGCTATTTACCTCGGTATCCTTTTACCGTTAGATTGTAAGCTAGGGGCAGCTAGGTGGTACAGTGGGTAGAGCACCAGTGCAGAAGTCAGGAGGATCTGAGTTTGAATCTCACCTCAGACACTTGACACTCGCCAGCTGTGTGACCTTGGGCAAGTCACTTAACCCCAATTTCCTCATCCTGGGTCATCTCCAGTTATCCTGAGGAATATCTGGTCAGTGGATTCAGATGGCTTTGGAGGAGAAGTGAGGTTGGTGACCTGCACAGCCTTCCCTCACTCAAAACAAAGACAAGTGGAAGTCATGTCATTATTTCTCTGATGGCATGGTCTTCTTTGGCAACGAAGGACAAACACACACAGATTGTAAGCTGCTTTATGCAAAGGTTATGTTTTCTCTCTCCCTGTGTTCCTAGCACCAGCATAATTCTTTGTCTAAAGGAAATGATTAATACATATTGCTGAACTGAATTCTTCCTCTGAGATTCCTCCCATGCTGTGCTTCTGTGAGCCACATGCTTTGGCCACCTGGAGTTAGAGAAGGGTGACATAGGTGAAGCATGGCTTGATTAAGTACAGTACAAGGGAATATAAGAGACCATGCAGTGAAAGTGATCAATTCCCGTCAGGCTAGAGCAGGATTGCCACTAATGGCCCAGTTGGACATCTGTTTGACACTAAATGGTGACAGCTTCAGGTTCAGCACATACAGAAAGAGGACATTCATAGAATCACAGATTAAAGATTGAAGAGTTTGTAGTCAGTAGACTAGGATATATTGAAGATAAGTGCAAAAGAGAAGGGTGGTAGCTTGCAAGAGCACTATACTGGGGAACATGGAATGGATGGGTGCACTTGTGCCCATAAAGAGATTTGCCTTGGCAAGGAGAAGGGTTGTCTCTTCATGTTAGACTTGGGTGAAGGAGAAAAAGTAGCAGAAGGTATCACAGTGATGTGAGATGAGGGAGAGTTAGAGAGGGAGATCTCAGCAAATGGCTTCAATTTTTTTCAATGAAATATGAGGCAATGTTTTCATAGGAGAAGAGTGGGGAGTCATGGGAGGACTGAAAAGAAATGAAAAGGCATGGAGAAACTGCATTGGTGAGTAGAACAGTGAATCAATTTGGGAAATGTAAAAGGAATGCCTTACTACAGGGAGGGACCTATTGAGATTATTAACATAAATTTGTAGTCAACTCAGTTAGGACAACTTTGTGATATTCTCCAGCTGTCCTCAGTAGTTCATGAATAGGAGTAAGGAAAATTATACATCACAGGGAAAATCCGAGGAGAAACCTAGGAAGAGCAAGATTTACAATAGGATAGAGAGCTCAAGAAGCAAAAGAAAAGGTTGGTTAAGAGTTTATCTAGTTCACCAAGAGGTCAAGATAGAGAAGGTAGGAGAGGGTAGTTAGGGTGGAGGTAATAGCCTGGGAAAGAATTGAGGTAAGGAGGGATTAGAGGTGATGATGTGGAAGAAGAACAGATTTAGGGGTTGCAAAGCAGAGGGAGAGGTGGAATCATGACAACAGATTGTAATCAGATAAAAAAAATACTGAGTTCACAAACATAGAAATGGTACATTTGTAGATAATGACAAAAGATTTAAGAGGCACAAGAGGAGGTGAGCCTAACGCTGCGGAGTTTAGCTGGTGTTTGGTAGAGTGACTAAAGTGTTATACAGTGGTGACCTCGGAAGGGAAGGAGACCCTCCCAGAAAGGTACAGGCAAACTCACTGCTATGAATTTTGAGTATCAAGAAAGAATATTTGAAACATGATCCAATGACTGCCCTGGGAGGCCAGATCATTCAGATAATAAGTGTCTAAGATGAGATTTAAAAGACCAAGTTGAATGTTCTGTCCACTATACCTTCCATTCTTTTCAGTTAAGTCTAAAACACATTGCTCTGAGGTTCATTCTTATTTTAATTTTTTATTATTTTCCACTCTAATGCTAATTCAGAGAGAGAGAGAGAGAGTCTGCTTCCCAAAATACATCATTGTGTGTAAAGGAGGGCCCTGCCCACCACTTCATAAAATGCCATGTATCCTATAACTGTTTCCTCTCTTATTACTGTGTGGTCAAGAAGAGTCTTTTTACTTATTGCTGAGCTGAAGCTAAGGCTATGTGCAAAAGATTACAGTACAAGGAAGTCAATACTTCTCTTTCTCTGTTGGCACATAAAGCAAACCTCCAGGTAGGGAGAGAAGTAGCAATAATGACCCATCTACCACCCAAGGTGATGTGTGTCCTAGAATACATGGCGCTTTTGTTTCTGCTTTCTCCGTTGTGTCTATTTTCTTATTCTTAGGTGAAAGAGTACTGGAAGCAGAATGACCTAGTGAGATTCAGAAGGTAAAAAGAAACACCAAAAGTCAAAAAGACCCAAAAAAGACAAGACACTTCAATAGCCACTATAGCTGAGCCAGAGGAGAAGCCAGAGCATTCCCTGAGGACTGACCACCATGACTCAGCCCAGCAATCAATCAACCTGGCAGCCAAGTCACCAATTTCTGGAAAAAGAAGTAATCTCCACTGTCTACACCACATTTGGAGTTGAACTTGGTGGGAGGAATATTTGTAGCAGTCACTTTTATACTTGTGTTCTTGCCATATCTTCTGAATAAACATCCCTTTATAAAAATTAATTTATGCTGATTACTTATTGATAAAATATATCAAAGAGATATCAATTGACTGAATGATACTGGGGAGATGACAACTGGCATTACCAAACGATAGTGGAACTTTCAATTATTGATAATAATATTGAGGGGAATACACCAGAATGGGGCTCAGAACTATAGTGTTAGAAAATCATATACCCATTTAGGGTACTGCTAGAACCCCTAGGGGAAATGAAGTAGCTGCATGGGTCTGGAGATCTGAATTCCTGCCCAGATGTGCGTAAGAGAGTGGCCTAGAGTTACTGTACTTAAAACTTCATATGTGCATGTCATCTCTGCTCAGCTGGATTTATTATGAGCTCCTGGGGTGAAAGGATGACAGCTTTAGTTTATTTTCTTTATTTTTTTTTCTTGTTGATTTTGTTTGTCATTGGAGCTACATTAATAAGTGTTTGTTCAATTGAGTTGAATATAATTGTGTATGTACATATACATGCATATATATCCACCTATCCATTTATCTGTCTATCTAGTAAGCACTTCATAAATACTTGTTAATTGAATTGAACAAAATTCCCTCTCCCCTTAGCTCTTTCTAGAGTCTAGGCTTCATTATAATTCTTGAATGCTTGGATTGCAAGCTCCTCGCAGGCAGTCTCAGTGTCACTGGGGCTCAGCACTGTTCTTGGCAAATGACAAGTGTACACTTGATATTTGATTGATCGATGGATTGAAGATCTAACCCAGGTTCAAGTAAACACAGAAAAATATCACCAACCTTATCTGATTCCAAATGACAGTTGTGAAAATAGTAAAGCCCTAAATAAAAGGATAGCATAACGTGGATCTGCTGCTTTCAGACCTTGACCTAAGCCAGGAGATATTTCTCGGATTTATATCACATGAAATTTCTAGGACAAACAAGATGGAAAGGCTTTTGGTTGTCTATCTAGACACCTGACAATGAATCCTATCTTAATGCCTTCTTGACCAATATAAGATAAATGGAGTCTTTTTTTTTTTTGCCATTGTAATCACTTCAGTTGACATGAAGAAATTAAATCTCAGAGCGGTGAAATGTCTTACCTATATTTCATAGGTAGTAACAGAACTGGGAATACAACCCATTAAATAAACTCATAATGAGAAAAAAAAGTATAATTTTTCAGACAAACCACATAGAATCTGGAATCATGGGACTCAAAGGGATCTTTGAGGTCATCTAGTCCATCCTCCTGAATGTATGAATCTTCTCAATCAATTGGTCAAACATTGAGTGTGTATTAAATGCCTGTGGCTAAATTTTAACAAACATATCCTTAGAGAGGAGAAAACATCCAATGGGAGCTTTGTTAAAGCTAATATTTCTCTTCCTGTTAATTGCCAGCTTTTGCTGATGTGTATGTTAGAATTGCTTAAGTTCTGAAAAATGTTTAACAATCTTGTTAAGACAGAGCCTCCCTACAATGCGTTTATTTCCATTAAAGTTTTCTTAGAATGGATCTATATTCCATGGAGTGCTACATTTAGTTCTAAAATGTGTATCAGTTAGCCAGACACCAAGTACACAGCAAGCCTCTGCTCTATTTCAGATAAGAGTTCATTCACCAGCAAAAAAGGCAGTGGCTTTTATTTTTGGACTAGAATTATTAGAAAGTTCTTTTCTATATTAAGCTCAAATAAATTCTTTTTAACTTTCCTTCTTTGAGCATATTTCTGCTCTTGGAATTCACAGAATAAAAGTAATCCTTTTTCCACATGATAGTCCTGTACACACTTACAGGTGGAAATCACCCCTGTCTTTAAAATAGTCTCTTCACCAGGGTGAACATTTCCAGCTCTTTTAATCATTTCTCATCCGGCATTATTTCTAGGTCCCTCACCTAGTCACTCTATACTGGATTTGTTCCAGAGCTTTATTTCATTTAAAAATAACCCTGGGATTTTCAGCAAGTAAGAACATGAGAACATGTAACCCAACTCCTTATTTTTATATATAAGAAAAATGAAGCCCAGAGAGGTTAAGGGACTTGTCCAAACTCACAGGGCAAATAGCGCTACTGAGATTTAAACTCAGTTTAAATTTAATCATTTAAACTCAATCAGTTCTTCTGACTCTAAATCAGATTTGTTCGCAATTGTACCTGTAATCATCATTTGTTAAATTAAAAGATAACATCATACTGTATACAGGAAATTGCCAGGAAAAATAGCACCTCTGTATATCTCATTTTTCCTTCTTCAGCTTCACTTTCAAAATGAAGAGATAATTCATATTTCCATAGCATTTTAAAGTTAACAAAGCTTTTTAAGACAGGTGCCACAATACATAGAGCACTGAGGTCAGAGTCAGGAAGACCTGAGTTCAAATCCAACCTCAGATATGGGGAAGTCACTTAACTTGTATATACCTCCGTATCCTCAATTGCAAAATTGTGATCAGGATACAACCTACATCATAGGGTTGCTGCAATAAAAAACTGGGATGATATCTGTATAGCACTTAGCACAATTCAGGACACAAGGTAAGTAACTACTCAATAAATACTTATTTCCCATTTTCCTAACAAGGATCCTGGGAGGTAGGTAAAGCTCATGTACTATAATTCTCATTTTATAGATGAGGAAGGATCACATTAATAGTGCCATATTTCAGCCTCTGGGTTTGAATTCTGACTATTTTCTTGGGGCATGGTCTTAATCTTTGACCAGACCTATTTCCTTTCCTGAATAACTACTCTAATATCAATGAATTTGCATAGGTCGCAGTCAGTCTTTTAGGCTTTTGTAGATAAAGCACATTGGTTTTCTGTTCAGTTAGAACAGTCTGATCAAGTGCCTTGCTCTTAGACTTAGAGAGATTTAACAGTTTGATCTCACTTTTTCAGTCAAGCTCCATCTCCTGACCTGGCTTGATTAGTTAGGTAGGTTTTAGTATCAAAGGAGCAGCATGTAAAATGCTGTAACTGTTAGAGCCCCCTAACATAGGCCTGTCTTTTTTTTTCCCTAGATACAGTTGTCATTTCCATGCTTTTTTTTCCTGACTTTCTTCTGAACTATAGAATTACAGATTCTAAAGAGTGAGGGTGAGGGGAAAGAAATGAGAGCCTAGTACACTGGAAAGCACCAAATTTAGAGTAAAAAGAATGGGAATTCAAGTCCTACCTTTGTCTAGCTTCCAAGGTGACCTTAGGGAAGTAAAGTTACCTCTGTAGGACCTCATTTCCAGTTCTGAAAATTGAGGAGGTAATCACTAAGGTCTCTTCCAGATAGAAACCCAATAGAAAAAAAAAAGGAAATCCTTTGCCTGGCATTCAGAACAATCCCAAATCTAGTTTCCCAGTCTTATCCTTTCCTGTTACTGTCTTACCTACTTTCTCCCATACACACACACACACACACACACACACACACACACACACACACACACACACACACATACACACCTCCGTGCTTTCCTTACATCTTTTCTTTTATCTGGAATAATTCTTCTCTGCCTGATGGAATCCTAACCAACCTTTAATTTTCATCTCCAATGCTACTACTACCTTTAAGAAGATTTCTCACATGTCTTTCCTCAGTAATTCCTAACCTACCTTGGCAGAATCCCAAGTAGTGTATGCTATGGAGTAACTTCCTTTTCAGAATCCTGAGTAGTCCATTTTTACCTGATAAAGGTATTAGGCTCTTTTGAATGGCACATGCTCAGCTTGTAAAGTGGTTCATTAAATTTGTAAGGAGCCAGAAGTTTTGAGTGGGCTATTTGTATATGACAAATCAGGAATCTTGAAAAGATAATGAACTTTTCTCACCTACCTACCGACTTCTTCAACTGGATGAAAGAAAGTAATTTGGAGAGATTAAGAGTAAAGAGCCAACCTGGCTAAGGTGTCCAGTAAAGTACAAAGGGAATTGTCCAGCAAGGCTGTCCAGCAAAGGAGACTATAAAGGAGAAATCTCTGCTGATTCCAAGGTAATGATAATAAAGTTTTATATTTCATATTTGTAGCCTTTATATAGTGCTTTAAAGTTTGCCACGTTCTTTACAAATATCTCATTTTATCCTCATAACTGGGAGGTAGGTAGTATTATTATTTCCATTTTACAAATGAGGAAACTGAGATAAACAGAAGTTTAACTGCTTTCTCCACGGTCACATAGCTAGTGAGTGTCTGAGGTAGGATTTGAACTCAGTTCTCATTTTAGAAAATGGTTTTGTAATGCTTAGGCCAGAATTTTAATGGAGATGGATCTGGAGGGCATAGTGACTTAAGGCAAACAGTGAAACATCATGGAGGTGAGACTATGAGACCAAGGTCAGCAGGAATTGTACAAGGGCTCAGTGGCCCTTTATGATCTGAAGTCTGAGTGATTCCTCTTCTCATGTGCTTTTGCCACATGAGTTTCCTATATGTTTGCCTCTTTATTCACAAATTCTGTGGGTGCTTTCTCTTCCCACTGATATGGTTTATATCTATGAGTTATTATGCACCTGATGTATGGGAGAGAATGTTTTAAGTTACTCCTTTTATTTTAGCATTTTAATAAATGCTTTGATTACATTTTGATTATGTCTTCTTGATTATGTTTTCTGGTTGACTAGAGACAATGCAAACATACTAATGGGGGCTCCTACCCTAAAGTTCCAGGACTGAGGCTTCACAGGATACTTTGAACCTGGGGTAGTTGTCCCCTGTGGACCCAACCTATGAGTTTGGGAGCACAGTCCAGGAGGTAATCTGCCCCTGTGACAGACTCACTTGAGCAGGGTGAGTGGGAGATATATAATATATTATGCATAATTAAAATACTCCGAGACTGAGATCATGGAAATTAAGGAGGTTAAGGAATAGGGAGACCAGGATATTCAGAGGGGCGGAAGTTGGGACTGAAAAATTCCATGTTGTTCCTGAATTTTCCCCTTGAGCCTCACATAACACTTTATTTATCATTCTTTTACCATGTATTATTATCTTTTATAACTATCTTTATATGTGCTAAATCAGCTCCACAAAGATAATAAAAGCCTAGATAACTTTAATATCTACCTCACATCTATACTCTTTAGAAGCTCAATAAAATCTTGTTGAAGTACAAGTCACTGACCTAGCAAAATACAGTTACCTTTGCCTTGTTGGTTCTTATAGTAATTTCTTAATAAATGCTGGTTAAGTGACTGAACCCCACCTCCCCCAGTAGCAACAATGATGTCACATAGGTGATCAAGAGAAGAGAAAGAAGTAGAATTTTGTCCCTGGCATTAAAGGATAGTCACAATAGTACAAATCTCAGGCTTGGAAACTCTCAGCTGAAAATGATGTCCCAACTGGCATAGCTTTATATGAGTTAAGAGCTGTGACGTAATGTCACAGTCACCAGGATAGCAGAATCCCACACAGACATCTTGAGGAGAACAGATGTAATTTTAAAGTTAAAGAGATGATCTTGGAGTGTCCATTTAATTATTTTGCAAGCCTGACATCTAGTGGCCATTTGAGACTTCTGGTAGCTAGCCTGAGAGATAGGCATCCAGCAGTAACCATAAATGGTTCCACTGGTTTTTTTTTCACTTAATTGATTAGATGTTGGATAAAAGTACAAAAACAAAGTTTATTTCTTTATAGGACCAATCTATAAGATGAAAAGTGAAATATTCAAACAAAACCCAAATGTTTTGACTCAACATACCTTTAACTAAAAAGCTGTTCCTTAAGAACTAACTCAGGCAAAGTCAATTCTGTAACTATAGGGATCAATTAAATTTATTCTGTCCCATGGTTGCAGGCTATGTTTCTTCTTCTAATCAGTAATCTTGCAAATCTGTGCCTTTGGTCTCAAGGCAGACTCAGCAACAGGAGACAGATAGTGCAGTGCAAACCCATAAAAACTACTGAGAAAAGCAGATGTTTAAAGTGCATGGTAACTGGCTAAAGAATTTGACTGTTTGTGGTATTAGGCTGACTAATTTCCTATTACATTAAAATTTCCTACCTATAGTAGGTAGAAATTTTCTGCCTATAAAGCACTGATGTGTACACAATTGATTAGCTATGTAGTATCATAAGAATAGTTGGTAGGATCCAGGTCAATTGAGTTATTTCGTACTTGTTCATCATGTCTCAAGTATGTCACAAATCCCATCCAAGAGTCTATGGTAGTAGAATGACGTAATCAAACCATGCCATCCATCCAGCTGGATTGAGGATATCAGCTCCTATCTGTGTTCCCACTTACATTGTCTGCTTCTCTGCCTCCCTCCTGCCCATCCCCAAACCATCCTTCATACCACTGTTCTTAATTTGATTTCTTTATTGCAGATATAGTCATGTTATTACACTTCTCAACAACCCTCCACAACTTCCTATTGCCTGCTTCTTGTTTTCATCCTTCATTTTTAAAGAGGACCATGATATCGGGGAAAGGATGATGTGACTTGCAGTTGACTTTGTTTTAAGTGAGTGAGGGCTGAGCAGGTCACCAGCCTCACTTTCTCCTTCTGAGCCATTTGGATCCAGTGATCAGATATTCATCAGGATGACTGGAGATGGACCAGGATGCAGTGGGAGACCTTGGCCTTTTTCTCTTGAGGCCTATTCAGGTGCCCACTTAGAGTGCATTGGAAGGAGAGGAGGGTGGTGCTACACTCTCATGGAGTATGAACAGAGCTACTTCCAGCCAACACACTCAATGATGATCGATCTATATGGTTTGGGGAAATGAGAAATGATAAACCAATCATTGAGGCAGCTAAATGGCGCAGTGGCTACAGCGCTGGACCTGGAGTCAAGAAGACAGGAGTTTAAATCCAGCCTTGGATATTTACTAGCCGTGTGACTCTGGGCAAGTTACTTAACCCTGTTTTCCTCAGTTTCCTCATCTATAAAATGAGCTAGAGAAGGAAATGGCAAACCACTCCAGTACCTTTGCTAAGAAAACCTCAAATGGGGTCATAAATAGTCAGACACGACTGAAAAACAACTTAGCACCAATAGAACCAATCATTTTGTTGAGCCCTTGTTTCAGTGACAGTGAAGGGGGAATAGCTGTATCACTTCAAAAAGAAGATACAACTTCTAACTAGTTTTCTTCCTTCTGCTCCCTTATGTGACAAGCAGCTCCCCTTTGGTAGATTTACCACAAGGGGCTGGGGAGAAGTATCCTTTTGCCCATCCTAGAAATAAGGCAACTATTGGCATATGGCAGCCTGGGTCTGGGACTACTGGTTGACCTGTCCAATTTGTGTTTCTTGGACATGCATAACCAATCAACAACTCTAAAATGGCTATTGGTTGGCAATTTTGTGTTTTCAAGACTTGAGTCCTCAAACTCTGCCACACTTACTATAGAAGGTATCTTCTCTACATCCATTCCAGAGCCTCATGGAGGAGATGTATACTGAAGGAATGCCAGCTAGAAAAGGATCTCAATCCCTGACTTGGGTGGCTTGCTCAAAAACATGGACCTAAAGGAAATTTTTCATATTACGGAACCAAGGTGAAATACTACTACTGCTATTGCTGCTATTACTATAATCATTAGAATTTATATAGTATTTTAAGGGTTCAAAGCATTTTAGATGTCATTTCAATGGATTCTCACAATAACTTTGGAATATAGGTGCTATTATGATTCGCATTTTATAAATGTAGAAGAGGTAAAGTAGCTAGTAAATGTCTTCCTAAAAGCCCAAATTCAGTACTCTCGGGGCTACATCACCTAGCTGCCTCCGGCAGACTTGCATACTGCTTTTTGTCTTTAGTTTTTATGTCTCAATCTTCAGAAGATTGTAACAGTACTTATAAATCATCTCTATTGTTTCTTGTAAATTTTCCTGCCAATGGACTCTTACAAATCTTTAATCTTTAGCATTTCTTTTGTGTAAAGAGGGGAAAAAGAGCTACCTTATACCTGACATACACTATATATTGTGTACCTTTCAATTTTCAGAAAGATCTTAGAAATGAACTGAAACTTTTTTTTTAGTTTTTAAATTTATTTTCAATTCAAAGGATGAAACAAGCATTTCCCTAGCACAGTAGAATAAAAGGATAATTACACATAGAAATCTATTATGTTCAACTTTCTATTTCCTCCAAATATACAATAAAGTTATCATGCAAATTACGTTTTTTTCCTTTCCTTCTGTGCCACCCTACCCCACCAGAGGTGATTATTACAAGGCACAAATAAATATAGGTATATAAAATTATCTGATACACAATAAACCAAAACTTAAGCTTTAAATATTTTCCTCAGTGCTTTGTAATAGAAGGTCAAAATAGCCAGAAACAATGAGCAAAAATAGCTTGACGCCTATTTTTGCAGGTTGGCTCCTGCCTGACACCTCTCCTCCATGAGGCTCTGTGAGGGGTATAGAGAGTTCTTTTTATAGTGCTTCTGGCAGAACCTGAAGAATCCAGGGACATTAATCTCTTGAATTCACAAAATTGCCAACCAATAGCCATCTTAGAGTTACTGATTGGTCACCTATGGTTAAGAAACATAAAATGGAAAAATCAGTCAGTGGTCCTATAGCCTGGGCCCAGCTCACCTAACTAGACCTCTGCTTTATCTGTCATCTTCCTAAAAACTTGCTATGCCAGGGCTTTGGTCCAGAGACAGGAGGGAATCCTTAGTAGAGAGGAAGAGGTCATAACACCTCAAGCACCCTAGAGCCAGCAGTGATTTGTTATAGCATAAACCTCAACCTTTTCTCTTCTAGCGTTAAAACCCTCCACAGTCTGACACCACTCTAATGTTTTGGGGTTGTTTTATTGGTGAGGGGTCATATAGAACTGTGATTTCATAGATGTGGGGGGCTCACTCGTTTGGAAACTCTCTCCACTGATGGAGGAATGACCTTCCTGGATCCAAAGAATCTCTTCAGAATATTCTTATAATGTGATTTGGGGTAAACTAAAAGATACCACCCAGAGAATTCTATATATTTCTAGGCCTTCCCACTATAACCTGGAGCTATAGTGAGTCTCATAGAGATACCCTGATACAAAACCTCCTCTAGAGGATATTCTGGGGGGCAGGTAAATCCTAGAATTTTTCTAAGGTAAACATCCTTGGGTGACTTCCAGAACCTATTTTTTATTTATCAACTCCTAAGTCTCTTTTTCCTACGCTTTGTTACTGAATTCATTCAAAATGTTTCTTTCATTGTCTATATAAACATTGGAATGGTGCTTTCATTTAAAAATGTCATGGAATCAGTCACGTGACTTTTTGAACTTAATCTCTAGGAATTAAAGTCATTTTTAGGGGAAAGAGGGATAGGAAGGAAAAGAAATCATAAGTAAATCTCTTCAGATGAGGTTATTTTTCACACTTGAAACTTTTCAGGTATCAGTGCTCTCTTCTTCCTCAATTGATTTTGTATTTCTTTTTCCATTTATATGTTGGAACCCCCACTAGAATATAAGTCCCTTTAAGGTAGAACCTGCCTTTCATTTTTTGTTGTTATTCAATTGTTTTCAGTCATGTCCAAGTCATCATGATTGTATCTGGTGTTTTCTTGGCAAAGATACTGGAGTGATTTGCCATTTCCTTCTCTACCTCCTTTTTATAGATGAGTAACTGAGGCAAACAAGATTAAGTGACTTGAGCAGGGTCACCAGTAAGTGTGTAATCTAATAAACTAGGAAGATCAGATTTGAACTCAGGAAGATGAGTTTTTCTAACTTCAGGTCCAGTACTCTACCTATTGCGCTACCTAGCTGCTCAGTTATTACACACAGCATTTAATAACGTGGATGACATTGAATTGACCTGTTGGCAAAACATAATGAAATGACTTTTCTTTGGAAGTACTATGAGAGAACTTTCCAATTTTTTAATCCATGAAGTTTGAACCTCTGACCTTGTCCTGTACCATAACTACATATTAACAAAAAATATCAAAGAATTTGGGAGAAAATGAAAAAAAAATTGAAACATTAGCATCATAAGCCATTGGGTGGGGGTAGCAAGTAAAATATAACAAGAGGATGAATGTCTGCTTCTCTGGAAAGATCATGCCATGATTTCACATGTCATAGCCATGTTTTCTCTAGTGTTTTCTTCTCCAAATGGAAAACTTCTGTCTTTCATTTCATCCTTTACTAGAGCATCATTGAAGGTCTGATACTTGTGTCTCTCTGATTCATCCTTCTTCACATTGTAAATAGCTATATAGGTAAGACATTTAGATTCCTATCATACTTGTGTGTTTTACTAAAAAGAAAAACAAACAAAAAACCTTTCATAATTGAATTCACAATAATGTAAAATATGTCACCCACTCAAAATAAATTCAAATTTTTTGTTCTAGTAATACTGTCCATTCTTTTTTGAGTACCTACTATATCCATAGCATTGTGATGAGGAAATAAAGATAAAGAAAACACAGCCCCTACCCTTATAGAGCTCACCCAGTAGGATAGATGCATAAAATTGTCATAGTACAACCATGAATGAGATAAATGCAGAAGAGAGGTACAATTTGCTACTGTAGATGAAGCAAGAGAGAAAATTTCTAGGTAGAAGTCAAAAGAGTCTTCATGGAAGAGAAGGTATTGGAGCTGGACTTTAAGGAAATCTGGAATCTCAACAGCCAAATGTGTATGTGAATGGAAGCATAGTAGAGATACCATTACAGTTCATGTAAAAGGAACGAAAACTTTTATATTAAACACAACATACTAAGAACTGTCTTAGGTTTTGGAAAAACAAATGTAAATGTAAGATAGTCCTGGGTCACAAAGAATTCCCAGTCTATTAAAAGAGACAACACATGTAGGAGAATTTAGTTGCAGTCAGTGGAAAGGCCCAGTGTTCCTTAGGGTACCATGGTGTGTTGGAGGACAAAACCCAGATGTATTTAGTATATAGTGGCAGAACATGGTATAAATGGTGATATTGACTCTAGTCAAGAGCCACAAGAGAGCTGAGTCCACAACTGTTTGGAAGGGAGATCCAATTGTGACCTAAGGAGAAGCTGGAATGAAATTTTAAGAAAAGAAACTCCATGATCCAGAGACCCTTGGGAGTACACTGGTGAAAGTGAGCAGGTGGGGAGGAAAGGACAGGGTGGTTTGGACTGGAGTTATTAAGAGAAGGAGGTCCTGTCCTGCTCGGGCAGTCTTTACTCTCTGGAGTTTGGTGGGATAATCTTGGCACAAATACAGAAGTAGAAGCTGGAACAATATATTTGGGGAATAGAAAATAGTTTAATGTGACTGCAATATAAACCATAGGAGGAAACATATGATTGGTAAGATAAATTGGGACAAGGTATGTGGCCTCAATTCAAGTAAATTTGACTTTTTCTAATAGACAATGGGGAAACATTGGTGTTTTTTGACCAATGGAATTACTTGAGAGAAACTAAGCTTAGGGAAGATTAATTCATCAGTGATGTGAAGCATTATAGGAGCAAAAATTAGATATAGGAAAATTAATTAAGAGTATACTAGAATAGTTTCAGAAAAAGCTGAGACCTATATGAATGCATGCAAAGTAAAGAACATTGTACACAGTAACAGCAATATTGTAAGAATGCTTAGCTGTGAAAAACTTAATTATTTGGATCAAGACAATGATCCAAGGTGATTCCAAAGGACCCATGATGAATGATGCTCTCTACCTTTGGAGAAAGAACTGATGAACTCTGGATGCAGATTGAAGCATACTTTTTTACTTTATTTGTATTGTTTATTTTACTTGTGTTTTCTTTTACAACATAGCTAATATGGAAATATGTTTGACATGACCTCACATGTATAATCAAAATTAAATTGCTTGCCTTATTGCAGGGAGAGATTTTGGAACTTAAAAAGTTTTGAATGATTGTTAAAAAAAAAAAAAACATTTTTCAACTGTAATTGGGGAATGTTTAGCAAAATAAAAAAGTTTTTTAAAAAGAGTGCCTTCAAATAGTCTAAATGAAAGGCATAGAGAATTGGACTAGATTTCCATCTGTAGGAATTGAAAGAAGAGGATCATTTTGAGAGACACTTGCTATTCAGTAAACAGTCATTTATGAAGAAGTTTAAATGTGCCAAGCATTTGGGATATAAAGAAAGGAAAAGCAAAACAAGATCCCAGCCTTCAAGGAGCTCACATTCAAATGGAGAGGTAACATGTAAACAATTATGTACACACAAGATATATGTAGTATAAATGGGAGGCAATCTTAGAGGGAAGTAATGGATAGAAAGGAAAAAAAAAACATTCATTTATTCATTCTTCAACAACTATTTATTAAGTGTCAGCTATAGGCAAAGCTTTGTGCCAGGTGGGCATGGGATAGGGAAAGAAATGAAGAATTGTAACATGCTCCTTGATGGAGGAATCAAAGATTCCTTTATAGTTCTGAGTATAGGTAACTGTGGGAATGATCCTAACATTGATAGAAACAGGGAAGCCAGGAGAAGGAGGTTTTTGAAGAAAGATTAGGATTTCAATTTTGAATCAGAGGTGCTGATGGGACATTCATGCTGAAATGTCCTCAATGTGGTTGGAAATACTGGTTGGCCCTCAAGAGAAAGATCTGGCCTGGAGATTTGTTTTGAAAGTCAATTTCATAGGGGACTATTGAAAACATGGAAATGGGTTTGACTGCCAAAGAAGGACCATAGAGAAAGAAGAGAGGAGGACAGTGAAGGCCAGAACGTTGTAGAAATATCATATTTAAGGTGCAGGAAGAGGAAAGGCAGCCAATGAAGAGAGGAGGATTAAGAGCCAAAGAAGAAAATTGAGGAGTAGTCAAGTCATTTTTGTAGGAATGAAAGAAATAATTGTTTCAACTTAGGAAAAATTCAAAACTGAGGGGCCTGAAACCAAGCATGAAAAGTACAAGCCTGTCATTATTTTTGATTCTCATGAAATAGGATCTGTTTACATATTGTTACTAAAGGATTTCTTTATTTTTTTTAATATAGCCCTTCATTTGTCCGAGAAATAAGGTCATGAAACAATTTCAGGAAAGCATCAATATTGACTGCATATCGTAAGTTTGCACTGAGTTAGAGGGAGAAAAACTTTTTATTGTAGTTCTCTTGAGAATAGTGGCTCTAATTAAGTGAAAGAGTGATCATGGAAAAATGAAGTTTCAGACTAGTAATTCTTTTATAAAAAAAAATCTAAATATACAGAGGTTTGGTGAAACCAGAACATTATGAGATTAATATTTTTTTCCTGAGACAGATTAGATGAATAGTCTGATTGGTCAGTCAGTTTATTTTTATAAGGCCAATTATATGTGATGCCTACTTCAAAGATCTGGAAAGGACACGTTACTCTATTTTAATATAAACAGTGTCTAATCCAAGGCAGAATTAAACTAGTGTAATTTCATTTGGAAATAACTATTTAGTGAAACTTCCAGCCTAGACTATTTGTTACATCCTACTCATTCACTGCAAGTCTGGCCAATTTTAGAAAGGAGAATCAGAGATAGTCACTTTAGGGGATAAAAAAAGAAGCTTTACAATAATGTAGATCAAAGGTGGAAATGCACAAAAACAATTTTAAGTTGAATTGGTTAACTTAATAGATTTAATTAAATTTTAGGTTAAAGAGTT
This sequence comes from Bettongia penicillata ogilbyi, assembly GCA_023548195.1. NCBI lineage: Eukaryota > Metazoa > Chordata > Mammalia > Diprotodontia > Potoroidae > Bettongia > Bettongia penicillata. The sequence goes on along the minus strand of JAJHZJ010000635.1, from coordinate 830,901 downwards.
TGGTTTTCAAAAGGTTTAGTAAATCCCTTCCTCCCATCCCCCCACCATCACTCTGCCATGGTCATATATTTTGTGTATAGCACGTTATTGAATCATGGCCTCATCTTTACAGTCTGAATGCAGAGCCTAATACAATATCAAAGTCATCAAATTTTTGCTGTCTGAGGAAAAGGAACACCACCTCCTTTGTGAAGGTTTCTTTGATTCCCCTCAGCAAAAACTGAGCTCTCGCTCCTCAGATTTCTAACAGTTTTTTGCATTCATTTTTGCACTTATTTTCTTAGAAGCCTGTATATGAATCTGTATACAGTTGTGGTAGAGCAATGACTACTGTGAAGTAATTGAGGTTTTGCTACAGAGTACCAAAATTTAAAGGGTTCTGACAGTATTTAATGGTTTTTCAGAAGTATTTAAGCATTCAGGTTTAATAGACTCTAAGCAAGGATCAGAGATTAAAATAGGAACCTATCAACGTTGTTCTTCTTCTCTGAATAGTCTTGTTAGTTTCTGATATTTTTCCCAAACCAATGGATTTGTCTTAAAAGTTGATTTGAAGCAATGACTCACTCTTCAGTACATATTATATAATTTTTCCCAAGTATAAAAATTTCTGGTAGTTGATCTACATATTCTGATTCATTATTATTTGCTTATGCATACCTTATCTTCAGTACAAAATTATAAGTTCCTTGAGATAGGGACCATGTCAGCTTTTTCATCACTTTTGTTTTCCTATTTCCTGGTGCCTTTTATATTCACTTCAGTAGCACATATACAAAAACTGGAATGATGACAGAGAAGATTCGCATTTCTCCTGTGCAAGGATGACATGCAAATTCATGAAGCATTCCATATTTCTTTTCTATGGCATTTAAGTGGCCCAGTGGATAGAGTGCCAGGCCTGGAGTAAAGAAGATCTGAGTTCAAATTTAGTCTCAAATTCTTACTAGCTGTGTGACCCTGGAGTTACTTAACCCTACCTGCCTCAGTTTAGTCATCTTAAAATGACCTAGAGAGGGAAATGGCCAACCAATCCAGTGTCTTTGCCAAGAAAACCCTAATAGGGTTAAGAGTCAGACATGACTGAAACAACTGAACAACAGTAGTACCTTTTACCTAAAGCAATACCAAGGTCCTGTATTTTGTAGGGGGAAGGGAATGGAGGCAGGGGAAGGGAACTTCCTCCACCAAGGAAAATGGAAACCCATCTATCTTTTATAGTCTTGGAGAGTCATTAATGTTGCTCATAGATACCAATGACTTGGTCTTGGTCACATAGCTAGTATGAGTCAGAGATGAGATTTTAATTCAGAAATTTTCATGACTCCAAGTTCGACAATCTTTCCACTATACTATGCCGTCTCTCATCATATACCTATCAAAAACTTAATTCTTGCTGAATTGAATGTAATTTTCCCAATCCTATACAAACCATAGGAGCCTTCATTACACTAGCTTGCACCATTCCAGCTTTCCACCTAACAGACGAAGAGTGGTGCTCTTGAATAGGACTTATTAAGGACTTGGGAGGTCATCTCATCTGTTCTGCTCTTATAGGGAGGAATTTGTTTGAAATGCCCCCTAAATTGTGTGTTCTCCTCTGTTCTGCAGAAACTTCTTGTGTAGTGAAAATGAGTGATTACTAAACTGGGGAGTCCAGATAAATAGATCTTTCTGATAGAAATGAAATGTGTGACCTTGAACATAACATTTCTCCACTTTTGGGAAAAATTCCTGGGGTTTTAATCTCCTCATCTGAAAAATGAAGTTTGGACCCGATGCTCCTTTATGTCAAGGGTGATTTTTACTTGTTTATTTTTCTCTGTATCCCCAGTGTTTAGCATAGGGCCTTGAATACTGTTTTGTGTTCTTGCTGCTTTTATACAAGACAGGATGGAAACATCCAATACCAATGATTAACAGCTAGCCTAGACATCAATTAATAGTTCTTCAGAAGCACAGAAAAAACTGAATTTATTATTTCCTTAACAAAAATCATGAACTAAACTAGGATATAATCAATATTTGACTTCCTTTTCCCCCTATACTCTATATTTTGGTATATTACTCCATGGGACATTCACAGAGTTATTTGAGGACACTGAGAGATTAAGTGAGTAGTCACATTTATGCAGCCAGTGTGTATCAAAGATAAGACTTAAACATAGATTTCATTCACTCTATAGCTAGATCTCTATCCACTACCTCATCCTATCTCTTTGCCTTGAACATAATATAATAGCAATAATTGTTTTACTGGCCTAAATTGAATGTGTTCCTCCCAATTTCAATCCCTTCATATAAGAGGTCCATCCCCAATTCCTATGTTCATCGGACCTCTTCTCATTGTCATTGCCTTCCCCAGGTCTCACAATCACAACAAACACAACTCCTAAAACCCAGTATTAGGTCAGGGTATTTTCTGATTCATCCTTGAAGGGATGTAATGTGCTGCAGAAAGTCAGAATAGCTGCACACGATTGTAGGACACTCGGACCAAAAGCAAGATTGTACAGAAATTGCAAGGAATTAGTTCTTCATTACTCTTCATAATTGGAATCCCCAATCCATAGCTGGATGAAAGTAAGAAGAGTTATTTGAAAGTCTAGGACTCAACAGAAGCCTAACAGCTACACTGCAAAGAAATCAATGGCATTCAGTCTATGCATTTGAAACTGGGCCTTCTCTGGACCAAAGATGATGGGGATGTTTTTGTATGCTTTTTTAAAGAGGGCTCATAAGTCTTGTTGGAGACCAAATGCCTCTTTCAAAACAACATTTTGATGAGTTAAGTGTAAATGAATCAGAAACATACGGATTAAATTTCCCTTAATGCACATGGATTTAAAAATTAAGGGAAAAATGCTTGGCAAAACTTATTTTGGCTTTTGCCAAACCCAAAGCATTGGAAAAAATAGTTGGAGATGTTCAATGAACCAACCCAGGAAAACGTGGCCAGCTTCCCCTATCCCTAATTATGAAATCTTCATTTGTTCTCATATGAAGTATCAGGAGAGTCCATGGAAAATGAGAGACATTTCTATTGGAGGCGACGCCTGGTTCTAAACAAGACTTTGTGAGAAAATCCCTGTGTTTACACATGAGTATGCCAAACATTTGCATTTATCTTGCATAATTAATTGTGTAATCTTCAGAAGGAGGACTCTTCCTTTAACTCTTGTGGAGGAAAGGCAATATCTTTCTCTCTGTGTGCCTGTCATAAATATATGTTTTAAAGGGTTTTCAATGGAAGATGTCTTTTCTTAATTTTTTCCATATGTTGTTCTTAGTAGGGATGATTTTTCTGACTGAGTGTCTCCTAAATCCTGCTGGGTAATGCTGCAGATGGTCACGGTTAACACAAGCATGTGACAAATCCCAGATGTGAGGGCAATCAAAGTGATGTGCAGATCTAAGGGAATACTCTAGGGAACAAATGAGGGATATCTTGTAGGGTCAGAAAACTTAATGAGGGTCAGACAAAGAGGGATGGGGGAGGATGGAGGAATGGAACAAAAACTAGGAATCCATCAATATTTCAATTGTTGCAATTCATGTCTCCAAGAAAGGAGTTAGGAAGGAAGTAATGCAAAGGGATGATATGTTTTACTCACATAGTCAATCACAGGAGCACACTTTCCAGAAGGAAGGAGGTGATATTTCCCCTGTAATGTACATCAATCAGATTAAGTATGGTGTGCAACAGTCAGTTCTGAGCGCCACATGTCAAGGGGGGATATTAACGACTTAGATCCAGTTCTCATCATCAAGAGAGGACTGGAAATGATGTCCTGTGAGGAATGATTGGGGAAAGGATACTTAGCTTGCAAAAGAGAAGACTTAGAAGAACATGATTATAGTCTTCAGAAATATCAATGGTTGCTAAGTGGAAAAGCACATAGGCTTGTTGTACTGGATAAGGTTAGAGAAGAGAGAACTGGGACCAAGGGGTGGAAACAGCAAAGATGCATATTCCAACTCAATATAAAGATTTCCTAACATTAGAGCTATCAAAAACTTGAGGACCTCTTTGAGAATTAGTGAGTTTTCTATCATTTGAAAGTGAATGAAGCACTCGTCAGAGATATTTAGAAGGAATTCATGGTTCAGATATGAGTTGATGACCTTTGAAGTTCTTTCCAGCTTCCAAAGTCATGTTTTTTCTATATTCAGCCTGGCATGTTTATTGCCTCCAAATGTTAAAAGAATGGGCATTATTGTCTCTTATCTTAGTTAACATACAATCTGGAGCTGCTTGATTTTATAGAATAAAAGAAATAAAATAGTGAATATTACACATTTTCTGGACTACAGGGTCAGCTATACAATACTAAGGGAAATCTTTCCTAACTTAGGAAACAAGACAAGAATCAGTTGTGTCTACACCATGCCATAATATCCAATTGAAAAGTTAATTCAGTTTTTTTTTCCTCCAGATGTCTCAGCGTTAGAGATAGAAGGGATGCCAGAGGTCATTGAGTTTAACCTGCAACGAATCAACTGTAGTGTCCTCTACTACGCACCAAAAAAGTGTTTTTCCAGCATGAAGGCCTCTATTGAGGAGAAATCCACCATCCCTAAAGGCAATCCATTCTACTTTAGGTCCCCTACAATTGTTAGGAAGTTTCTTCTTTACATTAAGTGAAAATCTCAAAAAAAGATAATTAAGTCCCATCATTTGACAGATGAGGAAATGAAAGTCTGGCATAGTAATGCAACTTGCCCTTGATCACACAAGTAATTGACCAGGGTTAGTTTAAAAAAAAAGCCAAAATTAGAATCAAAATCTTTTGATTCACAGTTCAGTACTCTACATTATAGCCCATCATTTTGTTTGATATGAAGAGGTTAACTGAGTCAGTTTGGTTTTGGTTTTGTCCATTTCTTCAGCCTCAGCAAAAGTGTAAGGAGCTAACTACCATAAGAAACAGCGGTTTTCAAGGAACCACTGATGAAATCAGCAATACTTAAGTTCTTATCTTGTTCTCACCACTTAGAGAAAACACAATGAAATGTCTGAAAAAGATATTCTTCATTAACTAAGCTGTATTTCTTTTGTTGTGATTACTTTTTTTCCCCAAAGTCTTGGCATTATAATACTTTCAAAAAAATAATAAAACACAACCAGAATCCTGTGGTTGCTTACTGATTAATGCAGTACCATTTCCTATCCAACGAATTTTTCTCTTTGCTACCAGACAACCCACTGGTTCATATTCATCACTACTTTTCCACCTACTGACTCTATCTTTCTTCTCACTGACCTACTCTCATACCTGATCTCTAAGCCCCTAACTCCAAAGCACCTTTTCTTCACTTTTTGTATTTTATCTATCTCTTATCTTTTAGTGTTCAACTAGGAAAGTTTGTGGGTGAGACAGTATGTTTGTGCAGGTGCCAGTCAGTCAATTTATTTCTTGCATTTATTCATTTATTTCTTGCATTTATTAAGTACCTTCTATGTGTCAGGCACTGTGCTAAGCTCTAGGGATGCAAAGAAAAAAAATTTTTTAAAGGTCCCACTCAAGATCAAGACTTAATTTTTGAGACTATAATCTTGTAGACTAAAAGAGAGAAAATATGCAAATGATTACAATAAAAAAGATAAATTGGAGATCATAAATAATGGGAAGACACTAGAAGTGAGAAGTATCAGGAAAGACTCCTTACAGAAGATTGGATTTTTTTTCTGGGACGTAAGAGAAGCCAGGGGGCAACGAAGCTGATATGAGAAGAGAGAATATTCTTGAAATGGGAAATAGCTAGTTAAAATTGCCAGAGTCTGGAGATTAACTGTCTCATGCAAAGAACAATAAGAAAGTCATTAATGGACTGAAGGATATATACAGGCAGGAGAGAGAAAGGTGTAAGAAAACTGAAAAGGGAGGGGGTTTTAGGCTTTGAATGTCAAACAGGAATTTCTATTTGATTTTGGGGTTGATAGGGAGCCATTATAGCTTAATGAATGGAGGACTGACAGTTAGATTTATGGTTTAAGATGATTAATTTGACAGCTGAATGAAGAACAGACTGAGCTGGGAGAGACTCAAGTAGAGAGACCAATCAGAATACTATAGGCAATACTGCAGACATGATTTAACATGGGCTTACACCAGAGTGGTGGCAATGTCAAGAGTAGAAAAGGAAGTGTATGTAAGAGTATGGGGTCTTGTGTCTGTATGCAGATTTTTTTTAAGTTCTGTCCCTCAATATCCTTAGAATAAAGTTGCAACATTTATTCATTCATCTAATTTATCCATTTTGTTAGCATGCTATTGAGCAAAATGATTTCTGATAACTTCATTTAATTCACCTTGATTTATTGTAAAATCTTCATTATTTTTAATAGGAGCAATTAGTTTTTTACTCTTTTAAAAAATCAGATTAGCCAATTTTTGTCTAGTTTATATTTTTTAACAAAAATATCTATGTTTTATTTATTATAGTGATTTGCCTTTAATTCTAGAAATTTCTTCTTTCATTTCCCAAAGTTTATTTTGGTGTTCAATTGGATTTTTAGGTCTTTTAGCTTTAGGTATTTTTTTATTTGTTTAGCTGCATGTCAAATCATTGAAGTATTTTTTCTCTTCTTGTTAATGTAGATGTTTGGTTTTACATGCACATATGTGTACATATGTACGTATATGCGTACACATATACATATAAGTGTGTGTTACCTCAAAGGATTGTTTTGGCTTATCTCCAAAGTTTTGGATTGCTGTTTCGCTGTGTTCATTTTCTTTGATGAAAGTAGCTATTGTTTTCCTGGCTTGTTCTTTTATCTACTAATTCATTAGGACTAAATTATTTATTCTCGAATTAAATTGTAATTCTTTCTTCAAATGTATTTTATTAGCTAAAATCTGTATTGTGCTTTGATGAGTAAACATTATGTTTAATATTTTTTGCCATTTTACATTTGTTTATGAGGATTTAATTCCTTGATACATGTTAAGTTTTTGTATAGATGCAATGTACAGTTTAGAATATATGTGTACTACATTTTATTCATAGTCAGTAATTTCCAGAGAGCCATCATATCTAACATTTGCAATGCTATAGTCTTAATTTCTTTGTTTTATCTTGCCTCTAGTTTTGGGGTATGCCACTCCCTCCTGATTCTCTTTCTCCCTATCTGACTGCTTCTTTTTAAATTCCTTTGATGATTCCTTGTCCAGATTGCATACTCTAACCATAAGTTTTCCACAGAGTTAGATAGCAGGCCCTCTTTTCTTCTCCCTTTGTTTTACCTCACAGTTGGTGATTCCATCAACTCTTGTGGATTTAATTACCATCTCCATGCTGGTGATTCTCTATCTATCCCAAACTCTCCAATCTCACATCTTCAACTATGTTTCAGATATCTCAAACTGAATGTCTAGTTGACATCTTAAACTTGTTCAAAATAGAACCCCCTAGCTTTCCCCATAAACCCTCTTACATTCCTTTTTCCCATTATTATAGAGGACAATACCATCTTCCTAGTCCCTAAGGCTTACAACCTTAAAGCCATCCTTGACCAAGTCTTCACTCTCTCACCCTTCATATCCATTCTATTGTCAAGGTCTGTGCATTCACTTTTTGTAACATATATATCAAATACATCTCCTTATTTTCTTTGACACTGCTACAATTCAAGTGCAGGTGCTCGTTAATTCACACCTGAACTACTCCAATAACCTAATGGTTGCTCTGCCTGCTTCAAGTCTCTCTCTACTCCAATCCATCTTCCATTCATCTACCAAAGTACCTTTCCTTAAGTGACTATGTCACTTCCTTAGTCCATAAATTCCTCTGGTCACCTCTGGATTACCTCTGGGATCAAATATGAAGTCCTATATTTGGAATTCAACATCCTTCATAACCTAGCCCTCTGCTACTTTTCCAGTCTTCTTATACCTAACTCCCTGTCACATACTCTTAAGTCCAGTGAAACTAGCCTCCTTACTGTTCCCCATAAAAGAAACTCCATTTAATTATGTGCGGCTTGTAGCTCACCCATACATGTGTCTGAACCTTTGTTTGTACCTGCTTAAGAATTAATCTTTTATAGAATTGTGTCCCGAACATTCCTGGATTCATACACTTGCACAATCCTCAATAGTTTCTGTTTATTTGTATTTTTAGCTATATTTCCTGATTTAGGACTTTTTTTAGTTTTGGTCAGAGTTATATTATGATGACTTCTAAAAGCCTGAATACAATTTTAGATCTCTGCTGGATCTCAATTTGTATTATCTAATGTCCTAGAACTAGTCTTCCTTTCTGCTGCTATCTTTTCTGCATAAAATAAAAGACCACTGAGCTGAATACCAACTTAATAATAAAGAGTAGCACTAGAGTGACTACCTTCATCCAATGTAGGTTGGGCACCCAAAAGCTTATGGGCCAAAGGGAGGAAGACTCACCTAGAGGAGCTGGGATAGGCAGAGCACAGCAGTAGGAATCCTTGTGTTTAGTAAGGGATATTTACTTAGAAGGTATGGCAGAAATCAAAGAGCAAAAAGAACCACCACTACTCCTTCTAAACTGAGATACTCTCTCCTCCAACCATCCACTTGGTCCCCAGGAAGCTAAGTGATTCAGTGGATAGAGCACTCATCCGAAAGCGAGGAAGAACTGTGTTCAAATCCAGTCTCGGATACTCCCTCTCTGTGTGACAGTGAGCAAGTAACTTAACCTCTATTTGCCTCAATTTCTCCAACTGTAAAATGAAGATAATAACAGTGCCTGCCTCCCAGGGTTGTTATGAAGATCAAATGACTGGTATTTTTTAAAACATTATTTATTTTAACATTTGTTTGTTTTTTTATTTTGATTTCCAAATTTTCTTGCTCCTTCTAGCCCTTCTTCCACCCATTGAGAAGAAAAATATGACATAAATTATACTTGTGAAGTCATGAAAAACATATTTCCATATTAACCATGTTTCCAAAAGAAGTAAGAAAAATGAAGTGGGAAAAATATACTTTAATCTGCACTCAGAGTTCATCAGTTCTCTATCTGTATGTTGATAACATTTTTCATCAGGAGTCCTCGGAGTTTATTTTGCATCATTGTATTGATCAGAGTAACCAAGTTGCTGTTACTGTGTACAATATTCTCCTTGTTCTTCTTGCTTTACTTTGCATCAATTCATAAATGTCTTCTCATGTCTCATCATTTCTTATAGCCCAATTGTATTCCCTCAAATGAATGATATTTGTAATATGCTTAGCATCATGCCTGGAACATAGTGTGTACTTAATACATGTTGTACTCCATCCTAGGGATAGTGAATTTAAATTTAAAGTATTTGTTTCAAAACAAAATATCCTCACAGAAGGGAGTGATATTTCCTGTCCCCAAAAGTCCTTCTTTCCCCTTAGGGAATCCCTATCAAATTCACTTGCAATGTTTCATAGCCAATGGACATCTTGATCATAAGATATGGTTTTTCAGCTGCCAGTTTGGTCCGCTGTTGGGCAAGGGCAAGTAGGTTACTTCTTAGGGCAGGCTTCTCACTGGATTTGGCCATTTCTGTTGTCATCTCTGGTAATTGAGGAGACTTTTGATAACTCTTCTGACCTTTTAAAGCTCATAAGTTATAACCTGATGTGTTCTGTGTATAAAACTCATTTACCTAATATCAGGAAAGAATAAATCCAGAGGAGGGGGGAAATAAAAGAGGTACTATGCATTTATAATACCATGGCTCTTGGGTAGGGAGATAAGCCAGGTAGCTAACTACAGTGGTTTTTACTACTACTGCCCCTTGGCCTGCCTAGAATACCACATAATTTCTTCCTCCTGACTTAGAAGGCACCAGGGAATATTCTTGATAAAGAAAGAGGGAGGTTTCCCACTCCAGTCCATCCTCCATTCATGCTCCAATTGGTCTACCAAATAACAGAACTGACCCTGTCATCTCTTTATTCAATAAATTTCAGTGGCTTCCATTTACCTCTAGGTTCAAACATCAGACCTGTTTGATATTTAAAGACCTTCCTATCTGGTTTGTTCCTATCTTTCCAGGCTCTTTACAACATAATATCCTCCACTTGTTTTGTGATCCATCAACATTGACCTCCTGGCTGCTCCTAGCCCACAAAATTCCATGTCCCAGATCTACTTTTTCACTTTTGTGTCTCCATACCTAGAATTCTCTTCCTTCTCAAGTCTATCATCAGGCTTCCATGACCTCTTTCAGATTCCACCTAAAATCTCACCTTCTACAAGGAGCCTTTTCTGAGTCCCCTTACTGTTAATGCCTTCCTTTTAAGATTGTTTCCAGTCTATTGTATTCACATGTCATTTGTATGCAGTTAGCACATTTTCTCTCCCATTAGAATATAAGCTTTAAAAGAAAAAAAACTGGGACTCTTTTGCCTTTCTTTGTATTGCCAATGCTTTTTAAAGTGCCCGACTTTCTTTTTTTTTAAAAGTATCACTGTTTTTGGAGGAACAACAGTTTCTGACTACCAGTCTATCCAACGTACATTTTCACTGAATTCAATGCTTAATTTGAACCCAAAGTTTGGATATTTGTAGCAATTAGCTATACAAAAGTGATTCCAAGTTCATTTTTCTCTCTCAAAATTCCTCATCCATGCCAGATCCAGGACTATTAATTATTTATGAACATTTTTTTGTGCATGTGTCTCTAAAAGGTACAATGAAATTTTCCCTTCCCTTCCAATAGAAGTTTTCCCTGCTTCTCCTCTTACCCCTCCCCTCGAACCACCTAAAAAGTGATTTTTTTTTCTCAAGTTTGGCTCCTTTTTCTTGCCTCTAACCAAGTCCATTTTAGTGTTTTAAAAAGTCTCAAAGAAATAGATTGAATGAGGAAGTGGGGGAGTGTACCACAAAGTTGTTTGGGCAGCTGGCAGAAACACAGACTACTGTGGCTGCCAGTACCATCTTCAGCACATGCTGGCCATTGCTCCTTTGTGAGAACATATGGAGTCATTATTCCCCAGAACTTGGAGAGGTTAGGGAATCAATCTTATTACTATTTAGCACTTGTTCTATACATAGAGTATGCTATGATGAACATCTAAAAATAAGTCCTCTTCTCTCTTGGAGATTTTAGTATTCTATTTTTAAATGTATTAATAACAAATTTACATAAAAATTTTATATCCCAAAGTGCCCTACATGTTGGAAAATCTCTTTGCCTGACTTTGAAATGCCAAGGCAAATTTGGTAACTTTTATTAAATGAAGGACCCACACAAAATAATAATACTAATACTTGCTTGGTAAGTCAGAAAAATGTGATTAAAAAAATTCCTCCTCTTTGAAAGAGACTAAATAAGTCTATGTAGACCCCAATCATAGAGCAGAGGGTGTACTCCAAACCCAAGACCCACTTTAGGAAGCTCTCTTAAAATAAAACATAGATCTTGATGAAGAGGAGAATGCCAGAGCAGTCATCATTAACTTATAGGCTAAACACTATAAAAGGATTCTGGACTTTGTCCTCCAATTCACCACACGCACATATACAAAGAGATAGATGGAAAAATAGATGTGATTTTCTGAATACCTCACCCTCCTTTGTCCCACCAACTCAGTCTTTCTCTATATAGTTATCCTGGGTCATACTCCCTTTCCAAGTTGCACAGAGCAAATCCATCAAGAGTAAATAGTGCCATAAGTGACCAAAAAGATTAGTTATTCTGGAAAAACTGTCTATGATGCAGTCTGGTTATGTCACCTTGGGCAAATCACTTACCCACTTACCATGAGGAAACAGTGTAAGACATGGCTCTTAATATTGTTTTTCGTGTGTGTTATAGACACATTTGTTAGTCTGGTCAAGCTTATGAATTTTTTTCAGAATAATGCTTCCAAATGCATAAAGTAGATAGTTGTATAATGAAAATGGATTATGTTGAAATATAATAGTCAAAATTATTTTTAAAAACAAGTTCACTCCTTCTTTAACAAGAATTCCTTCTTTAAGACTCTTAAGTTGCAAAGAATTTCACATCCCAAAGCACCCTGAGGCATCAATATATCACTATATTGATAAAGAGAGTTACCTAGAGCTTCTTAACCAGTGAATTTGTATGTCTGGTTAAAAGAAATAGTTTCACATGCCCCAAACTGAGAAAAGTTTAAATTTCTCTAATCCATACTCCTAGCTCACTCTCCCAGTCCATCATAGTAGTATACATCATGGGATTATCAGTAAAATAACCTGATTCTCCAACCTCTGAATGAAGAATAAGATTCATTCATTCATGTACATGCCATTAAGATTCTCATTCCATAGTTTTGGAAAATTCTCTGAACCTTAACGTGTTGTGCACATGGGGTATGTTGGTGAGTAGATGAAGGGGATGATGTCTCCCTGGAAGGCAGGAAGGAGATGAACTTTCTGAACAAGACACTTTCCATCGTGAGTATACAGTCACTGGACGGGCAGTCCTGGTAGTGCCTGGCAGATATTAAGCACTTCATAAATGCATCTATTCATCCATCTATTTATCTATCTATCATTTAGCTATCTGTCTGTCCATCCATCTATCTGACTAGCCATTCAATTATCTGTTGAACTACATTATCTGATCCTTAAATAACTGCCAGATGTAATATGAGCTGCTATCAGTGGTATTAGAAGACCATGGAAAATAGAAAAAGTACTACAATATTACAGAAGGGCAAATGTTATTCCTGTTCAAAGAGAGAGAGAGAGGGTGAAAGAGAGAGACAGAGAGAGAAAGAGACAGAGAGAAATAGAGACAGAGACAGAGAGAGAGAGAGGAGAGACAGAGGAGAGGAGAGGAAAAGTGAGGACAGGAGAAGAGGGAAGTGGAAGGGAGGAGGGAAGGGAGAGGGTGGGAGGGAATGAGAGGAGAAGGGAGGGGAGGAGAAGGAGGAGAGGGGAGAAGAGAAGGGAAGGGAAGGGAAGGGAAGGGAAGGGAAGGGAAGGGAAGGGAAGGGAAGGGAAGGGAAGGGAAGGGAAGAGAAGAGAAGAGAAGAGAAGAGAAGAGAAGAGAAGAGAAGAGAAGAGAAGAGAAGAGAAGAGAAGAGAAGAGAAGAGAAGAGAAGAGAAGAGAAGAGAAGAAGTTTTCAAATTATTTATCAATAGACTTTGATTCTTGGGGAAATTCTAGAACAGAACATTAGGGAAATATTTGGTGAACATGGAAAAAAAGAAATGGTGATTGTAAAGCCCTAACAAGCCTTCATAAAGAAGTCATGCCAGACTAACCTAATTTCCTTTTTTTGATAGGATTTCTAAACTTTTTGAATTCAGAGGGAAAAACCAAGAAAAACTATTTGAAGTTGGGAAGAGACAAATTTAACATCAAGAAAAATTCCCTATCAACTAGAACTATACAAAAGTTCAATGAACCATATCAAGACATGATAGGTTCTTTCACTATAGATATCTTCAAGCAAAGGTAGGATGACCACTTGTGAATATTTTATAGTGGGGATTCCTTTTAGACATGAGCTAGATTAAACAGCTGGTGACATCCGATGCTTCCAACTCTCTAATTCTGAAATATGTGAAATAAAGGATTTATGTTAGATCATTTCTAAAGTCTAAGGTTCTTTATAGCTTGAAATTCCATCATGCTTCATTTTACAGATGAGAAAAGACCAATATGATCCAATTATCTCCCCAGTGTCACACAACTACATCATAACTCACTCAGTATTAAAACCTGAGGTTTTATAGACAATCCAGAATTATTTCCATTAAACTATATATAATATATATATTTAATAATGAACCTGTTCCCAAAGCAAAAAGAGAATCAGTCAAAGCAAGGTGAAAAGTAAGAGGTTGAGCCTATAAGAATTAATACTTTTTTCTGCCTTGGGTTAATTTTTGGCCAGATAGAACTTATATACATTCTAGGTAACTGTCAATTAACTCTGGGTACTGGAAGATCTTCATACCTTTCCTTAAGATGTTCCCCTACCTTGGAAGGCCCTCCTTTCTACCTGTCCTTCAAGAATTTTTGAAATGATTCAGGTCTTAGCTCCTCCACAGCAAAACGTTTCCTACCACAGGAGACAGTGTTTATCATAGAAATATTACTGGACTTAAAAAAAGGACTGGTATCAGATACCAGCACTGATACTTTCTATAGCTATATTTGGCCTTAATAAATCATTTAACCTCTCTGAACATTAGCTTCCTTTAAATAAATGGAAATTACAATATAGTGCAATATATTTCCTTTGGTAGGGACAAAATGCTTTACAAAATTGTATATATTATTATTGTGGGAAGAAAACTGGTTTCTTTATTAAAAAATGCTCACACCTTTTAAGGACCATTCAACTTCAGTTCTGAGAGTTTTTCTTTTGAGTGAGTTCCCCCTATTATGTGCAAGTGCCTTGGAGCCCCTCAGAATGGGTGTGGTAACCCTGGTGTATAGGAAAGAGACTTCTCCCTCTCACATAGTTGTTGCCAGGCTATACCTTTCTCAAAGAAAAATCCCTCTGAAGTGAGTTGTGCAAGCTGTGTGTCTCTTGTGACGTCACCCAGTTCCCAGACTTTGTAAATGTGAATTATTATCATCTCAAGAGCAACACTGAATTTAAAAAGCCCATGGTATTTATCAATATCACAAATGTTGAAAATTAGTTACAGTAAATTTAAGAATTCATTAAATACTCTCATTCTTTTGTTTGTGTATAATTGTTTCCTGTATGTTCCTATACTGTTTAATTAAATTATTGCAATCTCCTTAAGGAAGAGAACTTTTTTTTGTATGGCAGTATAAGATGGTGGAAATAGAACTATATTTAGAATCAACAGACCTGGATTCAAGTCCTAGCTGTCCCACATACTATTTCTAGGATCTTAGGAAAATGCCTAAAACTTTCTGGGTCTCAGTTTTCTTATCTATAAAATAATTATAATTAGTACTTGCACTATTTGCCTCACAGAATTGGAAGGATCAAATGAGAAAATATTTTAAGTGATTTTGAAACCGTTAATTGCTGTAGAAATGTGAATCAGCCACAATATTAGAGGCAGTGTTCACACTTGTGCAGGTTTTGATGTCACAAGCATGAGATTGCAGATGTTTAGAACAGTCAGAAAGCAATTTGTCTGAAACAAAAGATCTGGGGGTTTGAGTGGACTTCAGGTTAGCTTGATTCAGGTTAATTGAAAATGGTAGTCCAAAAAGCAAATGTAATCATATACTATGTTAAGAGAGGCATAGTGTCCAGCATCAGGGAATAAATGAGTGCAAAGGCATTTACTAAAAACACTTATTGTGTTCCAAGGATTGGGCTAAGTGCTAGATATACAAAGAGGAAAAGGAAAACAGTATGCTCTCAGGGAGCTCACAGTTCATCTGGGGAAAAGAACACATAAAAGAAAGTTTAGGTAGGAGGAGCCAAGATGGCGGAGTAGACCCACATATGCTAGCTCCAAACCCACAGCCCATAAAATACCTGTAAAGAAGAACTCTCAACAAATTCTAGAGCAGCAGAAGTCACAGAATAACCGAGAGGAGGAGATGTCTGTTCCAGAGATCCCTGCAAAACCGACACCGAAGGTCTGTTGCGCACCAGACCTGGAGCAGAGCCCAGCCCTGCCTTGGCCACGTGGCACAGAGAGGAGTGGATCTGAACAGGCTTCAGGGACAGACTCTCCAGTGGCCGAGCAGGTCTACCCACCCACAGATGCCAAAGGTTAGTGAGAGAGCCTTTTTGGCTGGCCAAGAGGGGAGCAGGGTGTCTCTATAATTCAGGCCCCTTCAGGAGGCAGCGACAGACAGGGGCTCCCAAAGCAAACAGGAGCTCAGATCCATTGTTGAAGGTCTCTGAATAAACCCCCTGAGGGAACTGAGCCCCATGTGGGCCCTGCCCCCACCTGAGCACCTGAACTTAATTTCACACTGAATAGCAGCCCTGCCCCCACCTGAGCACCTGAATTTAATCTCACACTGAATAGCAACCCATCCCCACTGAAAGCCCTGAGGCTGGGAAGCAGCATTTGAATCTCAGACCCCAACCACAAGCTGGGCAGAACAGGAGGCGAGGAGGGTGTGGAGAGGAATCTCAGAAGTCAAGTAACTGGCTGGAAAAATGCCCAGAAAAGGGAAAAAAATAAGACCATAGAAGATTACTTTCTTGGTGAACAGATATTTCCTCCTTTCCTTTCAGATGAGGAAGAACAATGCTTACCATCAGGGAAAGACATAGAAGTGAAGGCTTCTGTATCCCAAACATCCAAAATAAATATTCAGTGGGCTCAGACCATGGAAGAGCTCAAAAAGGATTTTGAAAATCAAGTTAGACAGGTGGAGGAAAAACTGGGAAGAGAAATGAGAGAGATGCAAGAAAAACATGAAAAACGGGTCAATACCTTACTAAAGAAGACCCAAAAAAATGCTGAAGAAAATAACACCTTGAAAAATAGGCTAACTCAATTGGCAAAATAGGTCCAAAAAGCCAATGAGGAGAAGAATGCTTTCAAAAGCAGAATTAGCCAAATGGAAAAAGAGGTTCAAAAGGTCACTGAAGAGAATAGTTCTCTCAAAATTAGAATGGAATAGATGGATGCTAATAACTTTCTGAGAAACCAAGAAATCACAAAACAAAACCACAAGAATGAAAAAATGGAAGAGAATGTGAAATATCTCATTGGAAAAACAAGTGACCTGGAAAATATATCCAGGAGAGATAATTTAAAAATTATGGGACTACCTGAAAGCCATGATCAAAAAAAGAGCCTAGACATCATCTTTCATGAAATTATCAAGGAAAACTTCCCTGAGATTCTAGAACCAGAAGGCAAAATAAGTATTCAAGGAATGCACTGATTACCACCTGAAAGAGATCCAAAAAGAGAAAATCCTAGGAACATTGTGGCCAAATTCCAGAATTCCCAGGTCAAGGAGAAAATATTGCAAGCAGCTAGAAAGAAACAATTCCAGTATTATGGAAATACAATCAGGATAACACAAGATCTAGCAGCTTCTACATTAAGGGATTGAAGGGCGTGGAATAGGATATTCCAGAAGTCAAAGGAACTAGGACTAAAACCAAGAATCACTACCTAGCAAAACTGAGTATAATGCTTCGGGGGAAAAAATGGTCTTTCAATGAAATAGAGGACTTTCAATCATTCTTGATGAAAAGACCAGACCTGAAAAGAAAATTTGGCTTTCAAACACAAGAATGAAAAGAAGCATGAAAAGGTAAACAGTAAAGAGATGTCATAAGGGACTTACTAAAGTTGAACTGTTCACATTCCTACATGGAAAGACAATATTTGTAACTCTTGAAACTTTTCAGTATCTGGGTATTTGGTGGGATTACACACACACACACACACACACACACACACACACACACACACATGTGCACACACACACACAGAGAGCACAGAGTGAATTGAATAGGATGGGATCATATCTTAAAAAAATGAAGTTAAGCAGTGAGAGAGAAATGTATTGGGAGGAGAGAGGGAGAAATGGAATGGGGCAAATTATCTCTCATAGAAGAGGCAGGCAGGAGACTTTTTAGTAAAGGGAAAAAGAAGGGAGCTGAGAGAAAAACAAGAAGTTTACCCTCATCACATTCGACTAAAGGAAGGAGTAAAATGCACACTCATTTTGGTATGAAAACCTATCTTACAATAAAGGAAACTGGGGGAGAAGGGGATAAGCAGGGTGGGGGGGATTATGGAAGGGAGGAGGGAGCAATTTGAAATCAACACTCTTGGGGAGGGACAGGATCAAAAGAGAGAATAGAAGCAATGGGGGCAGGATAAGATGGAGGGAAATATAGTTAGACTTACACAACATGACTATTATCGAAGTCATTTACAAAACTACACAGATATGGCCTATATTGAATTGCCTGCCTTCCCAAAGGAAATGGGTGGAGAGGGAAGGATGGGGAGAAGTTGAAACTCAAAGTTTTAGGAACAACTGTTGAGTATTATTCTTGCTACTAGGAAATAAGAAATACAGGTAATGAGGAATAGAAAGTTATTTGGCCCTACAGGGTAAAAGAGAAGATGGGGACAAGGGAAGGGAGGGATGATAGAAGAGAGGGCAGATTGGTGATAGGGGAAATTAGAATGCTCAGTGTATTGGGGTGGGGGGAGGGGATAAATGGGGAGAAAATTTGGAACCCAAAATTTTGTGAAAATTAATGTAAAAAGTCAAATAAATAAATTTTTAAAAAAAGCACACACACACACAGAAAGTTTAGTTGCAGGGCAGATGAAAAATGTGGAAATACTAAAGATCTAGCAGTAGAGCAGATGAGAGAACTCCAAGATCTTTATGTTATATAAAGTCCAAGAACTGGGATCATAGGACTTATAGGTGGAGCATATTGCAAAACCTAGAAAATTTTAGGAGGCAGTGTCAGGGTGGATGGTAAGGCCTGGTGGTCCTCCATTTCACCAAAAGGAAAAGAATTGTTAGCTCATGTGTCCTCAAGGCCATATGAGCAGTCACATAACCTGAGTAAAGCAACAAGTAAGGGCAACGGTAACTTCAGCATTGGCAGGGTCCTCCATACTTTGGCTATCTCAGATGGGTTCTGGAGCTTATTGAGGCTGGCAAGGTGAAGGGTTAGGGAGGTGAAAGTCCTACTGTACTCTCCCCTGGTCAGACAGTGTCTGGAGTTTTGTTTTAAGTTCTGAGGATCACATTTCAGGAAGGACACTGATAAGATAGAAAGGAATCTGAGGAGGAGCGCCTAGATGGTGAATGGCCTCAAGATCATGCCATACGAATTCAACTAATAAAAACTTATTAAGCTGCGTGGCATATTGGAAAGCACCTTGACACTGAAGATAGGAAGACTCATCTTCCTGACTTCAAATCTGATCTCAAATATTTACTAGCTGGGTGACTCTGGGAAAGCCACTTGAAGCTGTTTACCTCCAGTTCCTCATCTGTAAAATGAGCTGGAGAAGGAAATGACAAAGCACTCCAGTAACTTTGAAAAAGGACAGTCCTTGCTCCTAAGGAGCTTACCATCTAATGGGGAAAGACAACGGGGGGGGGGGGGGGGGGGGGGGGGGGAGGGGGGAGGGGAGAGACTGTAAAGGAGAGGTGGACACCTGGGGCTAATTGGCAGAGCTGCAGAATCAAAGTGGAGTCAACTGAATGTCCAAGTTCTGCCCTCTGGAAAGGAAGGCACTGGGAGAATTTTAGTACTCTACCCTCTAATCAAAGACTAAGGGAGGTAGTATTCAAGGTTTGAATCAATAGCATGATGATGAGATCCAGTCAAGTTTGACTCTTTGAGACCCCATTGGGGATATTCTTGGCAAAGATACTCCACTTTACTTTTCAGATGAGGAAACTGAGGTAAAGAGGACAAGTGACTTGCACAGGGTCTCATAGCCAGGAAGTGCATGAGATCAGATTTGAACTCAGAAAGATAAATCTTCTTCCTCTCAGACCTGATACTATCCACTGAGCCAGCTAGCTGCCCCAGAGGAGATTAAAAGTGATTAACTTATCCTGGGAGGGGTGTCTTGGGAAAGGATAAAACCAGACTGAACTTCAGAGTGAAGACTGGTTGAAGGAACTGGGAATGTTTACCCTGCAGAATGGAGGAATTAGGGAGAACATGATAGCTGTCCTCAATTTGTCTGGTGGAAAGGGAATTAAATTTGTTCTGCCTAGCCCCAGAGGACAGAAATATTAACAGTAGCTGGAAATTGTAGGGAGCTAGATTTAGGCTCCAACTAAGGAAAACTTTCTAACCGTTGGAGATATCTATGATTAGAATGGTCTGCCTCAGTAGAGCTCTTCAGTTGCAAGGCTGGATGTTGTAAAATGAATTCTTGTATAGATACAAGATGGGCTATGTGCCTTCTGAGATCCTTTCCAACTCTGAGATTCTGCAATTCCAACACAGTCCTGGGCAGAGAGGAGGTGCTCAATAAAAACTTGTTGAATTGAATATGTTTAGGCAGCTTGCCTGGAGACCTCAGTAAAAATGCCATTTCCCCATAACAACACACGTCCCAAATCCCTCTGCCTCTTCCATTAATCACGAATCAGGGCATCTGCAGAGGGCAGAAAGCAGAAGTCCGCCCACAACGTGCAAAGTGCCCATCTCTGAGCAGCGGGGTGTAAGACACACATTGCTAAGCGTTGTTTAACAGGCTGAGGAATCTTGTCATCTGTCACAAAGGAGACAGCATTCTGACTGCATCAGATCTTGAAATATGTGGCTTCCTTTTGTGTTTTGGTCTCCTACCCAGCGGCAGCCTTGCCTCTGACAGCCATTCCTTTGAAATAGATGTGCTGGGAGTCTGCCCACTGAGTTTGGAATGGATGCACCGCCAGCACCAAACTGAGATTCAAACTATCTTCAGCTTTGCTTCTGGGAGGGAAATGGGGACAGATGCTAGATTATTAAGAAAAATGCTTTTTTCCAGGTCCTAATCCATGTTGAACCATGAAAACAAAAGGGGCCACTAGGACGCTAGGGTTCCATGTTTGTGGGCCTTTCAACAGCACTACAACTCATATTGCCCTCCCAGTACAGTGGAGCTCTGCTATAGACACAGTGGGGTAGGATTTGGAGCAAGAGTAGGAGGAGCTGAGCTACCTTTATGCCACGAAGCAAGAGAGGAATAGGTAGCAAAGCGATTCACTTTAGTGGTTATTTTCAGAGGAACATGAATTTAGACCTGGGAGGAATCTTAGAAACCATCTAATCCAAACCCTTGATTTTAAAGATGAAAGCCTGAGCCCCACAGAGGTTAAGTATCTAAGCCAAAATAACAGAAATAACAAGTGTCAGGTTTGAGATTTGAACTCATTGGAGTACTCTCTTGCTGGGAGCCAGCCTTTAGGCCACCTTGAGGGGACATGAAACTGACCAAAGAAATTGTGTCATCTTTGCTGGATTTTGGGGCACCCAGTCCATAGAAGCATCCTAATCAGAGCAAAAGGACAAATAATCATTTTGTTACTGTTTTCAGGGATATGATTGTTTAAAAGAAGTTAAGCACAAACTCTGCCTTCCAAATCTTTTATAATCTAAGAAAGCTGAAAAATCTACATTTTCAGAAGGTACAGATGCAGAAACAATTGTAAAAACTGAAGACAGGGTCTTAAGTAGGTTGAGTAAACACATATCACTAGCAGTAAACTCAAAACGAAGTGATATTTTGTGGGGCAAATAGGGAGTACCACACACTGAGACATGCTGGATTGAAAGAAAATTATTTCTCTTCATGAGATAACTGAGGTTTCAGAGCTGTTTCAGGGATGGAGGAAGGAGACAGATGAGCAAATGGGGAAAGGAAAGAGGTACAGTAGGGAAAAGATATGAAAACAAAAAAACTGAATAGCTGAATTGGCAAGTGAGCTGTTTCTTTTTGTTTTATTTTACTTCAGTTGTACTTGTATCCTCAAAACAGCACAGGGCTTTATGAAAAATAGACGGAAGGAATGAAGGCACAAAGGAAACAGATATTTGTTAAGTGCCTGCTATATACCAGGAACTGGGCTATTTTACAAATCTTAATCCTCTTGATCCTCACAGCATCCTTGAGATGCAAATATTATCTCCATTTTACAGTTAGGAAAACTGAGACAAATAGGGGTTAATTTACTTGACTCTTGTCACATAGCTAGGAAGTGGGGACCAGATTTGAACTCAAGTATTCTGGACTCCAGGTCGAGCACTCTATCCTACTGTGCAGCCTAGATTAATAACCACTTGTGGATTGCTTGATTGATTTATTTAGTGCCTACTATGTGCCAGTTACTATTCTGGGTGCTGGGGATAGGAAAAGAATGGTGACAATAAGTTGAAACAAAATATTTGCAAATATAGGAGAGGAGAATCCACTGACAACATTTCAGAGTTAAAGAGAATTTCATGTTTTAAAAGATACCTGCTTTGCTTTCTAATATCTCTCTTAAAAAAATAATTGAATGGCAACACAAAAGAATGGATATGAAGTAATGATACCAGTGATTAGAATGATCAATAGACTGAAGATGGATTAGTGAAGCACTTGGAAAAACACCCTGAGAAATTCAGCAGGTTCTGTTGTTATCTTGACTGGCTCGAGTCTTTGCTAGATATAACCCATAACTGTCTGACAGCAGCCAAGCAGAGGACTGTGCAGTCCTATCCTTGGATGGATTTTAGAATCCATCCCTCTGATTCAGAGAGTCAGTCTAGGAAATGAATCATCTTTATCTAAATTGGCTTTGTGGAGGACTTTGAAGTTACTGGAAGGCTCCTTAGCCCCTGTTTCCTTTTGAGTTTGCAAGAGATGAAGTTTCACATAAGCTCGGGCCCCAAGTACTTTTTTTTCTAGTCTTAAGATCACTACAGTAAACTGAGAAGAAGTTGCTGCTGGTGAAGTCTATGCAGATGAAAAATGGGTTTTGGTTCTGAACAGGGTAGAGGAGAGAACACCCCTGTTGTTTACATTTGCTTTGGTGCTCAGCATCTTGCAAAGCCCAGGGATGATGAGTAATAGATGGAGGAAGGGGGGATAGAGAGGTAAACATGATGGTAGCAACAAACCTGGAGATCTACTTAGGCAATGAGGCTTCCAGACTACCTGTGTCTACCTGAGCTAAAGCTACTAGGGAAGATAAACACTTTATCTGTCTATAGTCAATCTATGAAGATGCTACCTCCTGAAGAAAAATAATTTTCATAGTAAATCAGAGAGGTAATACACAACCTACTTTAAGTTATGAAGCATACACATGTATCACAATTAATGAAAAACATTCCATTCATTTATTCCCTTAGGTGTATCTATGATTATCTAGATTCTGAGGACTGAAAAAGGATGAAAAGAAGAAGAGGAGAGAGAAGAGAGATGTACATACTTGAGTTTTGCATTTTGGTTTTTTTTGGTCCAGACCTACAACTTGATCTGTGTATTTTCAGGGTGGATGATTCTTCCATTACCCAGATGGATGCTTCTTTCCAAGCTCAACGACTTATCTGAAACTTGTAATTTGAGCTAGAAAGATGCCTGGTATATAGGAACCTTAAGTCACTATACCATGGTCATCCTGCTGATACATGTCAGAAAAAGTTCTTCAATCCAGATCATCCTGACTCTAAATTTTGTGCTTGTGTGTATGTATGCATGCGTGTGTGTGTGTGTGTGTGTGTTGTATGTAGAAAGAACTCATCAAATCAGGCAGGAATTTAGACTAGCTGACTACTCGTGTCCCTTCCAACTCTAAATAACTATGATTTTATTGTATGTCTATCTATTCATATGCATGTATAATATGTATATTATTTATACTAAGTGATGCATTAGGACCATGAGAGAATAGTAAGATATATAACAAGACACTAATTGTGAATTATAAATATGCAGATCACACAAAACTGGGAAAATAGCTTATAATTTTAGATAATAGATCATAATACAAAAAAGTAGCAAACTAAAACAAAACCTCAAAATTAATTGATAGAAATTATGGTAAATATGTACATTTAATTTTTTTAAAATTACATAAGAACATAACAGAGTTGTCATGCACCATCTAAAAGGCAGAGCCAGCACGTACCAGTAATTAGAAAATTCAGGATAGGGAAGGGGTAGAGAAGTGCAATCCTTGCCTGGAGAAGAAAGACATGAGAGAACACTACCCGCAAAAACCAGGCTGGATCAGTTAGCTATCTAATGAGATTGAGCTCAGATATTGTCACAAACGGGTTAGAAGATCTCCCATCAGAAAGTTGAAAGCTATGCTGAAGATTAGATATAGTGTTTTTTTGAGGATCATTTGTGAAGTATGGATACTAATTGTCCCCTTAAAATCTGATAAAATTCTGTGAATCCATCAGGACTAATAGTTTTCTTCTTTGGTAGTTCCTTAACAGCTAGATCTATTTCCTTTTCTGAGATTGGATTATTTTAAATCTCTATCTAGTTTTTTGTTTAAAAACAATTTTGTAATTCAGAATTTGACAATCATCAACAAACATGAGCATTTCTATATACACAGAAAAACAGGGTTGTACAAGAAACCACAAATCTCTATTACATTCAGGTTTTATTTTAAAAAGAATGTAATAAAGTCAACATATTATTTTCAAAATTGTTTTGTTTGTCTCTCTTTCTGAACTTCCTCTTGTTTTTTTTCTGTGCTTTAAAAAAAGTCTAAAAGTTCTCCCCTTTCTTTATTTTCCTTCCTTTTTTAGCATCATTATTACTAGTATTTCTTTCCCTCCCAAATCCTCCTACCTCAAGTGGGAGTGGGACAAACCCTGTAACAACCAAGCATAATCAAGCAAAACAAGTCCACATATTGGCAATACTTTTTGAAAAGTATGCTTTTCTTTCTTCCCTAGAGGCTTTTTTTAACATTTATTTTTTAAATTTTGAGTTCCAAATTTTAACCTTCCCTCCAGCCCCTCCTTAATTTATTGAGAAGAAAAGCAATATGACATCTATTATACATGTGAATCCATGCAAAACATGTTTCTATAATAGCCATAGTACCAAAAAAAAAAAAAAAGCAAGAAGAAATATGTTTCAATCTATACTCAAAATTTGTCAGTTCTGTTTCTGGAGGTGGATAACACTTGTCATCATGAATGCTTGGAAATTTATCTTGGGTTGTTGCATTGATCAGAGTAGCTAAATCACGGTTTTTTATCATTGCAATATTTCTGTTGCTATGTATTATATTCTCCTATTCTCACTTCTGTTTGCATCAGTTTACATAAATTTTGTAAGTTTTTCTGAAATCATCTCCTTTGTCATTTTTTTAATGTAGTCTTCTAATAGTTTGCTTGTTTTTCTCCTTTGAAGGAATTCCTCTATTTCTTTTGTGTTCTTGGTTTTGTTAGCTAAATTGTGTATAATATGTTCTGATGGTTCTTGTTATTTCTCCTGATTTTTCTATGATCTCACCTTACTCATTTGCTATTTTATTAATTTAATGTCCTGCCTTTACTCAGATTAGTGAAAAATTTGTCAATTTTATTAGTTTTTTCAAAGAACCAACTTTTAGTTTTAATTATAATTTCTAACAGTATCATTATCATTATCTATCATCTACAATTTTATCATCATATCTATCACGTTTCCAATTTAACTGTTACCCCTTTGATTTTTTCAATATCTTCTCTTTTGTACTGATTTTGTATTTGTTATTTGTAGGCCTTCTGATTTTTTAAATTCATATTTAGTTCATCAACTCTCTCTTTTTCTATTTTGTTTGTGTATATTTATAGGGTTATTATTTTCCCCCTGAGGACTGTATTAGTGGCATCCCAGAAATTTTGGATATTGTTTAATCATTATTGGATTATTTTTTCATAATTATTGTTTCTATTTTTTTTGCTGACTTGTTATTTAGAATTTGCATGTTAAGTCTCCATTTGGATCAAAGTCTTTTGTTTATGTTCCCTGAATCAATTACTATTTTTATTATGTTATAATCTGTCAAGAACGTATTTACTATTTCTGTGTTTTTATATTTGTTTTCTGTATTTCTGTGCTCTAGCACATGATCAATTTTTGTAAAAGTTCCATGTGGTTTGAGAATATGTATATTCCTTTTTAGTCCCATTTAGAATATGCCATAATATAGCACTGACTTCTCTAGCAATTTGTTCAGTTCTATATTTTTCCATTTGTTTATCTTACTATTTGACTTATCCAAAATTGGAAGAGGAATATTGAAGTCTCCTGTCATTATTGTGTTGTTATGTCTTCTTTTAGCTCAAATAATATTTCCATTTTGAATTTTGATGCTGAGGCATTTGGAGCCTATGAATTTATTATTATTATTAATTTATTGTCTATGGTTCCTTTTAGTATTATGTTGTTTCCTTGTTTATTACTTTTATATTTTTGAATGTTTGTTTTCCCTTGTCAGATAGAATGGTTGAAAATCTTGTTTTACCTGGATACAAAGTAAAAAATTTTTCCATACCTTCTATTTGATTTTCTTTATGTCTTTGTTTTATAAATGTGTTTCTCATAAGCAACAGATACTTTTCTTATCCAATCTGTTGCTCTTTTTCACTTTATTGGATTGTTCAATTCATTCACATTTAAAATTATGAGTGTAATGTTTATATTTTCATCCATTTGTTTCTAACATCGTGTTTTTATCAAGTTATGAATTGCCAAGCTTATTTTTTTAAGGAGATTTTATTTCCACTGAGTCCCTATCTCTCATTCTTATCTATTTGATTCATTTATTACTCTTTATCCCTTTGTACTTTGCTCACTATATCCTTCTTTCCTACCTTTATATGGCTATATAATTCTTTTTCTGCATTTTCTTCTCAATTAATCAAGTAGATTCCCTTCAAATCAAAAAGCTTCTCCCTTTCAACTAGTTCTGTTCCATAGTTTGTTTGTTTTTTTAAATTCCATTTTGTGTTTCTTCTCTAGAGACAGTTTCACTTACTCTTCTCCTTATCCATCATCACTTTCTGTCTACTCTAGCCCCTAATTTTATGTTCATGACCCCTATAATCAGCTAATCTCTATTTTCTGGGCCATTGCCAGTTCTGCTGATACACATCTTGCCATTGAGGTCTGATAACTATGGAGGAGAGTGAGGCAGGTAACTTTGCAGTTATGCCTCACTTAAATACAATTAACTTGGAGTCAAGACATGGCCCTGTTGATGTCATTAGTTCCCTTTAAGAATGAATAACCCATTAGTGTAGCGGCTGCCCTTCTGGGGGACCCAATAGGCCAGTTGCAGTTGAGCAAGGTGGCTGCTATTTTTCCTCCTTCTCCTCTTTTCCTCCTCCTCTTCCTCCTCCCCTTCTATCCAAGTGAGGAGTCAGACCCTTATATGTGTATGCTCTGTCCAAAGGGTTATAAATTTTGGTCACATACTCCTCAAGGTAGCTTGGGGTTTAGGGGAGTTAGATTATTTTCTTCCCTACTTATTTATCATTTTTTTTAAACTGGGACAATTAACTCTTTTGTCTCATGTGATTTTCATTTATGACTTCTTGAAATATAACTCTGAAAAACCAGGCTTTGGGATTCAAATGGAGCTATTTGATGAAACCTTTAAACCCTCACTGATTTGCCAATAATAGACCCCAGCCCAAGCCTTACTTGCTCATTGTTTGGGTTTTGATGATGCAGAGTGAATATAAATGGCAATTGTTGCCTTTTCTGATTGATTCTTTTATGACTGCAAAGCAGGTCATGTTTTATCTCAATTCTTACCAAGACTTTAAGTACTGAATGGGTGTTGCCTTAGACAAACAGAGATCTGGGAAAGACCTTAACTTAAAAAGACCAAGGTCTCCTACTGCATCCTGGGCCACTGCCAGTCATTCTGACCTACGTCTTGCCCCTGGACTCTGATGACTCTGGAGGAGAAAGTGGGGCTGATGACTTTTCACAGCTCTGCCTCACTTAAATCCAATTCACTTGTAAGTCATGATATCAGCCTGCTGATGTCGTTGGAACTCTGAGAGCAAAGGGTGAACAATATCAATAATGTCTATTTTCTATATTCCTCATGGAGTCAACATCCCCAGGCTCTCCATTCTGGAACCTCCCCTCTTAGTTTCTTTCATTGTCTTATAGAGTTTGACCAGTGGATTCACTTTTTCCTTGGTGCCTCACTATCAGGAAAATCCTAATTCTTGGAAGTATCATAGAGAGTACTTCCCCATTGTAAGGGCCTTCCCCCAAGTCCCTCAACATAAGTTGAAAACATGACAGGACAGCAAATGTGGGGAAAAAATTAATGTGATTTTAGACTGTGTTAACAAAAGCCTAATGTTCAAAGGAAGGGAAATGATTAATTTCATTGTATCTTTCCTTTTTGAGACAACGTCATAAATGTTGTGCTCAATTCCAGGAACTACATTTTAAGAGGACCACTGACAAGCTTAGATACTACTAAAGGAGTAAAACTAGGCTGCCAACTAATGAAAAGAAATGCTAGAGAAGATGGCCTGGCTCTACCAGATCTCAAATTGTATGATAAAGCAGCAAATATCAAAACCACTTGTTACTGACAAAGAAACAGAAGGGTAGACTAGTGGAATATGTTAGGTACTCAAGACACAGTAGTCAATGAATATAGCAATCTACTGTGTGATAAACCCAAGGACCCCAGCTTCTGGCATAAGAACTAACTGTTCAACAAAAATTGCTGGGGAAACTGGATTATAGTGTGGAGGAAACTAGGTATAGACCAATAACTGACACCATACACAAGGATAAAGTCCAAATGGGTACACAATCTAGGTGTAAAGGTTGATACTATAAACAAATGAGTGGAGCAAGGAATACTGTATTTATCAGATTTATGGAAAAGGAAAGAATTTTTGATTAAACAAGAGATAGAAAACATTATGAAGTGCAAAATTGATAATTTTGATTACATTAAATTGAAAGGTTTTACACAACCAAACTCAATGCAACAGGAGGGAAGCAGAAAACTGGAAAAGAATTTTTACAACTAGTGTCTGGGATAAAGGTCTCATTTCTAAAATACATAGAGAATTGAGTCAAATGTACAAGAATGCAAGTCATTCCTCAATTGGTAAATAGTCAAATGATATGAACAGGCAGTTCAGAGGAAGAAATAAAACTTATCTATAATCATATGAAAGAATGTTCTAAATCGCTATTAATTAGAGAAATGTAAATCAAAACAACTCTGAGATACCATATCACATCTATCAGATTGGCTAATGTGACAAAACAGGAAGATGATAAATATTGGAGAAGATGTGGGAGAGTTGGAACACTAATTCATTGTTGGTGGAGTTGTGAGCTGATCCAAACATTCTGGAGAGTAATTTGGAACTATGCCCAAAAGGTTACAAAAATGTGCATACCCTTTGACCCAGCAATGCCACTTCTAGGACTGTATCCTCAAGAAATCATAAAAATGGGAAAGGGTCCCACATGTACAAAAATATTTACAGTAGCTCTCTTTGCAGTCGTCAAAAACTGGAAATCAAGGGGATGCCCATCAACTGGGGAATGGCTGAATAAACTGTGGTATATGAATATAATGGAATATTATTGTGCTATAAGAAATGATGAACAGGAAGACTTCAGAGAGGCCTGGTAAGACTTATATGAGCTGATGTTGAGTGAAAGGAGCAGCACCAGGAGAAGTTTGTACACAGCGACAACTACAATGTTCAAGAAATTTTTCTGGTAAACTTAGTACTTCATTGAAATGCAAGGACTTAAATAATTCCCAATGGTCTCTTGCAGAAAAATACATTTCACATCCGGAGAAAGAACTATGAAATTCAATCACAGAATAAAGCAGATCATTTTCTTTTGTATTATGTTTTAGTTTGTTTTGTGATTTCTCCCATTCACTTTAATTCTTCTGTGCAACATGGCTAAGGTGAAAATGTAATTAATAGGAATGTATGTGTAGAACCTATATAAAACTGTATGCCGTGTCAGGGAGGGTGTGAGGAGGTGGGGTGAAGGGTGAAAGGAAAGGGAAAAAATCTGAGGTATATGGAAGTGATTGTAGAACAATGAAAACAAAGTAATAATAATAAAAAGAACTAAAAAAAGAATGCAAGAGAGAAAAAAAAGAGCTTAGCCAGTGCCTGGCACATAATAAACATTGAACAAAAACTTAAAAATAACAGCCTGCCAAGAGAACTTGAATCCATACTATGAAAAATTGATTCAAAGAAATGGAAATGTTTAGTATGGAGAAGAGAAGACCTGAGGGATAGGGATGATAATTCTTTTAAGATATTTGAATACCTTTCATCTAGAAAAGGTATTGGGTTTATTCTATGTAACAAAAATGACAGAACAGGGACAATATATGTGGATATAGACTATAGATATGGATAAACGCTCCATGGAGACTTAAAATAAGTAACAACCACCTTACAATTAAAGCTGTCTAATTTTTAAAAAAGGAATTAGCTGCCTTTGGAAACTAGTCATATCTTTAAAGCTAGAGATCTTCACACAGAGCCCTGATAACCACTTGTTAATGATGTTATTGATTCATTGTTCAGTTAAGACTTAAACTGAATGACCTCTGAAGCTGCTTCTAATCTGAGCATCTATGTTCCTATGAATTTAAAGGAGAATAAGAGAGGAGAAACATCAACTTGGCTGGCATCAACGATGAGAATTATGAAGACATTTTACATAGAGAGAATGACATTAGTGAATCATACAAGAATCATAAAGTAATGACTGAGGGAAGTAGGAGGAGACATGAGAATGACCTTAATGGACCAGAAGGAAGAAGGTGATGAACTGAAAATAAAAATAGATTGGTAAGGTGAGGTAGATGATGGAGGGTTTTTAATTCTAGAGTCAGAATCTAGATATGATTGAGTTCCCAATAGAGAATCATTGTATATTCTACACAAAGTAGTTTGCAACTTAGAAAAAATTACTCTGGGTGAGGTTTTCAGTTTAGACTAAGAGATGGGAAGGGGAAACTGGAGACAGGAACTCATACTAGGAGATAATCACTGAAATGTAGATATAAAATGATGAGGGACTAGATTAAGGTAGTGACAGAAGCAATGGAAAAGAAGGGACAATTAATGCAAAAGGCTGAGAATTCACTGGATTTATGTCACAAATGGGGAATCTAATAACAAGTATTTTTCCTTTTAAATCTGGGTTAGGCTGACCCTGTAATTTATAAACAGAAAGCATTTTATTGGTTGAGGGGGATATATTATTGCTATTTTGGCTTCAATAATTTCTATTAAAGATGTGGGTAACATTTCTGCATTTTGTTGCTCCTGGTCTACTGGGAAAGAATGTGATATTTAACTTTCCTTAGTGGAAAGGGTAAAAGAAGAGATGGAAAGGAGACAGATAGCTGTTTATTTAAAATCTGAAGTCTAAAAGACTTAAGTTTAGTGGCAGCATGATCAATGTTTTCAGTAAGAATCTGTCTGGAAAGAAAAGCAATGGAAATTTTGTCTTTAAAAGAAAAAAAAACATTTTCTTGGCCTCATACACAGTTTGTTCAAGTCACTTTCAAATGACAGGGGAGGCACATTTTTTTCAATTAACTATTTCCAAAGACATGGGTTGTTGCCAATGAAATGTCACATCATGTCTGGGTACATGACATACCAAATTTCAAATTGGCACTATTAAAGAAAAATAGTACCTGCCCCCTTTCTACTGAGCTAGGAGATTCTCCTTTCTGAAAACTGCCTCACCAATTCATAAATGGGGTCTTTGCAGTTTGAGCAGTGTCCATACTTTTGGAAGTTAGGGATGAACTATATTTTAAGTGAGAATTCAAGGTCAAAATTCTACCAAAGAAGCCAACCTCCCTTTGTTAGGTCATAATTAAAGATTATCAGTTCATTTTAGTGCTCAAGTCATTTTCAGCCATGGCCAATTCAAGGATTTTTTTTTTTTTTTTTGCAAGGATGGTGCTGTTTGCCAAAGAGAAGGACTCCAGTACCTTTTATAGATGAAACTGAGGCAAAAAGGTCTCGTGACTTGCCTAGGGTTACATAGATGGAAAGTATCTGAGACCAGATTGGAACTCAGGTCTTCCTGACTCCAGGACTGGTGTTCTATCCATTATGCCTTACAGCTGCCCTTATGTACTCATAGGAGACTTTAAAGACTATTTCAGAGTTTCAGTTGCTAGCTCTCAGTCATTGAATAAACTTTGCCTCAGACAAACTGAGATCTGGGAAAGCCTTTAATATATAAAATCCAAGGTCATCTACTGCATCCTGAGCCATCTTGACTTTTGTCATGCCATTGGACTTTCATGACTCTGGAGAAAAGAGTGGCTGATGATTTTAAAAAGCTCTGCCTTACTTAAATCCATTTTACACACAAGTCAAAACATGAGGCGTTGTTTGTTTGTTTTTTTGAGAGTATCGCTTAGAACTCATTTAGGATTATAGAATCCTGGAATTTCTAGCCAGAAGAGACTTTAGAGATCATTCAGTCCGAAAGTATAAATATCTAAAATAAGATACAACGCTTTTAGGATTTACAAAGCACTTTACATATACTATCTCATTTGATTCTTACAACAACAAAGAAGCAGAGAGAGCCAGAGGAGTTTAGTGAATTATTTGAAGTCACAGAAAATGTATATGAGGGAAATAGGATTGAATCTTGGCTCTCTGACTCCTAACAGTATTTTTATACTGTTCTATATTGCTTCCCACTATATTCCTATGCATTTATATTTATTTCTGTCATAACATTTTAACGACAATGTCAGTGACACTTCCCAATGGCACTTCCCCTCAATCCTCATCCATTTCATTAAAAACATTTAAATTCAGAAACTCTTAGAGTTCTCATAATTTCATACTTTTAACCTTTGGAATAGTAAGACAGACAGACAGTGGTCTAGCACTGTGGGCTAGCTAAAGTCTGTGTGTGTGTGTGTGTGTGTGTGAGAGAGAGAGAGAGAGAGACAGAGACAGAGACAGAGACAGAGACAGACAGACAGACAGACAGAGTTCATTTTCTTTTCGATGGGGCTATTTTCTGGCTGCTAATCCAATCTAGGTTCCTATTTCTTATCCATGAACTCACTATGACTTCTATGTTCCAGAAAGTCAATGGTCTTACCTTCCTATCCTCTGATTTGCTGGTTTTTACCTCCTTTACAATTTACCTATCCCAGAAACTTTAGTGTAACTGGAAGTTGAGTCATGTACAGACCCCATCAGTTTTTTTGCTTAATGCAATTCCTCCATGTGGAGAACCTAGGAAGTTTGTCAAATGAGATTCATGTAAAGAAATGAAAGTAACTTAGAGAGAGGGGAGCTTGTATGTTTTTGAAACTGGTTAGAGTTAACTACCCATGCGTCAAATGTTCTTTTGATTGCCTGCAGAGGTTTAAAATAAAATCCTATCAGCTTTAACCCATTCCTCTTTTGCCTTATTCTCTCTTGGGAAATCTTGATTCTTTTTTTCACTCATGGCATTCAAGTCCATGACCTAAGGGGAAAGACATCAATGGAAAGGCCTATGTCCTTCCACTTTGCATTTGTTCTTTTTGTCTTTTTGGTGAGGGGATTTGAGCTTTCTGGACCTTATGAATTCAGAAGGTCCAGAATTTACTTCTGAAATAGACAGAGTTAATAAATCACAGGCAAAATCAATTAAGAATTTCGAGAGCGTCATTTATTAGCCAGGCTGGTGGCTGCCTCATGTACAGACCCAGAGGAGACAGCCCTGAACTGAGGTGGGAGAGTGCATTTTAAGCATTTCAGCGCTACTTGGTACAGCCTTGTGGTTTCCACAACAGAGTTCTGACAGAGTGAGGGGGGGCTTGTTGTTAGGCAAGAGCCCCCAAAACAGATGGGGTGGTCAGGGTGCTACTAGGCAAAGGACCCCAACAGAAAACAGGTGTATCCAATCAAAGACTGGTTATCATTCAGCAAAGAAGTAGTTGTCAGGAAGGGAGGGGGGCCTAGTTGCCTGGCAAGAGGGGTCTAACATTAGGTGGGGCACAGGTGGTTACCATGCAAATGGACCAAACAAAAATGACTGTTAACAATTCATCAGATATTTCACAACCCAAAGGGGAATAACGTTTTGACAGGGGCCCAACAAAAACCTGTTACTAAGCAGGTTATCCAACCCTGCCCAGTAACCTAACAGATTTCTCTCAACCTAGGGGCCCAGAGAGGAGTAATGTCCACTTCAACTTCTATATCCTATCATTCCTGTCTTGTCCATGTGTTTATGACTACTACAGCATTGATATCCTGGTGAACAAGGGGAGACCTTTGTGATTAAAACTCAAGACCAGGGAAGTGATAGCTTAGATGAAAATTCATCAGACTGGTAAACCATATCAAAACATGAAAATGATGAGGCAGAGGCTATGTTGGAGCTGAGCTAAGTAGAACCTTCTCTCCCTAGAAAGCAAGGTAGCATAGGAGAAAGTAGGCCCATGCTTGCCTGAAGTGTTAAGAAGAATGTTCTTGTTATGTCTTTGAAGTAAATATTCCTTTTGAAAAATGTATAAAAGAAATTGCAAAAGCCATTTAAATACTTAAATGTAACTGAGGTATTAGCCACTGGCCCCCTAACAATGTGGGGAGGGGCAGAGAACAGGGTTGGTAGGGCCTAAAGCAAATGACGGAGAAAAGAGACATCTGAACTGCTCAGGGTACCATAGAACCTTAAGAAAGGAGATAAAACAGACTGGTTCTGGGAGACAGTGTCAGAGGATATATGTTACTTTAGTTTGCCTAATTTTATTTTGACATTATGGCTATCTTGTCTTGAAATTGGTTGAAAATGTGTGGCCTCTGCTTAGTTCCAGTCAACCTCCCCCAGGATCAGTGAGGCATAGAAAGCCTGAAGTAGTTCCAGAAGATGAGACCTCTGCCCATGTCCCCAAATGAATTTGGGTCCCCACTGTTTGATGAGGAATGCATGACCCTTGCCCTTTTTCTCAAATTCGGGTGTCTACTTTTTGAGGGGGGAGATGGTGAGATTCAAATAGAGAGGTCAATGAGAAGTCCATTATCCCAAGTACCAATTAAAGCCACTTTAAGAGACAATGAGATTCAAGTAGGCAGGTCAATGAAATACAAAACTAACTAGGGCCCCTCCACCCCTCCTGCCCAGGGGTGAACAATGGAATAGATAATAAAAATAACTATAATAAAATAATATAAATACAAACTAAACTCTCTGGTTATCTCATCTCCCCACCCCCTTTGCCTACCAGTCTCAGGTCACCTCCTCTCCCTGCCCATGGCAAGTTTTAAGCCTCTCCTGGCTAGGGAGCATCCTCCTTAAGCTGGGCTCTCCCTTAAACTGCATTAAAGGGCAGAGGAGCCTGCTTCTTGTGTTGTGTTTGGTGTGTTATGTTTTATTCCATTACTTCAATAAACACCTTTATTTGATTTGGGGGAAAAAATTGGTTTCAAGTTATATATGCCTTTCTTTTTTAAATACCTTCAAGAATAGAGGCATTGTTGCCTTTCTTAGTTTCTCCAGCACTTAGCACAGTGCCTGGGACAAGCTAAACACTTAAATGCTTGTTGACTTGGAAAATCTTCAAGGACAGGAAAAGTGATTTGTATTTCTTTAATATATCCCATTTAGAAATTTCAGGTGCTTCATAAGTTCTTATTGATGTTTATACATTCAAAATTGCATAGAGAATGACTTACGTGTCTAAATTTAAACATATGTAGCGCTCCCACATTGCTTACCATCTCTACTTCTTTTAATAGCATGACCTTTAATACACTCTCTTGCTTTTTTTTAAGCAACTCTGTTGAAGGCTTTAAAACTATAATGTCTGACTCATCATAAAAGCAAGGGGTGGCATGATATAGTAGATAGGATGCTAAATTTAGATTTGGAAAACCTGGGTTTGTATGCCAACTAAGATACGTTTGTTACGTGATTGAAGGCAAGAAATTAATTTCTTACTTTTCTCAACTATAGGAGGGAAATAACAAAATTTTCACCACTTATCTCTCAGGATTATTCTGAGGAAAGTATTTAGAGATTGAAAAGTGTTGTGTAGATGTAAGTTATTTATTTTTCAAGTATATCAGGGAAGCATAATGATCACTGAGAACCCTGTGTCCTTCCCATAGCTTTTCCTGTGGTCAGTTTCTTGGTAGACTCCAGAATCAACTCGTCCATCAAACTATAGTTAGGGAAGTCAATCTAAGGCACTTAGGGGTAACAAGGATTTGTCATCATAACACTCCCACTTGTACAGACTTCTATTCACAATAATTCTATGAAATAGGTGGTTCAAAGGTCAACAGATTTGCTCAGAGTCTGAGGAGGAATTAAAATCTGATGTTCTGAGTCCATGTCCAACAGTGTTTTTACAATGCCAGTATTCTTTGGTACATTTTCATATTAGAGAACCTGAGTTCAAACTCTATCTCTGCTTCTTGCTACTTGGATGATTTTCAAATCCCAGGTCTCATACCTTAAGGACTTTGGATAAATCACTTCCACTCATTGTGCTTCAGTATTTTAAACTGTAAACTGAGGGGGTTGGACCAAATGATCTATGATCCTTCCTAGCTCTAAACCCTTAGAATCCCATGAAATCAATAAAATAAAAATAGAAAAGATCATTATAATAAATAACTAGCCACAAACTTTTGGGAGATGCAAATACATTTTCATTGTTAAAAAATGAGACAACTCTAGTCTAATGAAAAATAACAAAAAAGAAATGTCATGGGGGTAAGTTTTCCATGATTCTTTTATAAAATTGGAACAATGATAACATCTTTATTTAACTCACAATTCCCCAGTAGAATGAAGTGAGAAATTGGATGTAAAAACTCTTTGAAAAGCACAAGAAATTATATAAATGTTAAGATGATGGTGGTGACCTAATTATTAGTCAATCATGAAGACGGAGAGATTGGGTGCCTGGTATTAAATACTCATCCCAGCAGACAAAGATCTTTCTTATATCATGGAAAGGACACATTCCAACATAGTACATTCATTTGGGACAGCCACCTATCTTTTATTATGACACTGAGAAAAAGATTGAGTCAGGCTAGTGAATCCCCTGCATCTGATGGTTAGAGAAACAAGGACTGAGAGGAAAAGGATGCGAATATCTGACATGCCTGGCATTCTTCCAGCTTTATGTCTATGAAGGAGGAGAAACTAAAGAAGAGCCAAGCCAGGCAGAATGCTCTGGTATTTCTTCCTGGCAGTCAAGGACTACTGAAAACTTTGACAAATATGTGAAATACAAACATGCAGTCAGACTTTGTTAATCTGAATCAATTCACACAACTTTAGTAACATCCAAATTATCAAAGTAAATTAACGCATCTATGGAACTCTGACCTCTGGATAGTCAGACATCAAGCAGAGACAGTGTTTAAGGATGAACTCCCAAATGACCCACTCTTTCTTGCCAGGATGTCATTGGTCAATGGAGCCCTAGATGAATTCTGAGAAACTAAAACCTCTGCCAATCTAATATGAAAAAATGTTTCCCCTTCCCCCACTCCCATTTTAAAAGGCAAGTCATTGTGTTAACAGCACACAAAGTTGCAAAAAAAAATTTTTCTCTTAATCTTTGTGGTGTACTGGCTCTCACTGAACCCCACACTTCTTATTGGTTTTCCTGTTCTTTTCCAATTATTCTGTTCCAGTTATTTTTTCTTTCATGTGTCTCTCAGTGGCTTCATTCCATCTCTCTTAGACATACTTTCCCTTCTCATTGTGCTGAGTTTTCTGTGGCCTTTACTTTTTTCAATATGCATTTCCTTTGTGACTAATATTCTATTGATTCATAAGTTTATTCTCTAGATTTTAGAATTCTGTTTACTTCTTTTAGTTTTCTTTCTTTCTTCCTTGAAGTTGCATCTCTTTATATCCAAGGAGTTTATTTAGTGTGTTTTTTCTCCCCAGTCCTTAAATACCTCTTTCTGTGTTCAAATTCTATCTATCTATCTATCTATCTATCTATCTATCTATCTATCTATCTATCTATCTGTCTGTCTGTCTGTCTGTCTGTCTGTCTGTCTGTCTGTCTGTCTGTCTGTCTATCTAATTTGTCATTTAGTTGGTTTCACCTGAACTGTACTTGAAAAAAGTTTGACTTATCTACCTATCTGCCTGGCTACCTAGGTAGTGATACCTGTGCTTTTAGAACAGATGATAAGATCAGGATCTTTACAATCATTACAAAATATTTTGATACTTAAAAACTTTGATGGATTTGTGATCTAATACATATGGTTATGCCTAACCATGCAATTGTTGCCCACACTTACCTATGCTGTGCAGTTCTTTCTATCCTCTCAGATATCTTCCTTCCATAGAAAGTTAAACACATGACTTGCAAAGCTTCTCTAGATTTCTTGACATTGCTTTTACATTAGAAGAACAAATGGGCTACCCACTTGTAATCCCTCAAGCTCACTATATGAGCAGCCCATCTTTATTTTTTTCCTGGTCCTACATTTCATCCCTTTTTCTACTAGAGTCTCAGTTTCCCTGAGTGTAAAGTGAGAATGCTGGATTTGATAACTTCTGCAATACCTTCCAATTCTAAATATATTATGATCTATAATTTGCTTAACTTAAAAGCCATTAAGTTAGTTTCCCAAGCATACAAGTCTATTTCAATTTGATTGTATATTAGTATAGGTATGCTCAGGATATTTATTCATACTTATTTTGAATTTATTCTATATGTATTTACATATGTGCATGCTATCTTCCCTAATAGAATGTAAACTTCTTACACAGATTTGCTTGTTTTGTCTTTGCATTCTTAGCACCAACTTTTTTTACAACAAAATCGTTGATGCATCAATACTACATCTCCACTAGAAGTCTGCGAAGCCCCACTATAATGTGACAGCCATTTTTCCACCTAAACTATATATAATACTGCTTTCTGTAACACCAGCTGTGCATATAAAATTGTCTTTGTGGAAGCAATTAATAGCAAGAGATATGTGAATGAGCATCATACTTGGCATTTAGTTACAAAGAAATATTAAGTGTATTTCTACCACTTTGGCTTTAAAACAATAGCACAAATATCTAGTATTCATGTCTGAAGGGAGTGATAGTGGAACAGAGATATGAAAGAGTCAGGAAGAAGGTCAAAGGGCTAGAAGTCATGACTAAGAAGAATAAACAGGAAGAGCAAGATCTTTCATGCAAGGAAAGCACATTTTTTCTTTGGGTCCCTTGTCTAGTTGTCCGGTAGGAAGCTGAAGAAACAGGACCAAAAACAGTCTTTGTTAATTTCTATTAACTACTTGCATAAAGGATGCAAGGAAGGAGCCATTTTCTCCATTTCTAAATCCTCTTTTAAATGCTTAATCCTTCTCATAGTCCCAGAATTCAAAATTCTAGAAACATTTGTCCAAGGGTTCCTGACTAAGTGGAAAACTAGTAGAGCCTATTTATCTGAACATCAACCAAGATATATTCTTTTTTCCCCCTTTTTTCCCAAATATATAAATTTATTTGTTTTCAGTTTTCAACATTCATTTCTATAAGTTTTCAATTTTTTCCTCCTATTCCCCCCTACAAGATGGCATGTAATCTTATGTGGGCTCTACACATACATTCCCATTAACTATATTTTCACATTAGTCATGTTACATAGAAGAATTATAGAGAATTGGGATAAACCATGATAAAAACAAAACATAACAAGAGAGAAAATAGTCTGCTTCACTCTCTGTTCTGACTCCATAGTTCTTTCTCTGGATGAGCCCTTTGGAAATATTTTGGGTCCTTGCTTTGCTGAGAAGGGTTAAGTCCATCAAAATCAGTCCTCGCATACTGTGGCTGTTACTGTGCATTATGTTCTCTTGGTTCTGCTCTCTTCACTCGGGATCAGTTCATACAAGTCTTTCCAGGATTTTCTGAAGTCCCCCTGTTCATGAATTTTTATAGCACAATAATAGTCCATTACATTTATATGCCACAACTTGTTCAACCATTCCACAGTTGATGGGCATCCCCTCAATTTCCAGTTCTTGGCCACTGCAAAGAAGGGATCCTATAAATATTTTTGTGCATGTAGATCCTTTTCCCATTTTTATGATCTCTTTGTGATATAGTCCTAGAAGGAGTATTGCTGGGTCAAAGGGTATGCACATTTCTATAGCCCTTTGGGCATATTTCCAAACTGCTCTCCAAATTGGTTGAATCAGCTCACAGCTCCACCAACAATGAATTAGTGTTCCAACTCTCCTATATCTTCCCCAACGTTTATTATTTTCCTGTTTTGCCATGTTAGTCAATCTGATAGATGTGATGTGGTGCCTCAGAGTTTTTAGATTTGCATCTATCTAATCAATGGTGATTTAGAGCATTGTTTCATATGATTATAGATAGCTTTAATTTCTTCATCCAAAAACTACCTTCATATCGTTTGACCATACATCAATTGAAGAATGACTTGTGTTCTTGTAAATTTGACTCAGTTCTCTATATATTTTAGAAATGAGGAGTTTACCACAGATACTAGTTGTAAAAATTCTTTCCTGGTTTTCTGCTTCTCTTCTAATCTTGTTTGCATTAGTTGCAAAAACTTTTCAATTTAATGTAATCAAGATTATCCATTTTGCATTTCATAATATTCTGTCTCTTGTTTCATCATAAATTCCTCCATTCTCCACAAATCTGATAAATAAACAGTTCCTTGCTCCCCTAATTTGTTCATAGTATCAACTTTTATACCTAGATCGTGTACTCCATTGGACTTCATTTTGGTAAATGGTGTAAGATGTTACTCTATGCCCAGTTTCTGCCTTTCCAGTTTCCCCAACAGTTTTTGTCAAACAGTGATTTCTTATCCCAGAAGCTGGGGTTCTTGGGTTTATCAAACAGTAGACTGCTATAATCATTGATTGCTATGTCTTGTGTATCTAATCTATTCCACTGATTTACCCTTCTATTTCTTAGCCAGGACCAAGTGGCTTTTATGATTGCTTTTCATAATACAATTTAAGATCTGCTATGACGAGGCCATTTTCCTTTGCATTTCTTTTCATTAACTCCCTTGATATTCTGAACCTTTTGTTCTTCCTGATGAGCTTTGTTATTATCTTTCTAGCTCTATAAAATACTTTTTTGGTAGTTTGAATGGTATGGTACTAAACAAGTAAATTAATTTAGGAATTGTCATTTTTATTATATTAGCTTGGCCTAATCATGAGTGACTGATGTTTTTTCCCCCAATTATTTAGATCTCCAAGATATATTCTTAAAAGGCAGCATTGAAGATGATCTATAAGCAAAATCTTTCATGCAAGGAAAGCACATTTTTCTTTGGGTCTCTTGTCCACTTGTCAGGTAGGAATCTGAAGAAACAAGTCCCAAAAAGTCATTGCCAACTTCTATTAACTACTTGCTTAAAGAATATGAGGAAGGAGTCACTTTCTCCATTTTTTTAAATGAAAGGGATTTTTATTAATGAACAATTGGAAAATTATCAGAAATAAAGAGGGGCAAAAAACCATAGATTGCATTCATGAAAGAACAGAATTTTGACAATGAATTAAATGAAGGGAATTTATGATATATGCAAGCAATATACTCTTTATTTGGAATCCATCCTTTTTTGTTTTAGCAATTACATATCCAGACAATTTTTAGCATTAACTTTTACAAGATTTTGAATTCCAAACTTTTCTTCTTCCTTTCCTCACTCTCTCCCCTCCTCTCTTCCTAAAATTGTAACCAGTTTGATATAGGTTATACATGTGCTATGATATAAAACATATTTCCATGTTAATCACAGCTCTGAAGGAAGAAACAGATCAAAAGGAAAAAATACATGAAAAAGAATAAAGTAAGAGAAAAAAGTATGTTTCAATTTTCATTGAGATTCTATCAATTCTTTATCTGGATGTGGATAGCATTTTCCTTCTTGAGTCTTTCCTACTTGTTTTGAAGCATTGTGCTTCTGAGAAGAGCTGAGTCATTCATAGTTGATTATCATAGAGTGTTGCTGATGCTGTGTTCAATGTTTTCCTGGTTCTGTTCACTTCATTTTGCATAAGTTTATGCAAATCTTTCCAGGTTTTTTGTGAACTCTGCCTGTTCATCATTTCTTATTGTACAACAGTATTTCATTACATTCACATACCACAGTTTGTTCAGCCATTCCCAAATTGATGGGCATTCCTTCAATTTCCAATATTTTGCTACCACAAAAAGGGTTGTTGTAAATATCTTTTGCACATGTAGGTCTTTTTCCCTTTTTTATATCTTTGGAATACAGATCTAGTAGTGGTATTGCTACATAAAATGTTATGCCCAGTTTGGTTGCCTTTGGGCATAGTTTCAAATTGCTCTCCAGAATGGTGGATCAGTTCAAAACTCAGCAGTGTATTAGCATCCCAATTTCCCCACATCCTCTCCAACATTTATATTTTCCTTTTTTTTGTGATATTGACCAATATGATTAGAGTAAGGTGGTATTTCAGCGTACTTCTTTAAATGCTTATAGATAACTTTGATTTCTTCACCTGAAATTAGTCTGCTTATAACTTTTGACCATTTATCAATTGGGAGTGTTTCTATTCTTATAAATTTGACTCATTTCTCTATACATTTGAGAAATGAGGCTTTGATCTGAGACACTGGCTGTAAAGATTGTTTCCCAGTTTTCTGCTTTCCTTCTAATATTGGTTGCAGTTATTTCATCCATGCAAAAGCTTTTAAATTTCACATAATCAAGTTTTCTCCTTCAAGAATTTAAATGCTTCCAAATGTATGCCAATAAATTTGAAAATCTTAGTAAAATGGATGAATATTTACAAAAATATAAATTGGCCAGATTAAAAGAAGAGCCATCAATAAACTTCCTAAGAAAAATCTCCAGGGCTAGATGGATTTACAAGTGAATTCTATCAAACATTTAAAGAAAAATTAATTACAATACTGTATAGACTATTTGGGGAAATAGTTGAAGAAGGAATCTTACCAAATTCTTTTTATGATAAAAATATGGAACTGATACAAATTGTGAAGAGTCAAAGCAGAAAAAGAAAATTGTAGACCAATTCCCCTAATGAAGATAGATGCAAAAGTATTAAAGCAACTTATCACAAGAATAATACAGGATGACCAGATAGGATTTATACCAGGAATGCAAGACTGGTTTAATATTAGAAAAACTATGAACATAATGACCATATAAGTAACAAAACTAAAAGAAACCATATGATTATCTAAGTAGATGCAGAAAAAAAAGTTTGACAAAATATAAGACCCATTCTTATGAAAAACACTAGAGAGCACAGGAATAAATGGAGTCTTCATTAAAATAATAAGTAGCACTTACCTAAAACCATCAGCAAGCATTATATGTAATGGGGATAAGCAAGATGCATTTCCAATAAGATAGGGGTGAAACAAGGCTGTTCACTATCACCGCTGTTATTCAGTATGGTACTAGAAACATGAACCTTATCAATAAGAGAAGAAAAAGAAATTGAAGGAATTAGAATAAGCAAAGAAGAAAGAAAGCTATTTCTCTTTTCAGATGATATGATGATATATAATAAAAATGACAATTCTACCCAAATTAATTTACTTATTCAGTTTCATACCAATAAAACTACCAAAAATTATATTATAGAGCTAGAAAAAATAGTAACAAAATTCATCTGGAAGAACAAAAGCTCCAGAATATCAAGGGAAGTGATAAGAAATGCTAGGGAACGTGGCTTAGACATAGCAGATCTTAAATTGTATTATAAAATAGCAATCATCAAAACTACTTGGTACTGGCTAAGAATCAGAGTGGTGGATCATTGGAATAAGTTAGATACATAAGACACAGTAGTGAATGACTGTAGTAATTGACTGTTTGATAAATGCAAAGACTCCAGCTTCTGGAATAAAGATTTACTATTTGACAGAAACTGCTGGGAAAACTGGAAAATAGTGTAGCAGAAACCAGGCATAGGCCAACATCTTACACCACATACAAAAATAAAATCAAAATGGGTACATGATTTATATATAAAGTTTGATACTATAAACAAACTGGGAAAGCAAGAAAGAGTTTACCTGTTAGATTTATGGAAAACTGATGAATTTATGACCAAATGAAAGATAGAGAAGATTATGAAATACAAAATGGATAATTTTGATTATGTTAAATTGAAAAGTTTCTGCACAATCAAAGCCAATGCAGCCAAGATTAGGAAGGAAGCAGAAAACTGGGAACAAATTTTTACAACTAATATCTCTGATAAAGGCTTCATTTCTAAAATATATAGAAAACTAGTCGAATTGACAAGAATGCAAGTCACTTCCCCCTGTCTGTCCTTCCTTTTGTCAGTTCCTACTCCCCTTTTACTTAATCTCTTCCCTTCCAACTTTTCTAAGTAAGATGGATTTCTGATTGCGTATATTATTCCCTCCTCGAGCCAATAGTGATGAGAGTAAGGTTCAAATGATGCCCATCACCCACCCTCCCATCTTTCCCTCCCCCATAATAGCTTTTTTTCTCACCTCTTCATGTGAGATAGTTTATCCTATTCACCCTCTCCCTTCCTATGGAACCATCTCCAGTCATTCTGATCTATATCTTGCCAGTGGACTCAGCTGACTTCAAAGCAGAACGTGAGGTTGGTGACTTTGCAAAGCCCTCCCTCACTTAAATCAAATTCACTTCAAGCAATGGCATCAGCTTCCTGAGGTCATGGTCTTCTTCAAGAAAGAAGAACAAATAAGAACAAAAATCCTTCTGAACCCATTGTACTCCTGTTTTTCACCCCTTAATTTTTTGTATGTCATTCCCTCAAATCCACCTTATACCCATATCTTCTGTCTATGTATATTCCTTCTATTTGTACTGCTAGTGATACAGTTTTTACGAGTTGCAAGTATCACCTTCCTATGTAGGGATGTAAACAGTTTAACTCTACTACATCCCTTATGTTTTCTTTTCTACTTTTACCTG
Source organism: Bettongia penicillata ogilbyi (assembly GCA_023548195.1). Taxonomy (NCBI): domain Eukaryota; kingdom Metazoa; phylum Chordata; class Mammalia; order Diprotodontia; family Potoroidae; genus Bettongia; species Bettongia penicillata. The sequence continues at coordinate 786,542 of JAJHZJ010000635.1, read as the reverse complement.
TTTATGCTTCTCTTGGGTCTTGATATTGGAGGTCAAATTTTTGGTTAAGTTCTGGTCTTCTTATAAAAGCTTGAAGTCCTTCTACTCCATTGAATGACCATTTTTCAACTTGATGTATTTTACTTTTGCAAGGCAAATGATTCTTGGTTATGGCCCTAGCTCCTTTGCCCTCCAGAGTATCACATTTCATGACCTCAGATCCTTTAATGTTGCAGCTTCTAAGTCTTGTGTGACCTGATTGTGACTCTCCCATATTTGAAATATTTCTTTCTGGCTACTTGCAGTAATTTTTCCTTGACCTGGTAGTTCTAAAATTTGACCATAATGTTCCCTGGAGTTTTTATTTTGGGCTCTCTTTCTTGAAGTGATTGGTGGATTGCTTAATGCTTATTTTGTCCTCAGATTCCAGGACATCAGAGCAGTTTTCCTCAATAATTTTTTGAAAGATGCTGTCTGGGTCCTCCTTTTGATTATGGCTTTTAGGCAGTCCAATGATTGTGATACTGTCTCTCCTAGATCTATCTTCTAGGTCAGTTGTTTTTCCAATGAGGTGTTTTATTTCTATTTCCTTATTTTTTCAATTTATTAGATTGATTCTTGATGTCTCACAGTGTTTTATTTGCCCAATTCTAACTTTTAAGGAGTTGTTTTTTTCAAGTAGCTTTTTTCCTTCCTTTTCCATTTCATCAATTATGCTTTTTAAGCAATTGTTTTCTTTTTCCAAGCTGTTGACTCTTTTTGTCATAATTTTGTTGCACCACTCTCATTTCTTTTCCCAAGTTTTCTTCTACCTCTCTTCTATAATTTTTTAATCTCCTTCTTGAGCTCTTCCATGAGTTCTTTCTGGGCTTGATATCAGTTCCCATTTTTCTTTGGGGCTTTGTCCATAGTTGCTTCAACACTGTTGTTCTTTTCTGAGTTTGTGTTTTGATCTTCTCTGTCATCATAACTCTCTATGGTCACATTATTTTTTTTGATGTTTTTGCTTGTATTTTTTGACATTTTATCTTTCATTTAAATTTGAATTCTGCTTCAGGGTGGAAGGGACTTTGTCTCAGACTTCTTGTGCCAGGGGCTGCAGGCCCTGGTTGCTTACTTAGTGTTACACTGATGTTGCCTTGAGGGCCAAGGGGGATCTTTGTGTCTGGTGCTATGCTGAGAGGCTAGATTGGGGAGTGGCTGATGCTGTTGGAGGCCGTGGTAGTTTGGCAGCTTACTTGGTGCTGAGCTGGGGTCTTAGTGCTGGTGTCTGGAATAGACTGTGGGCAATGGGGTGTTTCTGTGTATCCCCTGGGGCCACAGCAAAGCACGTGTAGATATGGTAGCTGGAAGCTGCCTGTTTGCTTAGGCATCTATCTATTTGCAGGGGTTATGCTGAAGTATACAGTGGTTCTCGGAGTTGGAGCTGCCCATTCTCTTGACTATACCAAGGCACATGGGAGGGTCCTGGTGTTATTGTTTGCCTGCATTGGAGCTCAGGATCACCCACTGATTTGCTGAGGTGGGGCTTGTTGCTGACTTGCTTCCTGGCCTGGCCTGAGACAGACCTTTCCTGATGATCTTCCAAGTTTTTTGGGTAAAAAATTGTTTCATCCCATTCTTTTTGCTGGTTCTTCTATTCCAGGATTTGTTCTGGGGCATTATTTTATGGTTACTTGGAGGTGAATACAGGAGAGTTATAGAGATTTGCTGTTTACCTGGCCATCTTGGCTCCCAGAAGGTGTCAAATTTTTTTATTTGTATATTTCATTTTAACAAATTAATTTCTCCTCCAATCAACAATTCTGCCATCCTCTCAATAGTATCTTTCCCCACAAACATATGTAGATGCACACACAGAGCTAAATAAAAATATCTAATAATACTGATCATAAGGACAGGATACATTGCACCATTTGAATTTATCACTTATTTAAAAAATGGAAGAAAATGTCATATAGTTGGTGTGGAACTGTACTCAAAGTCAAAAAGATCTGGCATCAAGTCCTATCTCTAAAATACTAGCTATGTGACTTCAGAGCAGGGGTGCCTAATCTGCCTTGGTGAAAAAAAATCATAGATCTGACCTCCTCCCTTCAGAAAAGGAATAGTTTGGATTTTAGCCTCAATAATCTGGAATCAATGTCATCCTTTTATTTGACATGAATTATATTAACTTTCAGTATTGTTTTAATTTATATTATCATAGTCATTATCTATATTGTTCTTATAGTTTTGCTTTCTTCACTACATTATTTGATATAAATCTTCCTATATTATTCTGAATTCTTCATAATCGTCTTTCTTTATTGTTCAGTCTTTTTCAGTCATGTCTGACTCTTCATAACCTCATTAGGTATTCTCTTGGCAGAGATACTGGCATGATTTGCCATTTTCTACACCAGCTCATTTTACAGGTGAGGAAACTGAGGCAAACAGGGTTAAGTGACTTGTCCAGGATTACACAGCTAGTAAGTGTCTGAGTCAAGATTTGAACTCAGGAAGATGAGGCTTCCTGACTCCAGGCCTGACACTCTATTCATTGTGCCACCTAGATGCCCTCATATTTATTTATGTCACAATAATTTTCCATTATATTCATATGCTACCACTGAGCAGTGATTCCTCTGGTGCTGAATACTCACTGATAAAATTCATATAGAAGTCCCTGGCAGAAGCAAATATATGCTGACCTATGTAGCCTGAAATAATAGCACATGGACAATATTTAGAGAGAAAATTTTAAATATCCTAGGCAGTGTGACTGTGTAATTTAATTTTCTAGCTAGAAAAGGACACTTTTAGGGAAGTTCTTGACTTGGGCCTTACTTCATGGAAGAACCTAGGTTTGAGAATTCAGTCACTGAAAATTCTAGTGAAATAAAAACATTGCTCTTAAAGAAATATGAGAGGAAGCTTGCCCCTTCAGCTGAAGTACACAGCCATATTATAGTCAAGGAGAAAAAGAAATTGAGGTCTTATCACTACCATCCTGACTATTACAATGAGTTATTCACACTAACCAGGTCTAATTGAAATGGGACTGTTTGTTTGGCAGTCCATTTCTTGGGGAACTATATAACCTATAGATGCCTTGGATCTAGTAAAGTGGCTGTATAAGACTGGGAAAGAAGGATTCACCTGCATATTGACAGGTTGTCTTAATAGCATCTCCACATTCAGATCCCTCCCAAGCTAAAGGCAAGAGCTATTTAGATACCCCTTAAAATGAATCTATTTTGAAACCTGATGATCAATTCCATTCTAACTAAACCCTGTATTATCTTCATAACTCACTATAATGCCAGGGATGGTAGGTCCAGATCTTTTTTCCCCAAATCACAGGTCCCCTTCACTGCTCCTTCAACTTAGAAGCCATGTTGCCAATTCCTTTCTTGGTACAAGGTAGGATGCTCTTCAGGAACTATATGAACAATTTCTTTCACTAGAAGATACAATGCCTAAAACCTAGAATCTATAAATTCTTTCACTTAAGAGTTACATATAGGCAACTGTCAAGGCAAGTGCTGACCAAGAAATCTCCCTTTTTCTATGTAGGGAGTTAGTGTTCAGGAATATTTCCCACAGATTATCCTTTCATGCCAAGTGAGCACTTATATGTCTTCTTTGGCCATTGCTCTGCAAGAAATCTATTGATGCTCCAGCTGCTATGTGTTGATCTAGGAAAGTTCAATCTCAGGTATTCAGGCTGTGTGCAAGCACATTTTCATTTGTTCTGTGTGCTATTGCAATTGCCATTAGTACAGGTGAAAAAAGGTAAAGGGACTGGAAAAGGAAAGGGTAGCATATCAGCTTAGATTTACAGATCTTAGAGAGGGCAAGAGTCTCTGACAAGAGTTTTTCCTCCAGTTCTAGTCAACCACTCATCTTGGAGGCAGATTTAGTAGATGAAAATGAAGAGGAAGGAGAGCAGCCATGCTAGGGAACAATAGGAGCTAAAACATATTTATCAATGCTCTCAATGCTCATGGCATAGTCATGTTATAGTAAGCTGATAGGTCTAACAAAGACAGAGGACTTGTCCTGGTAAGTATTGAGATTAAAAAAAAAAAGCTAGTTCATCTAAAGAAGGCATTTATATCCAAGCAATTTCTTTAATCAACGACTCAATCATCAGGTATTTACTAATTATGTAATAAGTTTCAGGCATTGGCTAAGTAACAGAAATACAAAAGAAAGGGAGAAAATAGTGCCTGACCTGAAAGGTGTTCTAGTCTAATTCAAGAGAAAATATGCACATAGGTATAGAGAGCAAACATTCAAAATAGATAAAAAAAATAATCTTAAAGGCTAAGGTACTTTTGATAAGAAGAAGCAGAAGGTATGCTTGAGCTGCGTCTTGAAGGAAGTCTGAGATTCTCTAAGAAAGGGGTTGGGAAAGAATATTCTAGGCTTTCCAAATAACCAATGCAAAAGTATAAAGATATAGCATTATTTGTGAGGAAGAGTAAGTAGGTTAATATGTCTAGATCATAGATCATATGGAGTTTAGTAATGTGCAAAAAGTCTAGAATATAAGAATGGCCCCTGTTCTGAGGCATTTATATTGATCCCAAAGCTAATAGAGTTTCATTAAATTTATTGTGCAGGTGGAAGACATAATCAAACTCATGTTATAGTAAAATTACTCTGACAACTATGTGTATAACTGGAGTGGGGAAGGACTCAAGACGAGGAGATTAATTAGGAAACAACTGCAGTAGACCAGGTGAAAGGCAATGAGGGTCAGAGCTGGGTGTTACTATAGTATTCACTCTCTTACTATGGTAGAGAGAATGAGATATCTATCTATGTATCTATCTATCTATGAGAGAAATTGTAGAGTTGGAAGTTATAAGATATGGTGATAGGACTGATATGGGTTAAGGAAGAGGACTGGAGTTTTAAACCTGGTTGGCAGGAAAGTATGGAGGAAAGATAAGTTCAATTTTGGAAATGCTGAAGTTTCCTAAGGGGTATCCAGTTGGACATCTCCATAGGGAGTTCATGATTCAGGACTGGAACCCAGGAAAGAAAGGGTTGGATATATAGATCTGGGCATCATCTGCTTGGAAAAAGCAATTGAATCCATGAGAACCGATGAGATCAAAATGAGATGATATAAAAAGAAAAAAAGATGACCTACAATAGAACCTTGGGATACAACCAGGGTTAATGAGAGTGAGATAGACGAAAATCTATACAAGGAGACTTAGAAGTTTTTAAACAGGACAAAAAACAAGGGAGAGAAACACTACAGAAATTCAGAGAGGAGAAAGAATTCAAGAAGAGAAGGTGATCTACAGTTGCAGAGGGTCAAGAAGAAAGAAGATTGAGAAAAGATTGTTAAATTTGGCATTTGACTTGGGAGAGATAAAAGTAATTTCAACTGAGTAATGAGGTCAGAACCCATATTACAGAGGGTTTAGAAAAGAATGACAGCAGAGACTCTGAGTATAAACATCATTTTATCTGAGGAGTTTACCTAAAAAAGGAAGAAGAATTATGAAATGATAGTAGGAATTGCAGACTCTAATTAGGGTTTTTGAAAGATGAGTGAAGACTTGGGAAAGTTTGTAGGCAGCGGGACAAAAACCTGAAGGTTCCTCAATTGCTTCCAGTTGAAATTTAGTAACATAGACTTGTAGTGGAGCCAGTTAATAGTTTTGTGAGTTCCTCCATCTCAGTTCAACTACACATGAACAGGAATGAAATAGGTAGATGATAGCAGCCAGACTGTGCAGTGGATAGAGTGTTGGACCTGGAGTAAAAAAATATTCCTCTTCATGAGTTCAAATCCAGTCTCAGACACTTCCTAATTGTGTGACCCTGGGTAAGTCCTTTAACTCTATCTACCTCAGTTTCCTCATCTAAGCTGGAGAAAGAAATGGCAAACCACTCCAATATCTTTACCAAGAAAACCCCAAATAGGAACACATGAAAAGTCAGACACAACTGAAAAATGACTAAACAACAGCAACAGGTAGATTATAGGAGAAATCCAGGGTGGATGTTTGGTGAAGAATGAGTTGTAATAGGATAAATAAAAGCAAGTAACTTGAGAGTAGAGGCCGGTATATAGTTGAGCTGGTACACAAAGGTACTGAGACTGGGAAGGGAAAAGAGTATACTTAGAGAAGTGATGTTAGCTTAGGAATGTACTGAAGGTAGGGGAGGTCACCATTAGGATGAAGGATAGGCTTCAGAACAATACAACATAGGGAGAGGTGAATATTATGATCAGATAATGAAATTTTGTAATTCTTTTAAGTAAAATTAGACCACTTATAGGTAATGGGCTGATCAAGTGTACAAACATTCCTATGTATTGCTGAGGTGGATAAGAGGGGTAGGTCATGGGAGCTGAGTAAGTTGAGGAACGGGGGTATTCAGTTTCCTCATCCAAAACTGAGATAGTTGGATTAGATGGTGTGGTTTAATGGTCACACTTTTTTTCATCTATAACAATAATGTCCACAAATCTGTTATCAGAGTTCAAACTCAATACAGTATTAATAACAGCCATTGTCCTAATAACAGAAACTCTGACCCTTGAAAAGACAACTTACTGTGTCAAAATAGCTCAGCTATAAGTGTCACTAACTGGTAACCTCTTAGGCATAGAAGAGGAAGAGAATGCACTGACTTTTGTTAACCAAATAGAGTACTTACCAAAAAGTGTTTATTGGTAGCAGACATAATCTCAATAAAAATTTTGAATAACAGTGCCTGAGTTGGAAAGACCTTCAGAGACCACTTAATCAGAGATCTCTTCATATCATAGATGAGGAACCTGAACCCTTGAGAGACAAAATGGTTGACCCAAGATCCCCTGCCCTTTCCATCCTATTAAACTACATCAGAAACAGTCACCATGAAGATAGCCTTAGTTAAAATGAAAATCTCTTTCAAAGCCTAATTCCCGAAGGGTATTAACATAATGATAGAAAACTGATCTGAATTTTGTAAACAATTATAATGTTAATAGCACCATAGATATCTTCACATTTGAACAAAGCTACCCTTGGCATTTTCATTAGTAAATATCATTTTCAGAAGTTTATAACTCTACATTTGAAAGAAAAGATTCCTTAGCACTCAAACTTGGCAGAGAAAGACTTTGCAGGAAATCTAATTCACCCAAGGTTTGGGTTATATAAGTTCTAAAATATGTTATTTGGCATGTGGCATTTTCAGTGTCTAAACTAATAAATTTTTTTGTTACTTTACTTGTGAAAACACAGAATGTGTAATTAATTAGGTGAATTCCCAAGCTAGGCAAAATATAGCTCATGTCTATGTACTGTGTCTATTACTACTCAGACCAATAACGTTTTATCAAATACCTCCAGATGAGTATTTTCAAAATTATCTACCTTTAGATGATGATTTGATTATGATTTGGATTCTCTTTTGAAGAAACTCTTATATAGTTTCAAAGATTTTCTAACACTTTTGGAATAATACAGGGAGCCTAACTTTCTTACAGGACTTTCAAAACCTTCATATTTGTTTAGATTTGGGTCTGAAGAATGGCCATATGCAAAATTTCTGTTCTTTGTAGCCCTAGTCTTTCTATAAAGGCTTTTCCAATCCTAATTTTTGGTAAACTCATTATAAGGCAGCTTGATTGCAAGATGAGCTACAGGTGATGGGTTTAACCAGCTTCTGTTGCCAACTAGCTTGTTGATTGACGAATGGATTTTCCAGTCAGTGAAAAAGGAACCCTAAATATATGCTTCTTGAGGAAAGAGAATATTTTGTTTTGTCCTTGTAGCCTTAGTACCTAGCATCATGCCCAATACATTTTAGATGCTTAATAAATACAATGGCTAGAGCTCCAAATTTGGAGTCAGAAGACAAGTTCAAAACTGGCCTCAGTATACTCACTAGGGGTGCCACCTTGGGCAAATCATGTAACCTGTCTGCCTCAGTTTCTTCTATTGTAAAAATGTGGATAGCAATAACTCCTATCTCCAAGGATTGTTTTTAGGATTGAGAGAAATAATATTTTAAAAGTGCTTTACAAACTTTAAAGCAATGCAAAAAGTAAAATGATATAAATGCTACTGTTAAAGTTAAATAAATATATTTCATTTAAAATGCCTCCTAGGTTGCTAAAAGTTTAGAATTTAGTTTTGGAAGGGAACATAAAAGATTAGTTAGTCCCAGTGCACTTTAGAGTGCTGACTTTGAAACAGAAGACCTAGATTTTAGGCATAATTTTACCATCAGTTTATTGAGCTATTCAAAAAGGTCTTACTATGTCTTTCTGAGTCATAATTTGGTTATTTATAAAATCAAAATACTAACTTTCCCCTATTTTGCTGTATATTAGCTATCCTTAATGCATTCTGGATTACTTAAAATGTAGGATTTGGGGGCTGAAAGGAAATTTAGATATTATATAATCAAAACCCCATACTTTGAAGCTGAAGCATAGAAAGGCTGATTAGATTGCCCAAAGTCATATGGTTAATTACTGATAGAAGCATAACAACTCGAGTTTCCTGGTCTCTTGACTACTGTACTTTTTCTACCATACCACTCCAATAAAAGTGCACAATTAGACGTGTAGAATGGCTTCAACTTGATGTTTGGGCTTGAATGCTACTGTGGACCTAACAAGTGACCACCATCTATTGCTCCTTTGAAATCTTTTGATTCTCAGTCGTAGCAAGGCTGGGCACAAACCCATTCCCTCTGATCTTAGTCACTATTTAAATCTACATTAAGGTAAAAATGATACATCAGTCTGACCTCTACAACTACTCTTAGTTTCTGGCCCTTTTCTACTCCAATTACATGGCTGGTGAACTTCAAAGTAACATGAATGTATGCTTTTTTTCCCTTCTATCAGTATGGCTGTAATGTGTAAACACCAGGTGAAGTTATATCATTGAATGAAAACAAGATAATAGGATTCAGATTTTCACTGGGAGTAAGTGTTTCCAACCTCTATAATTAAGTCACGAATAAATGGTCAACAACTTAGTCTGTTGGATAAATTGAAGGACAACATTCAAACATTTCATAGCAATCCTATGGTAAATATTTAACCAATTCCTAAATTATATCTAGAGAGAAAATGGGAGAAATACTGAACTTAATTAGAATTGATGCTAAATTTACTGGATTCTAGTTTGAAACTCTCTGTGAATGATGATTAATCTGCCAAGATAGGCTCTCAACTGTATTGATATGTTGGAAGTTTTGAAAAGGGCAAAGCAAAGAGTAGAGGACCTAGAAATAGATAGAAGACATGAACAATGAGAATAATGAACTTTATACTTGCTTATTTTTCAAACACTGCAGAGACAAACTAGTGAGCATGATTTCACATGTGTAGGAGCTCAGACTCTCTCCACACGCAGATTCCAACATCTGTGGCATTTCTTTGAAGATATGACTACATTTGAAGATATGACCTGGTCACTACTCTATGCCTCTACATCTCAATAGGCAGAAAGGATTGTCAGAAGGTAAAAAAGGTTGTTATAAGTCCTCTTTAAACCTTGGTTTCCTCATTTGTAAAATGATGGAATTGAGCTCCATAGCCGATAGGGCCCCTTTCACCTCTAATTCGGTGATCTTGTGTGAAATTCCAAAGGGCTATCATGATTTTATCCACTTAGGAAACCTGTCTCTTCATTTTGAACTCAGAATGTGGAATACAGTGACCTCAGCAAAAAGAGATATTTTCCCCTAGGGTGGGGATTTAAAGAGTCCACAATTATTGTAGACATCATGTTGGCAGACCTTCCTAGAAGACTAAACAGTGCTCTGTGTATCAAATGTACTTAATATTTTGGGTCTGATAAATTTAAAAATATTTTATTTGATATGTGAAATTTTCAGTGTCTAAATTGCTTTTTTCTTTAATCTTTAAAAGATGGAATATATAATTAATTAGATGGATTCCTAAGTTATGAAAAATACAGCTTAAATGGATATAAGATGAAGAAAGAAAGAAAGAAGGAAGGAAGGAAGGAAGGAAGGAAGAAAGAAAGAAAGAAAGAAAGAAAGAAAGAAAGAAAGAAAGAAAAGAAAAGAAAGAAAGAAAGAAAGAAAGAAAGAAAGAAAGAAAGAAAGAAGGAAAGAAAGAAGGAAAGAAGAAAGAAGGAAAGAAGGAAAGAAGGAAAGAAGGAAAGGAGGAAAGGAGGAAAGAAAGGAGGAAAGGAGGAAAGAAAGGAGGAAAGGAGGAAAGGAGGAAGGAAAGAAGGAAAGGAGGAAAGAAAGAAGGAAGGAAGGAAGGAAGGAAGGAAGGAAGGAAGGAAGGAAGGAAGGAAGGAAGGAATAATTATTCTCAGCAGGGGTTTGAATATATGACAGCATCTTTTTAAAAGTTATTCCATGTGCCAATACAAGCCTGGAAAATACAATAACAAAATAATGAGTTTCTTCTTTTCAACTCTAAAATGAGATCTGTTAGAATCTAAAATCAGATCCATTCCTCATAAAGGTATTAACAGTGTAGTACTTAATTTAATGATCACTCCAATGTGTAGATTAGAGACCATGTTCAAATGAGACAGGCGAGGGTAGATCTCTACAGGTTTATAGGAAAGGGAAATTATCTGCTTGACTCTGTACATCCCTGAAGTTGCAAAGGACACATCTGCTTCACTCTCAGCTAAATTTTGTAAAGGAACTAGTATTCATTAAATACTGGAATCATTTTTTATATGGGGATATTGATACAACCATCACATAGTTAGGAGATTTTATTTCACTAAGTACCCTCAATGAAGTGGAAAGTATAGGACCAGTGAGAAAGCAGGAATCTTCAAAATGAATCAATTGAAAAACTATAATCACTGAAGTCACTTCAGTGAACTAAACTCTTCTAGGCAGTAAATTGAAAGGCAGAAAAGCAGAAGGATTAGTACCAAGTTCAGAAATGCTCTTCTGGAATTTCTACAGTTAATGGGAAGGGAAAAATGGAGGAAAGACTAGTCAAAGAGGGCATAGAAAAATCAAGGAAGTAAAGAGGAAATGAGGAGAGTATCATACCCGTGAATCAATGTATGAATTGAAAGAATGACAAGGAGATCATACTCAATAGGGTCAGACCAAGACAGTTGCATTGCAGTGGACAAAAATAAAAAATGGAGATAATTAAGGAAATCGGTGATAAACAAAAGCAAAGAGGCAGAGCTACAATAAGAAAGGTCAGTGGTCAGAGATGGTTTTCTCAGAAATGAAGCACCTTGAACTTCTTTAGATTTTGCTCCTAAATGCGCTTGTTACAGTCTTTTGCAGTAATCACTCCACCACCTGTAGAGAGGAAAAACACTGGAGCAGACCTTTAATAATGGGATCATTAAACTTTCGCTTCTGGAAGGTAGAACACCTTACTTTGGGGCAAGTGTAATATATCTCTTTTTTCCACATACATACGCCTTTCCACTTCAGCGGATGCTCTATGTATTACCGATGCACCGATGTCATTGGCTAAAGTGTGAATAATGACTCCAGCATGGGGTAGAAAAGGGTGGTATGGTTCCACAGAGAATCTGTTGTTAGTTTTGCTTCCTCATTGCCAAAGGTTTCTATTTGAGGCCATCTTTGTCCAATGGGGTTACCCTTCTTCCTTCCTTGAGGCAGTCCTTGGCTCAGGTGCTTGCTAGAAGCAGTGAGTACAGCAGATGGCAGCATGCAGCCATGATACATTTTACAAAACCATTAGCAACTTGTTTGCAAGCAAGGGAAAGTGTGGTTGAATGTGGGGTAAAGTTAAGAGAGAATATGTTATAGCCTGCTTATTTCTGACTCTAATTCCGACATCTTCTTGCTTTTCATCCTAGTGATTAAGAAATTCTTTCACAGAAACCCTGCAAACTGGAAACATTCAGATGATAGAAAAGCCCCCAAATTAGGTCATACAAATTGAATTGGATTTAAGCCTGAAATGACTGATCCAGGCATTGCACTGATGTCATGGCAGATACTCTTTGGCCTTTGAGAGCTGTTGAGCAATGTACTGGAGCCATATCTGCGATCATTCATCTGTGGCCAAACAATATCATTTGAAAAACTATTTCATGATGCTTAGAGACAGTGCAGGGGCTTCCTGGGGCCTATACATTCTAAGACTGCAGTTAACATAGAAAAACTGAAGACCCATATCATGTAGCTCCAGCAGTGCTGTTTATTTCTCCCAAAGATGGGTCTGGGTTTTTACTAATTCAGCCCTGGAAGATCAAATCAAACAGCTATGTTACAGGGCTATGAACTCTGCTAAGGCCTCTGTCTTTAAACTTGTCCTGTTTAGGTCAGCTCAGATGCCTGGAATTTGGGGAGGTAAACAGCAATTATCCAAAAAATAAACTAGATAAAGCAGTTTAAAATACACATATATATTCTTTGGACAGGCATTCATAATTCCCTTTGACATTAATGGTTTTATTCATCTCTGTCAAAGCAAAATAACCTTAGCCACTGTCAACGAGTATTGGCATTTTGGAACTTAGCTCATCCATTAGATTCCAAGTGACCAGCAGTCCAACAGGAGCTCCTGTTGGAAGACTGGGCAATTCTTTCTATATTACAGGAGTCAGGATTCAAATTCTCAATTCCAGAGTTTCTGTCCAGTTCAGTTAATGATTACCAAATACATCGCAATTAGTAAAAAGAAAATGTCCCCTATACAAGCTGAATATTCTAGTCAATTCTTTGGAATAGTTTTCTAAAGATCATAGTAACATAGATCTTGAGCGAGGGACCTAAGACTTCATCTAGTTCAAATTCTCATATCCCAGGTAAGGAAACAGACATGGAGAATTAAGAGATTAGTCTCTTCTTCCTTACTTCTCACCTTTCCTGGCTTCCTTCAAGTCTCAGCTACAATCTCACCTTTTGTAAGGTCTTTTCTAATCCCTTTAAATAAATGTGCCTTCCCTCTGAGCATATTTCCAATTTATTCTGTAATACATCTTGTATGCACATACCCGTTTGCATGTCTTCTCTCCCATCAGAATTTCTTGAAAGTATTCTCAAGAATATTAAGACTTAGTATATTGCCTGCCACATAGTAAGCATTTAATAAATGCTTATTGATTTGACCTATCTTGGGCTAAGGTAACACAGAAGCAAGATAAGCTCAGACTCAAAAGCAAGGACTCTTTCCATGTAGAACCATCCCCCAATTATGATTCTATTTTGTGCATTTCCAAATCATCTTCTGAAAATTAGGTATTTAGAAAAAAATAATACTTTTAGAACAGAAAGAAAACCTAATATTTTTTCCAATTAACATAGTTAAGGGACTTTTAGTCATTAGCTATTTAGAAAAAAGTTGACTATGGGGAGAACATTATCATATCTCTTTATCCAACTCTTAGAATATTGTTTATGTATGGAGAAAAAAATGTTTAGGGGAGAATGACTAGTCTTAGCTATATAAGTATTATTTCTCCATTCTACAATCTAGAATCACAGAGCAATATTTTTCTCACCCCCTTTTTTAAACCAGTTTCAAATTTTGAGCTATTATCTTCAGAAAAATTCTGATCCACCAGTTGATTTCCCATTGACCAGTTCATACTTCTTAAAAGAATATTTTTAAATTCTAACAGCAACACTGTACCTTTGAACCCATCAGGATTTTAGCAGAAACCATTCTGTTCTGGCCAAATTCTTGACAAACTGTCTTCTCAGTAGGCCTGGTGGGAAAACCATGTGTGGCCCCAGCCTTGTAATCTTTGTTTAAACAAAGTTTATGGTGGCTATAGCCCTGCTGAAGACTGCCTGGGTGGCTTTGTGGGCTATAGTCTATGGAGATTTAGGAAATAGGTCAGGGGACTGGGTCCTTCCTTGGTCATCCAGACTTCAAGGTCAAGAAAATAAAGCTAAGTGAATTTGAAAAAATCCTAATGTTCATTTAAAGTTCTAGTCACAGATTCTACTCTACCCTTCTGTATAAAATTTCCACTGAAGTGGAAGACTTGTCAATGTTCCCTGATCAAGACTAAAATCAGAATGGGTGTTTATAAAGGATAAGATGAAAGTAGAAATGAGATTTCCAGAACCTGCCCATCTGAAATCCCAGGAGAAGTTACTGTTTACACAAATTCCTCTTAGTTGAGGATGCTGGAAGATGTATGAAATTGGTAGGCAAGATCAGCCAGTAGAAAGCCACCCAGAACTGGATAACAGTAGGATACTGTAACAACAAACTGGGGTGGGCAAAGACTTTCCAGCCAGCCCTCAGAGATTAAGATGAAATTCCAGTCACTGAGGAGTTTCTGGTTTTATTGAAGAAGAATGGTGATGTGGGCAGCAAAAGAAGCCTAAGAGAGAATGGAGTAGGATCACCCTACTTTTAGGCATTTTATAAGATAAGAGAGCATAAAGGTTGTCTGGAAAGGAAGTAAAGACTAAATTTTATGCATGGGATAAAAGCCAGACCTGCTATTCTAGAAGAAGGAAAGGATATAGTCAGTAAGTAGAAAATATACTTTCTGAATGCTTAGGAAGAAATCTCTATTTAGGATGTCATAATTATAATAACATTTCTATATCACTTACTGTGTGCTATATATGTGCTTTACAACTGTTATCCTTTTTGACCCTTACCACAGTTCTGGGAGCTGGGTGCTAGAGGTGAAGTGAGTTGTCCAGAGTCACACAGTCATTAAGTATCTGAGGCAAGATTTGACCTCAGGCATGCCTGACTCCAGGACTGGCACAGGTAGAGCAAGACTCTTTAATGAGGTAGCTGTGGTCTATGGAAAATGTCATCGATGTTGTATTATCACCACCAATGCAAAGTAAGACCTTTGAACAGACATGATATTGAAGAGGAAGAAGAATAAGGAATACAGTTTTATAAAACCATGGTGAACCTACCAACTTAGGACAGAGGCAGAGTGTTGTAACGGGATAAATACTAGACTTGAAGGACTGGGTTTGTATCCTGTCTCTCCTAGCTGTCAGATATGGGACCTTGACTAAGTCATTTAAACTTTCTCTGCTCAACCCCTCTTTTCTAAAATGGGTACAATGATACTTTTGTGCCACCTATCTCACAGGGCTCTTGTGAGTAAAATAGTTTAAATCTGAAGCGCTATAAAAATCTGTGCTCCTATCCTGAGTTATATTTAGGAGATATGTTGTTTTCATTGCTGGTATAGGAACATAGATTTAGAAAAGCAAAAGACCTCAGCTCTCATCTACTACAATTTTCATTTTACAAATGTAAAAACTGAACAAGGATGTATATGCTTTGGTTAACTAGTACATTCATGAGATCAAAAATTTAGAGCTGTAAGGGACCTTACAGGCCATCTGGCCAAACCTCCTCCTTATTTTGCAAATAAGGAAACTGAGGTCCAACTAAAGTAGGTGATTAGACCAAGGTCACAAATAGTAAGTGTCAGAAGCAGGATTTGAACCCAAGAATTCCTGAGTTCAAACCCATGATGAATGACATATGAACATTTTCCCATTACAATCACTATTTAAAATGTTGTTTTGCAACTTTCAGAGGTGGAATCAAGGGCATGCTGTTCTTGAATGTGATTCATGCACAAGCCCAAAGGTTACCTGTTGCCACAATGGTAGACTAAATCCCCAGACTTTTCTAATAGAATTATTATTATTTTAGCTTTTTGCACTCAGAATGGTCTGGGAGTCTGGCAACATTCCTGAGGCATAGAAAAGTTCAGACAACTTCTGGAGTCAGTATTTCCTGGTCATTTGAAGATTACGATCTGAAGGGGCAGGGTGCAGCTACTTATTGCTGCTACTCAGATAGAAGAAGGAAGAGATGCACATCAGACAGGGAAAGATCAGGGAAGGAGATGCAAAGGTACTAAAAACTTTCTTTGGTAAATATGAAACATATGTTGCTGCCTTAAGCACAAATCCTTTTTTTAACTTTTATTTATTTATTTTTTTTGCTAGATGCAAATTTTACGAAAAAGTCAGCTAAGGGCTGTAGAACCACTTAGCTGGTAACTAAACTAAAACCCAGAAACATTTTCTTTCTGTCTGTCATTTATGCCACATCCTTTTTTTTCAGTCCTGAAGATGGAGGCAATCATATCATCCAAACCTCAGAACAACAGCAAAATATTGGGCATGACCTAACAGTCCCAGAGAATAACGTGTTCAGATTGACTCCAGTCGTGAAAGCCTTTGAGAAGAGGAACTGAAGCACTCACTTCCCATTGCTTGAATAGGTCATATTGGTCTTCTGGGGTTCATTGAAAAGACTAGACAGAAGCCCCTATTGCAATCTTTCTCTGTCTTTTTGTAAGAGTGTTTCTTGCCCACCCAAGTAACTTTGCTTTATGCCATCAAACAATCAAACTGATAAATAATGGAACTTATCTGTAAATCCAGCCTTGCCATATGGCTTACTAGCAGTTGTAGAATTTAGTCTTAGGGTAGCTTGGTGACTCAGTAGATAGAACATTGGGCCTGGAGTCAGGAAGGCTCATCTTCCTCAGTTCAAATCTGGCCTCAGATACTTGCTAGCTATGTGACCCTGGGCAAGTCACTTAACTCTGTTTGCCTCAATTTCCTCATCTGTAAAATGAGATGGAGAAGAAAATGGCAAATCACTCCAGTATCTTTACCAAGAAAACTCCAAATGAGGTCACAAAGTCAGACATTACTGAAAAATGACTAAACAGTAAGCCACAATTCAGTCTCAGCTGGACTGCAAAGATGAGACCATTCAGCATGAGGCAGGGTGTGGACCTGAACCATTCTCCGGTATAGCAATTGGCAATGGAGCCCAAACCAGCTGGCACAACTGCAGTTTCCATTGGAAGGGCATCTCATGGGAAAGGATTTCAGAATAAAACTAAAAACAGCCGGGGTTGTTTCTATGTGAATGGTGGCCACAAATTTCAGGCAAATCAATCAACACAGTCTATCAAGCTTGGTATCTGTTGATCAAAAGAATGCCAGAGAGATGGACCACACACATTGGTTCAACTTGATGATGAGAATAGTTCTCAGAGCATTTTATATCTGTTTTGCCTCTCAGATGAGGCACATCTTAGTATTTTATACACATACACACACAATGCATGCATATAGACAAAACACATGAATGTACACACACAAGAGAAAAAAAAGCAGATTTGGGACCTTCGGACATTAATCAGGTCTAATCTCAACTTTATAGATCATGCCCACAGAACTAGAAGGGGCCTCAGAGGCTACTAAGGCCAAATATTGAATTCAAGTTTTCTCTTCTTTTTCAATTGAGGGAACTGAGACCGAAGGAGGCTAAATGATTTATTTACCCAAGGTCATACATGGAATTAAACATCAGGAATGGTATCTGAATCTATGTACTCTAACTCCAGAGCTATTGTGCACTATACTATTCAGTCAACAAGGGTTGTGTCTATTATATATGTACTAGGCACTGTGCTAACTGAAAGGCTACAAAGACAGGCAAAAGGCTGTACTCAAAGTGCTCACATTCTAGAGGGGGAGAACTATATAGGTACAAGATATAGACAGTATAAACGGAAGGTAGTCTTAGAGAGAAGATACTGGCCATATGGATGTTTGGATGGGATAGTGATTAAAAGGCCTCTTACAGAGGTTGGGGTTTGAGTAGAGTTTGGAATTGCAGATACAGGCTTCCGAATGGAAGCACTGGATTCAATGCTTTAGTCCAAGGTAAATGTGGAACATAGAGCTAGGAACACTTGAAACAGAATAGAAAAAGGTCAAGGAAATGGATAGTGTTGAGAACATAAGATATAAATGCAAGAAAAAGGCCTGAAATTTAAGAGACCAGAGCTCTAATACTCTAATATTGACCTTGAACACTTGATCTTGCAATCTAGGGCTCAGTTTCTTTACCTTTTAAATGAGATGATTGGAGTAGATAGTTCTCAAGACTTTCTAGTTTTTTAAGTCATTTAAGAAAATATATTTCCTGTCCCATCCTATCTCAGAAGGCCATAAATTCTCCCATCTCTAAAAAAAAAAATCAAGTACTTATTAAGCACCTACTCTGTACTGGTCATTTTACTGAGTGCTTCAAATACCAACACAAAGAATGACAAAATAGATATCATATGTAAGTAATATCTTGCCCTTAAATTTAATCAGATAATCAACTTCTGCAAGTACACAGTCTTCTTGAAAAGAGATAGTGTTCTTAGTTCAGTCAATCATGATGCAGCCTAGATTCTCCCCTTTGAGTCTATGGGGGCATCATTATTTCTAGGTCTGCTTTGCCCCAAGTACAAATGAGTGTACTAGACAATTTGACAAACCTTCCCTTATTCCCTTTCTTTCTATAGGAAGAGGGATTAGGGTTAATTATGGGAGATCTCTAATTTAGATAATGATCCAATGAGAAGGGTATTTAGCATTACAAATTTCTAATTCTATGAGATGAGCTATTGTTCTAGGCCAGTATGAAAATGGTTATTCCACATGCATCAAGATTAGCTGTGTTAGCACAAATCCACCCTCAGCCCATGGGCATGGAAAAATGCAAACCAGCAATCTGGACATATTCTTGTGGCTTATTTTGTGTCAGTAAATTGACTGACATCTCAAAATGTCTAATCGGTTCTAATAGGTGTACAGTAAATTCTAAAGGGCCAATAATGCATCATGATATGCCAATAGAACCATGGCCGACCATTGGCACCAATATATTTGTGTGAAACAACGAAGGGCACTTTATAACTGAACTTTACTTTAGGAGATTCTTTGAATTGGAAAGACTGAACAATACCACAAATACCACAACAGTCTACAAATTGAAGGTTGTGTGTGCCAATCACGGAATCCCTGAAAAAGATTATCTCTGACAATGGGCCTCAATATTCCACAAAGGAATTTGATGATTTTGCCAAAGCACGGGATTTCAAACACATCACATACAATCCCCAAAGCAATGGTCTCATGGAGAAATATTCTAAGCAGTAGAATTCATGCTAAAAAAGTTCTTTTTGTTCTTTCAAAAACTCCTATCTCAGTCTAATGAAATATCACTTCAATTGAAATTTTAGTATTATAAAATAGCATAAAGAACTTTGTAATACAGCTCCTATATTGGAGAACATTTCTAACATTTAATGATCAAAATAAATTATAATAAAGAAAAATCAAATGATTTGTCTAAGGTCACATAGCAATAAAACACAGAAAGAACTCAGTCAGATTCCTAGGGGTCAGTTATTTATTTAACATGTTGAGCCACTCTTAAATTTTCCTAATATTGTAGAATTCCAGACTCATAGGGGTATATATATCCAAGAATCCTAAAGGTTATTTTGAACAATCTCCTTACTTTGTAAGTCAAGTAAATAAGTATTTATGTTCCAGACACTGTGCTAAGCCTTCAGGATAAAAAAAAAAAAAAGGTAAAAACAGTCCCTACTCACTCTCAGGGAACTCATATCCTAACAGGAGAGAAAACATGCAAACAAGTAGGTACAAACAAGATATACACAGAATAAACTGAAGATAATCTCAGGGTGCAAGGCACTAACATTAAAGGGAATTGGGAAAGACTGATCTAGAGAGATTAACTGACTTTCTCAGGGTCACACAGGTAGTTAAGTTCCAGACAGGGGATACTTCTATCCTTGAGTTATCAGTAATAATATCTTTCCTCACTGTTGTCCTTGAAAGAAGGAAGCTTGAAAAATGGATCAGATGCAGCCTAGGACAAGAGAGAAATAGTCATCTTCTGAATACTAATCTCTTTGATTTCTTTAAGTTGAATGCTCTTCCTAGTCATGTCTCAGACTGGAGGAAACCAGAATAAAAGCCTTAGAGCTGATTGGGAACTGAGAAAGCTGCATAATCCAACCCCAACAGTTTACAGCTGAAGATACTGAGGCTGAAGATGAGTGATTTGCTCATACATGTAGAAGATGTTAGAGCTAGTATTTGAATCCAGGGCTTGCGATACTAGATTCAGTATTTTTCCCCTATATCAGAATTATCAGGCATCTCCAATTATCAGGAACCTTCATTTGCCGCAAAAGTAGCATGTCATGAGAGGATGAATTGTTTTTTTCTGTACATGAAGACAAATACTTATGAGACTTGGCTCTGTAAACACTGTCACAACTAGGCAATGGTTTTCTTTATGTCACTGAGTATCATGTATCAACCACTACAAAAATATATACTTGCTGTGCACTTTCTTTCTAGGTGCTGCTAAACTTCATCCTTCCAAGTGCCAGCATTTGTTGTCACCTACTAAGAGATAAAGCAAGCAGAGGAATTAAGAAATTACAAGGCACCTGTAAAACCTTTACAGGGTAGAGTCCCTAAATGCCAAGCAACAGGCATCAAATGTTGACATGAGGATGCCAAAAATAAACCAACTGCTCAATAGCTTTTACTTTTTCCTGACTATTTTGGTCAAGGATGAGGTATTTGGTCATGTTTAGCATGAATGATATGCCTACCTTGTTCTCCTTTAGACAACCCCTTAAAATTTATCAGAAATGTTCCAGAAGTTAGATTGGAGGAAAATAAAATATTGAGTTTTTTTCTTTTTTAAATCTCTTCATAGTCAGGTGTGTCTGGCTGGATGCTGGATACTAGATGGTTACCTGAACAAATAAATAGACTTGTGTCTTTCTCATCAGGGTTCATAAGCAATTGGGATATGAATATCTCAGAGATATGTTGCAAAAATTTTTTTCTCTATTTGGCTAACCATCTCCCTTCACCACCATACTCCTGCTTGAGTCAAAGCTGAGAAAAATCTCCCTCTTTGGAGTTAACACACTTATAGACTAGGACTAAAAACATTTTAAACCACCATACGCTTCAGCAGCAATTTCAAGTAGCATAAAAATACAAATCATCCTTCAAAGGAATAAACTTCTGACTTTAGTCTATGATGACTCAAACTAGGAAACTAAACCTCTTCCTTCCAATCTAACCCTTCTCCCACAGATAAAAAGGAAAACACAATATGAAATGATCAATAGGTAACAGGAAATAGGGTTTTTCTGAGGTAGCAATATAGGAAGACAGATAATAAAGAGTATATTCTGGTGGTTTCACCAGCTGCAGTTGGCTTTCTACCCAAATAACATCTTTTCTAATCTTCATCCAAGCTCTGACGCACTTTGAAGTGCCAATTCTGCGTGATTTCTCCTGCTCTCTATAACCAATGCAATGTCTAGTTTTCTCACACCTTGATCTCTCCATGTAGCTTTTTGCAATTCAGCTACACTTTATCTTCATTACATGATTCTGAGTCTCAATCATGTGGCTTCTGTCTGTCTTAGCCACATTACTTCTAGGTAGAAGTACATTTTAAATAACTATTTTTTCAAATAACAAGTGCTTGCTCTTCTCTCCCACTCTCCCCGCACTGGGAAAGAAAAAAGAAAAAAATCCTTGCAATGAGTAAACATAGTCAAACAAACATATCCCTACATTGGCCATGTCCTAAAATGTGTGTTTCACTCTCCTTGTGGAGTCCATCACTTCCTGTTGTTGAGCAATTTTCTAACTCGTTGATCTTGACTTATGGTTAATCCCTGGATCAAAGCTATTAAGTCTTTCAAAATTTTAAAAACCTTTTAAAATTGTTTATTTTTATAATCCGTAGTAAAAACACATTCCCCTGGTTCTGTGCCCTCCACTCTACATTACGTCAAAGTGAAATTCAAGTGATACCTGCTCACTTACTGCTTCCCTATTTGTGTAGACTTCCTCTAATGCCCCTTGATTACATAATATAGTGCCCCCATATCTAAATATCCACACAGTTTTCTTTAATGATTTCTTGAAATATATTATTACAAGTTCTTGATTTTTTGGTCATGGTTTTCAGGTAGTTCAGTAATTTTTAAAGTATCTTTCAAGAGTGAAAGAAATATAAATTCAGTTGCATGAACATTTTTCTTCTTAAAGAAGGTCATATAAACATCTCTTGCTCAACCTTCTGATTTATTCATTTATGGATTTCTTTGCATAAACTTATCAATAGAAAAAAACACACAAGATAAGGAAATGAAAATAATTTCTCTCTTCCTACTGCCCTGCAGGAGTATGTGAGTTATTTGAAAAGAATCCACGGTTGTGGGGCCATTGTTACTTGTCCTCCATGTCCCCATATGAAGATTTGGGGCACCCTGAAGATGGTGGAATCATAACTCCTATGTTTCATTTAACTAAATTTACTCTCTCCAAAGTTACTAATAACCTCTTCACTGGCAAAACTAATGGTTTTTCCACTGACTGTCTCCCACACCTGACATTCTCTGCCTCTTCATCTCTATTTTCTATCTTCTCTGATTTCCTTTAAATCTCAGCTAAGCACACCTTCTAAAAGAAGCCTTTCCTAATCCCCTTTAGAGCCAGTACCTTCCCTCTGTGAATTTTCTTTAGTTTATGAGAGACAGAGACAAAGGGGGGGGAGAGATGGAAAGATGGACAGTAGGGACATAATAAATGTTAATTGACTGACTCTTCTTCCAAATCCAGTAACTTGAAGGGAGCTGAACTTGACCGGTTTCACACTTCTGATTTTTGATACTTTTATTATGAACAATCTTGAAACTCCCAAGGGTTGAATTTCATCTAGTTGAGTTCTCCTGGGGTGTCCAACACTTCTTACTAATCCATTCAATTACTCGGAAGCACTAAACTCTGCCTCCTACTGTCTATAGGATCTGAAATCAAGAACTAATGTATGTATTAAGAAATGTCACTTGGTCTTCATTGTCATAAATTTCATCTAATTGTTTACATTTGTTCAACATCTTTTAGACTTTGGTAAGCTTTTAAAATTATCATGCAACTATTCTGACAAAAATTTAACTCACCTAAAGAACAGATACATTAAAATGTGAATAGGAAAGCCAGACACTTCATTTTTTTTAAATGCCATATATATACATATATATGTATATATAGTTCTTTATCATGTTTCTTTGATGTTTAGTTCCCTCACATGGAAAATAAAGGAGCTGGATTTTAAAAGCCTAATTTAAAATGTATTTAAATTACAGTATAATGTGTGTATGTGTTTATAGTTCCAATAATAATACATCAATTTACCTGTTTTCCCATAGCCCCTCCAACATTTATCATGTTCCTTTCTTGATCATCTTTTGTCAAGGCTCTTTCAACTATACCGTACTGCCTCTGTGTTGGCATAAAAACCATATGATAGTCTTATCATATTATCATAACTATAATTAATAGCACATTCATATCAGAGGCTAAACTGTTGGGAAATCAAGATTTGTCAGTTAATATATATTTTTCCCTGAGAATCTTTAAAATCCTGCCAGTTAGATATTGTGCTTTGCATTTTATCTCCTTGCTCAGTTGCGTTATCCTTTTGCTAAGTCCTCTTCTAGTTGCAGTGCTTTTCCTGACATTCAAACAACTTAATGAGCAAAAGCAAACATTGTGGTGTCACACTGGGGACTGGATAAGCAAACTGAAGAGCAAGAAATGGTGCAAGCACAATGGCTCGTGTAATCTAAACATTCAGTGGAGAGCAAAGGAAAACAGCAGCTTACCCTCTCCAAACCACTTGTTCGAACTTAGCAGTAGTACAATCAAAATGTGATTGGAAACAAGTGGGATATAACTCCTGCTGATATGAAAGAGAGAAGCTGGCTGAGAAATATTGGACAAGCTTTGAAGACCAGAGACTTTTATTTATTTGCTTTAAGAAGCTGTCTAGTCACTTGGATAGATAGCACCCTGGGATAAGCCTCCCACATATTTATTTTGTTCTTGGCTTAATCAGAGACTGAATAATCAAAGACTATTCACTTAACATGTCCATGGCTATGTCCCTACAGTTGCCATTTGAAGCTTCAATTTATTTCAACAAATATATATAGTAAGTGCTTTCTGTGAGTAAGATACTGTTCTGAGCTACCAGAATACAAACACACAAATGTCTAGCTAGGGATCATTTCATTCGTTCCTTGCTTAGGAAGACTCAGGTTCGTGGTATTTTTCTAGATGATCAGATTCAAACACTCAGTTCTAAGCCCTCATTGATGTATTTTTTGTTATACCAGACTAAGCCAGAGCATACATAAATTGACATCAAATACATTGACTACAAACAGACTGACAGTGATAATAAGGAACTGTATCAGGTATTAAATATTCTTAGCAGGAATGGGTATCATGCTCACTTATATTCAGGGAGTGCCAGTCAATTCCCAGAAAATCACATTGTCATTACAACATGGCAGTCGAGGGACACATCTGTTTTTTCAAAGGATGGTGATAGGATTTGACCACTAATTGAATTTGTGGGTTAATCAATAGAGAAAATATAATTTAATTCTGAGTTTTGAAGCCTGGATGACCAGGAGAATGTTGGCATATTCTAAAGAAACAGGACAGTTGAAAGAAAGGTAAGGTAGGGTTATAAATGACATTCATTTTAGAAATGTTGATCTTGAGATTGTAGCAGGACATTCAGGTAGGGATGGACAGTACAACAAGCATATTAAGCATATGTTCAATATTAGTAATCATGTCATTGCTTGATGATCAATTATAATATACTATGACAAAATGTATTAAAACAATCAATAAATTTGTTAGGCACTTACAATATGTCAGACATTGTGTTAGGTGTTACAAATACATATGCAAAAGTGAAATGGTCTCTGCCATCCAGGGTCTTGTATCCTCCTAGAAGGATATGGAATATTCACAGATAAGGCAGGGAAAAAAGCATCTATTAAGTACCAAAGGTAATTAGCACTCAAATGATACAGAAAAAATAAGTTCACAGCAAGAGTGGGTAGGTACTGACAATTGAGGGAAGCAGAAAAGACTTTATTTCCTATAAGGTGATGTTTCTGCTTATCCTTAAAGATAGGTAGGAGTTATAAGAAGCAAAATTGAAGAATAAAACCTTTCTAACTGTAGGGAGTAGAGGGAAATTTGTAAAAAGGCCCAGAGAGATGAGACTAAATGTAGAGAGACCAATTAGAGAGGGTAGTCCCAGCAAGAGATGACAAGGGCTTCTGTTGATTATGTGAATAGAGAAAAGGCAACTGATTCAAGAGATGTTGAGGTGGAATCAGCAAGGTCTGGCTGGTAATGATAAATGGAGGAGAGACTCCAGGACTGCAAACCTGGATGACAAGAAGAATGTTGGAAAACTTGACAGAAACAGGAAGGAAGGAGGAGTAGTGAATTTTGGTGACAGATAAATGATTAAAAATTTGCCCTGAAAACAGTAGAGTTGATACAAGCATGGATAATCGTCCTAGGTTTCTATTTATTTTGTTTTAAGACAGTACTATTTACTTTTTCCCTTTTTTCTTTAGTATTTTGTTTTCCCCAGTTACATGTAAAAATAATTTTTAACATTCTTTTCTTAAAACTTTGACTTCCAAATTCTCTCCCTTCCTCCCTTTCCACCCCATCCTCATTGAGAAAACAATCAATTTAATATAGGTTTTACACATGAAGTCATGTAAAAATTTGTATATTAGTCATGTTGTAAAAGAAAACAAAGAGCACCACACTAAAATAAAAAGAACCTCAAGAAAAATAAAGTTAAAAAAAAAAGGACACTTCAATCTGCCTCCAGATACCATTAGTTCTTTGTCTAGGGATGGATAGCATTCATCATAAATCCTTCAGAGTTGTCTTGGATAATTGTATTGCTGAGAATAGTTAAGTCATTCACAACTGATCATCGTACAATATTTCTTTTACTTTGTACATATTACATTTCATTTTGCATCACCTCATGTAAATCTTCCCAGGTTTTCTGAGAGCATCCTGCTAATCATTTCTTATAGCACATTTCTTATAGCACCATCAAAATCATGTAACACAATTTACTCAGCCATTCCCCAGCATGGGGATGCATGGGCATCCTCTCAATTCCCAATTCTTTGCCATCAGAAAAGAGCTACTATAAATATTTTTGTACATATAGGTCCTTTTTTTTTAAATCTCTTTTGAAATATAGACTTAGGAGTGGTATTGCTAGGTGAAAAAGTATGCCTGGTTTTATACCCTTTGGGCATAGTTCCAAATTGCTCTATAGAATGGTTTAATAAGTTCACAACCTCACCAACAATGTATTAATGTCTCATTTTTCTTACATTTCCCCCCATTTGTCATTTTCCTTTTCTGCCCTATTAGTCAATCTAATAGGAAGAAGGTAGTACCTCAGAATTATTTGAACTTGCATTTCTCCTATCATTAGTGAGTTATAGAATTTTTTTATATGGTTATAGATAGCTTTGATTACTTCATCTGAAAATTTTTCATGTTTTTGATCATTTATTAATAGGGAATGGCTCTTATTTTTATAAATTTGACTTATTTCTCTGTTTATTTCTCTATGTTTAAGATACATATTTATGTTTAAGAAGGCTTTATCAGAGAAATTTGCTTCAAAATTTTTTCAGTTACTATTGCTAACTGTGTTTCCTTCTATTCTATTTCCCTCCATTTATTCTATTCTCTCTCTCCTTTGATCCTATTCCCTCTTCAAAAGTGATTTGCTTCTGACTGCCCCCTCCCCCAAATCTGCCTTCCCTTCTATCAGTCCTGCCCCCCCCTTCTCTTATTGCCTCCCCTCCTACTTTCCTTTTGGGTAAGACAGATTTCTTTGAGTGTGTATGTTGTTCTTTCTTTGAGCCAGTTTTGATGAGATTAAGGTTCTTTCACTTCCTGTCACCTCCCCCTCTTTCCCTACACTGTAAAAGACTTTTCTTGCCTCTTTTATGTGAAATAATGTACCCCATTCTACCTCTCCTTTTCATTTTCTCCCAATACATTCCTCTCTCACCTTTTAATTTTTTTAGTACCATCTCTTCATATTCAACTCACACATGTGAACTTCATCTATATAAACTTCTTCTAACTACCCTAATAATGACAAATGTTTTATGAGTTATAATTATCATCTTCCCATGTAGGAATGCAAACAGTTTAACTTTACTAATTCCCTTATGATATCCCTTTCCTACTTACTCTTTTATGCTTCTCTTGAGTCTTATACTTGAAAGTCAAATTTTTTATTCAGCTCTGGTCTTTTCACCAAGAATGCTTGAAAGTCGTCTATTTCATTGAATATTCACCTTTTTCCCCTGAAGGATTATTCTCAGTTTTGCTAGGTAGGTGATTCTTGGTTGTAATCCTAGCTCCTTTGCCCTCCAAAACATCATAATTCAAGACCTGTAATCCTTTAATGCAGAAGCTGCTAAATCTTTTGCTATCCTGACTGTGGCTCTGCAATTCTTGTATTGTTTCTTTCTGGTTGCTTACAATATTTTCTCCATGACCTAGAGCTCTGGAATTTGGCTATAATATTCATGGGAATTCTCCTTTTGGATCTCTTTCAGGAGGTGGTCAGTGGATTCTTTTGACATCTATTTTATCCTCTACTTCTAGAATATCAGAGGAGATTTCTTTGGTAATTTCTCAAGAAACATAGGCTCTTTTTTTTTATCATGGCTTTCAGGTAATTGAATAATTTTAAAATTATCTCTCCTGCATCTATTTTCCAAGTCAGTTGCTTTTCCAATGAGATATTTAGCAAATTCTTCTATTTTTTCATTCTTTTGGGGTTTTTTGGTCATTTTCCGATTTTTCATAAAGGTGTTACCTTCCATTTGCTCAATTCTAATTTTTAAGTAATTATTTTCTTCAGTGAGCTTTTGTACCTCCTTTCTCCCCTTTTGACAAATTCTACTTTTAAAGGAGTTGTTTTTTTCTTCAGGGAATTTTTGTACCATTTCTTCCATTTGACCAATTTTGTTTTTTAAGGAATTTTCCTGCTAATTTGCTTCATTTGGCCTAGTCCGTTTTTTTTTAAGGTGTTATTTTCTTCAGTATTTGTGTATATGTGTGTGTGTGTGTGTGTGTGTGTGTGTGTGTGTGTGTCTCCTTTACCAAGATGTTGCCTCTTTTTTCATGGTTTTCTTTTCATTATTTTCATTTCTCTTCCCAATTTTTCCTCTGCCTCTCTTGATTTTCAAAATCCTTTTTGAGCTCTTCCATGGCCTGGGACTAATTCATATTTTTTTCTTGGAGGCTTTGAATGTAGGAGCTTTGACTTTGTTATATTCTTGAGAGTGTGTGTTTTGATCTTCCTTATCAACGTAGAAACTTATGCTAAACCTCATATTAGCTTTATTGTATGTGTACTGTGGTGAGCCTAGCTTAATCTATGGCATATCTAAATTCATTTCCATCCAATACACATTTATTAAGTGCCTACTATGTATAAGATCAGAGACAATGTGGCAAAGTGAATGGATATAATGCCTCAGAACCAGGAAGACCTGAGTTCATGTCCCACCTCTGACATATAGTGCCTGTGAGGTTTTGGGCAAAGCATTCAACTATCCCTTTACCCCAAGAAAAAGAGTGGATCTGCACTTACAGAAGGAGTTTTCTCATATGCCAGCTCCCTACTCCAGTGAAATCAAAGGTCCAGTCCCTATCTTTGTCCTAGTGACCTGGATAATGTAATATGTTCTGGTGCTACCAAAAATCAATCAAACAAACAAAAAGTAGTCCTTGTTTTCTAGGAATTCATATTCTACTGAGAATTCAATATGTAAACAATTACATAAATACAGATTAGTTTGAGGCTGGAAATTGCACTCAATCACTGATTGGGGGTTGTGGGCAGGGAAAGACTATTATCAGAAATGGCTTCTCAGGGGAAATACCATCTGAGATAAACCTTAGAAGCAGCTAAAGATTTTGAGAGGTTGAGGCAAGAAGGAATACATAACAGAAATGTCTTCTTATTCTCCTCTAAACCACTTCAATATAACTTGTAACTTCATCATTTCACTGAATCTGGCCTCTGAAAAGTTACAAATGATCTTTTAATTAACTTTTTCTTAATCTCCAGTATTCTTCACCTTTCTGTAGCTTTTGATACTGTTGGCCACATACTCTTTTTGGAGACTCGATCTTCCATGAGTTTCATGACACTGTTCTCTCCTACTTTTCTTCGTTTTTGTCCTACTGCTTCTTCTTAGTATATTTTACTTTTTCTTTTCTTTCTTTTAATAAATTTACTTATTTAATTTTTACATTCATTTTCACAAAATTTTGGGTTCCAAATTTTCTCCCCATTTATCCCCTCCCCCCACCCCAATACACCAAGCATTCTAATTTCCCCTATCACCAATCTGCCCTCTCTTCTATCATCCCTCCCTTCCCTTGTCCCCATCTTCTCTTTTACCCTGTAGGGCCAAATAACTTTCTATTCCTCATGACCTGTATTTCTTATTTCCTAGTAGCAAGAACAATACTCAACAGTTTTTCCTAAAACTTTGAGTTTCAACTTCTCCCCATCCCTCCCTCCCTACTCATTCCCTTTGGGAAGGCAGGTAATTCAATATAGGCCATATCTGGGTAGTTTTGCAAATGACTTCCATAATAGTCATGTTGTGTAAGACTAATTATATTTCTCTCCCTCCTATCCTGCCCCGCATTGATTCTATTCTCTCTTTTGATCCTGTCCCTTCCCAAGAGTGTTGATTTCAAATTGTTCCTTCCTCCCATTGCCCTCCCTTCCATCATCCCCCCCACCCTGCTTATCCCTCTCTCCCCCACTTTCCTGCTTTGTAAGATAGATTTTCATACCAAAATGAATGTGCATTTTATTCCTTCCTTTAGTCGAATGTGATGAGAGTAAACTTCATGTTTTTCTCTCAGCTCCCCTCTTTTTCCCTGCCTGCCTCTTCTATGAGAGATAATTAGTCCCATTCCATTTCTCCCTCTCTCTTCCCAATACATTTCTCTCTCACCATTTACCTTCATTTTTTTTATATGATCCCATCCTATTCAATTCACTCTGTGCTCTCTGTCTCTGTGTGTGCATGTGTGTGTGTATGTGTGTGTGTGTGTGTGTGTGTGTGTAATCCCACCAACCACCCAGATACTGAAAAGTTTCAAGAGTTACAAATATTGTCTTTCCATGTAGGAATGCAAACAGTTCCCCTTTGGTAAGTCCCTTATGACTTCTCTTTGCTGTTTACTTTTTCATGCTTCTTTTCATTCTTGTGTTTCAAAGTCAAATTTTCTTTTCAGGTCTGGTCTTTTCATCAAGAATGCTTGAAAGTCCTCTATTTCATTGAAAGACCATATTTCCTCTAAGTATTATACTCAGTTTTGCTGGGTAGGTGATTCTTGGTTTGAGTCCTAGTTCCTTTGCCTTCTGGAATATCCTATTCCACGCCCTTCAATCCCTTAATGTAGAAGCTGCTAGATCTTGAGTTATCCTGATTGTATTTCCACAATACTGGAATTGTTTCTTTCTAGCTGCTTGCAAGATTTTCTCCCTGACCTGGGAATTCTGGAATTTGGCCACAATGTTCCTAGGAGTTTCTCTTTTTGGGTCTCTTTCAGGCGGTGATCAGTGGATTCCTTGAATACTTATTTTGCCCTCTGGTTCTAGAATATCAGGGCAGTTTTCCTTGATAACTTCATGAAAGATGATGTCTAGGCTCTTTTTTTGATCATGGCTTTCAGGTAGTCCCATAATTTTTAAATTGTCTCTCCTGGATCTATTTTCCAGGTCAGTTGTTTTTCCAATGAGATATTTCACATTATCTTCCATTTTTTCATTCTTGTGGTTTTGTTTTGTGATTTCCTGGTTTCTCGTAAAGTCATTAGCCTCCATCTGTTCCATTCTAATTTTGAGAGAACTATTTTCTTCAGTGACTTTTTGAACCTCCTTTTCCATTTAGCTAATTCTGCTTTTGAAAGCATTCTTCTCCTCATTGGCTTTTTGAACCTCTTTTCCCAATTGAGTGAGCCTACTTTTCAAGGTGTTATTTTCTTCAGCATTTTTTTGGGTCTTCTTTAGCAAGGTATTGACCCGTTTTTCATGTTTTTCTTGCATCTCTCTCATTTCTCTTCCCAGTTTTTCTTCCACCTGTCTAGCTTGATTTTCAAAATCCTTTTTGAGCTCTTCCATGGCCTGAGCCCATTGAATATCTATTTTGGATATTTGGGATTCAGATTTGGGATTCTATGTCTTTCCCTGGTGGTAAGCATTGTTCTTCCTCATCAGAAAGGAAAGGAGGAAATATCTGTTCACCAAGAAAGTAACCTTCTATGGTCTTATTTTTTTCCCTTTTCTGGGCATTTTCCCAGCCAGTTACTTGACTTCTGAGATTCCTCTCCACACCCACCTCATCTCTGGATCTACCCAGCTAGTGCTTGGGGTCTAAGATTCACATGCTGCTTCCCAGCCTCAGGGCTTTCAGAGGGGACAGGGCTGGTATTCAATGTAAGATTAAATTCAGGTGCTCAGGTGGGGGCAGGGCCACCTCACAGGGCTCAGTTCCCTCAGGAGGTTTGCGTGGAGACCTTCAACAATGGACCAGAGCTCCCGTTTGCTTTGGGAGCTCCTGTCAGCTGCCGCCTCCCAAGGGGACCTAAGTTATGGAGACACCCAGGTCCCCTCTCGGCCAGCCAAACAGGCCCTCTCACTGACTTTTGTGCCCATGGGTGGAGGGAACCGTGTGGCCACTGGAGATTCCATCCCTGAAGCCAGCCCGGATCTGCTCCTCCTAGGGCCACACGGCCAGGGCAGGACTGGGCTCCACTCCAGTCTGGTGTGGACGGACCCCTGGTGTCAGTTTTTCTGGTCTCTCTGGAACAGAAATATCCTCCACTCCATCATTCTGTGGCTTCCTCTGCTCCAGAACTTGTCGGGAGCTCCTCCTTACAGGTACTTTATAGGCTATGGGTTCGGGAGCTGGTGTATATGTGTCTTTCTACTCTGCCATCTTGGCTCCTCCCCCTACTTTTTCTTTTGTCAGGTAAAGACTTGTTATATATAGGTGTCTCCCAAAGGTTACATTGCTTTTTGCTTTGTATCATTTACCCTCAGTGATCTTATCAGCTCCCTTGTTTCAATTATCATCTCTATTAAAATGTCTTGTTTTGTTGTGATTGCAACATTTCCTGAATGATGACCCTTCTCTCTACTCACATAGCCACAACCCTAGTTCATATCTTTATCACTTCTCCCAATAGCCTTCTGATTGATCTCAATTCCAATCATTCCCCACTCCACTGTATCTTCCATTCAACTTCCTAAAGTGTAGATCTGAACCATCTCTGCTCAGTAAGTTTCAGTGGTTCTGTATATCTCCAGGATCAAATGTAAAATCCTGAATTTGACTTTTAAAGCACTTTAAAATCTGGCCCCTTCCTACCTTTGTAGATGTCTTATCTTTTATTCTTCATCCATTCTACATCATTTTTATTTTAGTTTCTCAAACATGGCACTCTATTTCTTTTCTCCATGCTTTTGTACTGGTTAACTCCCATGCTCAAAATTCTCTGACCCCTCACCTCAAGTAACAAAAATCTATCTTTTGTCTCCTTCTTTACCCCATTGGAAAAAAGAAGAAAAAGTCCTTGAAACACATATCCATAGTTAAAACTAATTTCCATATTGGCTATATCAACAAAATACATCTCAAACTGCACCCTGAATATTTTTTGCCAAGATGTGTATAGCATGTTTGTCCTTATTCCTCTGGAATCATGGTTGGTCAATCCATTGAAGTTAAATCTTTCAAAGTTGTTGGTCTTTACAATGCTTTCATTATTATACAATTTTTCTCCTCATCTGCTCATTTCACTCCATGTCAGTTTATACAAGTCTTCCCAGGTTTATTTGAAATCATCCCTTTCATCCCTTTCATGCCACTTCTTATGGAAAAACATTGCATGACCTTCACATGCCATAATTTGTTCAACCATTCCCCAATTAATAGGTACCCCTTTAGTTTCTTCTTCTTATTCACCACAAAAAAGATATGTTTCAAGTATTTTTGTACAAAAGGATCCATATTTTCTTTCTTTGATTTCTTTGTGGTCTAAGCTTAAGTACTAGTTTCACAGAAACAAAATGTGTGCATAATTAAGTATATTTTTGAACATAGTTCAAAATTGCTTTTCAGAGTGAATAGACCAATTCACACTTCCACCATCAGAACATTAATGTGCCTGTTTTCCCACATCCCTTCTAATATTTGTCATTTTGGTGGTTTTTGGTCAACTTGTAAATTTGATGTGGGCAACTGACCCTCACAGTTGCTTTAATTTGCATTTCTTCAATTATTAGCGATTTGAATAATTTTAACTGGCTATTTATAAGTTGAATTTCTTCTCTTAAAAACTGCCTTTTCATCACTTCCTTTGACAATTTATCAATTCAAGTCGCTTTTTATTCATATTACCTTGAATCAGTTCCTTATAAATGAAATGATCATTTGAGTTGATAGACCTAGATTCACAGTCTACCCAGACACAACAAGTAATATCATTTAATGGAACATTTATTTTTTCATGGGATGTGAATGGTTATTCATCCATGATATTCTCATTATAAGATAAAAGATCATAGTGAAGATAATTGCTGTTTGTGCATTAAAATCTACTGAGGATGGAAAAGAA
The DNA here is from genome assembly GCA_023548195.1 of Bettongia penicillata ogilbyi. Lineage (NCBI taxonomy): Eukaryota > Metazoa > Chordata > Mammalia > Diprotodontia > Potoroidae > Bettongia > Bettongia penicillata. Next base: position 753,149 of record JAJHZJ010000635.1, on the reverse strand, counting down.
ATAGAGAAATTACATACAGACTTTGAGAAATTCTTCAGACTGTCATTATATACCTTAATACTCAGTGTCTTCAATTCAAAGGTAATCTTCAAGAAAGGATAGCTAAAAGTATGTTGGTACAAGATTTAAAACAATCAAAACCTATAAACTACCCAGAGAGCTCAAGCCTGCATATATGGTGAGCTCCCTGAGGGCAGGACTGTCTTGTACCTTTCTTTTTATCCTCAGCCCTGAGCAGAGTACCTGTTCCATAGTATACATTTAATAGATGCCAACTGACTAAATATTATGTTCACTCACCCTTTAGTTGAAGGGCATTGGGCATAGTGTATTAACAGCAGCATCAGAATTCAAAAATAACTATATCTGATCAGACATAAAATTATTGGACACTAACTTGAAAATTGCTTCAGAGAAAACCTTGACTGCCATCAAATCTTTTAAAAATTGCCTCAAAGGTGAAAATTAATGCCAAACTAAAAAAAAAAAAGATGGAAGGAAAAAACAGTTACAAAAACACTGACTCAACCTATTTGTTTATTGTCTGAAAACCTTGGGGATTGTCAGAGGAACCTTCCACTCCTGCCGTCTCTGAAAACAGATTCTTGCTGGCCATATCTCTTTCAGTGCCATTTCTGGTGATGTCTGATAGCTGTTGATTTCTATGTCTTCTGGATTTGCTGGTGGCCACTTTACCTAATATTGAGAGGTTTCTGCGTTCTAAGGTTTTCATTTTTAGTTCTAAGGTTGAAGGCTTAATTTATTTTATTTTGTCACAGGATTTCTTGATCATTATTTGATCTGGTACATATTTTAGCTTTTTGATGGAATATGTACATGAGAGGTGGGCAGTCCACATCCATTCAGGCAGACTTCATAGCTAGAAGTCCTAAATTGTATTTCAGGAAAGAAATCATTTTTGTAACAATTCTACCAAGTGATCACCCAAGCCTCTGCTAAAGACCTCCCCTGCGGGGGCATCCTCAGCTACCTCCACATTCCAACTTAAGATATCGTTCACAGTTAGGAAAAGCTCCCAGTCGCTCAGGGATCCTTCCCAATCTTCTACCCTTTCTTCCTAGTTCTTTCCTCAGAGTTCTGTACAGAAAAGTCTAATTCAGGGGTGCGGAACCTGTGGCCTCTAGATCCTCAAGTGCAGCCCTTTGACTGAATCCAAACTTCACAGAACAAATTGGATTTGCCTTGGTCCTTCATTCACAGGATAATCCTTCAGATGCTTTAAGAGAGCTTACTCTTATGTCTTCCAATGGGTAGGTCAATAAACATTTATTAAACACTTACTATGTATCAGGCACTGTGCTATGCCCTGGGGATAGAAATAGTAGTAAAAGACAGTCCTTGCTCTGGAGGGTCTCACAATCTAAAGGTGTAGATAAAAATGCAAATAACTATGTTCAAACCTACTATATATAAAGCATAAGCTGGAATTAAGTAGGGATGGGGAAAGGGTTTTTCTTGTTTTGGTTTGGTTTTTTTTGTATGTTTTATGTGCAACATGAAGAGAGACAGAAAGCTAAACATCTCCAGTTCCTTTGAATTCTTTTTCTATGATATGTTCTCAAGGTCCTTCACTGACATGATGGCTTTCCTCTAGGTACTTACTAGATTCTGCACATCAGTGAATGTCTAAAATATGGTTCTCAAAACTGAACAGAAAACCTAAATATGATATAATGAAGGAAGAGTTCATTTCTTCATAATACTTTGGATATAATGATAGTAACAGATAGAATTTATATTGTGCTTTAAGGCTTGTAAAGCATTTTCCTAATAACACCTCATTTTATCCTTACAACTACCCTGGGAGATAGGTGCTATTATCATCTCTGTTTTAAAAATAAGAAAACTTATGCAAATGGAAATTAAATGACTTGTCCAGGGTCACACAGGTAGCAAGGGTCTAAGGCTGGATTTGAACTCAAGTCTTTTTGAGTCCAGGTACAGCACTCTATCCACTGTAATACCTAGCCACAAATGGAATTGTGAACTTCCTGCTGTCAGCAATATGTTATAAAGATTCAAGCTCTGGATTATAATCCATTTATTTCTCTCATGGGTCAGAGAAAAATCTTCCATAAGTGTAGTTAAATGTCTGTCTTAATAGCTGGAGGTACAGGGGCTAATGATATAAGGGCTAGGTATAAGATGCAAGAAAAGGGAGTTAAAGGGGGAAGCAATTGCAATAGTGAAAGAAGCTGGGAAAGCATTTGAAATAAAAATGTCTGCTTTTAACCACTAGATGGAGTAAAGCCAAAAATGTTGGCTGGGAGTTGCAATAGCAGAAAATTATAATTTCCTTATGGTTAAGTGCTGATTAAAGAATCTCAGAATCAGAGTTGGAAGGGACTTCAGAGACTGTCTAGTCCAACTCTAAATCCCTTCTACTGCATCCCCAACAAATGATCACTCAGCCTTTGTTTGCAAATCTCAGGAGAAAACTCACTACCTACCTAAGCAGCCCATTCCACTTTTTGGATAGCTCTCATTGCTGCAAATTTCTTTACATCCAGCCTTAAACAGCTTCTATTCAGATTCCACCCACTGCTCCAAGTACTTCTTTTCTGGGTCAACAAAAGTCTAAGGCCATTTTACTGGGCCACTAAATCAGATACCTGAAGACTCGGAGGTTTAAGTCCAGTTTAAACAACCTTAATTATGTCACTTGATTTGAATGTCACGGTCTTGAGTTCCTTTACTATTTTGTTCACCCTCCCCTGTGCGTTCTCCAGATTATCAGTTCTACTCTATGACTCTAGATGAGTAACTTAACTTCTCTATATTGCTGTTTCCTTGTCTGCCAAATTAGGGGATTGGAAAACTTATCTTCCTAAGTTCATATCTGGCCTCAGAGACTTATTAACTATGTAACCATGGACAAGTCACTTAACCCTGTTTGCCTCAGTTTCATCATCTGTAAAATGAACTGGAGAAGGAACTGGCAAACCACTCCAGTATCTTTGCCAAGAAAACCCCAAATGGGGTCACAAAGAGTCAGATAGGACTGAACAAAGTGACATAGTGATATGTTATAATGTATGTTGACTAAAGTCGTCAGATCTTTTCCAGGTGAGTTGCTCTCTAGCTGAGCCTCCATGTTTTTCAGTTGAATAAATATTTTTTTATTCTAAGTACAATGTGTATCTTGAAATTCCACAATCAAAATATGCATAATTTAGTCTTAACACTGGGTTGTTTTTTTGTTTGTTTTTATAAATTACTCCGTGATTCATGAACCACTTAATTTTCCATGAGAATATCAGAATACATATCTCATTTCTTTGACTCTGGAGAAGTGAGTAAAAGGACCCTTGGTAGTCAGATAAGCCCTTAAGCTAGCAGTATATCGTGCATATAAGACAATATTTATTTACCTTACAGACAGTAAAAAAAAAATAAAGGACTTACAGGAGCCCACAGACTATTAAAGCAAAATCTCACTCTCTCCTTACAAAGTAAGACTCCACCATTAAGTGAGAGACGCAGTCGGGATTGCTAGAGAGTCTACCTCCATTCTCATGAGACCTCACCTACTCTACTTACCTATATAATCATTTAGACTTTTAGTAATACACTAAATATTAAGGGTTCTTGCAAAAAGGCATATGACTTTACATTTATCAACAGAATATATAAGTTCCTAGGACAGTGTCTGGAATATAACAGGAATTTGATAAATATTTATTCATTGAACAATTGATTAAATTTTATCTTTTCAGATTTATGCATTATTTTTTAGTTGTCAAAATATTTTAAATCCTGACTCAGTCAACTACCCCTTCTAGTTTTATGCTGTGAAATCATGGATTCAGAGATGGAAAAGATCTCATAGACCATTCTAGTCCAACTCTCATTTTATAGATGAAAAAACTGAGGTCAAGGGAGAAGAAGTAACTATTTCATCACTAGTTCACATAGGTTAAATACTGACCCAGAATTGGAACATTTGAACTATTTTTCTTTTGCTACCTCTGAAAATTTGAGAAGAATTGAGCAGTTTTGTCTTCTTTCCATTGCCAGTTGTCATCATTTCAACCTATTTATCCTTTCTTTTCTCTTCTTTTTTTCCACTAAAGTACCTTTATCCCACCTTTTTTGTTTTCCTTCACTTTTTTCAATAGCTTATTATAATCCTTAGCACTTCTGATCCAATTCTTACAGTAGTTCCAAAGCACAAATATGTTTCCACCCTTTGTCACTTGCTTCAGTTTCCACTCTGTGCAAATCTCATTTGGTTGGTAAATTCTCTTTGCATCCACATGGGCCATTTTGGACAATACCTGTTTTTCCTCTTCAACAGAAATATTTCTTGTTCATGATCAGGAATTCATACTTAAGTGTATCTTCTAGAGAAGGTGGGATTTTAGCTATGGTGAGAAGGAAGCCAGGAGGCAGAATACATACAGCATTTCATATTGGAGTGTTTCTCATGTTTTCTAGGCTGAATTTCCCCGTAGAAATATAGGGGACCTTATTTATACATCTCTTAACTCTTTCAAATCTAGAATCCCAAAATCTAAATGCTAAGTCAGATGATGGTCAACTTTCCTCTACTTTATCACACATTAAATGAGGTATGGTCACTTTCTCTCACAGTTCCAATCATGTTCTAGCTCCTCTATGTTACTGAGAATCGCAGTAGAATTTCATCTTGTAGATTCCATTTGAAGAATGGATTTATTTTTGTCAACTGAAAAACTAACCATTTTTAAAAGAGAAAAATAGTCACAGAAAGACAGAGCCACAGATATGGAGGGAGAGAGGGACAGAGATAAAGTGGCAGAAAAAGAATCAGAGAGATATGCAGGAAGAAAGAAAAAGACAAAAGGAGTGACAGAAAGAAACAGAGGCTCTAGGAGATGGCTAGATAATCCAAGTTCCTCATCACTACCATGTTATATAGTGATAAATGATATACATTCATTCAGTTATTTATTTGCATTTCTTTGTATCCCCAACATTTTTCACAGTGCCTGATACATTCATAAATGTTAGCTGACTAAGGTTTCTTCGGGAAGAAGCCATTTTAAAAAAATGATACTTATTTTAACGTGAGTTCCATTTGTTCTTATGTTCTCTAGTGTTTTTAATAGGTATAAATGCTATATTTTGTCCATGATGTTTTTGTTTTGGGATTTCTTTCAGGTAGTGATCAGTGAATTCTTTCAATTACTATTTTGCCCTCTGGTTCTAATATCTCAGCATAGTTTTCTTTAATAATTTCTTTAAAGAGGTTATCCAGGCTTTTTTTTTTTTTGATCATGGCCTTCAGGTAGCCCAATAACTTTTTTATTATCTCTCAGATCTATTTTCTAGGTCAGTTGTTTTTCCAATGAGATATTTCACAAATTCTTCTATTTTTTTTTCATTCTTTTGGTTTTGTTTTATGCATTTTGATGTCTCATAGAGTAATTAGCCTCTACTTGTTCATTTTTATTTTTTAAGGAGTTATTTTCTTCAGTGAGTTTTTATATTTCCTTCTCTATTTGGTCAATTTCATTTTTTAGAGAGTTATTTTGCTCAATAAATTTTTGTATATCGTTTCCCCTGCTATTGACTCTTTTTTCAAGATTCTCTTACATTATTCTCATTTCTTTTCCCATTTTTTCTTTTATTTCCCTAATTTGCTTTTTAAAATCCTTTTTTAAGCCCTTCCAGGAATTCTTTTTGGGCCCGAGACCAAATTACATTTTTCTTTGCAGTTTCTCATGTAGCCATTTGGCACTATTGTCCTCCTCTAAATTTATGCCTTGATCCTCTCTATCACCATAGTAACTTTCTATAGTCAAGCTCTTTTTTGATTTTTTGCTCATTTTTTTCTACCTTTTTTGTGACTTGGTATTATTATGTGAGAGTTGGACTCTGGTCCTACACTGTCCTAAGCTTTTTGTGCTAGGGTCTTTGGGTCTTACTGCTGGCTTTCACTGGGCTTCAGAGCTTAGTTGCTTGCTTTTCCTGGAGGGTAAACTTCCCTTCTGTCTTATACTGGAGGTTGGGTCTCCTTGTTGGCCTCCCCTGGACATGGGATTTAGCTGCTGGCCTGCTCCAGGGATGGGGCCTTGCTGCTGAGATGCTTATAGAGTCTTTCTGGTGGCTGACCCTGAAAGAGAGATCTTGCTGCTGGTCTGCCTCAGGGGTGGGGACCTTGCTGCTAGGTTGCTATGGAAACAGGGTCTCTGGGCTTGTAGACCCCAGGGGCAGGATCTCACTCTTGGTCAATCAAGGGGTCAAAGCTTCCCTGGTTTCATGGGCTGGGGGTGGGGCCCTGGGGTGTGACCTTGGTGAGCTGCTCAGATTGCTCACTTGCCTAGGGGTCTCCTGGTTTGCAGGAGGTTAGGACCCTGTTGTTGGATTGCCCCAGGTTGAGGGCCCTTGCTGTGAGACTGGCTGTGGCTCTTGGACCTCAATCACCTCCTACCCCAGTGAGACAGACCTTTCCTGGCAGGCTGGTAAGCTGCCTTCCTATTCCTAGAACAATTTTGAGGTGATTTTTTGTTGTTTGGAGGGAAATTTGGGAGGACTTCAGAGGATTCATTTCTCACTCTGCCATTTTGGCACCAGTCCCTTGGGCAAGTCAGTTAACCTTCACTTTCCTCATCTGTAAAATGAGCTAGAGAAGAAAATGGCAAACTTCTCCTTTGCCACAAAAACCCAAAATGAGACCAGGAAGAGTTATGCACAAGGGAATTAACTCAACAAAAATATGGTAGTACACACATATACATATATATAAGCACACATGTACACACATGTATCTGTAAACGTGTGTGTACATGTATATATACATGTTTATATACATAGTACATAAACACATGTATATATGCCTATACATACAATACAACATAGATGTGATATATAAACATATGTGTGTGCATTCCAGAGCCTCATTATGTACCACATAGCCTTATTTCCTATGATTTTTTATTATATGCATATATATATTTACATATGTATATATACTTATATTTTCATATTACATCCCCATTGCATCTATATATGCAAATTATGTAACCAGTTATTTGCATTTTGTATTATGCCTTTAGTGTATAAGTTCCTTGCCATCAAAAACTGTTTTTACTCTGTTTGTATTGCTCACTACCTGACAAACAGTAAGTGCTTGATAAATGCCTCTTGATTGTTGACTGACTGGCTGACTGATCTAGAAGCTTCCTTTACCAATAAAAAACACAGATCTCCTCTCTTGCTCATAGTATTCTACTTCTGCTTTATATGAGCTGTCAAAACCAGTTGTCAGACTTTTTTTTAATCTAGCATGCGTGTGTGTGTGCACACGTGTGAGCATGGAGGGAAGAAGATACTACACAATAGATGTTTCACTATCATGGAAAGGAGAAATTTATATCCTTTCATTTGAGTGCATATTTTTCCATTTATGACCATATATAAACATAGATGTATCTATATCATCATCATCATCATTACTTACATCTGTAAAAGTAGAGCTTCCTCTCTCAAAGTCTTTTCCCATAATCCTCACGTTATTGGACATCCATACCATTTGGGTGAGTAAAGTGTAAAGAATTGAATTCTTAAATTCAATTTCTCCTGAATTACACATATTTTCAGTGCTTGTAAAAAATACATTTGAAGTTTTAGTGAATCTAGAATTGTTTAAAGAAGAAAAAAAAGTTCTTTGAGACATTCAAGCAAATCCCCAGATGTGGGCAGGTTCACCCATATCTAATTGAAAGTATTTAGTATCTTACAGATATACCACTGCGAGTAGTGTGGTTGAGTGATGAGATTAAGGGCTATTAAAGAAGGGATTGAAAAGATAAAGTCAAGACTGGAGGAAAGATCAAGGCTGAAGAGAAAGTAAAAGTAGGATGGGGGAAGGGTTTTAGCTGTGAATAGAAGACTGCCACACTACTCTCTACAATTCAATTGGATTTTACCTTCTTTTTAAAAATGTCCTCTAATAAGCCTCCCCTATAGGATTTGATTAAAGACGTTTTTTAGAGTTTTGTCAATGACTACTGAAACAATTTAATTTGACACAACATTAATTAAGGACAAACAGTCCAGGTACTGGGCTAGGATTTGGAAATACGAGGGCAAGTAAGGTACAGCCTCTGCTCCCAAGGAGTTTACAAGTGAAGCAGTAGAGTCATAACTCTTATATAGAAATATTTACTTAAATATTTCAAGGATCCACTGTTTTTATCATTGGTGTGGCTAGAACCTCCATGAATTCAGATTTTGGTCTTTGTGCCTTGGTAGACAGACCTCAAAAGTTGCTAGTCTAAAAAAAAAAAAAATCATCCCCAGGTAGTGTACCGTCTACTGAGAATATTCTCCAAGCATAACTTGCCTTATTCCAAAATGAGAAATACACAATCTATCTGTATGATCCACTCAAAAATCTTTCCAGTCAAGTAGGGCCTATCATATATTTTGTTCTGCATTAGAAAACCCAGGGTCATCATACATTTTGATTCAGAAGATAAAGTCCCCACAATATAGGGTCCAAAGATAAAACAAAGAATCCTTGCCCACAAGAAGGTTACTTCCTGGAATACTATTGTGCTATAAGAAATGATGAACAGGAAGACTTCAGAGAGTCCTGGAAGGACTTATATGAACTGATGCTGAGTGAAGGGAGTAGAACCAGGAGAACTTTTTACACAGCAACAACCACAGTGTGCGAGGAATTTTTCTGGTAGACTTAGTGCTTCACAGCAATGCAAGGACCTTAATAATTTCCAATGGACTCTTGAGGCAAAATGTCTTTCACATCCAGAGAAAGAACTGTGGAACTGGATCGCAAAATGAAGCAGACCATTTTCTCTTTTGCTATGCTTTACTTTTTTTTTTAATGGTTTCTCCCATTCATTTTAGTTCTTCTATGCAACATTAACAAAGTGAAAATGTTTTTAATAGGAATGTAGAACCTATATAAGATAGCACACCAATCTCAGGGAGGGAGTGGGGAGGGAGGGGGGGAGGGAGGGAGAGGAAGGGAAAAAAATCTAAGATATATGTGATTGTAGAAAACTGAAAACAAAATAATTTTTAAAAAAGAACAGGGATTGTTTTTACCTTTCTTTGTATAGTAACTGTGCCTAATAAATACTTGTTGACTCCATGACATTGAGAGGCATTAGAATCTAACCTGGGGTTCATGAGGTTGGCATTTTGAAATATTTTGGAGACTATTTTAAAACAATTGGCTACCTCTGTACTCCTATATATGTTATTTTGATATTTTTGCATTTAAAAATATTATTCTCAGAGGGGATCCCTAGGATTCACCAGACTGTCAGACAGGTCCATGATGAGAGTGTGCATGCACACACACACATTAATTAAGTCAGACCTCTGACTGGATGAACATATGATAATAGGTTGAAGGATAGAGGGCGATTCTTCAAAATATCCTGCAAAATAAATGCAGAATAGGGAAAAGGATTTCATGATGTCAATGACAATGATCAGAGGTAACAAACAAACACTGAGTATATCCTGAATCAGGTTAAAGTGTATAGGAAATATTTAAGAAGATAAATAAAAACACAGTGAAATGTAAAAAAAAAAAGTTTACATCCTACTAGGAGCTACAGATTAGCACAGTGCCTGGCACATAAAAGGAATTTAATAAATCCTTGTTGACAGACTGACCAATAACTAAATATGCTTTCTTGAGGAGAAAGAACACACTAACTGAATCAAGAAGGGTTTTGACTAGAGAGTGCCTCTTGAGTCGAGCCTGTTTTGTTGGTTGTCTAGATTACCAGGGTCAAACTTGAACAGAAAGGAGCGGAGGAGGCACTTAAGAATGAGAATCCCTAGGGGCTGTTTATCGATAGAGAAAATCACACATATTTATATATATTTTTTTAATTCATTTTTTGGTTATTTTGTTACATCATTCTCAATTACATTCAATCTGGTGCAGGCTATGATCAGGATTCTTGTGGGCCTCATTTGGCCTGTAGGCCTTATTTGACACCTGTTGTCTTCACTTAGGAAAGTGATTGTGAAAATGTTAATAAGGCAGAATAAACTTAAAAAGTTCATTATGCTTACTTTGGGAGTGGGGGGGTGGAAGGGGTGAGCTGATTGTTAAACATTTATCAATACACCCTTGACTAGATAGTAATTCAGATCCATATACTATGATTCTAGGACTTTTATGGATTCTCATGTCCCTTCTAGCTCTAAATCTATGATTATCTTGTGCTAAAATTCACTCCCTTTCTCAAGCACTACTACAACACCACTGCTAAAGAAAGATTTTGAGTAAGCTCCTTTCACTCTTTATCAGTGGAACAAGATCTTCAACAAGTATAAAGAACAAAGATGGTTCTTCCCTTCAAGTGTTTTAGGCTGCCTTTCCAAGGAAACTTAGGAAGTGTGATTTTATTCTCAAGAACTAAAAGATCTTTAACTGTCCCCCCAAAATACCTTTTTTTTTCAGATTGGAAAGCCATTCCTTTTTTCAATTGTCAGTACTTTTAGGAGGGAAAAACACTGACAATTCTCATTTATTTGGAGCTTGGGGTAAATGAGATTCTTAGTCTCTTTCTTGAAAGTAGTATTTGATATTGGGGAAGAAAATGAGGAAGACAGAGTAGGAGGGCATATGGCTGGGGTTGAATATGGAGAAGATCATAATGATGGAACTGAGTATTGAAGAAAATACATTTTGCCTATTCTGCAATTTTTCTTTGGCCAATTCTAGTTCATTTCTACATTCTGAATGCTAAGATAAAGTATTTAGTAGTAAATGTTTAATAACGTTGAGAGGTAATAGTCAATAAACATCAACTAAGCAATTAAGCAGCTACTATGTGCTTTATAAATTTTTACATGTATTTGATTTGCATAACTTGTACTGGTGCCAAACTGGTGGTATGGTAATGATAGATTAAAGAAAGTCTATAAGAAGTAAGATTGGAAATATTTAATGATAGTAAGTTAGATTTGTGTAATGTATTTATAGTTTGCTTACCAATAATTTTTACACATATTACTTTCTGTGATATGGAAAAGAAGTAGGGGAGAGAATCTAGGAAAATTGGTTTCATCATATTGGTTTTGGCCTTGAAGGATGAGTAAGATTTTAACAGGTTTACTATTTAAAAATAGCACCACAAAGCAGGTAAAGTGTTATCTCCATTTTTACAGATGAAAAAACTGAAGTCCTGAAAGCTTAAGTGACAACAAAGATTATCTAAATAAGTGTAAGAACTGGGATTCTAACCCAGGTTTTCTGACTCTGAGTGTTCTCCCTAGTACCTCATATTGATTCAATGATGAGTGTAGTTGTATTAGAAAAAATGCTTTAGGGTGGTTTCGTGTGTGTATGCTTGTGGATGTGTTTTTGTGTATATGCATATGTATTTCTTTAGAGGAACTTCAATACATGCAACAAGCCAAATCTCTGGTTTTAAGTCAAAAGTTCTTGAAATGAGTTTCCTCCTTCAAACATGATATTATCAATGGTAATTGGATTATTTCAGATGTTTCTAGAGTTACATTTGAAAATAAAATTATATTCATCATTCAAAACACAAAGTAGATTGACATCTGTTTCCTCCTCCTTATGTTCTTACTCTCAGGGTATTTGGCTTCTCAAAGCAGAAAGAAGGCAAATGCAAGGGAAGTCAAAAGAAAGGTGAGTTTTCACTTCTTAAAGATATTATTTACCTCTATTTTATTCATACTTACATGTTCTTACTACTCTATCTAATAATTGAAAAATAACATATCTACCATATAAAGTTGCAAAAGTTTTCTTCTCCCTGAAATGAAGTATCCTGAAAAAATTTGTAACCTTATCTTGTTGATTAACTGTTCATGTGATTTTATTTTGAATGCATAGCCCAAGTTTTCCATATCAGATGTGATGAAAGCTACTGAGAGGAAAATTACTCAATGGATATGTCTCAGATATAGTCACTACTAATAATCACATGAGTTGACCACATAGAGCCAGAAAACAGCCAGAGAGCTAAAACCTGTCATCTATTTTCATGTACTTTCCATGTGGCCTGATAGGTAAGTGCCTGGAATTCAGTTTTCTGTTTCCTTGAAAAAAGATAAGGTAAGAGTTTTGAGTTCCTGAAAAAGAATAACTACTGGAACACTGATAGAGTCCCTGCAGAAGGTGCATGGCAGTGGTGGACAGAACTTCCACTCAGCCTGAGAGAGAAATATGAAGATTTTATTTCTGATCCCCAGCCTCTAATATCAAAGAGAGATTATTGTAAATCCTCTAGATCCTAGCATCTAATCTTCTAGCCAAAAAAAGGGAGATTTCCTTGGTAGCAACAGCTTTGAGTATTGCCTCATGAATAACCCCAAGTTTAAGAGTCCTGAAGTATTTTTAAGTTTTAGACTCTAGAATCTAGAGAAAGAACATATCTGATGCATCACTCTCATTAGATAAAAAAATTAGACCAAATTATTCTTAGGCAAAACTTCTAAGTTACTCAGACAGAACAGGTCCAATAGAAATGAAATGCCATTCAGCAGCTTCAGAAGATTTTCTGCTTTCTGAGGGAATTGAAAAAAATGGGATGGGACTATGAGACTTGAGAAAATTATCCAAGGCTGTGGGAGAGACAGATCAGAATGGTAAAAAGTTGCCCTAATAGCAACCATGTTTAGCTACCTTCTAGTAGAAATTAACATATTATTTGAATGGTTTAGGTTGCTGTATATTTTCATTAGCTCATGTCAGTCCTTGGTACTATCTATATTTCCTTTGGAGTGAATTGAAGAATAAAAGATAAGGGTAATTATGTAGTATAGGGGACTTGAGAGAAAAGAAAGTTGGGAGTTACTCTTGGGAGTATAAGAATAAACAATTAATCAAGAAAAAAATTTCATTCAACAGTGAGGTACTAGTAGAGATTAGATAATATGTTTGTAAAGGTACCATATACACATTACAAATATGTAATACTACACTCTTCCCATTCATTAATCGCTAGAGATCTATCATATTGAACTGTTCTAAAAGTTTATATAGGTCCTTGACTTCTTTCTTGTTTATTTTTTGTTGGATTTATCCAGCTCTGATCAGAGTACATTGTAGGACCCCACTAATATAGTTTTGCTATCTCTTTCTCCCTCTATTTCATTTAACTTTTTCAAAAAAGCATTTAAATGTCATGCCATTTAGTGCATGTAAATTGAGTTGATATTATTCATTGTCTATGGTACTTATCTTCCAGCATATGTTTTCCCATTTTTCTTTTTCAACCAAATCTATTTTGTTCTTGTCTTATCTGATATCATGATAATTATCTCTGCCTTTTTAAAAAATGAGCTTAAGGATAGTAGATTTTGCTTTAGCTCCTTATTTTTGCTGTGTATGAATCTTTATGTTACAAGTGACTTTTTATAACTAGCACATAGTTGGATTCTGATTTCTAATTCAATTCTACTTGAATGAAAACTGGAGGAAGTCTCACTGACCTAAAGCTTTTCCTTATGTCCTGGTTGAAGACAATGTTCTGTACTTTGAGGGAAAAAGGTCAAAGCCCTAGATAATACATATCATGTCTAAACAGAGCAGCATCATTCATTCCAGAAGTACACAAAGTCTGACCTTGAATCAAAGTCTCAAGTAAACAAGGCTGGAAAAATGAGTAAGGGGAACAATTTTCCAGTGATAAAAAATATTTTGGATCCAAACAATGACAAAGATATAAATCCAAAAGAAGAAAATTAAGACTATAGCATCTACAAGAAATGTCGATAACAAAAACTTGTTACTACAATTCCTGGAAGAAATGAAGAAAGAACTTAATCATGCTATTATAAATGAAATGTGAGGTTCAGAGGAAAGAAAATGAAAGAATTCTAGAGCACAGAATTGGAAGGAGAATAAACAGTTTAGTACAGCAGGCACAAAATTTTATCCAAGTAATGGACACCCTGAAAAATTACAGTAAACCAAATAGAAATAACTGATTCCATGAGACAATAAGGAATATTATAACAAAATCAGAAACTGAAAAATAAAAGGTTGCCCCCTTAAAAAAAATTGACGTATGGGTTAACATAAGATTTGACAGCTTCTACACTGAAGGATTGGAGGGCTTGGAATATAACATTTTGGAGAATAAAATAGCTAGGATTACAATCAAAAGTCACCTACCCCAACAAAACTGAGTGCAATCCTTCGGGGGAAAAATGAATATTCAAAGAAATAGAGGACTTTCAAGCATTTCTGATGAAAAGATCAGAGCTGAATAGAAAATTTGACTTTCAAATAGAAGATGCAATAGAATCATAAAAAAGGTAAACAAGAAAGAGAAATCATAAGGGATTTGATAAGATTAAACTGTTTGTATTCCAACATAGGAAAACGATATTTACAACTCCTAAAAACTTTCTCATTATTAGAGCAATTAGAAGGAGTATACATAGACACAAAGCAGAGGTGTGAGTTGAATGTGATGGTATGATTATCTAAGTGAAAAATAAAATTAAGGGATGAGAAAGAAGAATTCCCTGGGAGAAGGTGAAAGGAAGAAGTACAAAGGTATAAATTCTGTGATGTAAAAGGAGCCTGAGATTTTACATTGGAGGGAGAAAAGAAGAAAGTAGGGAGGCGAGTACATGAACCTTACTTTCATCAGAATTGGCTCAAAGAGGGAATAATATACACATTCATTTGGGTGTAGAAATCAATTATACAGGAAAGTAGGGAAGAAAGGGGATGAGAGAAGGTGGGGGAACTGAGAGAAGGCAGGTCAGTTTGGGGGAGGTAAAAGTCAGAAGCAAAACACTTTTAAGAATGGACAGGATAAAAGGAGAGAGAGAAAGTTAAATAAGGGGAAAATAGGATGGAGGAAATACATAAATGGTAATTATTACTGTGAAAAAAAATTTACAGTGAGTTTCTTTGATAAACACTTTATTTCTCAAACATATAGAAAACAGTCAAATTTATAGAACTAAGAGACATTCCTCAACTGATAACTGGAGGCTATGAACAGGGAGTTTTCAGACAAAGTAATCAAAGCTGTCTATAGTCATATAAAAAATGTTCTAAATGAGAAAAATGTGAATTAAAACAAGATTGAGCTACTACTTCACACCTATCATCTTGGCTAATATGAAGGAAAAGGAAAATGACAAATGTTGGAAGGGATGTGGGAAAATTCAAACATTAATATACTATTGGCAAAGTTGTGTACTGATTCAACCATTCTTGAGAGCAATTTGGAACAATGTCAAAGAGCCATAAAACCATGTATATCTTTTCACTAAGCAACAGACCTACCAGGTTTATACTCCAAAGAGATATAAATGAAAAAGGAAAGGATCTATGTATACAAAAATATTTATAGTAGCTCTTTTAGTGGTGGCAAAGAATTGGAAATTTAGGGGGTGTTCATCAGTTAAGGAATGGCTGAACAAGTTGTATGTGGTTGTGATGGAATACTATGGTGCTTTAAGAAATGACGAGCAAGATGCTCTCAGAAAAACATAAAAAGACTTACATGAACTGATGTAAAGTGAAATAAGCAGAACCAGATCATTGTACACCGTAACAGCAATATTGTATGATGATCTACTATGAATAACAGCTATTCTCATCAATACAATGATCCAAGACAATCTGTTAACAAAAAGACAAGCAAGAAGAACCTGAATATAATTTAATATTATAGTTCTCTAGTGAAAACTGAATGGGGATAGAAGGTAATATACATATATTTCAGTTCTATATAGAAGCTTTACAAAAATTTATCAAGTATTTTGGCATTAAACTTGCACAAAAATGCAAAAAAAGATAAATATAATACATGTACTTGACTCAGCAAAATACAATCATATACAACAAATGGTTTTTTGAAGAAAGGATTAAAATTAATTAGAGAATAATTGTTAATCTGATATAATCTACAAGGCAAAAAGAATACTTAAATAATGAAATAAAGCAAAATGATAGTCATTGGAAAGACTTTGGGATACATGGGGTGTTCAGGGAGGACTAGCATTTCTGGATTGAGGACTGCCAACCTCTTTTTTTTTTTTGAAAGAGATTTTCTTTTTTTTTTCTTTTTTCCTTTTTTATTCTTAATATTCTACAATCACTACCATAAAACTTAGATTTTTCCCTGCTACCTACCCCTCACCACTTCCCTCCCTCCCCAAGATGGCATACAATTCTATATAGGGTCTACACATACTTTCCTATTGAATATGTTTTCACTATAGTCATGCTGTGTAGATGAACTAAAATAAATGGAAGAAATCATATAACAAATCAAAACATAATACACACACACAAAAATGATCTGCTACATTCTGCGAATGAATTCCATATTTCTTTTTCTGAGTGTGGAAGGCATTTTGCCTTAGAAGGCCATTGGGAATTTTTTTTTTTAAGTTCTTGCGTTGTTACAAAGTTCCAAGTCTACCCGAAAAAACTCACACACTGTGGTCGTTGCTGTGCACAAAGTTCTCCTGGTTCTGCTCCTTTCCCTCAGCATCAGATCATATAAGTCCTTCCAGGCCTCTCTGAAGTCTTCTTGTTCATCATTTCTTATCTGCCAAGCTCTTTTCATGGCTGTTTTTTCCACCTTTGGTGCCCACCAGCCACCCAACTCTCACTTGTGACTCCAAGAAGCTGTAGCATGCACAGTGCCCACAGTCAAATAAAACTATCTCAGCCGATAGGTCAAACCAGAATGAGGGTAACTAATGGGCCCTTACCATGTCAATGAGTTAGAGGCAGTGTGTTTTCCCTGAGCATGTGAAGATTTCCATAGTAGAATAGGTGTCAGCTTGTTCCAATGAACTGTGGAGACCATCAAAAAAGGTGTGGAGTGCTCAGTGCTTCGCTAAGCATCAAAGATGCCAGAGTCATCTACTACAATCTAATCCATTACCAATCATCTTTCCTTTTGTCTTGCTAGTAGACTGTGATGACTATGGAAAATAGAGTGAGGCTGACTTCATAAAACTCTACCTCACTTAAATCCAATACAATCAAGTTTTTTTGGGTTTTTGTACTACATATCTATGTATAGAGATAGATATATAGGCACCATTGGTAGAGTTGTGAGCTATAGATTGGTCATTCCATTCTGGAAAATTAGGGTGAGGGAAGAAAAAAAAAGAAAGTTACATGATAACTTTATTTTGTATCTAAGAGGAATAGGAAGTTGTACATAATAGATTTGCAGTTTCATGATCAATCAATCTTTTTTATTCTACTATTATAAAAATACTTGTTTTATTTCATAAATATAAAATATTTTTTAAAAAAATAAACTATAGGTTGTAAAGTCCCTAAATTGTGTATCAAATTTGAGTCAGTTATACCAGGTCCAGGCCTATATTTCAAGGAGGTCAAATTCAATGGGAAAGGATTCACATGTGCAAAAATATTTACAGCAGCTCTTTTTGTCATGGCAAAGAACTGGAAATTAAGGGAGTATCTTATTAATTCCAAAATGAATGAAAAATAATAATAAATATCATTATTCTATAAAGCTATTGTTAATATTAAATCATATCTTACATTATCTTAATGTAATATAATTATATTATGTTAATTACTTCATATATTAACATATATAATGTGATGTTAACATATAAATGTTAACATATATAATGTCTTATATAATATATAATATATAAGAAAAGGATAGTATCAAAGAAACCTGGGAAGATTTGTATGAATTGATGCAGAATGAAGATAGCATAGTGAAGTGGAGGGATCACTGCACTTTAAATTAGAATGACAATTTCAAATCTCAGACACTTACTAGCTAAGTAACATGGGTCAAATCACTTTACTTCTCTGTGTCTTGGTCTCTAGTGAATAATGGTTGTTGGGGATAGAGTCAAAATAACCTTTAAGGTCCCTTTGAGCTTTAAATCTGTAATTCTAATTGAGTGGATTCAGAAAAGTAATAATTCTTTTAAATTACATAAAATCTCTAATCAATGCAATGGCCAACCCAAACTCCAAAGGATAATCTATTGTATCAGCTTCCTCACAAAGACAAAATGGACTCATTTGGTTGCAATGAGACATACACTTTAAACCTTGGACAGCATGTGGATTTGTTTTGCTTGATTCTGCTTATTTACTGAATGACTGTTTTTTCTTTCTACAATGGCCAGAGGGTTGAGGGATTGGAGAAGAAGACAAGTAATAATATTGGAAACCCCTTCCCCCCCAACCCTCAAAAAAAGCAAAGAAAGAAAAAAGACATTTAAAACAAACAGAAAATGAACATGATGTTCAGAATGAGGCATAGGTGAGAACAGCTTTGAAAATAGCATGTTGAATCATATATATATATACATATATATGTATATATATATATATGTAAGCCATCCATAGTAGACATTCATTGATTCATAAATAAAAATCTTTACCTTTTGTGTATGTGTAATATTCTGCATCCTTCTATGTGTGTCCATTTTGGTTGCTGAAAGAAAAAAAAAACACTTGTATGTACAGCACTGATAAAAAATTTAGTCTGAAAAGAATCATAGCCCATCAAATAAAAGTCCTTGAGAGGAGCTACAAATTGTATGAGAAGACCAGAGGGAGAGCAGTCTCTCTCACAGGCAAAAGTTGTGAATGAAAACAAGGATTCTACAAGACATTGTCCATTGATCACTTTGCATGTGATGATTTTCAACATTTGAAAAAATATATATAGCTGAGAATTTTGTCAAAAAATTGCTTGCAGATTGTGGAAAAATTATATCATTTAATATAGATACATATGTATACCTATAATACAAATGTATTATATGTGTATATTGACACATACAAATATATATACACACATGACCGTGCTAGGACCGTGGACTTGGGTTTTTAAACCAGAGTTAGAGATCGGTCATTATCCTAATTTGAGGCACTGGAAATCAGAAAAAAAAAAAAAACATATGAAAATAGAAGATGAGAAGTCAGAGATGAGAAAAATGAGAAACCATAGCAAGAGTTGTATGGTGACAGACGCTTAGCAAACCAGCTCTCTAAAAATGTCTGATACACTTTAAAATTTAATCTGCATCATTAACATTTTAAAACCTAAATTTAAATTAAATCGAGGACATCTACAAAGCAATATATTAAGCCCTGATTTGCAGGGTTTAGTGATTCTGAAGCGATTCTGAAAATTTATCAATCAGCTCTTGAGACTTTCTGTTCTGGCTCCAGAACGACCTTGGCCAGTAGATACCTAAAGAGAGAAACCAGTAATGGAGACTCTCTCCTGCTGCTTAGACTGAGTCAAATGGATTGGAATCAGAAGATAAGTGCAGGTGTTTAGGTTCAATCTACTAAGACAGTTGACTGAAGTAAGGCAGGGTTTGAAATTGATGTCCTCTGAAAGTACTGGAAGCTTACTGGAGATAGCTATCTCCCATTGCTAAAGAGCTGGATGCGTTTGTCAGTATTGATTTCCAATTTAAGAGAAGAGAAACTTTTCGGGCTACATGTATTGCCCTTTACAGCCTTCTACCACTTAAGAGAGAAGGAAGAAAATGAAAACAGGTTTTGTAGTTGTCTCACTGATATATTTTTGCTCAATAAAAAAAAAAAGCATAATGCTTTCTCAGTGCCCTGCTGAGAACAGTTGTATGTGAAAAGAGCTTGAACTTTCTGCTATGTCCTGATAGTAGCAGAGACATGACTTTGCCTAGCAGGAGAGTTATGAACATAAGAGAAGCAGGTAATAGAGAATTGCATTTACTCTGCAGGTAACAAATGGTGAAGACTATGCCTTAAAAAGATGGAGGTCATCAAGTCCTACAGGAATGCATTATGTTACCCTAGACAAATGCATTTGTCTACTCGTTGCCTCACTGCTACTTTTCTGTAAGTATATGACCACTCTTCCCCACAGAAATTGCTTGAATCATGGGACCGTGTGACCGATGTTTATGAATGGGCTGTTAGGCTTTTATCATCTCCTATTTTTCTTTCTATTTTGTAGATGTTATGATTGTAACTGCATTTGCCATTTTTTTTTTTGTTTTTGAGAGCCAGTTGTTCAGAGGCACACAGCTAGTTTCTGAGGTTGAATTTGAACTTGAGTTCTTCTGACTCCAAATGGCCAGTATTCTATCTGCTGCACTACCTAACTGTCCTGCTTTTCCTTCTTCTTAAATGAATTTTTATGTTCAGTAGTCATTGGCATTGTTGTGACTATTTTTTAGGTAAATGGAAAGTCCTCTGATGGGCACTTAAAAGCTTCCTCAGTGAGTGATAGGAGTCTTTTTCCTATAGATACAAAATAGTTTTCACTAGAATGTAGAGAGTCAGTTGTAGCATCCATGGAGGACTTCCCTCTCTCCCTCTCTCCCTCTCTCTCTCTCTGTGTGTGTTGAATACAGGATAAAATATAATACAATAAAAACATTAAAGCAAAACAAAAAGACAATATAAGAAGAAGTAAGAATGACCTTGAGGCAAGTAGATATCTACAACAATAATCTGGCTAGGGTAAAATAAATAAATGGAGTAAAATTCAATGAAATAATTTTTTTTTCAGTTATAGAGAGGGTCTGAAACTGGCAATGAAGAGCAGGGAGTATACCTATTCTTCTTCATGTTGGAATATGTCAGAGGGAATTAGAAAAGGTTCCCCCACTGCTGTAGAAGGGAGCCACAGCAGCAAATTTGATAGCTAGGGATGCAGTATCTCTCAGGGAAAAATCTCTATGTATAGCTCTTTACTCAAAACCATAACAGCCTGTTGTGCTCAAGAAGTTGGCATTCTGCTTAAAGATAAAATTCTAGCCCTCTGATAGCCTTGTCAAATGGATGGAAAGGGTTCAGTTACTCACAGAATCTAAAGAGTTAGACTGGAATTTCCACTGTGGAGCATCTTCCACTGCTTCTCATTGAGTACCACTCTAATACTTGCAAATATAGGGGAACTAAGTCTCTCTTTTTATACATCAAACCACTTGATGAACTTGATAAGTTATTGAAAAGATGTTTTCATTGATCTTTACTCTGTGAAGGACCTCAATGAGGATAAAAGGGAGGCCCTCTTTTGTGGATTTGTTCATTCATGGCTAGCTCTTCATAACTTCATTTGGGATTTTCTCAGCAAAGATACTAGAGAGGTTTGCTATTTCCTTCTCCAACTCATTTGACAGATGAAGAAACTGAGGCAAACAGGGTTAAGTGATCTGTCCAGAAATATATAGCTAGTGTCTGAAGCTACATTTCAACTCAGGTCTTCCTGACTCCAGGCTATCCACTGCACCACCTAGCTGCCCCTCTTTTATGAAAAGACAGTCATATAATATCTCTGTTCAAAAATATTCAGTGACTTCATCAATTACTGATTAATGTCTAAATTCATGTATTCCCCACTCAGGATCCCCCCAAATCAGATGACAGGTTACCTTTCAGACTACTTTGCTTGTATGTAGTTGTTTCCAAGGACTCTCTCCCTCATTGGACTGAACTACTTGTTTTTGCTTTTCTTATGTTCCCAACATTTAGCACCATGCCTGACAGATAGTAGATAGTTGTGAGTAGTAAGCAGATAGATGACTTGGCAGTTTTCTAGTTTTTTTCTTCTACAGTTTTCCATAAATTTATTCTGTTCTCCAAACCTGACTATTTTTTATTCTCCAAATATGTCCTGTGTTGTCCTGGCTCTGTGATTTTTGCCTATGCTATTCCCAATACCTGAAATCTCCTCCCTGTTTACATATTGAACTCCTATCTATCCTTTAAAGTTCAAAGGAGGGGGAGCTAGATGGTGCAGTGAGTAGAGCACTGGCCTGGGAGTCAGGAGGACTTTTAAATCTGACCTGACATACTTGACGCTTACTAGCTGTGTGACCTTGGGCAAGTCACTTAACCCCAATTGCCTTGCCTTCCCCCCTCTTCAAGACACCTAAAATATCAGCTTCCACATGAAAAATTTCCTTATATACCCTCAAAATAGAAAGGCTTTCTTGCTCTTAGTTCATATAGAACTTTGTTTTACATTTCTTCAATGAACTTATCATGCATCAGTGGATATTAATTATAATTATTTGTCTATGTGGGTAATCTGCCAGACCAGCCAATCAGTACCCATGTTCAAATTAAGACATTCAGGCAATGATTACATAGGACACTTACTATTTTAGAGTAAAGGAAATTTTATTGCCAAGAGTCACAGGAGAATATGCTGGTCAGCAGCACAGTTTCTGCAGACCTTAAACTAGAAACAAGATTAGTCCTATGCCATCTCAATTCTCAGATTACTGATCCCTATAAACTGTGAGTACATTGTGGTAGTCAGGACTGCTGCCCCACTGCTGAGTGACCCATGGTCAGACCATGAAAGGAAAATTGTGTAACCTATAAGAGTCAGGCAGAAAATTTCCTTGAAGCTGTGTGTGTCTTTGCCTTGCTCTCTCTGTGTCTTCCTTTTTCTCCCACCCTGACCCCACCCTTGGAGTCAATGTGATAGGGAAGTTCCCACGGGATGGAAAAGTATAGCCAAGCCTCATGACCTTGGCAAGGGATTTTATCACTTTCTTACAAGGTGATATCCTCCCCAGGATGACCTTGAAGAGAGTATTTTTAGAGGGAAGGCAGGGACTGAGAACGAGAAGTACGTGCCTGGCCTATCTCTCTGGGAGGAAGGCAGGAACTCAGTATGAATGGTACATGTTGGCCATGCTTGTGGTTATGGAATCCGTACAGGATGGGCCTATTGAACTAAGTTCACTGTTGTCCTTCATAGTCTGTGTCTCATTCCCTTAGTAAAATGTTAACTGCATACCTTATTCAAACACAGTAGGCACTTTATATATGTTTATTGGATTATATAAAATGGGATTCTCCTGGAAAGTTTATGATGATATTAAACTTGGACAGAAGGCAGTGTAAGTCTACTCTTAAGTACTAGTTGTTAGTAATTTAATATGATCTTCATCCTGAAATCTGAGCAGACCTGTACATAGATCAATTACTTTAATGAGCTATTATTGAAAAAACAAAATGTCAGTCAGCCTGCATTCTAGCATTCTTTTGCAGGACAACCGTCCTACTTTGAAGTAAACACAGCAGGAAGTCCTAAATAAAAGGCAATCATAGTTCTAAATGCCCATAGTGTCCAAAGATATGCCCTAATAAGATAGCATGCATCCTCAACTTCATCTGATATTAAGCTGTTTGAATTTGAGGGATTACTGGAAATGTGTTTCTAAGGGATTTAGAATTCAAATGGGCTTCCGAATTGTTTAATCCAACCTGATCATTTTTCACATAAGGAAACTAAGACCTACTGAGACTAAGTAATTGACCCAAGGTCCACAGGTAGGAAAAGGGAGAGATAATGTATAAATTTCAGTCTTTGACCTCTAGTCTGGCACTCTTTTCATTCTTATCATTAGTCATAGTCCAGATATTTAATTTTACATCTGAAATCAATAGCATGATAAACACAATGCTGCCTCTCTACAACAACTGGAGTATTTAAATACTGAAATATTGGCAGGGTCTCAGAATATCTTGTATAAGGAGCTCATAATAAAGACTCCAAAGAGTAATTCCAGAACTACATTTGACATAGGGTAAATTACTTTACCTCTCAAGCAAATTTCCTCAGTTGTAAAGTTGAAGAGATCTGTAAATTCTTTGATCCTAGGATTTAAAATGTACACAAATAAGAAACTTACTAGAAAAAAATATATATATTTCATAGAAATTGAAGGGGCACTTTCTAAAATAAGTACTATAGATAACTGCAAGGATAGGGTTCTGGATAACAGACTCTGCAGAACATAGGAAGCAGATGGTCTACATCATTTTCAGATCATATTCCATAAGCTAAACACTGCTAAGACTGAAGAACATTTCAGTGATACTCTGACTTCATATTTAGGACTGCAGATTCAGCTAAAGGAAGGTAAGACAAGGTAAGATAAAGCAACAAACATTTATTAGGCACTTACTATGTACCAAGCATGTTGATGGTTTCTGGGGATACAGATACAAAGAAAAAGATAGTCCCTACCCTTAATGAGTTTACAATCTAATAGAAGACAAAACACAAAAGGGAGCTTAAAGGAGAGGAGAGATGGGAAGGTAGCTGGAGGGAGTGGATGGTGTTGAAATTTAAAAAGAGGATAGAGGATAACTGGCTTGAGACCCTCTTCAAAATGGAGACTCCAAGGAAAAATTCATCAATGGGACAAGGGACCAGCATGGCAGAGAGAGGTTCTGGGAGGAGATCACAAAGACTGATGGATATGTCAGGATGAGTCTGCAGTGGAGGCTTGATATGGAAGTCCAGAAAGTCAGAAACACAGCATGAGGCAAATGAGGATTAACTGATCAGGGCCTTTCCTCATAATGGAGATTCCAGGATGAATTCATCAATGATAAAAGGAGCTAGAATCACAGAGATACTCTGAGAGACTTAAAATATTCAAAATCTAACAGACAGGATCTCAAGGACTATGACAGTATCTCACACTATCTGACCTCAGGGTTTTGGTTGTTTACAGAATCACAGAATTTATGATTCTCTAGGTACCTCAAAGGTCAATTTATTCCTCGTGAACAATCTCCTCTACAACATAAACAAACTGGTAGTGATCTAGCCATTGCTTCAATTTCTCTATAGATGAAGAATTACAGCCCTCTTTCACTTTTGAATGGTTCAAATTGTAAGAAATATTTCCTTACATTGGACCTAAATTTCCTTCTTAGTAGATTATACCCATTTGGTTTTCTCTTCATATAATAGAACAAATAAAATACTTAATATCTCTTTAATATGATAGTACTTTAAGTATTTGAAAATACTATTTCTCCCCAAAATCTTTTTTTGGGGCAGATATAAACACCCCTGGTTTTTTTTTAATCAATCTTTATATATCTTAAACTCTAGATCCCTTATCATCCTGTTTACCTTCCTATGAATGTTTCTTCTATTTACCAAACCTTTTCTAATGTTCTGGCTTACTCTCCTAGAGTAAGGCAGCTACATCTGCCCTCTAGGAGTTTTAGGTTCTTTGAGATTTGGTAGGCTTGCAGTTGTCTTTATTGTCATAATTGATCCCCTACCAGCTGGGTTCCCTCAACTTTTAGGGGCCAGTGAATAGTGCCCTGGTTCAATTTTACCAGTTAATATCAATTTGCTTTTACAAAGGGACATCTAATTATAAGATAAAATAAAAATGAAATATAGACAACCTTACCCTAACAGTCCCCCACCCCTCAATATCACAGGAAAAAATTTTCCACATAATATTGTGGGAGGCATAAACAGGTGAGACTACTACCTCTGGTGTCAGAGCTGCTGAGTCCTTCTCAGGACTGTTTTCTACCTTTGGTATTCACCTGTCACACATCTCTCACTTGTGGTTCCAAGAGTGGCCACAACCTGGTAAACCATTTTGGCAGACAGGCAAAACCAGGCTGAGGATGATTGAGGGGCCTCAAATCCATTGGTAAATTAGGGGGATGTCTACCCCAAATATGTGAAGACTTCCCCAGTGGAATAGCTGGATGTGAACAATTTGTTCCAATGGGACATTGAGACAGAAGAAGCAGGCATTGTGGAGCATATAAAGCTTGGTTAGACAATAAAGATACCAAGGCCATCTACTGCATCCTGAGTCATCACCAGTCATCTTGAGTTTTGTCTTAACACTGGATGTTGATGACTCTGGAAGAGAGAATGAGGCCGATGACTTCATGCAACTCTGCCTCCCTTAAATCCAATTTATGTGCTAGTTAAAAGACACCACCCATACCTCAAAGTCCTGTGGTAACATACAAGTGATAAAGCAGCTGGTTTTGTAGGTAGCAGGAGCTGTACTGGCAGTACAGGCCATAGGATTACCTTCTCACTGGATTGAAGCAACAGTAGGATTTGATAGCCCACTGGGTGTTTGAACAGCCTTTTCTTTCTTTCTTTGTTTAAAATTTAATGAATTAATTTGTTTTCAGTTTTCAACAATCACTTCTATAAGTATCAAATTTTCTCCACCACTCTCTTCCTTCTCTCCCTGAGCTGGCATGCAATCTTGTATGGACTGAACTGGCTTTTCTAAGAACCATACCACTTACCTCCTGATATAAGGAAAGAACTAGAAAAAGTGCCCCCAAAATTGTCTGCTTAGCTTAACCCTGACCCACTTACTTTGGTAGGCTGGAATCCTACCCTGCAGTCAAAACACCCAAAAAAATGTACAAAAACTTTTATGAATTCACCATAGCTACATGGGAATATGTACACACTTAGAGACAACATGAAAGCCAGTAGACATGAACAGCTCTTGTTGCAGGAGAACTCAGCAGATATCCCATCCAGACAACTGACCCTAGGGAAATTAGACTGGAAAATGAAGATCAGCTTATCAAAATCAGAACTAGATAAAAGTTGTTTTGTTTTGT
Organism: Bettongia penicillata ogilbyi; assembly: GCA_023548195.1. Classification (NCBI taxonomy): domain Eukaryota; kingdom Metazoa; phylum Chordata; class Mammalia; order Diprotodontia; family Potoroidae; genus Bettongia; species Bettongia penicillata. The sequence continues at coordinate 726,751 of JAJHZJ010000635.1, read as the reverse complement.
TTTCTGGAGTGGCCACAGTTATGGGGAGCACCATTAAGCTCCTGTAGGTTTTGCAATCAAAATAATCTAGTCAACAAGTTTATGTGCTTACCAAAGGAGTGAGCCAGAGGTTCATGACAATGTGATTGTCCCTTATAGGAAAGTGTCACTCCACCATCATCAGTGCCTATGTTCCTACCATGAGAGATCATGATGAGGTCAAAGAAAAGTTTTATGGAAACCTGGAGACCCTCATTATCAATGTGCCAAAAGAGGACAAGCTTGTAATTCTGGATGACTTTAATGCCAGAGTACACTCAGGCTTTCAGACATGGTAGGGAGTCCTTGAGAGGAATGGAATTGGAAACAGCATGAGCAATAGAAACTTACTACTTCTTATCACCAACAATGTCTTCCATTTACTTAAACACAATGAAACTTGATGGATTGTGGGGAATTGAGCAGCTGACAGTACACCCCAATCCCTCTGGAATCAGAGAACTATCTAGACAAAGAGTTCAAAAGAAAAGTAAATGACTGGGAAATGAGCAAAACCAGGAAAAAAATCAGACTATAGAATCTTACTTTGGTAACAAGAAAGACAGAAACATGAAAACAGAAGACAACAAAATCAAAACTCCTCCATCCAAAGCCTCCAAGAAAAATACGAATTGGTCTCAGGCCATGGAAGAATACAAAAAGGATTTTGAACATCAAGAGAAGTAGAGCAAAAATTGGGGAGAGAAATGAGAGTGTTGCAAGAAAATCATGAAAAACAAGTCAACTGCTTGCTAAAGGAGACCCAAAAAAATGCTGAATAACACTTTAAAATAGTAGACTAACCCAAATGACAAAAGAGATCCAAAAAGCCAGGAGGAGAAGAATGCCTTAAAAAGAAAAATTTGCCAGATGGAAAAGGAGGTCCAAAAGTCCACTGAAGAAAATAATTCCTTAAAGATTAGAATGGAGCAAATGAAAGCTAATGACTGTGAAAAATCAAGAAATTATAAAACAAAATCAAAGGGATGAAAAAATAGTGGACACTGTGAAATATCTCATTGCAAAAAGAATTGACCTAGAAAATAGATCCAGGAGAGATGATATAAAAATCCATGACCAGAAAAGAACCTAGACATCATCTTTCAAAAAATTATCAAGGAAAACTCCCCTGATATTCTAGAACCAGAAGGTAAAAAAAAAAAAAAAAAAAAATCCACTGATCTCCTGAAGGAGTTCCCTAAAGAAAAGCTCCCAGGAATATTGCAGCCAAATTTCAGAGCTCCCAGGTCAAGGAAAAAATATTGCAAGCAGGCAGAAAGAAACAATTTGTGTATTGTGGAAATCAGGATAACACAAGATCTAGCAGCTTCTACATTAAGGGATCACAGGGCTTGGAATATGATATTTCAGAGGCCAAAGAAATTAGGATTAAAACCAAGAATCACCTAACCAGCAAAAATGAGTATAATACTTCAGGGGAAAAAATAGTCATTCAATGAAATAGAGGACTTTCAAACATTGTTGATGAAAAGACCAGAACTGAATAAAATATTTGACTTTCAAACATAAGAATCAAGAGAAGCATGAAAAGGTAAGCAGAAAAAAGAAATCATAAGGGACTTACTAAAGTTGAACCTTTTAAATTCCTACATGGAAAGATAATATTTGTAACTCTTGAGAATTTTCTCAGTATTTGGGTAGTTGGAGGTATTATATACATATAGACAGAGGGCACAGGGTGAGTTGAATAGAAAGGGATGATATCTAAAAAAATGAAATTAAGGGGTGAAAGAGGAATACATTTGGAGGAGAAAGGGAGAAATAGAATGGGGCAAATTATTTCTCACATAAAAGAGGTAAGAAAAAGCTTTCTCAAGGGAAGGGAATGGGGGGAGGTGAGGACAAAGTGAAGCTTACTCTTATCATGTTTGGCTTAAGGAGGGAGTAACCTGCACACTCAATTTGCTGTGAAAATCTATCTTGCACTACAGGAAAGTAGGGGAGAAAGGGATAAGCAGGGTGTGGGGGGATCGTAGAAGGGAGGGCAAATGGAAGAAGGGGGTAATTAGAAGTAAACACTTTTGAGGAGGGATAGAGTCAAAAGAGAGAATAGAATGAATGGGGGCAGGATAGGATGGAGGGAAATGTAGTTAGTCTTCTACAACATGACTGTTATGGAAGTCTTTTGCATAACTACACATATATAACATATATTGAATTGCTTACCTTCTCAGTGGGGATGGTAGGGAGGGAGGGAGGTAGGGAGAGAAGTTGGAACTCAAAGTTTTAAAAAAGAATGTTAAACATTGTTTTTACATGCCACTGGGAAATAAGATATATTGGTAATAGGGTATAGGAATATATCTTGCCCTACAAGAAAATAAAGGAGATGGGGATAAGAGAAGAAAGGGATATGATAAAAAGGAGGGAAGATTGAAGGAAGGGGTAATCAGAATACACACTGTCTTGGGGTGGATGGAAGGAAGAGATGGGGAGAAAATTAGGAACTCAAAATCTTATGGAAATTAATGTTGAAAACTAAAAATAAATAAATAAAAATTTAAAATACTATAAAAAAAGAAACAATAAAGCAAACTTCAAAAGAAAAAAATATGACATTGGTCCTACCAAGTCATAGGTCTAATAACAATGCATTATTATGTATCCAGCAATGACCACTCCCGTATTTTGTCATCCATTTCCATTTACTATGAAGTAAAACCTCAATATTGTCTTGATTTGTATTTCTTTTATTATTAGTGATCTAGACTATTCTTTAATATGTTTGTTAATAATTTGCAATTCTTTTGAAAAATGTATGTTCATATACTTTTAAAAGTTACCCACTGGGATTAACTCTAAGTCATATATTTCTGTTAGAACTCTCTCTGCCTTGGATATCAGATTCTTATTAGAGATCTTTGATACAAAATTTCCCCACTGTCAGTCATTTCTCTTTCAATCCTAGCTGCATTACTTTTGTTTATTCAAAAGACTGTAGATTTCTTTCAATTACAATTATCACATATATATATATGTATATATGTATACATACATACATATTTAAATTTAAGATACCACATTTTTATTGGTACATGTAATAATACTCGTCTTTTTGAAATTGCATTAATGTAAAACTATGTATCCTTTTTATTTTTAAATATCTGTTAGTTCTGTTGAAAATTTCCCTTGAAAGGACATTACCAGGTAAAATTATAGACAGAACACTGGACTTGGAGTAAAAAAGGACTTAGTTAAAATCTGGCTCCAGACACTTAATAATTGTGCCACCCTGGGCAAGTCACTTAACTTGTCTATATTTTAGTTTTCTCATCTGAAAAATGGAAATAATAATAATACCTGTACCCCAGAGTTCTTGTGAGGATGAAATGAGATAAATTTAAATCTCTTTACAAACTTTGAAGTGCCATACAAATGCCATTATTAATATCATTATTGTTAATTGTTATTGTCAATCAACCTGTAAAGCAATATGTCCTCTTATATTCCTTTATTATTTTTTTTGGTTTAAATAGTATTTTATTTTTTCCCCAATTATGCATCAAGAAAATGTTTAGCATTCATTTTTGCAAGATTTTGAATTCCAAATTTTTCTCCTTCCCCTCTTCTGAAAATGGTAGGCAGTTTGATATAGTTTATATATGTTCTCTCACGTAAAACACGTTTCTATATTTTTCACAGTTGTGGAAGAAACATATCAAAAGAGGAAAAAAAACTACAAGAAAGAATGAAGTGAAAAAATATGCTTCAATCTGCATTTGGAGTCCATCAGTTCTTTACCTGGATGTGAGTAGCATTTTCCTTCTTGAATCTTTTGTACTTATGCAGGATTGTTGTGTTGCTGAGTCATTCAAAGTAGATCATCACACAATTTTGCTGATATACTGTAAAATATTTTTCTGATTCTTCTCATTTCACTTTGCATCAGTTTATATGAGTCTTTCCATATTTTTCTGAAATCCACCTGTTCATTATTTTTTATTGCACAACAGTATTCCATTGTGTTCATATACCACAGCTTGTTCAGCCATTCCCCAATTGATGGACATCACCTCAATTTCCAATATTTTGCCACCATGAATAATGATGCTATATTTTTGCACATGTAGATCCTTTTCCCTTTCAAATGATCTCTTTGGGATATAGACCTGGTAGTGAGATAATTCACCCCATTCTACCTCTCCCTTCCTCCTGTACTCATTGTACTCCTCTTTCTCATCCCTTAACATTTTTAATGTCATTCCCTGAAATTCACCTTATAACTGTACTCTCCGTCTATGTATATTCCTTCTATACGTACTATTAGTGACACCATTTTTAAGAGTTACAAGTTATCATCTTCCTGTGTAGGGATATAAAGTTTTGCTCCATTGAATCTTTCATGTTTTCTTTTCCCTTTTTACCTATTTATACTTCTCTTGGGTCCTGATATTGGAAGTCAAATTTTTGGCTTAGTTTTGGTCTCCTTATGAAGGCTTGAAATCCTTCTATTTTGTTAAATGACCATTTTTTTCCCTTGAGGTATTATATTTAGTTTTTCCAGGTAAGTGATTCTTGGTTGTAGTCCTAACTCCTTTGTCCTCTGGCATATCATGTTCCATGAACATTAATCCTTTAATGAATCAACTGTCAAGTCCTGTGTGATCCTCACTGTGACTCCCCAATATTTGAATTGTTTCTTTCTGGCCACTTGTAGTACTTTTTCCTTTGACCTGATAGTCCTGAAATTTGACTATAATGTTCCTTGAGTTTTTATTTAGGGATTTCTTTCCTGAAGTGATTGGCAGATTCTTTCAATGCCTATTTTGCCCTCTGGTTTCAGGATATCAGGCAATTTTCCTCAGTAATTTCTTTAAAGATGCTGTGCAGGTCCTCCTTTTGATTATGGCTTCCATGTAGCCCAATGATTCTGATGTTGTCTCTCCTGAATCTATTTTTCAGATCAGTTGCTTTTCCCATGAGGTATTTTACCTTTTTTTCCATTTCTTCGTTCTTTTGAATGTGTTTAATTGATTCATGATGTCTCTTAGCATCATTAGCTTCCACTTGCCCAATTCTGACTTTTAAGGTGTTGTTTTCCTCAGTTAACCTTTGTAATTTCTTTTCCATTTGGCTAATTGTACTTTTTAAGGAGTTGTTTTCTTCAGTTGATTTTTTTATCTCCTTTTCCATTTGGCCAATTATGCTTTTAAAACAGTTTTCCAAACTGTTTAGTTTTTTTTCAGAATTCCTTTGCATCACTCTCATTTCTTTTCCCAATTTCTCTTCTACCTCTCTTGTGTGATTTTAAAGTTCCTTTTTGAGCTCTTCCATAAGCTCTTTTCAGACTTGAGACCACATTCTCATTTTCTTTGAGACTTTGCCCATAGGTGTTTTCACATTGTTGTCCTTTTCTAAGTTTGCATCTTGGTCATCACAGTAACTTTCATGGTCAGATTCTTTTTTGTTGTTTTTTTACTTATCTCTTTTTGGTCTTTTTACTTTTAAATTTGATCTCTGCTCCAAGGGTGGAAGGGGTACTGTCACAGGCTTCTTTTATCGGGTACTCCAGGTTTTGGCTATTTACTTGGTGCTGTGCTGATGTTGCCCTGAGGCCCATGGGGAACCCTCATGTCTAGTGCTGTATTGAAAGGGTAGCGTACTGGCATGTACTGAGGTGAGGTTTAATGGGGTGTATCTGCATTTCCCTGTGACTATGCTGAAGATGCCTGTTTGCCTAGCTCTATGCTAAAAAGGGAGAGGGAACTCAGGCTGGTGGTTGCCTGTTTGCTTAGGCACCTGTAGGTTTGGTGGCTGGGCCTGGCCCTTAGAGGATGCCTGATTGTCCAGGGCTACACTGAAACACATGGTGGTTCTCAGAAATGGAGTCTGTCAGTTCCCTGGTTATGCTAAGGCATGTGGGGGGTCCTGATGTTGGCATTTGCCTGCTTTACCACACTGGAGTCAGCATCTCCTGCTGGTTGGCTGAAGCAAGGCTTGCTGGGTTGCTTCTTGTCCTGGACTATGCTCCCCTTTCACCCAAGTGGGAAGGACCTTTCTTGCTAATCCTCCAAGCTTCTTGGGCTAAAAGATTGTTTCTTCTTCTCTTTTTTCTGAATCTACTGTTCCAAGATTTGTTTAAAGGCTCTATTTTAAGGTTTTTTGGAGGAGGGTACAGAAATATAGAGTTATCATTTATTCCACTATCTTGGTCACAGAAGTCCTTATATCTGTTTAAACAAAATATCATATACATATGTAAATAGTTATCTTTAACTATATCTGTAGTTTCATTTACTTGCATTGAGAAAAGTATAGATTTTAGTTTCTCATGTAATTAATTGAAAAGATCTTCAGAAATATGAACTCTTATACCCATTGTATTACCTACAAGTGGAACTATCCAAAGCTGTTTTGTATATGATCAGCTAAGCACATATCACACCAATTGTTGCAAGTTGCATTAATGTTTCTCCTATAATATATAAACCCCTATAATATGGGGTTTTTTACAGTTAAGAATTCTTTAGTGAATTTATACTGTCCTACCAATCCTCTTACTAAACCTGCTTATTAAAAACATCTAGTTTTCTCTGGAAATTTCTCTGGAAAACCTATATTACATATGCATATATATATGAGGCTATTTATTAATACCTTCAGGTAAAGCATTCATACAAAGCAAACTAGCAGTCTTTCTTTTTCACAGATTACACTCTTTGTGAATGGCAATGATAAATGTGTATTACATTGTCTGAATTTTCCAGAGAACCATATTTCCTTTCCTGAAGCTGTCTTTGTAGTTTATTATGCAATAGATTTTCTGTTTAAATTGGTTCTGCACATATCCCATCACAAAGACATATCATTTCTTTTGGTTCTGAGTCAAAACTGCATTGTCCCAAAGCTATAAAAACCCAATGTAGATGGAAGTGCCAGTGTCTCTTTCAGCCCTCACCCCCAATCCCTCTTTTTAGGTTGGACAAATCCTTACTCCAGATCCTTCTTGATCACAATTGTTTTGAAAGGAGAAGTCAGACAACTAAAGGGAAAGTAGGGAGAGTTGGGAAAGAAATGGACAAGAATGAAAGGATAGTGAAATTCCAAAGTACATACTAAAACATGATTAGAGAAAGCTGGAAAATATTGTCTGCTAGGTTTATATGAGTCAGCATGTATCTCCACATTCAAAAATAGGAGTCAATCCTGCTGAATTCTAAGAGAATGACAAATCATGAATTATCATGACCATTTCTATCCAGAAGACTCTGATGATTTAGTCAGGGCCAGGGAGGGGGGGAAGAATATCTTGAGTTTTTCACTATTACTAGATAATTTTCTCTAATTTTACTATAACTAATCATTGCCTAGGAATTATGGAGCTAGGCCCAGGTGAATTCTTGCTTCTGTGACTGTAGTCATATGACTGTTGTCACTCAAGTAGAAATGTCTTGATGTGGCATTTACACTTCAGTAATTCTGGAAACACTCCTTCCACTGTGGCTTTGTAATAATAGAACCCTTTGAAGCTGGTTAACTCTCTTTGGACCTCACTATACCTGCTGAAGAAGAGTCACTGAATACCTACTAACATAACACAAAAACAATTCTGGAAAGTTTAGCTCCTTGCTAGTTTTTTTTTTTTTTTACCTCGGGGCAAAGGAGATTATGGTCATTTATCAGAGGGAACTGGTGCAATTCAGTAATGATTTTGTCTTTGAGTTCTTTAGTATTTCATACCCATGTAGTTTCCATGGTTCAATTTTACCTCCAGTGGGCCTCTGACTAATGTGTGTATGTGAGTTTGAATGAGTCTGAAAACAAGGCAGTTTTTGAGAGATCTTGCATATAAAAAGGGGAGAGAATATACATTCAAGGGCTCAATAACATCTGCAAGAAATTATGTCTACAAGATCATGAATATGTGAGAATGAGATTTTGTTTGCAAAATACATCAAAAGTATGGATGTAGAGATACTGATGAGTCCAAGAAAGTCAGTATTTGAGAGGGAAAATACAATTTTGAAGAATAGACATGTTTTATATATTGATGGCATGTGTGTATAATCATGTGAAAGAACAGAAAAGGAAGAAGTGGAGATTAAAAAATGGGAACGGTAGGAGAGAGGCAAATATAAAGGAATATGAAGAGATTCTATTTGTGTCATAGAAAACCAACTGATGTGCTCATGCAATGCTGTTGTTTCACATAATTGTGAAATGGAGATGATAAGAGCATCTACCTTTTAGAGTTGTTATGAGGAATAAATGAAATAACCATAAAGTTATGCTATTAGTTAATATTGTTATGTTAGTGATTATTAAGGAAGTATTTCTCTCTTTTTTATGAGATGCATTTTCCCACCTGTTGCAGATCAAGATTTTATAGCATTTTGGGCATAGTTTGTTCTCCAGAATAACTAGACTAGGTCACAACTTCACCAATAGTGTATTAGTGTCCCAATTTGTCTACATCCCCTCCAGCATTTGTCATTTGCCTTTTCTGTCAAGTTTGTCATTCTGATAGGTATAAGTTGCTATCTCAGAGTTGTTTTAGTTTGTATTTCTCTAATCAGTAGTAATTTAGAATATATTTTTTCATGGGACTATTGGTCACATTGATTTTCTTTTCTCTTGAAAACTCCCTGTTCATTTACTTTGATAATTTGTCAACTGTGGAATGGCTCTTATTTTTATAAATTTGGCTAAGTTTCTTATATTTGAGAAATGAGGTCTTTGTCAGAGAAACTTGCTGTAGAATTTTTCCCTCGATTTCCTCTTTTAGTTCTAATCTTGGCTGCACTTGCTTTGTCTGTGCAAAAGGTTTTTAATTTCATGTAATCAAAATTATCTAGCTTACTTCCTATGGCACTCTGTCCCTTGTTTTGATCTTAAACTCTTTCCTTATTCATACATCTGACAAGCATATTTTTTCATGTTCCTCAAATTTGTGTATGACATCACCCATTATGTGCAAATCATTTAACCATTTCTACCTCTTCTTGATATTTAGTGTGATATGTTGGTCTGTGCTTAGTTTCTGCCACACTGCTTTCCAGTTTTCCCCACAATTTTTGTCAAATGTTGAGTTCTTACCTCCAAAACTTGAATTTTTGAGTTTAACAAACACTAGATTACTATGATCATTTACTACTGTGTACTGTGTACCTAACTTATTCCACTGGCCCACCACTCCATTTCTTAGCCAGTACTAGATTGTTTTGATGATTATCACTTTATAACAACGATGGAAATCTGGAACTGCTAGGCTTCCTTCCTTCACATTTTTATTCATTTATTCCCTTGATATTTTTGACTTTTTCTTCCAGATGAAATGTTATAATTTTTCCTAGCTCTATAAAAGTAATTCTTTGGTAGTTTGATTGGTATGGCACTGATTAAATAAACTTAGAGTCGTCACTTTCATTATATTGGCTCAGCCTATCCATGAGCAATTAATATTTCTCTAATTGTTTAGATCTTTATCTGGATGGAAAGTGGTTCGTAATTGTTTTTATATAATTTCTAAGTTTATCTTAGTAGGCAGGCCCTGAAGTATTATATATTGTCAGAAGTTATTTTATATGGAATTCCTATATCCATCTCTTACTGCTGTGTTTTGATGGCAGAATATAAAGATACTGATGATTTATAGGGGCTTATTTTATATCCTGCAAATGCTGATATTGTTAATTGTTTCAACTATCATTTTAATTGATTCTCTAGGATTCTTTAAATATACCATCATATCATCTGTGAAGAATGATAGTTCTATTTTTCCACTGAAGAGACAAGAATAATTTTTTAAAATTATGAATACCTTTGTTTTTTCTGTCATTTACATTTCCTGTAATATATCCCTTCCAGTCCTCTCCCAGAGAATTATACCCTTACAATGAAGAATTTTAAAAAGAGAGAAAGGAAATGAAGCTGAGCATAACTAACAAACATGGGAAAAGTGTTACATTATATTTAGTCCTTCCTCTCTGGCATGCAATAAGATAAAGCAACTTTTCATATGCTTCCTTTGTGGCTAAACTTGGCTACTAAAACTTTATAGCACTCCATTTCAATTGTCTACATTGGTGTACTCATTATGTACAGAGATTTTCTAGTTCTTCTTAGGTCACTTTGCATCAGTTCTTGTATACATTTTCATGCTCCTCTGCATTCATCATATTTGTTATTCATTACAGCAAAATATTCTTCCATTGCAATTATGTATAATTTGCTTAGCATTTCCTTGAATTGGTGGGCATCTCTGTCTTTTGTTCCCAGCTCTTTGACACCACAAAAAAAGTGTGTGATACAAAAGCCAGTTTTTACAAAAGAATCAGGAAAACTTGGGTTTGGATTCTGCCCATGACACATACTTAACTTCTTAGTGCTTTAGACAACACTGTCTTCAGTATAAGTTACAGACTAGACTAGTTGCCCAACTCCATTAGTAGAGGAAATTAGTTCCCTACACCAATAATATCATAGGTTTGGCCAAAAACAAAACAAAAATTCTTTGCTCATATTCCTTAGCTCCAAATACTTCAGTAACTTCCTATGGTCTATTGAATAAAGTACAAAGTTGTTTCTTTCTTTCTTTCTTTTTTGGCCTGGTATTCAAGACCTTCTATGCATTTTATCTTTAAAGATATTCCTTCTATCCCCCACCCCCAACTCTGCTTGCTGAAATCCTGCTTATCCCTTAAGACTGAGATTCAAAGCCAGCTTGATTTGGAAGTCTTCCTTGACACAAATAACTGGAAATAATATTTTCTTTTCTTGACCTTGTATAATGCTTTCACCTTTTAAGTACTTACCATGATCTCATTTGTGTTCCATTTATTTGTCTATCAGTGGTATTTCTTGACCAGATTATAGTTTCCATGAAAAAAAAAATGGAATAGAATCCATAAACCCACTTCCAAATGGCCTTGTCATGTGTAATGTAGATTTCATCTTTCAAAAAATATGGTCCAACTCCAGTAGAATCTCAACTTGTCTCCAGGATCTTTGTAGACTCCCTGAAGAATATAAGGCAATATAAGGTTCATTGCATAGAGTCTAACTTCAACAAAATGGACCAGTCAGTAAACACACAGCTCTCAAAACTTTTTATATGGTCCTTTGCACTTTTGGCAGAATATTAGTGGTTATATCCAAATCTATGAATATTATGCCCAGGCCAAGGTCCCTTAGAAATGCCAAACTGATTTGTTCCAAACCCCTACTGATAACATTTTTAATTTATTTAATTAAATTAATTAAATTTATTTTTAATTTAATTAATGTTTAATGAATTTTGATTGATTATTGATGAATTCTAACATGTCTGAACTCTATTTCCTTCTTTTCTAAATTAATTTAAATAAATTTATTTTAAAAAATTAATTTTTAATTAAATAATTTTATTTTTAATTATTAATTAATTAAATTAAATTAAATATTAATTATAAATTAAATAAATAAATTTGATTAAACATTGAACATTTTCAGGTTCACAGAAAAGTGTAGTTTTAATTTATATCACAGTCCTCCTTCAATGACTTAAAATCGTGACCATCCTTGACATTGTCACCACCATAACCATGATGACCCATTTCCAGTCCTGCTATATAAATCTCCCAACAGTTACTGAGGGATACCATTTGTTCCTTCCAGAAAATCTCTCCACTGCCCCTTATTTCTGACCAAGATCAGATAGTCAGAACACTGTCTGAGGGACAAAAAAAGGTAACGATTATGCCTTTAAACAATATCTTCCAGACTAAATATCATATCATCAGGATAATTGACATCCTTCTGCCTGCTGCCAAATTATTTTCTAATAATTCAATTTATTCAATTCAAATATTAATGTAATTAAAGGAACTAGCATTTGTAAACGGATAATATCTATGAGGTTCTTTGCATATATTATCTTCTTTTAGTCCCTTTCCCTATAGTTACAGTTTTCACCCATAGATTTAACCAAAACCAACTGACAATCATCTTGGGGAACTGGAGACTGAAAGTGACCAAAACTGCGTAACAGTGAGGCATGTACTGATGTCTAGGAGTAAGCACTTGCAAAAAGAATCAGGTTTTTCTCCAACCAACACCTTCTGTTCTAACTGGTGCTCCAAAACATTGACAGATTGACAGTTGACTTGCTTCTGATCTTTCAGGGAATGAACCATGGTGCCTTCTCACCTGAAACTGCTAGATTCGTGCAGAATCAGGCCTATGTGTTCCTTCCTACTTCAAACACTTTTAACCTGTATCTTCTCCAAACTTTTACCTCATACCCCTCTTTCCATTTCTTGTTCCAATTTGGAGGCTAACATTCCATTTCAAGGAAGAAAATATCAATTTTGTTACAGTGGGATGTTTTCTAAATCAAGAGTAATGCTTTGGCTCTTATGAACAGAAGCATTTTTTTTGAGCCTATGATTTAGAATTATTAGTGTTTGGATTTTTTGATAACACATTTTCTCAAATCATATACATGCAATATACTATTGTTATTACTACTAGAGTCCTTGGTTTTTCTACCTGGCTGCACTCCTTTGACTATACTTCATCACGCACCAATGTCATGTACATTTCCTCCCTTCCCCATCCTGCTTTATAGCTTCCTTTTATTCAATGTCTTCTTCCACTGGACTGTAAGCTCCTTGAAGGAATGGACAATATTTTTGCTATCATAATTTTATTCCAGGTGCTCAGCACAGTGCCTGACACAGTGTTTACTGACTGATTGACCGAAGAGTAACATATTGTACTTTATCATGTTCACAGAACTTTCCATACATAATATCATCATTTAATCTTCTCTAAAACCCTGTGAGGTAAAGACTAAAATCGATACTATTCTCATTTTACAGATGAAGAAACTAGAGTTCAAACATGTTAGAATTCATCAATAATCAATCAACATTCATTAAACATTTACTACATGTCAAACATGTAATTAATTAATCTAGGGATTAAAAAAGAAAACTTGAAAGCAGTTCCTGATCTAGAATTTTATATTCTAAGGCATAATTATGTGTGTGTGTGCGTGTGCATATATATATATATATATATATATGAAGAGAACTTCAGTTCAGAAGGTGATGAAATAATTGTATGTTCGTTCATACTGGAGTGGCAGATACTTCTATCACATCTATCTCAGTCAAAGGGGAAATCAATTGATAGGGAAGTGTATGTGAGGAGGATTTTGTTATCCTTTTAGAGTTTAGCTTCTCAGGTTCTATGGCCATGGGAATGTCTAGTTTCCAGGTGTTTGATAATAATTCCCAAAATAGTTCCAAGGATTCTAGATAGTAGTTCTTAGAATCATAATGACAGACAGTCCTACTGAAGCTGCACCATGAGATATGGGAATGACATAATTGATGTTTACTACGCTTGTGCAGACGATGATACTGCTAAAGTTAACTTGTGAGCTTAATGTTGGTAAGACGCCTTCTTTGTGTGATTGCCCTGTAAAAGCAAGTGACCATTGGTCAGTGAAGAAGAGAGAAGGAAAAAGCATGGGGAGTCTTGTGTGTCTCAGCTGGCCCTCATTGAGACTTGAGGGGATTTAGGGAAGGCACAAGTATATCTGTCTCCATTGACCCCATTGAGACATAGGAGTGTTTTCCCTCTCTTCTTCCCTGCCCCTGCAAGAAGTGCGATTAGGGAATACTGTAGGAGCTGGTTCTCCCAGCAACCATTTGAGAAGACTAGACCAGAATAAAGCCGATTATGAACCCCTCTGAAGCTGTCTGCCTGTCTGATCAGATCAAGAGTGAACTTGTTAGAGGCTGGAGACCTAAAATTCCAGTGCCTCCTGTGTGTATTTGTGAAACAGGAAGGGACAAACTCAAAATCTAATGTCATCACTGTAGGAAAAGAACAGATTTCATCAATACAATAATCAGCAACCTAAGTCATCAAAGAAATTAGAGTCACATTTTCAGGATAAGCTATCTAGAAATTTAGACTTTCAGCATAAGTGTCAGAACTATTAAGACATTGACTAGATTTCTATCTACATATCACACACTGGGTTGAGAAGAAAGTTGACGAGCTTACTCATATAGACAAACATAATTCTCTAATCGTCTTTATGTGATATTTTATGGAAATATATTTTTTCTGTTTTATGTCATTAATTACTATTATCAGAATATGTAGGTATTTCAGAATGTTGTTATACATACATTTATATAATGTTCTTTATATACTAATATTATCCCTTTATATACATATATATATTGTTCAATGAATATCATTGTTGCACTTGTATATACATGATTTTACATGTGAATTATACATTTGATTGTTTTCATGACATAATTATATATGGATTAGATAGAGTTTCATGAATGAGAATGTTTACTTTTACTATACATTATTTACATGTATCTTGCCTTGAATGATAAATTTTTTTGTATTTGACTAATATAAAATGTTTTGATTGTGCAAAAATATTTGACTTTTTGATTATGTTCTGTTTGCACAATCACTTCTAACCTAAATTTTTAATATGCAGAGTACTACAAATATTAATTGGGAGAGGATGTGACACATTGCCCCTGTTCTATGTTAAAACTGCTTTAGATGCTCAAAGATAATAGAGGAATGACTTTGACCCTCTGGAGAATGATGAAGCCGGGAAGAGTACAACTAGCAAAGATGAAGTTTTACCCAATAGTTGATGCATTGTGTAGACTGTTTATTAAAGAAACTAAGGTCATCAAGACTTGTGGGTAAATGTTATATGAATTGTTCCGGGCCCATTATGATCTTTACTAATGTTCTTCCCTGTGAGTTTTCTGTTAAGTATGTGCCCATTAACTCTGTGTATATGAGTGAGAAAGTGTGTGCCAGTTTGGTGGGCAGAATATTTTATTATTATTATTTTTAGGTTTTCTTTCTTCTGATTAAATGTTATACTTATTTCTCCTTTTGCTTGCTGTTGAGTGAATATTACAACTACTATTGTTTTTGCCTTCTCATTTAGTAACTTTCCAGTTTAAAAATGATTGCTGTTAAGAATCAAAAAAAGCATGAAAAGGTAAATAGGAATGAGAACTCATAAAGGACTTTCTAAAGCTGAACTGTTTACATTCCTACATGGAAAGATAATATATGTAACTCTTGAGATTTTTCTCAGTATTTGGATAGGTGGAAGGATTATACAAACACACACACACACATATAGACGGAGAGCACAGGTTGACTTGAATCAGAAGGAATGATATCTATAAAAAATAAAAATAAGGGGTGATAAAGGAATATAATGGGAGGAGAAAAGAAGAAATGGAATGGGGCAAACTATCACTCATAAAAAAGATAAGAAAAATCTTTTTCAATGGAGGAGAAAAGGCAGGAGATGAGAGGGGAAAGTGAAGCTTACTGTAGTTACATATGGCTTAAGGAGGGAATAACATGCTCACTCAATTTGGTATGCAAACTTAGCTTACACTACAGGAAAGTAGGGGAGAAGGGTACAAATGAGGTGAGGGGGATAATAGAAGGGAGGACAAATGGGAGAAGGGAATAATTAGAAGTAAACACTTTGGGGAAGGGATGAGGTCAAATGAGATAATAGGATAAATGAGGGACAGGATAGGGTAGAGGGAAATATAGTTAGTCTTATACAACATGGCTATTATGGAAGTCTTGTGCAAAATCACACTATATAGCCTGTATTGAATTGCTTGCTTTCTCAGTGGGGATGGGTGGGGAGGGAGGAAGGGAGAGTATTAGAAAGGAACGTTGAGAATTGTTATCGCATATAACTGAGAAATGAGAAATATAGGTAATGGGGTATAGAAATCTATCTTGCCCTTCAAGAGAAAAGAGAAGGTAGGGATAAGGGAAGGGTAGGGTGTGAGAGAAGGGAGGGCACACTGAGGGAAGGAGCAATCAGAATGCAAGGTGTTATGGGGTAGGGGGAGGGGAGAAATAGGAAGAAAAGTTGGAACTCAAAATTTTGTGGAAATGAATGTTGAAATCTAAAAATAAATAAATAAAACTGTAAAAAATAAAAAATTTCCAACAACAGAAAAAAAATGATTGGTGTTATTGTGATGAATTTCATGTAAATGGAAAGCCCATCAGTGATGAATAGTAGGAGTCTATGTTCTTCACCAGAGTTAGTCTTAGAACTATGAGAGTGAGTTGGAGCATTATAGTGATGGCCGTGGTTGGCCTCCCACTGGGAAAACTCCTCAGAGTTCTCAGAAGGTCAGTTAGGATATTACATGAGGCTCTCCACTGAGTCTACATATCTATAAAGGAAATGAAAAGTGACTTTAGAGAGGGAGACAGCAGCATCTGGGTTCCTGAAGAGAAGGTGAGTCTTAAAAAGAATCACAAAGTATAAGACATAGAAGTGAAGGGGAAGTTAATTTCATGCATGGGGGACAGCCAGGTGTAAACTCAGAGACAAAAGATTCAGTGTTGTGTGTGAGGATCAGCATGGTGGCAAGTATGACTGAATCATGGTGTGTATACAGGAGTACAGTGTGTCGAATGGAAAGGTAGACCAGGGCCAAGTTGTGAATTACCTCCTGATTTTACCACTATATATTTGCCTTCTCCCTCCACAGCTGTAGACCTCTTTCCCCTCCTCCCACACCCCAGAAGAGTTCCTTTTTTTCATTCTTTTCATTTTTCTTTCTCCAGACAATCATCATGCCCTTATCTGCCACCTTCTACTCCCTCCCCCCCACTCCCAATTCAGCTCCCTTTCAAAGTATGTACTTAAATAGATGGTTAGAGAAGGCAGGTAAATATTATGTGCCATGTTTTTATACTTTATCATTTGACTACATAGTCAACCATAGGAGTTAGCCTTGTTGAATTACCAAGAAAATAGCATATCAAGAATTAGCAGGACCATTTCTACCCATATGTTTTTAAGGACTTAGTAGACAAAAAAAAATTCTGAGTTTTTTTTTTACTAATTTTTTCTGTTTTTCACTAATTTTTACCATAAACTCATCATTCGAAAAGAATCACGGAGCTAGGCCAAAGTGAATTCCTGCCACCATAATTGTTGATGCCACCATAATAAAATCTTCTTACCAAAGTAGAGGTGTCCTCGTGTGACATCTTCTGTTTTATCACTGGAAAAATTCCTTCCATTGCGGCTTGACTGCAAAACAACCATTAGAAGTTATTTCTTCTAGAGACACATATCTTTGATCTTTTGGCCAAGTATCTTTACACCTCAACAGCACAATGAAATAGAGGAAGCAATAACTTCTAGTCACTCTAACTGCTGAAGGGGAGCCTCTAGGCATTTTATATCTACTCATATGACACACAAATAAGTGAAAACAAGTGAAAAGTTTCACACCTTTTTTGTTCTTTCAAGTAAGGAGGAGGAAGATGATGGTTATGTTGTATATATATGCTGGAGGAAACTAATGCAATTCAGTTTTTTTCCTTTTGAATTCCTTCAATTTTCATACACTTTCAGGTTCAATAATTCAGTTTTACCTCCAGTGGTAGTACTGTGTGTAAGTACAGAGTACTGTGTGTAAGCTTAACTAAGTCTGAAAATAAAGACATTTTTGAGAGATCTTGCTTATGAAATGAGAAGAGATTATATGGTCAAAGAAATGATAGCATCTATTAGAAATTATGGCTGTGAGATCATGAATATGTGAGAGTGAGATTTTGTGTGCAAGATAGTATGAGCAAGAGGGGTATTGATGAGTTCAAGAAAGTCAGTGTTTAAGAGCTTGAGTACAATTTTGAAGAATAATTATGCTTCAAACATTGATGACATATGTGTGCAACTGTGTGAAAGAACAAAAGAAGAAGCTAGGAGAGAGGTAAGAAAAGGGGATGATAGGGAAGAGGCAAATATGAAGAGATCCTATTTATGTCATAGACAACTGGTTGACCTGTTTCTATACTGTTGTTTAATATACGAGGCATGAAGTTGAAAAAAATGGTCGCCAGTGAAGCATAACCAATATACCAGAACTCAAGTTGGCCTTTTCATAACATAAATGCCTCGAGTTAGACATGTAAATGGAATAGAGGACTGAAAAACAGCACAAAGGTCAACTGTAAGATGAAATCAAATACCACTGAGCAAGAAGAGTACAAGGAATGAGATAAATATATTGTGAAGAATAACTGCAAAAATTACAACAGAGTCATGGAAGGGGGTAATCTGGGAATGGCTGAAGACAACCTGGAAGCGTGATCAATGATCAGAGTGAACCAAGGTCCCGCTCAAGGTGAGGAAGCTCTTTCTGAGACACAAGGTTTCTCTAGTCCAAGGAAAGAGGAGGCATGTCACAGGGAGTTTTGACAACTGTTGTCATCACACTTGGAGAGTGGAGGCAGGCAGAGGAAGAAGCTTGTTCATAGAGTTACCTCTAAATTTCCCACACCGGGACAAAGTCAAAGTGGCTCTAGTTTAGGTTCTGTCCATATCTATGTTCTGGGCAGTTTTAAGAGTGACCAAATGTCCAACCAAGTTAGGAGACATCCAGACTATCAGCTGTGGAAGAGAAATGATGCCCTGGAATACAATATATTTGATTTGGGGGAGAAAAGAGCATCAATTCAGTGCAATGAACATTTATTTGGTGTAGTAGGCTAAAGCCAGCACCCTCTTAGCTTAAGTATGATGAAAGAAAATTTGATATTCTAAAGCCATTGAGCAATTTACAAAGAAGGAAGTTAATTTTCCCTAACACAGTAAGGATCCTAGATCAGTGTTTAACATACTAATTCTCTAATGAGATGAAACAGTAGCTTCCTGATACAGCTTCTTTTACCTAGCACAGCTTTCTCTCCACACACAAACTGATACATCTTTCTTTGGCCCCAGTTCCCCTAGCAGCCTTAATGTGACTCTGTCTTGATACATATCTGATAAGTCAGTCACCAGGATATAGAGATTTATGTGATCTGGAGCACCCACCAAGACTGAGAAGCCTAGAACCTTGTGGCTTCAGCAATTTATTAGCCAGAGGCCAGGAATCTACTTGGAGGTGGGGAATCTACCCCAGGGAAACTGGCGGGAGAACTGGGGCCAAATAAAGTTGTGCAAGTTTGTGTGTGGAGAGAAACCTGTGTCGGGGAAGAGAAGCTGTATCAGGAGGCTACTGTCCTATCACATTAGGGAACTAGATCTAGGATCTGGAGACAAAAATGTTAATAAGACTTGCTCACTGTCTTAATGAATTTCATATATAGGAGAAGCAGATGGATAAATAGAGAGAGATAGAGATAAATAGATCAATAAATAGATATAGACATATTTAGATCTATCTACTACAGCACAAGGTAGAAATTGATAAGTACATAAAAGAGATAAAAGCATCTTATATGCTATAAAGTACTTTGCAAATCTTGAAGTTCTATGTAAATGCTTCTTATTATTATTACTGTCAAGGATGTTTTGTTATTTGATATATAAGATATGAAGATGGCAAAACAGGATTTTTAGAACCAATGTTGACTTACATATTGGCTTCCAGAAATGCTTCCACTTGGTTTAAGGTACTTTGTGGCTCAACACTCATTCAAAACTGTGGCTCATAAGCCTCCAAAAGTATGTGTATTTTTTGCAAGTAGTGGATACATTCTTTCAAACTGAAGACATTTAAATCAAACAGTTTATCAAAAAAAAAATGATAAGAAAATATTCTTCCTTTTTTTCCCTTGATACATATCCCAACCAGTTTCTATATTAGCAGGAAAGGACACATTTACAGAAAATACTCATAACCAGGGACAATATTTTAATGGTACATTGTAAAGGACACATGGAAATGTGCATGGAAATGTCGATTTCAGGGTCCCATTTGGCCAGATCACAAAGGAGAGTAAATATTTAAGGACTTTATCAGGTCAAGACACATATGGCCTTGGGAATTCACACCCCTGATTCAGGAATGTTGTTAATATTTTCAGGGAATGAAGTCTTGATGCTCTTTGCTACTTTCAAAAGGATATCTTTGCTCTCTACTGGATGCATTCATTGCCTCTCCTCATCTCAAATTCCTTTATCTGATTATATCCTTTTGTTATTCCATCTGACTTTCTCCTCTAGGAATCTGGTAAGCTTCTCATTGACACCAGTGTCTCTTCAGGATCATCTATGGTGACTCTCTAAGCCCCTGTGTGTTAATCTACAATAACTAGAAAGCTTCTCTCTTATGAAAGCAGATTGGACAGCTCTTTAGTCCTGTAAGATACCACACTCTTCTAAATATCTGCCAAACCAAAGCCAAGAAAAGTGTCCCTCAGATTAAGATGAAATCTCTTAGAGGCACTCTTCTTCAGTGGGAAAAGTAGATTTGAAGTTGAAGGACTTTGGTTTGAATTCTCGCATTGGTACTTACTACTGTGGGTAAACCATGTACTCTCTCTTGCCCATTTTTTCTTTTACCAGCTAAGAGGAATTGGTTTAGTTTATCTCTAAGGTTCCTTATGGCTTTATGATCCTATGAACTCACCAAGTCACAGTCCATTGTCTTGTATCTATCCAAATTAGGGTTATAAATTCATTGTTATGCCTATCTGAGCCTTCATGAAGATTCTGTGCCTCTAAATACATTTCAAGGGGTTCTGCCTCCGAAACTCACACAGAAGCCAGCTTTCATTTTAAAATCATCTTGCCTGAAGCAAGCATATTCCATTATATCTGCTTTCTTCCACTTTCTTCACAAATTGTATTCTTCTGTACCCAGGAAGATGTTGTCAGACTTTTAAAATAAGCCTAATATAAATTATCCTTGTGTTACCCTAAAGTTTATGTCCTTTATCAATCTCTTTCTTAGGAAAGAGTTCATAAAATTGATGCTTCACTTAAAATAACTTTTAAAAGACTTAAGTAGTTTTATTTGTTTGCTATTTACCCTGATATATAAGGCATTATCATTCCTTGTAAGAATTGTTTTTTAAATTTTTTAATATCTTTGGGTTTTATATCACATTTTTCCTATTATATCCCTATTCCAAGCCTTTCTCAGAGAATTATATCTCTGTAATGAAGAATTGGGCAGCTGGGCAGCACAATATACAGCATCAGATCTGGAATCAGGGAGATTCAACTTCGTGAGTGCAAATGTGACCTCAGACATTTACTAGTTGTGCATCCCTAGGCAAGTCATTTAACTGTCTTTGCCTCAGTTTCTTCATTGGTAAAATGAGCTGGAGAAAGGAAAGGCAAACCACTCTAGTATCTTTGCCAAGAAAACCTCAAATGAGGTCACAAAGAGTCAGACGCGACTGAAATAACTGAACAATAACAATGAAGGATTTAAAAACAGAAAGGAAATGAAGTTGAGCCAAGCTAACCACCATTGAAAGAGGGCTACATTGTATGCATTGTTCCACATGCTGAATTATTTCCTCTAAAGCAATAAAGTGAAGTAACTTTTTATATGCTTTTCACTGGAGCAAAGCTTGGTCATTTCAATTTATGACATTTAGTTTCAATTGTCTATGTTGCTATACTCATTGTGTATAGAGTTTTCCTGGTTCTTCTTAGGTCACTTTGCATCAGTTCATGTACGTATTTTCATGCTATTATCTATTTATTCCATTGTTTTTTATGGCACGGTAGTTTTCCAATAATGTACCATGATTTGTTTAGCATTTCCTTGTATTGGTGGGTATCTTCTTCTTTCTTTTATTTCCAGTTCTTTGACATCATAAAAAAATCTTTT
This sequence comes from Bettongia penicillata ogilbyi, assembly GCA_023548195.1. Classification (NCBI taxonomy): domain Eukaryota; kingdom Metazoa; phylum Chordata; class Mammalia; order Diprotodontia; family Potoroidae; genus Bettongia; species Bettongia penicillata. Next base: position 705,095 of record JAJHZJ010000635.1, on the reverse strand, counting down.
GGTGTTTTAATAAGCCTTTCTTTTTGTCTTTACTTCCCTAAGGTATATACCTAAGATTGAAATCTTTGGGTCAAATGACATAGACATTTTAGCCACTCAAGATCTTCCAGTAATTCCAAATTGCTTTCCAGAAAGGAAAAACTATTCGAAACTCCACCAATGGCCTTATCCCCAACACTGACTATTTTCATCTTTTATCATCTTTGTTTTGATTGATATTTCCTCTACTATTAATGATATGTAGCATTTTAAAAATTATTCATAATGGTTCACCATTCTTTGTATTTTTTGTTGTTTTGCTTTTAAGAACTACTTGTTTATATTATCAGGAAATGTCTCACTTATTTCTTTGAGTTGTATGTACATCTTATATATTGGATCCTTAACAGTGATATTTCATCCAATAATTTGGGGGAATCATTATAAAGAAATGTTTCCTCAGTTTTCTTAGCCAGTATTTAATAAAACTTGGATATATCTTGCCTTTCTAAAATAAATAAAGAGTTTTATTTTATTACACATCACAATAGCTATCCAATGCTGTGCTACAAAGCCCACTTCATTCCCAAAATCTTCCCCATTTGGCATGCAAATGAATCCAATTTAGCAGAAAAGTTAAGTGAGAAAAGAAAGCACATTGTCTTCTCCACTCTTGGCTCTCTGTTATGCTTTGATTGAATCTATCAGTAGCACAAGGACAAAGATACACACATGTGCACACACAAACATACACTTACTCCCTCTAAATAATTTTGGTGCAGTATTTTGACAAGCAAAACGCTGCTTTCTTTCTAACTTAGCAAAGTAGTCTATATCGTCTGAGGGGAAAAATCTCTTTTCCACCTAGTTAGAATAGGGAAGGCTTCAATGAGGAAGATGCATTTGATCTGATTCTTAAAAGAGGATAAGATTTCAAAGGCAGAGTTAAGAAAGGCATGAGCAGAGACCCTGAACATGTAGAGCATGAGTTGTATGTGGGACAGGAAGTCTTCTAGTTGGGCTGGAACACAGAGTGGGAGTAGTGAGATGTATGAATAAGTTCAATAATGTCACATAGAGGAGAGTCTCGATGCCAGATTAAAGCAAAGAGCAAACCAGATTCAAGGGCTGAGAACTACCAGGAAACTGATAGTTTGAATTACTTGGTTTTTTTGTGCTTTGTTGTTCTTGTTGCACCTGTGTTGGCCACCTTCTTCCCTTGAATTGGAGTAGCTTCACAATGGCTTACAAACCAATCAGTTGTCAAATTTCAAGGCCGCTTCTATAATTTCATTTGCATTGGCCTTCTTCTTTTGATTCCCATTGTTTTAATTTTAATTCAAAGTCTCATTGTCACAGACCTAGCAAATTGCAATTGCCCCCAGTCTAATAGGTCAGCCTATCCAGTTTCTTATCCACATGATCAATATTTGTACTATAATCAGATTAATTTTTCTCCTTACTGTTGTGAAAAGCAACATGGTGATGTAAAGTCAGACTGTTAAATTTGTATTCTGCTTAAGACACTTACTTAACCTCCGTTATTAGAGGGATTTCCCTCACCACAAGTCTTCTCCACTAACAAAGTAGCAGTGCTAGACAAAAACAAAACAAAATAACAGCAAAAACCAGTTTGGTCATATCATTCCTTAGCCCCAATTATTTCAATCATTTCTTACAACCAACTGAAGAAGTAAAAAAATTTTACTCAGCATTCAAGGCCCTCTGAAATATAGTATCATGTTGTCTTTAAAGACGTTTCTTCCTATCACTCTCCAACACCCAGCTCTGTCACTGAAATCCTACCTCTCCTTTAAGAGCAAGATCCAAAGTCAGCTTTCTTATGAAGTCTTCCTTGATCCAAGCAATTGGAAATTATATTTCTCTTCTTTGAGCTTGTATTAATCACTTAACTACTCTTGAACTATTCTTATGTACTCATCATGATTTCTCTTATGTTTTTTTTATTTGTGTATTAGTTGCATTCCCCAACTAGACTATAGGTTCCATGCAAAGAAAAAGAGCAAGCCTCTTTAAACTCAGTATCAACAGTCCCACTGCAAATAGCACAGTTCTCATCTTTCAAAAAATATGGTTCCTCTCCAATGGAATCTCACATCTCCTCTCCTGACTCTGCACAGAAGTCCTGTATAATCACAGTGGGCAATTTAGTTATTTGTATAAATTTCATCTTTGACATAATGGATCAACTAGTTAGCACCCTGAACCCTTCAAAACTTTGTACATGGGAGAATATCAACTGTTATACCCAGATTGAAGAAAATTGTGCCTAGGCCAATGAGACCTTAGAAATGCCAAACATGCCTATTCTGGCCCTTACTGACAGCCCAAAGTTCACAGAAATCTGTAGCTTTAATTTATATCACAGTCTTACTCTAATGATTTAAGTTTGAGACCATTTTTCACACAGTCAATATCTTACCTAGGATGACTCATTTTCTTCATTGCTTTCCCAACAGCTCATTGAGAGCTCCCTTTTGTTCCTTTTCTCTCCACTTCCCTTCATTGTCCTTTGTTTCTTACCAAGATCAGATAATCCCAGAAAATGTGACTAAGATTTATAAAATTTAATTTTTAATTAGTTTTTTAAAAAAATAATTTTAAAATAAGTTTTAATATTTATAAAGTCTTTGTATACCTTATCTCCTTTTAGCACCTTTCCCTGATAATTTAGTTTTCATCCTGTGGGTTTCCCAGAGTCCAAGGTCTATACTGCAATCTGGCAGCTGATGGCTACTCAGGCCATCCTTTGAAAAAAGCCCAAAATGCTTCACCATGAGGAGTCTACTAATACCAGCATCCTAGGAAGTGAATCCTTACAGATCAGATTAGAATCTGACTTGTCTCCCATCAAGAACCTGACTAGCCCTCCAAAAAGTCTGACTATTGGTCAGTTGGTTTGTTACTGATCATTCAAGGAATGAGTCTTGGTTCTCCCTCAGCTGAATCTGCTAGGACTGTTCTGAATCCAGCTTCAGGCATCCAGCACAACTCAAGTTCAACTTGTACCCACCATATCTTCTCCCAGCTTGTACTCCCCCTTTCCATGTTCCAACCGGAAGGTTAACATTCCATTTCAAGCAAGAAGATAGGAATTTGTGGTACGGTGGGATACTTTCTATATCAAGAATTATTCTTCAGTTCTTGTTGATAGAGAAGGTGTTTTTTAAGCATATAGATTAGAAGAGGCTTCTTAAATCATGATTTTTCATTATTGCCTTCTTTAATATCAGTTTAAATTTTTTTCAAATCACATATAGACAGTATCCTTTATTATTATTTCAGTCCTTAATTTTTCATCTGCTTTCCTTTGAATTGGATTCTATAATGCCCCCTTACCAGGTTCCTTTCCTCCCTATACCACATTCTGCTTTTTCTGGATTTACTGAGTAGGAGAATGATGTGCTAATACCTATGCTTTAGGAAAATTCTTGTTTATAAATGTGTAAAAGCTGGATTGGAGTAAGAAAAGACTAGATTTAGGCAGAACAATTCGGAAAGTATTTCAATAATCCAGGGATGATAAGAGTTTGAACTAAAGTTGTAGCTGTTTGAGTTGAGAGATAATGATAAAAAAAAAATAATAATAGATAGCAGTTAACGTTTATATAGCATTTACTGTCTGCCAGGCACCATGCTAAACACTTTATAATTAATATCATTTGAGCCTTACAACATCCCTACCAGGTAGCTAGGTAGGTGCTACTATTAATCCACTCTATAAAATAATAATGATAATAATAGCTAATATTTATGTAGTACTTACAATGTACCAGTCAGACATTATGCCAGAACTGCACAACTTTGCAGTAGGTGGGGGCCGAAATCAACATAGGCTAAACTTCGGGCTTGATTGGCTAGACTAAAGGCAGACTGAAGATGGCTGGTTGCCGCATATCACGTGACAAATGGGAGAGTCGTGTAGTGGCAACTCTACTTTTTCTGGGCTGCCAGAAATCCTTTCACAAGCTGCAAGTGTCCCAAGGGCCTTCTGTTATGTTGGTCTGTTCTATACTAAGCACTTTACAATTATTATCTCACTAGATTCTCACATCAACCCAGGTAGGTAGGTGCTATTATCCTCATTCTAGAGATGAGAAAACTGAGGCCAACAGAGGTCAAGCAACTTGCGCAAGGTCATACAGCTATTAAGTGCCTGAGGCCATTTTTGTACTCAGGTTTTTCTGTCTCTAAATCTGATCTTCTCTCCACTGTGCCATCCATCTTCTCTTTTACTAAAGAAGGGTCCGAAGCAAAATGGGAAGCCAAGTCTTCTGGGTTGGAAGTCCAGAATTTTTCCCACTAAGCGAAGTGTCACTCTGTGCTTTTTTTTAAAACAGAACAAAACAAATTTAATTAATGTCATTCGCATTTATACAACAGGAATTTCCCACCTTTCTCCAGACTGGATCCTCTCTTGTGACAAAAAAGATATTCAAGTAAAATCTTTCAGTATAGGAACTCTGGAAATAGATTCAATATTGTGTTTTAGTAATCCTTCGATCTCTCTGTCATGAGAGAAGAGTTATATTTCCTCATCTCTTTTCTGAGCCATTTACTTTTTGCATCTTTCTATGCAAGTATAGGTCATTTAAGTTTGCAAACCAAAATTCATGCACAGACAAGTGGTTTGGAACGCCTAAAAAATTTTGCCACAGAAACAGTGTTGTCAGGAAATTACAGTTACTTTCCAAGTCATTCCACAAAGTTTATTTAACCTAATATGCAGTCAAAGTATAATATATTTGCAATGAAAAGTAATCGGCAAATGTATATAAGTGTTTTGGTTATGTAAGCTTCTCTGGCCCCAGCAACCTCTCCAAAAAGTGCTTCAGCAATCACAATTCAGTCAACATTAGCCCTGGAACATAAACAGGTTCTGTTCATGCTACCTATACAACATCAATCACCCAGTGGGTTCTCTCTATTCCCGTTGCAGCCATCCAAGTATAGGTCTTTACCTGCCTGAACTAACAATATTAACTTCTTTATAGATCCCCCTTTTCCATTCTCTCTCCTCTCCAAAACGAGCTAATACTTGCATGTGAACTTTAAATCATTTTTGTCCTTCATAACTGAGCCATTATATTTCTTATATCTAAATCTGATAATATCACTCTAATAATAAGAGCTAACATTTATATAGTGCCTAGTTTAAACTTCATTTTCTGGCATTCAAAGTCCCCTCATAAGTTATTGCCACCCTACCTTTCAAGTATCACCTCCAGTAATTCTTCGGTAAAATTTCTATATTCCAACTAAAATACACAATTCTCTATTACCCCTGCCCCATTCTTCCCCCCTCCCACTCCAGTTCAAAAAAAATTCTGCTCAGCCATCTACATGTCTGTGCTCAGGTTGTTCCCTGTACCTGGATTGTCATCTCTCCCTTTCTTTGCCTGTTGAATTTCTGCCTATCAGGTTTTTTATTTGTTTTATTTTGTTTTTGCTTAGAAAACTCCTTCCATGAGCCCAAATCATCAACATTCTGTAATTTATTCCATCTAGCAAGTAGCCCAGGGGCCTGAGAGGTTAAAAGCTTTTTTATCTAAGGTCACATGGTCAGTATGTGCCAAAGGCAAGATTTGAACCCAGGTCTCCCTACATTTAAGTTTAGCCCTTTATCCTCTATACCACACTAAGGCACACTGCCCCTTCCAGGTAACTTGTCCTTTAATACCCAATATAAATGTCAGCTCTTCCCTGAAGCTTTCTTTGATTTCCTCTACAGCTCAGAGATGGAAATGACATGTCCTCTCATATCTCATACAATATTTAGTTTTGTAGCTTTCTTCCATATTTATGTGTCTAACAAGTGTCTATTGGTTTCTCCATCTGCCCTCTTGAGACTGACTATAAGTGTAAGGACAAAGACCCTCCTAAAACAACAAGGGATCATAGCCTACTCAATATTTAAGAAAATCCTGGGGTATAGCTTGCCTGGTTTAAAGTTTTAAGGTAAGTACCTTAAACATGTCTCACACCACTATAACCAGCCTGTCCCCAAGATCTCTACCTTCATCTTCCCTGTTCTCAAACCCATTCCATCTCCAGTTTCATTTTGTTACTGAAGTATTGGTGACTAAGTTAACAAAATAATTCACAGAGTAAAGGACATGGTGATTTTATAATTCAGAATCCTTATGATTATGAGCCATAAGATGGTTAGGCTAAAGTTCCCTTCCCTGGTGACCATTAACCACTCTCTAATACTTGGCCATAGCAGTTCCACTACTATTCCTCTTAACCCTACCCTTTTCTTGTGGCCTCTGAAACTTATTGTTAATATTAAACCTGTGACTTCTACCCCAAAATTGCATAAGAGTGAGTCTTCCCTACCTTTTTAATGTTATAGCTCATGAACCACCACCAGTGTACCTTCTACCATAATTATTGGTTGGTATCATTTTATTAGCCAGTTTCAATTAGTTTTTGGGAATATTTATTAGGTGGTATGAAAAGAATAGCTCACATAAAACATGCCCAGCGAAGTCTCTGACATACTCTCTCACAAGTATATACAAAATCCAGGAGGAAAATTAACTCAGTGTTTAAGAACACATGTGGCAAAGGGGTGGTTCAGAGATCCTGGATTCCTCCTGATTTTCTTCTAAGATATAGTGAGCTTTCTAGTGAGGTCTTTGGGGAGTCTTGGATCTGAATCCAGAATGTCCTTGGCTCACAATGCAGGCACTGTCATCAGCTGATCTAGTGATGCTGTTGTAACATCAGTAGGAAAACGGGAATTCCTCTGGATCTCAAAGTCCTTCTTCAGTAAAGGAGGGGGAAGGTCAATGAAGTCCAGGGTTCTCCCTTCCATTTCCATTCAATTCCTCCTTAGAGCTTTAGCTAGAATTCTCTTTCTTCTCTAAGAATCTGTCAAGTTCTAAACAAACTTCTAGGTTTATACGTGATTTATTGAATGGAAAGAGATTTACTATTGCACAGAAGGAAGTGTCCAGGCCTTGTTCTCATTTAATAAACAACTGAGATGTGTTCTCACCTGATACCTATAAATGCGCCAGTACTAAATTGGGGGTGTGGGATGTGCTTGTGAATTTTGGTCTTTGTTGTTGCTGTGGTTGTTTAATCGTGTCTGAGTCTTCATGACCCGCTTTGGGGTCTTCTTAGCAAAGATACTGGACTGGTTTGCTATTTCCTTCCCCAGCTCATTTTACAGATGAGGAAACTGATTTGCTCAGGGTCACACATCTAGGAAGAGTCTGAGGCCAGATTTGAAAGCAAGAAGATGAGTTTTCCTGATTCTAGGCCCTGCCCTCTATCCACTGCACCACCTAGCCGCTCTAGATTTTGACTTTATCCATATATATATATATATATATATATATATATATATATATATATATATATATATATATATATATATGCCACACTCAAGAACATGCTACGACATCCATATCAAAGTTGACTATAGTAGCCCTTACATACTTCTCTAATAGACATTATTTGGCTACATGTGTAATTATTCACCTAGAACCACATGTCAGTCTGTTCAGTGGCACTTCTCTAGTGACACATTGTCACACTGTCACAGTGAGACTAGATTTTTATGGGTAAATACTTCAGTATCTTCAGATTCAATTCTAGACCTATGGAGAACCCAGATGAATGCTTCTATTTCCATTTCTTAATAAGTCACCTAATGCAGATGGTCTTGGTTCCCTTTGGGACCCCACAGTAGGAAAAATCTGGAAGAAATAGGGAGGCCTCTCAATTAGTTTTCCTCTCTCTGCCTGGGCATTAATTTCCCTCCCTTCCTCTTTTTTCTCCTTTATTCCTGCCCTCCTCCCCCTTCCTTTTTTCTTCCTTCTTTCTTTCCTCTCTTTCTTGTTTCTATTTGTCCTTTCTTGCTTCCTTTCCTACCTCCTTCCTTCTTTCTCTCATGGCGTTGGAGAGCTGCCATGGCTGAAAACCTCATTAATGAGAAGCAAACCCTAAACTCAGGATGAGCCTCTTATAACTCAGGTCTCTACTTATTCTTTTTTAATTATACCTGTATCTCCAGACCTATATTCCAATCCTTTCCATCTTGATGCATTCTGCCAGAGCTTGTGTTCTTCTAGCAGAGTCTTCAAGAAACCAGTCACCTACCCATTATGACAAGGCATCAGCATAGGACTTTATTGTGAATAATAAGAGTAATAATAGCTCACATTTCTATAATGTTTTAAAGTTGGCAGAGCACTTCCTCACAACAATCCTGTATGGCATTAGGGAAAATACTGAACAGGGTATCCCAAAAATCTTGGTGTAGCTTTAAACTGCACTAAGACTTTTGGGACACCCTGGATTTTTCCAGTTAAGGAACAAAGAGAATTGCAAACAAGTGAGATTACTTACTTACTCTTTGTCATGCACTTAGTTTCACCAACAAGATTAGATATATATTCATTCCCCACCCCACTCCCTCCCAACTAGATTGGATATTCATGGAGGGGAAGTATCTTGCTTTAAACCATTTCATAGCTATGAAAGTTCCTAGCCCAATTTCTTGCATGTACTACAATAGATTTTGTTTTTTGAATGAATCTCTTATACAAATTATCTGTGAACAAGATAAAATTTCTGGGAATGATCAACCCTATCCAATTCAGAAATATGATACAAGGGATGATCTGCATCTAAAAATGTGGGAAAACCAGAAAAATCTTCTGAGAATCCAACCATAAGCCCCCCTGACTTCCTGCCAGGGGACAATGGTGTAGAATGCTTATTTTATAAACAGCACATGTAGATCCAAGGAAATTGCAATATTTCCATAGAAAAACATTGATTGGTTTTAGCTTTTAATTTAGAAAATTGCTCTCAAATTTGTAGAAATCTGTGGTCATGTACATATAGTTTACAGCAATTTGCAAGACCCTTAGAGACTGTCGATCTGGAATATTACACTCCTGTTTATGATCTGAAGCACGCAATTCAGACAGACTTGAGCTTTGAAGATGGACACACTCTCAGGCTTTTCTCCCTTCAGGGACATCTATTTGGGAATTTCCTAAATGTTTTTCCAAAAGTATTTTCTGGCATCATCTGGGAATTGTTTTGGCTGCTCTGCTGCTCAAGTGCATCCATATGGTCCTCACACCTCAGGCAAAGTCTGTGCTTAAACCCATGCTGGCGTGTCCACACTGCCTGTGGTTTGGGAGCACTTTCTTGCTTGTGGTGGTGCTGATGGAAGCAAAGAAACAGGCTGTGGGGAAGAGAATGCTTAGTGCAACCCAGATTTCAGAGAAGAGGCAAAACTGTAGTAGACCAGGAAGCGGCTGCAGCTGTGTAATAAAAGACAGTGAATGGGGATAATAGAGCACTCATAATGGGAAAGGAAGCACAGCTGGCCTTCAGCAGATTATAGCACACAGATGTGGAAGAACAGGTGATGTCCCTGGAAGACATTTAGTCCAATTTTCTCCCTTGCAGTTGAGTGTAATCCTAACCTTGTGCTACTCCAGCCATGAAGTAGGAAAGAGTCTGTCCTCCTCCCCACTCCCACCCTCTCCCCACCAAATTCTATCGTTTGACCAATATATTAGAAAGTCTACTAGTAAAGTTACTTCTTTTTTTTAGACCTACCTTAATACAATATAGTAAAACTCCTCCTAGGAAGTAATTTAAAAGTCAGTCAAGGAGAGGGTCAACCTCTCACCTCCATCTCTGCAGGGCCTAACACACTTCTGAGCAGTGTTTGGACCTTGGAAATCATGAATATATCACCACATTTTTTGTAAAGTTCTTTCCTTCTCTTCTTGGATATACACATTGGAATCATATTGTACTATTAGGTGGCCTCCTCCTCCCACTTCCACATTCAAGGGAAGGGAGGTTTTCAGAGTTGAAAGAGACTTCGAGATTAGTTCAAACCACACTTGAGCAGAGATTTCCTCCATAACAATTCTGACAGTTGGTCATTTAGTCAGTCAATCAATAAATGTTTATTAAGCATCTTCAGCAAGGTACAGAATGTGGTAGATACCAGAGTGCTCAATAAATACTTGTTTACCTGAACAGGGAGGAACTCATTGCCTCCTAAAGTAACTTATTCCACTTTTTAACATCTCTAATTCTTAGGAATTATTTCCTTACTCTCCTTGAAATCTACCTCTTTGTAATTCCCATACATTGTTCATAGACTTGCCTTCTAGGTTCAAGCACTACAAATCCATGTTTCATGCAAAAACCCTTCACATCATTGAAGACAGCTCTCATGTATTTCACAAATCTTCTGTTCTTCAGACTAAATATTTGTAGTTTCTTCAGCTTAAATAGCATAGTCTTCTCATCTTCCAGTCATGTATCAACATGTCCAGGGGTGGAGAGCCTGGGGCCTCAAGGTCATTTGTGCTCTAGGTCCCCAACTGCAGCCCTTTGACTGAATCCAAATTTCACAGAATAAATCCCCTTAATAAAAGGATTTGTTCTGTAAAAACAAAAAAGGTCACACCCAAGGACCTAGAAAGTCACATACGGCCTTGAGGTCACAGGGTTCCCACCCCTGATAAGAACATTCCTAAAATATGGCCTTTTAGACTACTGGACACACTGCTCCAAGCCACTGAACACAACACTGACCAGGTCAGAATCATATCAGTGAAATCTGGAAATAGCCCTATCTTTTAAGAGTTCATTGGTGAACTCAAGGAAAGATGATTCCCTCCTCTACAGAAGGAGTAGGAAAATCATTTCAGAACTGCTTCTAATATTATTTAACATTGCTAAGTTGTGGTCATTTAGCCTGAAAGTGTGCAAGGAGAGATTATCATAGTAAAGGGCCATTTCTGGCCAGATTGGAGGTGTTGGCCAGAATCATCCCAATTCCACTTGTATGGAAACAGCTTTAGCCTGTATATCATGAGGCAAGATAAAGCTACATTAAGTCTTTTACAGTGTCTCTTCAGTACTTCAAAAGAATTGTAATATCATCAGCGATGATATCTTTCTACCAATATATATTGTAACCCTTTCCATGTCTTAGGAAATGGTCTTCATGAGTTACTTGGCCAAAATTATCCATCTAACAACCAACCTCCTGGTGATGAACTTCTTTGAAATTAAACTGATCCTCATTCAATAGAAAGTGTGCATTAGCAGGTGTAGATCCAGAACAGGGGTGAGGAACCTGCAGCCTTGAGGCCATATGTGGCCCTCTGAGTCTTCAAGGGTGGCTCCTTGATTGAATCCAAACTTCACAGAACAAATCCCCTTAATAGAAGGATTTGTTCTGTAAAACATGGACTCAGTTAAAAGATTGCACTCAAGGCCACATGTGTCAGGTGTATATAGATGTCTACTAAATCCTTATCAGGACAACCCTGCAAGCAGAAAGTATATGGGATTCCAGTGAATCCATTTGGACAGTCTGCAAGACATAGACACTGTCTGATAATAAGCAACACATGGTCAAGCAAGACACACATGTGGTACAGCCCATGTTAATAGCAGTAGTGAGATTTCGGATGGAGAATTTTGTTTCCAGGTTTTCCTAGAAGTCGATGTAGATTTTATGCAGACACACAGTAGCTACTCTTGCTCTCAGAACCTTCCCTGATTCTTTTGTGAAATAATATAGTGTTATGTCTGGACAGAATGGAATTTAAAAAAGAAATATTAATTCAAATATGCACTTAGCAAAAGCCGAGAAAGACATTCTTACCAGAGAAGAAAGCATGGTCTGGAGAGGGGTATAGAATAGTGGCCATAGTGTCATATGAATGAATAGCTCATGTAGAATTGAAAAGGCACTATATTTATCCCTTACCTGGGACCCATCTTCCATGCTTGACAATTAGTCCCTGTAATGAATGAGGAAATAATGAAAGACTTTGAAGTAACATGTATCTTATTCAGATGAAGTAGCATGATATATAGAATAGAGCCCACTATAAAGGATCTACTTTTCCCAGGCAGGACGATAAGTTTGTCATCAGAGGAACTGCCAAGAGGCCTCAGGACCCTTCTAAAATTGTCAACAAAGGCCCAGTTCCAAACTCCCTAATCTCAACCTTTCCATCTTTTACCTTTGGCCCATGTCTCTTACTCATGCCAGCCATTCTTTCTCTCATATCTCTTATCTCAATTTGTTATGGGTTAATATTATGTTTAGGCAGCTGAGGATAACTAGGTGGTGCAGTGCATCAAGCACTAGCTCTGGGGTCGGGAGAACCTGAATTCAAATTCTAACTCAGACACTTACTAGCCATGTGAACCTTGGCAACTCACTTAACCCTGTCTGCCTCAGTTTCCTCATTTGTAAAATGAGCTGGAGGAAGAAAAGGCAGACCAATCTAGTGTCTTTGCCAAGAAAACCCTGAATGGCGTAAAAAAGAATTGGGCACAACTGAAACAACCTCTTAAATTTTCAGGGTTTAACATTACATCTATGTGATTTGGGGCAAGGGTTCTGATTACTATTCTAGTTTGAGTGCTTTTTATTTGATTCCTTTTTAAAATATTATTTCATTTTTTCTGATTACATGTCAATATAATTTTCCTCATTCATTTTTTATAAGATTTTGAGTCGTTTTTTTTCTCTCCATACCTCTCCTCTCCTCGACAAGAAAGCAAACAATCTGATATAGATTATACATGTGCAATCATATAAAATGTATTTCCACATCAGTGATGTAAAAGAAGAAACAGAATGAAAGGAAAAACATAAAAAACAAAAAAAAAATGTTCTGATCTGCATTCAGACACCATCAGTTCTTTCTCTGGATGTAGACCGCGTTTTCCAACATGAGTCTTTTGGAATTGGCTTACATCATTGTAGTGCTGAGAAGAGCTAAGCCTATCACAATTGATCATTACACAATGTTGCTGTTACTGTGTACAATGTTCTTCTGGTTCTGGTCACTTCACTATGCATCCTAGGAGTCTTTTCCAGTTTTTCTGAAATCCTCCTGTTCATTATTTCTTATAGGACAATAGTATTCCATTACCTTCATATATCACATATTTGTTGAATTCTTAAGGATATTTTAAGGTATGCATTTATAGAATTGGGATTTTTTCGTATTAATTTATAACACATTTCTACTGCATAATTCTGGTTGCTTGATTCTATCTTTCTGGGAATCTGATAATGTTGAGTTGTTTTTCAGTTGTATCCAACTCTTTGTGACCTTAATGGGGGTTTTATTGGCAAAGATATTGGAGTGCTTTGTTATTTCCTTTTCTAGCTTATTTTACAAATGAGGAACTGAGGCGAACATGGTTAAGTGACTTTTTCAGAGTCACACAGTCAGTAAGTGTCTGAGGCTAGGATTTGAATTCAGGCCATCAGTTCCAGGGCTGGTGCTCCATCTATCCACCATTCCACCTGGCTGCCCTAGTTTTTAATTTTTACTAGTGAATTAGATAAAGACATAGATGACATCATAGAGGACCCAAAGTATAGATACATGGTTAATCCACTCTATGAAAGATTCACAATACAGAATAATCATAATAGAATGGTGGATCAAACCAAAAAAGATAAAATTAATTGAAGATAAATGTAAAATTTCATCTGGGTTATAAAAACATATTGAAGAGATGTGGAACATGAGTAACGGCAAGACAACAACTCTTTGGGAAAGGTCAGGGAGTTTTAGTGGACTGTATTTAAAATCAACAATGTGTCACAGTTGTTCCCCAGCCCTCCCCTCGCAAAAAAGTTAATGCTTTTGGCTGTATTGGGAGACATAGTGCCTAGGATTAGGAAGGCAACAATCTTGCTGTACTCTTCCATCTTCAGCCTATTCTGGAATACTATCTTAATTTCTGAATTCTTGTCTTTAGGAAAGACATAGACAAATTAGAATCTTTCTACAAGAGGACATCCAGGGTGGGAAAAGTACATGATAATATATCATATGATAATTAGTGGAAGGAATTGGGTACATTTAGCCTGGGAAAGAGAAGATTTTGAATTGTCTTCAAGTATTTGAAGGGCTATCAAATGAGAGAGACTCATTCTTCTTGGCTCCAGAGGAAAGAATGGAGAGAAATAAGTGGGGTGACTCAGGAGACAGCATTTTCCCATTTTGGGCAATCTTCAAACAGAAAGTGACTGACCATTTGTTCAGATGCTTTACAGTAAAAGTGCGAGCTTTATATTCAGGCACAGGACAAAGTCACCTCTGAGATTCCTTCCAGGTCCTAGATTCTATGATCTTTTAAAAGAGAAGGACATTCCAAATAGGAAAAGCAAAGTTCTATCAGTAAAGTTTCAGATAGGGGTGGAGCCAAGATGTTGAAGAAGAGGCAGTAAGCCAGCTAAACCCTCCCAACATTTCCCTCCAAACAACTTTAAAATAACGGCTTAAATTTTTAGAGCAACAGAGCCAACAAAAGGTCAGAATGAGACATTTTTCCAGCCTGGGACAACTTAGGAGGTTGGCAGGAGAGTTCTGTAACAACAGGGTGGGAGCCAGCCAAGTGCTCTGACTGTAGCAGCACCAGCAGTGTGCTGGTTTTGGAGGTAGCTAGGATAGTAGTAGAAACAGCAGCTTCAGAAGTACTCAGCCCAGAGATGGTAAGGACATTGTACAACTGGTCAGAAAGAGGTTACGGGGAACCTTCTGCTGGCACTGGGTGAAGCTGCTTATACATAGCTCTGGGTCGCAGTTACAGAGCAAAGAGGAACACTTGTGGCCAATTAGGAGGGACCAGGAGCCCTGATTGCAGTGTCAAGTCAGAAAGAGCAGGAACATGGTCAGTTCCAGGGTCAAGAGGAGTGTTAGTGTTTGCAGTTATAAGAAAGCAAGGGTCCTTCCTTGGTGAAAACTAGAGCATAGACCAGGGAGTATTGACTACACCTCTTCCCAGAGCACATTACCTTGGAAGCACTAAAAAACTTGCAGACCCCCTCGGCTAGCTCTGAATACAGCAAAATAAAAAATTCTGAATCTTGGAATGGTACCTATGCAGTCGTAGGTAAGCAGAACACAACTTTAAGATAAATTTTAAAGTCAAGAAATAGGCTAGAAATATGAGCAAATAACAACAGCAACAACAAAAATTTGACTATAAAAACTATTGTGATGGTAGGGAAGACCAAGACAAACTCAAAAGACAGCAATGTGAAAGTACCTACATGTAAAGTCTCATAGAAAATTATTAATTGAACACTAGCCCAATAAGAATTCCTGGAAGCATTAAAGAAAAAAATAAGAGTGGTAGAGGAAAGTTTTGGGGAGAAATGCAAGAAAATTATGAAAAGAGAATTAATAGCTTTGTAAAAGAGGCACAAAAATATATTGAAAAGAATAATACCTTACAAAAACAGGATTGGCCTAATGGTAAAAGCAGTATACAAATTCTCTGAAGCAAAAAACTCTTAAAAAGCAGAATAGGCTAAATGGAAAAAGAGGTATAAAAGCTTACTGTAGAAAACAATTCGTTAAAAATTAGAATTGAACAAGGGGAAAATAATGCCTCCATGAGATATCAAGAAATAATTTAAGTTAAAAGATTGAAAAGATAGAAGAAAGTGTGAAATATCTTATCTGAAAAACAATTTTTCTGGAAAATAAATTGAGAAGAATTTTTGTATTACCTGATAGCCATGATAACAAAAGTGGGAGTGGGATGGGGGGAATATCATATTTCAAGAAATTATCAAGGAAACCTTTCCCAATATCTCAGGCCCACAGGGTAAAACAGAAATTGAAAGAGTCCACTGATCACCTTCTAAGAGAAATCTTAAAATGAAAACTCCTAGGAATGTTATAGTGAAATGCCAGAGCTTTCAGGTCAAGAAGAAAATATTGCAAGCAACCAGAAAGAAGTAATTCAAATATCAGGGGGGCATAGGCAGGATGACACAAGATTTTGCAGCTTCTACATTAAAGAAAAAGAGGGTTTGGAATATATTCTGGAAGGCAAAGGAACTAACCAGAATTGCAACCAAGAATAACCTATCTAGCAAGATAGAGTACAACTCTTCAGGGGGGAAATTGATATTTGATGAAATAGAGGAATTTCAAGCATTCCTGATAAAAGGACCAGAGCTGAATAGAAAATCTGACATTCAAACACAAGATTCAAAAGAAGGATAGAAAGGTAAACGTGAGAGAAAAAAAATCATAAAGGATTCAATGAAGTTAAACTATTTACATTCCTCTCTGGAAATATGATACATCTAACTCCTAAGTACTTCATCATTACCCAGGCAGTTTAAAAGGAGGCTACATTGACAGAAGGCCTGAGTTTGAGTTGATTGTGTTGGAATGATCTAAAAAATATGGAATGAGAAAGAGGGGTGCATGGAGAAAAGGTAGGAGAAAGAAGAAGAATGGGGGAAATTATATAAAAAAGGCATGGAAGAAAGAACTTTTATAGTAGAAGAGAAAATGGGGAGATGGCAGGGAATGCTTGAACTTCACTCCCATCACAATTTGTTCAAAGAAGTAAGAATGTGTGTGTGTGTGTGTGTGTGTGTGTGTGTGTGTGTGTGTGTGTATAGACTCAATCACTTGAGTACTGAATCCATTTTACCCAAAAGGAAATAGGAAGGGAAGAGAATAAGAGAAAATTGTGTGTTAGGGAAATGAAGAAAGGGAGGGCAGATTAACTGAGACAGTAGTGAGAAGCAAAGCAAACTTTTAAGAAGAGACAGGACAAAAAAGAGAAAAGGATAAACAGAAGAAAATAGGATAGAGGGAAATACAGAGCAATCATAACTGTGAAAGTGAATGGATAAGCTCACCCATAAAACAGAAATGGACATCAAAATGGATTAGAAACTAAAATTCAATAATATGCTATTTAAAAGAGACTCACATACAAAGTTTAAAAAAAAGGGCCTAGACTTATGCTTCAGCTGAAGTAAAAAAAAAAAAGATAGTGGTAGCAATCATGATTTCTGACAAAGCATAAGAAAAAAAGTGATCCTACTTAAAAAAAAAAAGAAAGACAAGCAGGAAAATTACATTTTGCTAAAAGGTACCACAGAGAATGAAGTAATACCAAAAAAATTTGCAGCATGTTTCTCTGATAAAGTCCTCCTTTCTCAAATATGTAGGGAAATAAATCAAATTTGTAAAAATAAGAGCCATTCCCAATTGATTAATTGTCAGGCAGTTTGTAGATGAAGAAATCAAAGTTACTTAAAGTTATATGAAAAAATTCTCTAATTCACATTTGATTAGAGAAATGAAAATTAAAACAGCTCTGAGGTACCTCCTCATATCTATCAGATTGGCTAATATGACAGAAAAGGAAAATGACAAATGCTGGAGGGGTTGTGGAATAGATACACTTATGCACTGTTGGTGGAATTGTGAAATGGTTCAACTATTCTAGACAACAATTTGGAATTATGTATACCCTTTGGTCTAGCAATACCACTGCTAGGTTTGTAACTCAAAAACATCAAAGGAAAAAAAGAAAAGGACCTATATGTACAAAAATATTTAGAGCAGCTTTTTATGGTGACAAATAATTGGAAACTGAGAGGATGCCCGTCAATTAGGGAATGGCTGAAAAAGTCATAGCATATGACTATGATGGAGTACTATTGTTCTATAAGAAGAAATGAGAAAGATGGCTTCAGAAAAATCTGAGAAGACCTGTATGAACTGATACAAAGTGAAGGGAGAAGAACATTGTACACAGTAACACCAAGATTGTAATAATGATCAACTGTGAAAGACTTAGCTACCGTGATCAATACAGTGATCCAAAACATTTCTGAAAGATACATGATGAAACCTGCTATCCATTTCTAGAGAGAGAACTGATGAAGTCTGAGTTCAAACTGATTTACACATTTCTTTATTTTTTTTGCTTTTTTGTGATATGGCTAATATGAAAATATGTTTTACATGACATCACATGTATAATTGATATCACATTACTTGCCTTCTTAGTGGATGGGACAAAGACAGGAGGGAGGGAGAGAATTTGGAATTCAAAAAAAATTTAGAAGAATGTCAAAATAAATATATATATATATTTTTCAAGTTTCACATAAGAAAATGGAAGATGTGTTTGAGAGATTATATGTAGACCATTTTGAACAACATGTCATACACATTAAAATAAATAATCTGAAGCCTCATTACAATACTACAGAGCATAATCTGGCATTGCAGAGTTCTTCCTTTAGTTCCCCATGAGGGGTAGTAAATGCCAGAAAGACCTTCATAACAGAATTTATTCTATAATAAATCCTGGGAGTTTGAACCCTGAGATTCATGGCCCTTAGTTAGGCTCCAGTTTATTCCCACTGCTCGATTTTCTCTTTGTTCAGAATATTTATCTTATCATTCTGTTTTCCTTGTATACTTACTACATTGTTTTTATTCAATTTCAAATTTCACAAGCATTTAATAGGTGATTGCTACATACAGAATTGAAGGTATAAATAGTGCAGTGGATAGAGTTAGACCTGGAGTCAGGAAGACCTAACTTCAAAACCAGCCTTAGATACTTATTATCTGTGTGACCTTGAGCTAGTTTTTTAACCTCTGTCTACCTCAGTTTCCTCACCTATAAAATGAGGATAATAATAGCACCTACCTCCCAAAGCTGTTGTGAGTATAAAATGAGTTGATATTTACAAAGTGCTTTGCAAACCTTAAAGTAGTGTATCAATGCTAATTGTTGAGAAGGAGGAAGAGGAGGATGTGACTGATGCTGAAGGCAGTGATACGGCTCCTACTGTCAAAGTGCTTCCAGTTTAGTCAGAGAGATAAATCAAGTACACAGATGACTAGAGACAGAGATATGGATTGTACTGGTGATTTCACCAGCAAAGGATACTGCTGGATAAGGAAATTCCTTCCTGAATGTACGTCAGAACCTTCTCTATATCTTACGGTCTTTGCGCAGGACCTGGCATGTAGTAAGCACTTAATTAATATTTGTTACCTAATTAGTTGAGAGGTTAAGTAACTTCATCAGGGTCATAAGGTAGCTTATATCAGATATGGGTCTTGAACTCAGACCTTCTTAGCTCTTAGTCTGGCTCTTCAACCTCTATGCCACACTTCTTCTTGTAAACAATCAATGAACTAAAATACAAAATAATTTGGTAACTGTATGAGAAAAAGCACATGGAAAGTTACCTATCTTACTCATACACTGTGGCTATTCACTACATGCCCTAAGGTGACTAGTAATGGGATTCGGGCACATAGGATCATAGGTTTTAGGGCAAGAATAGATCATAGAGTTCATCTTATCTCGGTGATTCATTTTGTAGATCGGAAATATTAGGGCTAAAATGGTAAAGGGAGTTACCCAAAGTCACATGATAGTAAATAGAAGAGCTGAGATTTGAAATCAGGCAATCTGACTCAAGATTTGGCATTATCTCCATAAATATATGCTCTTTGATGATTACTCCTATGAATTTCCTCAATATTTGTTCTTATGGATTATTTTGAGATTGACCTTGTCTGGAAAAAAAAAATGTCATTATAGCTCCATGGAGGTACAGGTCACTACTCACTAATGTAGAAAAAACAGTAAACAGTGACACTTGAAAAGAAAGTCCATTCCAAACCCTAAGCTGGGGAGGAATTTCATACCACTTCCATTATCTTATGGGGTAGCTATCCAAACCTTATGGTATGCTGAGCTCATACTCAGGCTGGCCAGCTGTTCCCCTGTCATTATCTGACAATGAGATCTGTCATTTTCGGAAGTTCGTGCAGGACGACCTAAGATCCACATTAATTCAAGGCAGAGGTCAAATACTGTTCAGCAATAATCCCTTTTGCCCCTTCTCAAATCTACTGGGAGCATATGTTTCAGGTACCTACAGAAAGTAGGAACTCAAGCTTGGGAGCAGAGAAAGAACAAGGAGAAGTGTTGTGTTTTAACCCCAGTTCAGGAATTGGTGACACTAGGACCTAACTTTCCTACTAAATATTCTGAATTTTGTTTTTGGAAATGATTACACTATAGGTTACTACCATTCATAAAATAGCTAATTAAAATGTAGCACATCATGTGATTTATTCACCCATCTAATGAAGATAACTCTTGGGAAAACTTGAATTTCCCGTTCTAATTTCTTTGAGGTCCAATAGAGGAAAGCAACAGCATTCAATAAGTTGTATAGAAAAACTGGAATGATACAAACTAAAAAAACAGACTAATATAAAATGGTGAGTGTTGAGAGTTCATCACTTCTGGGACATGACCTGTGACTCTTTAAGAACAGAGAATGTATTCTGTACTTCTTCTTCCAATATGAGTGCCGACTTAGGAGATGTTAGTCTTTTCAGCTTTATAGGTACAGATGATTGTGATGAATAAAAGTCTGAGAGACAGAGTTTCTAGGTAATTCTTCCTTTTACTAATTATTGCTAGTGATAATCAATAAAAGGGATCAGTACTACTCTTGAATGCCAAAGACCCCTCATGGAACCCACTCAATGCTTATATGCCCTTGGAAGAGTGGATATTTCTGAAAATGGCTATTAACTCTGATTGGTTAACAGCTAATGAAAAGAATGAATATTATTATGAGAGGTGGGCTTATTCTAATAAAGGGATGTGATTTTAATTGCTTTTTTTCCCAGACCACTCCCAGTCTCATACAATCTAGACAAAGTATCTACTGTCTACCAGAACCTGCCTCACTGGAGCACAATGGGCAGGAATTCACCTTAGATTACATTCCTCATAAAGTTTTCTAGTTAGGTGGGGTCTCCTACATAGTATCAAAAAACATGTCCCCCTTGGATTTGAGCCATCTTATCCTTCAACAATGTCCTTCAGAGAATGAACAACCTACAAGTTTCTGAATGAGAAAATAAGGAGGGAAAACCCTGGATCTCCCCAATAATTGGCAAATAATAATTTCTCTAATTATCACAGATATACAATTGAAAGGGACATTTATAAACTATGTAATCCAACCCTTTCATTTTATAGAGGAGAAAACTGAGACTCAAACAGGTTAAGTGACTTGCCCAAAATGATAAAAGCAGTAAGTAGCAGAGCTGGTATTCAAACTCAGTTCCCAAGACCTCAGACTCAGAGACTAAGTATAGCTAGCTCCCTTTCTACTATACTACACTATGGTTTCTGTTTAGCAGCCACTCAGTACAATGGTTAGACAACAGATGTCTGGGTTACCCTGAATGGAGATCCAAGCACATTTTTAGGATTATTTGGCTGATGGCTAACTGCTGAAAAGGGATGAAAATTTTGGCGCTCTTTAACAAAGTCATCAGGAGTAAAAAAGTTGTTTCAGCATTCATATATCACTTAATAGTTTTCAAGGCACCTTCATATCTGTTATTGCCTCATTTGATCCTTTAACAACCCTGTAAGGCAGCCAGCATAAGTATTTTTCTCCTCATTTTACAGCTGAAGCAAAAGAGACATCAAGAGAGAAATCCAAAGTCACACAGCTAGCTTTCTAATGCTGTCAAGTACTGAATGTAATGGAACTCATCTTTCTCCTCAAATGCTCCCCTCTTCTGAATTTCCCTATTACTATCCTGGGGAGCCTTCATCTTTCCAGTAATCCAGGTTCACCTCCATGTTATCCTTGATAACCATATCACCTGTCTCCTCCTCTGTCTGTCTCTATCTTTGTCTCTGTCTTTATCTCTCTCCACATATAGAATCACTTACCAAATCTTGCAATTACTTATTCTATAACATCCTTACATAATTTTTTTTTGTCTCCACTAACACAACCACTCTAGTTCATTTCAAACCCCGCCTATTGCAAGAGCTTTCCAATTGTCCTCCCTGGCTTCAAGCTCTCCTCTCCCCAGTCCATTCTCTATTCATCTGCCAAAATGACTTTCGTGAAATATAGATCTATCTGTTTCACCCATCTGTTCAATATCCAGTAGCTACTCCATATTTTCTCCATGATCAAAGTCATTTGGCATTTAAAACTCTTCACAACCTGCTCCCTTACTATCATTCCAATCTCCTTATATTCTCTGCCCTCCATGCCCATTATGATCTAGCCATACTGACCTATTTGTTCCTTGCACATGGTGTTCCATCTCCTGTCTCTCTCACTTAGCTCTGGCTATTTTATTCCACGTGCCTAGAATTTTCTCTTTTCCAGCCTCTAACACATAGAATTCTTAAATACCTTTAACACAGCTAAAGCACTACTTCTTCCAAAAGGCTTTTCCAGATCTCTCTCCTCAGGGTCGTTACTGCCACCCGGTCTAAGAAAGAATACCAGCTCTACATTCTGTATTTATCTTGCAAATTCTGATCGATATCTATCATCTGCCCCACTAGAATGTAAATTCTTGCCTTTCTTTGTATACCTAGTATTTAGCAGAGTGTCTGACATATTTGTCTGTTTAGTTCTTGCAGTCATGTCTGATTCTTTTGTGACCTTAATTTGGGGTTTTCATGGCAAAGATACTGGAGAGGTTTGCCATTTCCTTCTGAGTTCATTTTACAGATAAGGAAACTAAGGCAAACAAGATGAAGTGATTTGCCCACCTAGTACATGTCTGAGGCTGGATTTGAATTCTGGTCTTCTTGACTCCAGGCCCAGAATTCTATGCACTCTGCCACTAGCTGCCCTATCTGGTAAATCGTAAGTACTTTATTTAATAAACACTTGTTGATGGATTGATTGGTTGACGACACTTATGACTACTTGGTAAATGATAATTAATAAGGAGTATCATTTTCCAAACTGATGAGCAGTCTGTTATCAGACTAACCAGGAAAATTCTCTATATGTTTCCTTGAGAGTGAGGAACAGACGGGAAGGAAAAGAATAGGATTCCCTCAAAGTTCTGGGAACCTGTGACAGTATAAAGATGGCGCAAAACTTCAGAGTTCTTATAAAAGGTTACATGTGTAAAGCACTTCACAAATGAACCTGTGTCATAGAAATGACTTGTTATTTCTATTATGTGCATTTATTTTTTCTTTCTATTCAAATGATTATTTAGAATTTAACTTTGCATTTCGTACGACCATTTGCTACTGAAGAGATAAGCTAGATTATCCACTTAAAAGTTGTTCAGATCATTATATTATAATTCGCCTTTTTTCACTGATATAATTCTTTTTTGTTTCTGGAATCTATCTGAGGTAGGGTGTCCCCAAAATTGTAATTTATTCTGAAGCTAAAGCTTCAATGTATGTGTGTGTATATGTATATGTATATGTTTATGTATATGTATACGTATATGTATATATGCAGATATATACATATATACACACATATATGCATATCTTTAAATCCATCTACCTACATACCCACATATGTACACACATGTAACATATGTATACATACATATATGCATACAGAAAGACAGACAGAAGACAGATAAGTTTCCAAAATCTTAATAGTATGTGTGAATGTGGTATTTCTGTGTATATTCACAAGGAATCAACCAGTGTTTTCATTATTATAGGGAACTCCTAGGTAGGGAAACCCTATCATTTAAAGCTAGCACTTTCTCAGCAATTTATATTCTTGGAGAAATTCTAGAGCACCAAGACATGACTTTTCCCAGTCAGCATATGCCAGAAGTCAGACCTAAATACTGATTTTTCTGGCTTCAAGGCCAGTTTTCTATTCATTGCACATTCTGCCTAGTACATATGTAAGTATGTGAACATATCCATACATGCATATTCACATATGTGCATGTATATTTATCCCCCACAGAATCCTATACATTCCTTGTCACTTGTGCTGCTCATTAGTTTTCCCCAGCACATATAAGAATGAACTGAAGAAAGCAGGATGGAATTTGATTATCCTGGATCTCTTCAGGGGAAGACAGTTGTCACAATGGATAAAGAACTGAGTCTGGAGTTAGGAAGATGTATCAAATTTCCTCTCAGACCTTTATTAGCTAGGTGACCTTAGCCAAGTCATTTAACCTCTATCTGCCTCTGTTTCCTCAACTACATAATGGGGACAATCATACCACTTAACCTCCCAGGGTTGATGTGAGAATCAAATGAGATGATATTTGTAAAGCACTTAGCATAGGGCTTGGCACATAAAAGGCACACAATATAAATGCTTGTTTCTTCCAGCTGTTTTTGTTTTTAGCTAAAACATTGAAAGCATTCTCAGAAAGCTCTCTCTTCTGTCCTGTTCCTTATTTCGCACCATTCAGATACCTAGGATGACCCTTCTCCTTGCCAAGGCAAACTCTTTTAAGTGATCCCATTCCAACCTATCTTCTTTAGCACATTGCATTCTCTATCAGCTCTGTTCTCTCACTAATCTTCAATTACTCCCAACTTACTGGTTGCTTCCTTACTATCTACCAACATGTCCATATCTCTTCCATCCTCACTAAATTTCCCTTGATTTGTCCAACTCCTCTACCTATTACCTTATATCTCTGCTGCCCTTTCTGGTTAAACTTGAGAAGGCTCTCTCTACAATAGGTGCTTCCTCTTCCTTTCCTCTCACTTACTTAAGTATATGTAGTCTGGTTTCTGATCTCATTCAATTGAAACTTCTTTCTCTGAATTTACTAATAACTCAACTCCCCTATCTCATGGCATTGTCTCAATACTCAATCTTCTTGACTTTTCTGCATATTTTGACACCATCAATCAGCCTCTTCTCCTTCATACAGTCTTCTCTCCAGGTTTTTGTGACACTGCTTCCTCCTGTTGCATAAGTCCAATAAATGCATTATTTTCCTCTCAAATGCTCCCTTCTTCCTAACTTCCTTAGTACGGTCAAGAGTACCACTGTCTCCCTAATCACTTAGACTTACAAACCTAGATGTCATCCTGCTCACTTTCCTTTCCCCTCAAACCCCTATATTCAAATCAGTTGTCAAAGTCTATCATTTTTAGCTTTATACCATGTCTCATATGCACCCCCTCCTCTTCTCTATAACACAACTACCTTTGTGTAGGATCTCATCAACTTACTCCTGGATTATTAGACTGTTGGCTGGGTTTCCTACTCAAGTTTCTCCCCACTACAATTCATCCATTACTGAGCTCTCAAACTGATCTTTCTAAAGCACAGATCTGACCCTATAACTCCGTTATTCATTATACTCTAGGAACTCCCTATAACCTCCAGAATCAAATTTAAAGTCCTCTGCTTGACCTTCACAACTCTTTTTAATCCAGACCCTTTCTACCATAAGTGTTATTAGACCTTATTGCACTCCATGTACTTTGCGATCCATGATCCTAGCCTCTGCTGACCACACACACAATACTCCATCTGTCAACACTGAGGATTTTCGCTGGCTGTTCCCCAGACCTGGAGCTCTTCCCCTCCTCATATCTGATTTCCTTTGAGTCTCAGCTACTCTCCAACCTTCTTGGAGAGGGTCATCCCTCTGATACTATCCCTAACTTATACATATATATATATATATATATATATATATACATATATATATATATATACATATATACAGATAGATATAGAGGATAGAAAGATGGAAAGATAGAGATAGAGAGAAATAGAGAGATAGATAGATAGATAGATAGATAGATAGATGTTGTTTGTACAAAGCTGTTTGCATGCTGTTTCTCCATTTGTGAGTAACTTGATAGCCAGGATTGTTTTCTTGCCTCTCTTTGTACCTCTAGTACTTAGTACAGTACCTGACTCTTTTGTTGTTTGGCTATTTCAGTCATGTCCTATTCTTTGAGATCCTTTTTGGGATTTTCTTATCAAGTAGTTTGCCATTTCCTTCTCCAACTCATTTTATGGATGAGGAAACTGAGGTAAACAAGATTAAGTGATTTGCCCAGGGTCACTCAGCTAATAAATGTCTGAGGCCACATTTGAACTCAGGAAGATGACTCTTCCAGATTCCAGGCCTAGTGCTCTATCTACTGTGCCACCTAGCTGCCATAATAAGTATTTAATAAGTTAACTATCTGAATAGTGCTTATATGTATGTTTTAATAATATCCTTCTAGTATCTTTTGGAACAGTATAGTCATATCATTGCCAAAAGCATACAAAAGAGGCATAAGTAGGTCTGGATAAAATTTTTTTTTGGATCATATTATTTCTGTTCTCATATATTGCAAAATTCTCATACCTACCATATACCTCTACCTGGGCCTCTTAGTAGCATTCATTTTTTAAAATTCTTCAGTCAAATACAACCACAAAAGGCCACCAGTAAAATATTGGTATTGAAAAGCTAAAACTTAGTTCCTGAGGGAAATATACTCAAAACTGTCATTAATATTCCATCAAATTGAATAAGTTTATGTACTTCAAAAGAGATCAGTAGAATAATTCATCTGTATTAACAAATGACAAGAGACCCAGACCCAGGCTTATATTAACTATAAGACTGTTTCCGGAAAACTAAGAAAGAGTAGTGTGAGATTCTTCTATAATTTCTCATGTACATCTCCGTGCCTCAGTACTTACTCTTTTTATATTTATTGTTTACATCTATCTCATAAGTGCTGTTAGGATGGAAGTGAGCTCTTCTCTATGTTACAAATTCCTCACCTCTAAGCAAACAGTATCATGCCAATTACCTTGGTGACATCCAAAAAGCACAGATTAAAAGACTGAACAAATGCCTCACCTACTTTCTTCCAGGAGTGTCAAGAAAATATAGGCTTCAAACAGATTATGTGGCCTCTTCTTCTGTTACATTGGCATTTGCTTTCTCAACTCTTTTGTAGATTAATTGGAGGTGTCAGACTTACCACTCTTGTGGTATGTAGAGTATAGCTAGAACCAGATTAAAATATAATTGGGAAATGTTTAAAAAATAAATCAAATACAACATAGATATTGTTAATTTGTGGTATTATAAGTCACTATGCCTGTGGTAGGAATCAGTTTCTATTTGAATTTGACAGTGCTGGCTTAGACTATCTGTAGTATTTCAATGGCATGGAAATATGAGAATGAATTATAATACTTATGGAGAGTGACTAGATCATAGAATAATGTTAGGATTGTTTATGGGGCAACTATTCCCAAAACTTTTAAACACTCTTAAAAAGACTATTGTGACCCAAGAATATCATATTCTTCTGACCAGACTAAGTGAGACATATTTTAGAGAAGAGTATTTGTATGCTCTATAGGTTTCTGCACATAGAGAAAATATTCCCTTATAAAATAGTTATAAAAATAGCTATCATTTATATAACATTTCAAGTTTTGGAATGCACTTTGCAGATATTATATCATTTTATCCTCCCAATAATCCTGGGAGAAAGGTGCTATTTTTTTAACCCCATTTGTCTAGAGTCATAGAACTAATAAATATCTGAGACCAGATTTAAACTCAGATCTTCCTGACTCCTGTTCTAATGTTCTGTATATTGCGCCACCTAGCTGTCTGATAAACTGTGGTATGAAGAAATATTTAATAACAAATTAAAAAATATTTTTTCTTATTTACTATTATGATAATCAGTCCGGTGCAGTGAATACAGAGCTCCTTCGTGAGTCAGAAAATCTGGGGAAAATATATATCTCTGATAAATACTACCAAGAGGTTTCTGATCTTTCAGTTTCCCTGGCAACCTTCTAGTCCTATAGATAGTGAACAGTTACAGATCTGAAGTGGTACAGGGAGTATTTTCACTAGAAGATCCCTAGGCCACTGAAATCACAGGTTTACCTCCTAAGCCCCTAAATGAAAAGCAATAGCCACAAATACTTTAAACATTTTAAAGTCAAGTGATCATGATAGCTTTACGACTGTGGTAGTTATAAAAGAGAAAAGTGTTTGATTAGCACTTATACAATAGTTCCTAATCTGAGACGTTATTGATATTGATGTTTCCACTAATGATGCAGATCAGAAACCCTCAATGCCCACAAGTCCTTTGGTACTCTTATCTGTAGCTTTCTATATTGCCACCACCAGGGCTTGGAAGAAAGACTCTCTAGCTAGTCAACATCCTGAGAACTTTTCTCACTTTTTCATGAAGTTGTGAATATAACAGTAGAACCACTAAGCATTGGTAATCTGTCACTCTTAAAACATGAATACCTCATCTTTTTATAAACTTATCCATTTCTTTGATCGCACTATTTACTCTGGTTCTATTTTTACGTCCATGGTTATATGTAGTAGCCTGATTATACACACCACACACCCCACTGTGGGTCCCTGAGTAACATTCATTTTTAATTTTTAAGTTACCATGACTTGAAACCATATAGCACCGCCAAGAGAATATGGATACTTTTTAAAAAGAGACTTTTTAGATTAACATCATCAAAAGAATTTCAAATTTGTATATATACATGTATGTGAATGTGTATATATGTATAGAGATACATTTTTGTTGT
Source organism: Bettongia penicillata ogilbyi (assembly GCA_023548195.1). Taxonomy (NCBI): domain Eukaryota; kingdom Metazoa; phylum Chordata; class Mammalia; order Diprotodontia; family Potoroidae; genus Bettongia; species Bettongia penicillata. The sequence goes on along the minus strand of JAJHZJ010000635.1, from coordinate 676,864 downwards.
TCAATTCTTTTTCAGTCATGTTTGATTCTTTATGACTCCATTTGGGTTTTCTTGGCAAAGATATTGGAATACTTTTCCATTTCCTTCTCCAGTTCATTTTTACAGATGAGGAAACTGAAGCAAACAGAATTAAGTGACTTTGCCCAGGGTCATTCAGATGGTGAGTGTCTGTGGCTGGATTTGAACTCAAGAAGAGGAGTCTTCTTGACCCCAAGCCTGGTACTCCATCCACTAGCAGATGGATAGATAGATAGATAGATAGATAGATAGATAGATAGATAGACAGACAGATAAGTAGATAGAGAAGAAAGCAGTCTAGATTTCCTTTAGGAAATTTTAAACCCCATATGACAACTCCAATCTTTTCTAATAAAGTCTTATTTAAATAAATATTCTACATATACACATGTATGTACATATATTTGTAATTATACATATGTAAATATGTGTAGATAGATAGATAGATAGATAGATAGATAGATAGATAGATAAGCTCCATAAGTAGTCCATTTAACTAGAGGGCACATTCTGGACAAAAGAAATTCATTTTGCATTTGTTTTTTCTTGTGTTGAAGGTTATCAAATTCTTTTGCATTATACAGAATCTTATTAAGGAGACTCTACAGTGTTTCAGGATTTGATACAACTAGTATAATATCACTTGCAAAACAGGGAGCATTTGGAAGACCTCACCATAAATAAGGAATAGCTTTTCTACTTGGTTTCTCTATTGGAGCTTTTCTATGAGAGTGGCAAAAACCTTTGCCAAGCATAAATCTCCCTATTGTCTTGCCTAATATAAATGATCAGATGATCACAAAATCTATCAATAAACAAACATTTATTAAGTGCCTATTATATACCAAGCACCGTGCCACACACTGGAATTATAAAACAAAAAAAGACAATCCATGCTTTTGTAAGTTTACATTCTATCAAAGAGGAAGAATTAAATAAATATACAGAATACAAAGAAATCTCAGACATCTGGGGAGGCAGAGTTGGAGTGATCAAGAAAAGCTTCACTTATAACATGGCATTTGCATCTGTTCCCTTCTCTCTCCTCACAACTATCACCTTATTGCAGGTATTTATCACTTCTCCCTTAAATTACTGCAATAGTTTTCTAAGGGGTTTTCCAAACTTCATCCTATATTCTATACCAGGGGTGGGGAACCTGTGACCTTAAGACTACATGTGACCCTCTAGGTCCTCAAGTGTGGCTCTTTGACTGAATCCAAACTTCACAGAACAAATTCCCTTAATTAAAGGATTTGTTCTGTAACATTTGGATTCAGTCAAAAGGCCGCACCCAAGGATAAAGTCTGCAGAACTGTCAAAGTGAATTTCCTTAAGTACAGATCTGACCATGTCATTCCATTACTCAAAAGCTCCAGTGGCTCCCAAAGTTAATAGCATTAACTAGAAACTCCTTTGTTTAGTTTTTAAAAACCCTTTATAGTGTCTTTCTTTTTCCTTCCTTCCTTCCTTCCTTCCTTCCTTCCTTCCTTCCTTCCTTCCTTCCTTCCTTCTTTCCTTCCTTCCTTCCTTCTTTCTTTTCTTTCTTTCTTTTCCTCTCTCTCACAATCTATGGCCTAGCCCAGGTTACACCATGGCAACAGTAAAAGGCTTCTGAATGCAACAACCAAAAATTCATTAAAAATCAAATGTGTAACGAATCTGAGGTGTCTCAGTCAGCACTTGCCCATGTTGCATCACTTTTTCAGTGCTATTTGCCTCTCCTCTCCTCCCCTCCCCTCCCCTCCCCTCCCCTCCCCTCTCCTCCCCTCCCCTCTCCTCTCCTCCCCTCCCCTCTCCTCTCCTCCCCTCCCCTCTCCTCTCTTCTCCTCCCCTCCCCTCCCCTCCCCTCCCTTCCCCTCCCCTCCTCTCCCCTCCTCTTTTTTTCTTTCCTCTTTCCTTCCTCTGACCTTCCAATAAGTGATGCAACATGGGCAAGTTTTTCCTGCAGCCTTGGTTCTGAACACAAAGCATGGGCAAAGACAGTGAATTCTGCCCAAACGTGAAGAGGGGCCCCGAGTGGAAAAAGTTGAAGAAGCCTCAGCCAAACTAGCCTTCTCTTGCACAAAATACTCCATCTCCCATCTCTGTGACTTGACACTGGCTGTCCATCATGCCTTGGCTGTCCAACCACTTCATCTCTAACTTTTCAAATCTCTCCCTTTAACTCAAGTACCATATTCTACATGAAACCTTTCCTAATACCTTCAGTAACTACTTCCCCCTCTCACAGTACCTTGAATTTAATTATTTTATATTTATTCTTTTTTATGTTTATTCTGGATGTTCTCTTCCCCATTAAAATGTACAAGACTTATATTTGTATTCCTGGCTTAGCCACTGTCTGGTACGTAATAGGCATTTAAGAAGTATTTCTTGTTGATTGATTGTGTGGAGTCTTCAAAGAAGAAAGAGATTAAATGAGATAGAGGGAGAAGGAAGCATGTTCCCGGTACAAGTATGGGTATTGCAAAGGCAAGAGATGGGTCAGTTTGTTTGGAGTATGGACTATGGGAAGGGGAAGTTTACACTGAAAGTCTGAAAGGATAGTCTAGAACCAAGTTATAAAGTTCTTTAAAAGACAAAAGGGATTCTGTTTTATGCTGGAGATAACAGGGAATCATTACGCTTTGCTGAGTGGGAGAGTGACCTGGTAGTTTTGTAAAAGATGTTTTGGAGTAGGCAATGACTTGAGGCAGGAGGTGAATTTGGAGGTCATTGAATAGTCCAGTCATGGGGTGATAAAGTCTTGAATGAAGCTGTCAGCAGTGCTGTTTGCCTCCTCTCCTCATCTCTTCCCTTCCCTGCCCTCCCTTTCCCTCCTCCCCTCCCCTCCCCTCCTCTCCCCTCCTCTCCTCTCCTCTCTCTCTTCTTCTCTTTTCTTTCCTCTTCCCTTCCTTTATCCTTCCCATAAATGCCTATTTATAAAACAAGCCCGCATATGATATGATTCTGACATTCTTTGCCATCCTAGCTGCATTCCTTAGAACATTCTTTAGTTTTTCTGCTTCTTCAGTTTCCGGAGTCAGTGGATAGAATCCTGTTCCTGAAGTCAGGAAGACCTAAGTTCAAATACAAACAAAAACATCTACTACATGTCTGACCCTGGGTAAGTCATTTATTCTTTCTACCTCAGTTTCCTCAAGTATAAATTGTAGATAATAATAGCATGTATCTCACACCTTGTAAGGATCAAATGAGATAATATTTATAAAGCATTTTGCCAGCCTTAAGATGCCATGTAAATGCCAGTTATTAGTTATTATTAATAATTCTAAAGTATCCTAACAAGACAAAGTCCTGCAGGATAGCATTCCTTACCCTTTATCATTTGCCACTTCTTGGCACTTTTACCATAGTATGGAATGGGAAAAGATAAAAGAGAACACACTCTAATCATCCATTGTTTATGTCCTTGCTAACCTATAGGATAAGGGGTAGACCTGTGATTTCATTGCTATTGTAAACTCCCAGATGAGGAATTCTACTACCAATGCAGGCCAGCATCTTCTCTACATCTGAGAGAACTGTCCAAAACAGGAGTGTCAGACACTAGGCCTATGGGGTACTTGCAAACCAAAATCCTCCCCAGTGTGGTAAGAATCAGATTAAAATGTAATTGGGAAATATTTATTAAAAAAATACATTGAAATGTAGTTTTAATTGTTTCATAAGTTACTATGCACCTACAAGGGTCCTTTTGTACAGTTTAGTGGCCTCTGTTTCTATCTGAGTTTAACACCCACTAGTCTAGAGTACTGAGAGGCTATCACTTGCTCAGTTACTTGGTCACTAAGTGTCAAAGGCAGAACTTACACCCATGTCTTTCTGGTTCCAAGGCCAGTTTTATATTCACTATGCCATATTATCTTTTCCAGAATCTGGAGAGAAGCTAAAAATAAAATGTATTGAAAATAATAACTGATATTTATGTGGCATGCTATAAGAACATTTCTTTTACCTTGTTTCATTTGCTTCTATCATTAATATAGTCAGGGAAGCAGTACCAGTATTCACAAAATAAGTAACATAATCACAAAATATCAAAGCTAAAAGGTCATTTATCTCCAAACTTATCCACAGACCAAGAGAGCTAAAATTGCTTATGTAGCTAGTACACAGCAGAATGGGTTTTATTTTCTGATTCTAAGAATGTCTCTTTCTGTTGGACCATTATTTCTATTTTCCAAATGAGGAAACTAAGGATCATGAAGGTTAAGTTATTATAGTTACCTAACATTTATATAGCACTTAAGGTTTTGCAAAGTATTATACAAATATTATTTAATTTTAAGTTGACAACCTTGGTTGGTTCTATGATTATCTCCATTTTATTGATGAGAAAACTAAAGCAGACAGAAGTTAAGTGACTTGCACAAGGTCCCAAAGCTAGCAAGTGTCTGAGGTAGGATTTTAATTCAGGTCTCATAGCAGATAAGCAACAAAGTCAGAAGGGAAACATCAGTCTTCTAACTGAAAATGTAGGATTCTCTTATTATACCTACTCTTTGACTCTGGGTCATCTCTAGTTGTCCTGATCTGTATCTTGCCACTGGATCCAGATGGCTCCAGAGCAGAAAGTGAGGTGAATGACTTTGCACAACCCTCTCTCACTTAAATCCCAATTCACTTGCAAGTCATGGCATGACCTTCCTGATGTAACAGTACTCTTCAAGAGCGGAGGGCAGACAGCCGCATGTTCTTTTATTATACTACAGTAGCTGTCTAGGAAGAATAGAAATTATCAATCGCTTTCTAATGTTGATTCATAGCTGGAGAGTTGCCTTCACTATCATTATTAATATTGTTGCTATTAATTATCACTTGAGTCATGTTTTAGTCCTGGAAATGCAAAAATAAATGTAACAGACCTTGGTCCTTTTTTTAGGGTCAGTCTTTCCGGATAGGTGGAAAAAATAATAAAACAAATTCTTGGCTACTAATCTCCAGGATAGTGCATAAGTAGTTATTTCCAGAGTTGACTAAATGGTTTCATGAATGCAATTGATCTTCAAAATTATATATAGTACTAAGTCTCCAGCATCATCCGTTCCTTTCCTTTGAGTGGCATAGCAAATATGGAATGCTAATTTTAAAGAGGGAGGAAAGGAAGCACGGAAGGAAGGGGAGAAAGTAAAGACTAAGAGGGAAGGAAGAAAGGAAGGAAGACACTTCCAAGCAGATATAATAAGCTTTGCATTTCAGTTTGATGCTATTTGCAAAAGCTAGAAACAAATCCCTTGACCATTCTGTGACTTATTTTCTCCATTCGTAAAATTGATACCTATGTCTTGCTTTCTTCACAAGACTGGTTATCCTTCATAAAAAAAAAAAGACAGGTTACAAACTCATATTTGAGGATTTACAATGATGGTTTTAAAAACACGTTGACTAAAGGAAAATGGGTCTATTTTAGTTGTTCAAGTAATAAAGGAAATGAAATTGGAGTGTATAATGGCAGATAATCGAATGTGCTATGTCTGTGTAACTTCCAGTTGCTTTCAGGTTAATCGTTCTTGGAAATGAGGATTAGATTCATGAGATTTGCCTAACTAGAGGAAGAAATCAAATAGCCTTTACAAAAATGATCAATTCCCAGCCCTCATGTTTATTTCCTTAGGCTTTTGCTGCTCCTTGTGTATATGTATATATTTATGGATGATGAAGGTGGTGATGATGATGATGAAGATGAACTTGCCTCACATCAGCTCACAAAGTCAGGGTAACTATTGTACCAAAGGCATAAGAGGAGGCTGAGGATTTTGTTCTAAGCTGAAAATCAAAATAGGGCAAAGTAATTTGTGTAGCAATGGCTACTTGTCAAGAATAACTGTCATTAAAATTTCCATAAGCTCCAGTGAAATTGATGTTGTGGGAAAGGCTTCGGGAGGGTCTATTACAAAGCACAGAGAATTTCTTCCGAATTTTCCCAGCCAAGTTTGGAAAATCTTAAAAGATCTTTTTCCCCGCTTGGGCTCCTCCTCTGCCCGGAGGCCAAAGGTCTATCTCTATTTAACATTTGAATCCAGGAGCGTATGTCATCTGAGGCTGAATCCTCTCCTCTGGTCAGAGTACCAGCTTAAAACGCTGCCAAGAGCAGAGAAGATGAAAAAAAATAAGAAAAAGAGAAGGAAACTATCAGGCATCACTCGTAGCCCCTCGGATATAACGAACTGAGTCTAGTGAACAGAAGAATTGGTCTGGCGTCATTGTTCCAGTTTCTCTCAATGTTGCAGGGTCTGATTTGCATTAGAAACCTCTGCATTCAATAAACAAAAATAGGGATAATAATGACCGAATCGCTGTTGGAAACACAAACCAAACTCTAACAATGAGCGTTTTGCGCTGCCTTAATTGAAGATTTTACTGAAGGAGCCCTCACTTTGGTCAGGAGGCTCATTGGGCTTTTAATTTTACTAGCTTCACTTATTCAAAACAAAAGGACCACGACGTGTGTGTGTGTGTGTGTGTGTGTGTGTGTGTGTGTGTGTGTGAATGTCAGATCTGTCACACAACGGGCTACAGCCTTCTTCGTGCATTCTTCACATTGCAAGCCCATCAACAAAAGGAGGAAGAAGATCTGAAGGGAACGAGTGGTTTTTGCGGGCTAGGCGATGGAGAATTTCTCTACATAAACAAGAAGGTTTGGATTGGAAGTCTGCTAAAAAAAATGTTAGAGCTGACCACAAGGTTGTAAATCCACAGACTGGAAGGAGGAAAAGAGAAACAGTGCAAGCGAATGAAGTGTGTGTGGCTACAATGTTTGTGGGTTAGATGAGAAACAAGCGCTGAGTGAACCAGGGAGGGGAGGGGGGCGGGGGGTGGCTGGTGTGATTTGTTTGGTGATCAGAGCCAATGGAAAGCCTAGCCTGTGATAATATACCCATGCAGTGACTGAGAGGAGTCAGAGCTAAGACTCCGGTGCTCCTTTTCACGTCTGCAGCCGGAGACAGCCCGAGACCGTGCAAAGCAAGGCACGATCTCCCATTTCCAGCTCACTTAGCGGGCTCTATCTTATGGGCATCTGCTGCAGCCTGGCCAAGGCAGAACTGAAGCCAGCAGCAGGAGATCAAACTTAGGCGCCCCTTTGGACTATATCACCCCCAGAGGAGGGAGAGAGGGAGAGAAGGGAGCTGAGCAGAGACTCCAACAGCATTGCAGGTACGAGCTCATCACAACTCATCTGGCACGGACATGCTTTCCCACTTGCACGTTTTCTGTAGTTTTGCTGGGTTCTTCTCTTTGCCTTTCCTTAGCTGTTCTGAATAGAACACATAGAATAGTTCTCTCACTTCATCTTTTATGCTATTGACATCCACTATTGGATTTTCAGGGAGTGTGAATTACAGACCTGTAAACTTGCCAGTATCTTCTCCGCCCCCAAGAAAACCAAGAGCTATACTGTCATGAGACTTTTTTGGGGTGAGGGGGCATATATTGATGTCTTAGATTTTAATTTTGTGTAATAGGAAGCAAATTGCTGCCTGACTTCTGTAAAACAGCCTTTTAGCGTTCCCTGTGGTTTATTATACGTCAAGTTACTCTCAGATCTATAAAACCCTTTTGATATAGCAGGGAAATAGAATGACTTTTGCTTAGTTTTGAATCGAACAGGATGTGTCAAGATGCATTAACTCTGTGTGTGTGTGTGTGTGTGTGTGTGTCGCTCTCCTTTTGTTGTAGCAGTTGATAATTTTTTTTGAAAAAAAGTTATTTTCCCAGTCCTCTCTTCCTGTGCACCTGATTTGATTTTTAACATTTGAGTTTAAGATAGATTTTCATTCTATCTTTATATAGAGTGACTTCAAGGACCTCTGTGATTACATTTTTACAAGGTGAGGACTGGACATCTTGATCAATGTAATACTTTCAAGGAAATGCCAAGGATGGGTTTGATTTGATACTAACATGAGGAGGATTTTGGCTTTTCATGTGTTGGTATGGAAATTGTATAAAGGGAGGAAGAAAGTTTACTGATGACTAAATTATTTTTCAGTATTTTGAATTAGGTGACTATATAATTTAGTTTTTGTCTGTGGATTTCTCAGGGTAAAATTAACAGTTCGTTGTAACTCCAGCCTTTCTCAGCCAAAGGCAGAACAAGCTGAATGAAAGCTCAGTTAAAAGCCTGCTTTGAATGCTTTGAGTGACTTTCAAGTACACGTGCTCAGCTGCTTTGAATCTGTAGAAAGAGTAGCTCCTGCAGTGGGAAAAAATACAGATTAGGTAGGACTGACTCCACAGTCTTGCAGAGAATGGTTCCTGCAGCAGGTGCAACATCAAGTCCAATACATTCTCCCAGGCCTAATTAGCACTTTGCATAGCAGACCCCATCCAGACTCCTACATGCTTAATTCACTGCAAATTTCCCATCTGTTTAGAGCTTCAGCCAGTGCTTAATTCAGGTGTCATCCTCATTCATTGCCACTTGCCTGTCCAAGGATGACAAGCAAGTCATGCCAATGATACTTGTTTCATCTGCCTTTGCACATTCACAATGGAGAATTTATATTGTTACCTTGACCTAGATTCTTCAAACTAAAGCTTCTCTTATTTATGCAGGGAAACTCAGGCTTAGTTATTATGTAAATTGACTGAAAGCTGTTCACATTCTCCTCCATTAATGACTACTCAGTTTGATTTGATAAAGAGTCTTACTGAATTCTACTAAAAAAGAGATTTTATTGGAGGGGGGAGAGGAATAGATGGAAAGTAAATCCTCTTTTGGGAGGCTATCAGCCTTGGCCCATTAATTTACTCTATGCATCATAAGGATTATTTTTTTAAAAAAAAAGAAACCCTAGAGGCATGAGGGCAGTTGACAATGCAAATTAATGTACCTAAGACTCAATCAAATACTATCAGTTGAATCTAATAGATACTTTTTCTTATTATAGTATACTCAACCTTAAGGAGATTATGTGCAATAAATTCATACCACAACACATAGAAGGTCATGGATTACTAACAATGCCACAAAGTTGCAAGGTGTTCAGGGCTTAGCACAGAGGAAATGACTGAATGTAAGAATCTTCTCTGACAAAATACTGCATGCCTTGATTTTGTAATGTGTGTACCAAAAACTAGCCTGTATGACCTTGGATCAATCACTTAACTTTTTTGGGCATCAGTTTCCTCATCTGTAAAATAAGATCACATATTTTCGGCCAGATTGTAAAGGGTTTCAAGGCCAATCTCCTTACCCAGGTCACACAGCTAGTAAGTGTCTAAGGCGGAGAATTGATTGAACTAGTTGATTTTAAAAGACCCATTCGAGCCCTAAAACTCAATAATCATCAGATTGTTGTTTTGTATTATTTGTACAGTTCCCATTGGGAAAGATAATTCATAGAGTTGACTACAGTTCTATTTCATGGCCAACCACAGCTTAAGTTTGAGGCTTCCTTGAATTGCTAGTGAGGTAAAGTTTAAACAATGTACACTCCTTCAAATCTCCTATAAAATAAACACTTCCTCCCTCAGCTTTCTCCCACTGGAACAAAGAAAAGAGCCTTAGGCTCTCAAACTTAGCATAGTGTTCTTATTGATATGAATAGAACTGACTCACCTGGTCAAGGACAAGTTATGGCTGGAGGGGTGTAGAGATTGGGGTACACGATCACATAAGGTTGGACCTTCGAATCTGCTACATGTAGGGAAATTATTTTATATTCATTTTCTCTTTATTGGGGGCACTTTAAGATTTGGGATTGTTGGTACTGGGTTAAAAGCCATGATTTATTGTCTTGGCCAGGATAAATTTGACAAAAATTGTGCCTGTGATTGGAGGGGAAAGAAGGGAAAAGGGATGGGGAACATAAAATCATATTTATTAGAGAGAGTCTATTTAATTGTAAATTGTCTTGAACTCCTTTCCTTATTCAACCACTCTTTTGGTAGTGAGTGGGCTTCCTTATTTTCACCTCATTGTCTCCGTCTGTTAATTAGGCTTGTTTATCCTCCCCTTCTCACTCACTAAAGATTATATAACCTGTCTTGTGACTGAAGGAGGAGGGGAGAAGAGGAACAATAATTTATCAGACACCTAGTATATGCCAGACACTATCCCAGGCATTTTATAAATCTTATCTTGCTTTATTCTCACAACAACCCTGAGACACGGTTGCTATTATGACTCTTATTTTTATAACTGGAGAAACTAAGGCAGATAGTGATGAAGTGACTTGCTCCGGGTCACACAGCTAATGAGTGTCTGAGGTCACATTTGAACTCAGGTCTTCTTGACCAGGCCCATTTCTCTTATTCACTAATCGTAGCTGCATTTTACCATTCCTACTGAATTAAATGTTAAACCACTCCTAATGTTTGTAAATGGCTTTTGGGCCATTTACAGTATGCTAGTCAATGACATCACACTACAATTCTTGTATGAACTCTTTGAGTTATTTTTAGTTCCCATTGTTCATTTTGTAAAGTGAACATGTTTGAGTTATATGAATTTTCCTTTCTGTGTTGGATACGTTGAATATTTGTAGAATTTCAACCATTTAGTGAACCAGATCCTACTGGGCAAGGGTCATTGATTGGCATTTGGCCAATCAGTGTCATTCAGAAAACATACTTTACTTCAGCATTTCTTTGAAGAGCAATGTCCCCTGTCTATTTGTGGATGAAATATTCACAGAATGATGTTGCATGAAAGATGTTTCACTTATTTATGGCAAGACAGCATCCCTACACTCAAAGTATGAGGTAGAAAGATTAATGAGTATGTAAAAAATATTAAAAAATAATCACCTGTAAGGAAGACTACATTGGAATATTACCAGAAACATTAGAAGTGGGAAAGTTTTATTGAAACACTTACCCATCATGCACAGGTGGGCAGTTAAATACCACTTGATTGTGGCAACACCTACATATAAAAACCAGGAGAGGGCAGTCTTCCAACTCTCAAAAGTGAACACCTCTCTAGCTGGCCATTGAGAATAGGGGAAGAGCTCTTTTTCCAGCCAATCTGCATATTTTCTGTCCTATTAAATGTACCCCTGTTGCTCTTTAATGTCAAGTGCAGTTAAGTTTCTTTTATTTCCCCAAATGGTATTAGTCTTGTCTGCCAGAAAAAGGAAAGTGAGAGACACTAAAAATAGAGCTAGCCTTACTTATGCTTTGTACATACTTAGCTTTGGTCTCTCCCAGCTGCTTTGCTGTTTGTCTTATTCATATCCTTTTACTGGGAAAATGGAGAAAGAAAGCAGGAAGAAGATGGGGAAAGAAAAGAAAAAAAAGGAACTTCTTAAGCTGATCTTTGACAGTAGATGGTCTCGGTAGGCATAGACCAATGCCATTTCTGGTGTTGGATCAATATGAAGTATACATTTGCAGAAGACATGCTGAGTGTGTTTTCATATTTCTGGTAGTCACCAGTACCTTGAGTAGGCTGTTTATTTTGTCATACTGAGTTTTGGATAGACAGAAGCAGATTTTCAATAGTGGTTTTAGGAATCCTACGCATATTTTCACTAGATTATGAATAGTAGAGATTTGTAATTCCAAGTATCTGAAAGGTGATAGATAGCCAATCTCCATATTAGAGCAGAAGAAAGGATACGAGCCTCTTTTGCTTCTCAAAATCTCATAGTTCACTGATTACTTTCTTTTCTTGCCGTCATGTTTCTTGATCAGTCTTTAGTCAAAGATAGCTAAGAAACATCAGGGTTGAAATGTAGGCTAATTGTCTTTAATGTTCCTGACGTTATGTTGCTCCATTTAGTAAATAGTCTGCTATTCTGGTAGGTTAGCTCCAAGGTTTGGGAATATCATTTTTTACTCTTTTTCATTTCTAGAAGTACTATAGAGTGGGGATGCCAACATATCTACTAGAAAGAGACTTTAAAAAGTGTTATGATCCCATAAAGATTCTAGTGGAAAGAAGTGGAGTTTCTTCTGGCCCAAAAGAGAACTAAGGGGAATTTGTAAGATAGACTAATAGAAGGGAAGCCCCAGAAACTTATGGGAAGGTGAGTTCTGAGAGGTCTGGAAGGTTCAGGATTCTCTTGAAGTGGCTGCCATCAAGAATATTGTGATCTTTGTTTTTTGCACACATGTTGTTAGGAGCTATGTACTTGTGTGTTGTGTGTGTGAGCATGTGCACACATATGCTTGAATTGACACAGAGCACTTTTTCTGGGACAGAAAAGGTTCCAATGTGTCTAGAAGGAAAGGGAAGGTAATTATGTGTTCTTGTCTTCTCTTTATGGAGATTGCTCTCTCCTTTCCCTCACCTCCAGTTTAGTATTTGGCAAAAAAAATAGTGCTCTGATGGCCTCAGAGCTTTGATGAATGTAAGTTATTTATCCTACATTACCAAAAAATCAAGGATAATGCAATAGCAACATGATATTTAAGTAGGAGAGTGGCAAATAACAATTCTGGATGCTTGGAAAGAACTGAAGACATAACAGTGAACATAAAAGACCCTGCCTCTCTCTTCTGTTTTCAACAGTAATTTTTCTTCAGAGACAGAAATACCAATGCCTTCTCCTTTTTTAACACTATTTTCCAATAAATATATTTAATTCTTAAAGAATAAATCTCTTTGAAGGAGCTCACCCAACTGAGAGAGAAAAAAAGGAAAATAAAGGAAATAAAATAATAATATTCTGGTCAATTCCACAAATCTCACCAGAAAATATATTTCATGGTACAGAATACTATGAAAACACTCCTGGATGAGGACTACAGGGGAATTAGAAATAAAGAAAAGACAGTGGAAAAATTCTCTTGGAAAATAGTTTTTGAAGGACATGACACCTAGAATACAAATACTCTTGGATATGACATTCATGTTATGGATTACAAGTAGTGCCAAACTAAAATCCTTGTCTGCTATAATTTATTTAAACAGTGGGAAAGAGAAAAAAAAAAACACTGAGCTGTAGGGAACACTTGACTAGCTCATGTGAAATGTTAAGTTGACTTTGTCTTGTACAAACATTGTCTGCATTAAAAATATAGTTCAACCTGGCGCTGGGACTGAGACTCCAAAGGTCTAGGAGGCACCTAATCTTATCATCCGTGGAAAGTTAGCTGCCTTTCACTGTTTTTTTGCAATTATAACACTGACCCTGGGTAATTCATTATATTTTCTTATTATAATAGCAGCACTTTAAGGAAAGTAGGCAGTCAGATATTTTGCTTGAAGGTTCATAAAAATTTGACAGCCCTGCAATGAGATTTCCTTTCAGCTTCTTTTGCTCTGAATCTCAATTTCAGCTGATTGTAGTGCAGTGATTTCCCTTTATCATGCATTTTATGGTTAAGGGATGACCAAGTCTAACACTGCCTCAGTGTAAAAGGTATGTGAACTTGAGTAATGACAGTTTTCTTGAATGATGGTCTCTTGCAGGTTACCAGTGTCTTTTAGTTTATTGTAATTCCTTACATTTACATAGCTCCTTAAGCTTTACAAAATGTTTTCTCATGCATCCTTGCAAAAACTTTGTGAGGTAGGTAATGCATGTCTACTTAGCAAATGAGGATTGAGGAAACTGAGTCTTGGCCAGGTTGTGACTTGAATAATGTTTTACAGCCAGTGAGTTATAGAATTAGAACTTGAATCTGATTCGTCAGGCCCCAGATACAATACTATTTAAACTATATCATAGATATGGTATAAACCATACCATAAATACATATGTAAACCATGCTGCCCAGGCTGTACTGATTTTTGATCCTGTTGTTCTGATAAGACCCCTTGAAGCTGATCTTATCAGTCTTTTGCAGAATGAGAGAATAATTTACAGTATTTTCTAAACAGGAGCTCATTTGTGAATGTATTTTTTTAATCCCTACCTTGAGCAAGGTACTATATTTATCGTGCACTCAAATGCCAAAGAAGAAAAAGGAGATTTAAAACAAAGTCAAACAGAATAAAAAGGCATAATGAGAAAACTGTTGAAACACCCTGCCTGTCCAAAAAAGATCTGGAAATGTGGGAAAGGCAAAAGATATAAGAAGTCAGATAATCTGGGTATTAATCTTGGTTCTTCTACTTTATACATTCATAAGGGCATAGATTTAAAGCTGAAAGTACCTTAGAGGTCATCTAGTTCAACCCTCCACCCCCACCCACCCCACATTGTAGAGCTAATAAGGTTAAGTGACTTATCAAAGGGCTTACAACTAGTAAGTGATAGGTAGATCCTTGCTTCAAATTGAGGTCCTCTGACTGTAAATACAGTTCTCTTCCTACTGAAATCATGAATCTAGATAAGTCATGTAAACTCTCTGGACCTTAGTTTCCCTATTTATAAAATGAGGGTGTTGAACTATATCAGAGGTGTCAAGCCACCTGAATGTCACTTGCTACTGGAACCAAATTAAAATATAATTGGGAAATATTTAGCAAAATAAATAAAACTACATAATGTATATAATATAAAAATATAATGTTGACATGTTATTTTCTTAATTAGTATGTGACCTGTAGTAATCCTTGGGTATGGTTTATGGCCTCAGTTTCTATTTGAGTTTGGCACTTTTGGACTAGATAGCCTTTGGAGGTCCTTTGCAGCTTTCGATACTATGACCTGTGTTTCAATGTTGACCTCGGCTAGGGAAAAAGAGTAGCTTAGACCCCTGGAGGGGAGCTCCAAGGAGTAAAGTTTAGCACTCATCTCCTTTCTTAGGAGTCAAGTGGATGTACACATAGCCATTATTGTACCTTCCATATTCCTTGGGGTCCTCTGTGGGACACCACAACCAGATCTAATCATCTTATGTGTAATATTTTTGCTTATCTTGGAGTTGTACAAAAAATGTATAGAAGTTGACAACCAGTCCTAGACCATCTGATATATATAGGTCAGAGGTTAGAAGACAATGGTAGGGCCCAGTTTCAGAGACAGTCTAAGAAGGAATGCTAACTGCACTCTCTTTTGCAAAGACCATAAAGAATGTGGTTTCTCCAGCAGTCAGGTAAGGTTTACATCCCTGTCTAAAACAGAGGACGAAAGGTATTATGACAGACCTAAGTAGCAGAGAAGACTCAGATACATGGCATAAGTATTTACATAAAATTGTCTCACATACTTCATTGTATCTGATAACGGCTCACATGTATACAGTACTTTACCAACTGAAACATGCTTTCTTCAAAGTAGGCCTGAGGAATAAAGAGTGTGGTTAATATAATCATGAGTTTACAAATGAATAAACAGAACAGTCTCAGGGGGTTTAAGTAATTTGCTCAGTGACACACATCATCTTTGGACATTTCCCCCATGCTTGGAATGTTCTCCCTCCTCATTTTTGCCTATTAGTTTCTCTGGCTTCCTCCAAATCCCATTGCTTAATTATTTCTCATTTATCCCGTAAATAGTTTGTTTCTACAGAGTTGTTTTCTTGTTGTGTCACCATTAGACTGTGAGATCCTTGGTGGCATGGACTGTCTTTTGCCTCTCTTTGTATCCCTAAATGCTTAGCACAAGCCTGGCACATAATAAGCGTTTAAATCTTTTATTTAATATTTACTTATTGACAATGACAGTGATTTATTTTCACTTGGGTATAAGTTGCATTTACATTTGAGGCAGAGTTGTCAGAAATTGTCAGCCTCACTTTCTCTTCCACAGTTACTAGAGCTCACTGACAAGACAGAAGTCAAGAGGATTGACACTGACTCTGGGTGCAGTGAATGACCTTGGCTTCTTGGGTGTTTGATGAAACTCTAAGGACTCCACAGCACCTGTGACCCTGGACTTTTTGACCCATTGAAACAGAATGTTCACATCCACCTATTTTGCAAGGGATGGTTGGAGGCTGGCCAATTACCCTCATCCTGGTTTAGCCCATCTGCCTAGATGTTTTACCTGGGTATGACCACTGCACATGCAGCAAGCTTGTTGGAGCCACAAATGAGAACAGGGTGGCAGGTGGACACCAAGGGTACATGAACAGTCCTCAACAGGGCTCAGCAGCCTTCACACCAGAGCTCCTAATCCTCCCCTGAATACCACTGACATAGCTAGTAAGTGGCCAGGGTAGGAGACAGAGCCTTGTCTTTGACCGTAATTGCAGTGACCTCTAGTGTTACTTCACTAGTATGTTTGCCTGTGTCCCATTCCTTACCCTTTCCCCCATCAATAACTGATGTTATAATTTCCTCCAGTTTCTCCCTCACTCTAGTCCATCTTCTATGCAGCTGCCAAAGTTACATTCCATTGCCCTGCTTAAGAAGCTCTCATGGTATCTTGTTGCTGTCAAAATAAAATAGCAATAATAGTAATACCTAGCACTTATACTGGGCTTTAAACTTCACAAAATACCTTACGTATATTATTTTGTTGGGTCCTCACAATAACTTAGTGAAACAGGGACCATTGGTAGATGAAACTGAGACCTCAGAGGTTAAGCAATTTGTCCTGACTCTAAGTCAAGTGCTCTTTCCAATGGAGCCACCAAGCTCCTCTCCATTTTGGTAGTCAAAGTCCTTCTCAAACTATCTCCTGTCTATCTTTCTTGTATCTTTCCCCATCAGCCTCCCATCATACACTCCATATTTCAACTGAACTGTCCACTTTGATGTTCCCTGTTTCATCTCTTGGTTCTGTGCCTGTGTTCAGGCTATTCTGCACACCTAGACTGCTTCTCTACATCTTCCTCTCTATTCCTAAGAATGCCTTCTTCCCTTCAAGGCTTAGCTAACGGGCTCCTCCATATGCAAGGAATTTCTTGATATCCCCAATTGTTCAGTGTTCTCCCTAACTTCATCCTCAGAAGTTACTTTTGTCTGTTCCTCATTTCTATAAATTATTTTCTTCCTTCAATAGAGACTTTGAGTTCCTTGAGACCAAGGACTATCTTATTTTTATGTTTGTATCTTCAGGTCCTAGTTCAGTCCTTGGCACATAGTAAGGGTTTAACGCATGCTTACTGAAACTGAATTGGGTATAGTTGCATTGTTATTACAAGAACATCCACAAAGAGTGGGGCTGCCCATGCCAATCTTGTCTCCGGAAACCATAGAATCTTTCTTTTTTATCAATTCATAAGTATGTTTTAAGCTTCTTTGTAACTTGAGGAGCCTGACATGTCCTACAAATGAATTTCTCAATTCATCTAAAGTTGTAGAAATGGTTCTAATGGGCTAGGTCTCTGTTAGCTATTGAAATAACACACCTAGATCAAAATCCATTTGAATGGGAAATCTATTTTAGAACAGCATTTTGTTAAGCGAATTTTCATTCACAGTACTATAGGTTCATCTGGGAAAGGAAAAATTAAATCAGCTTAGTATAGTACTAACTTGTGGCTCTAGAGTCAAAACCAATTTTTTTGTCCACTGTACTCTAAAGACTCCAAATATTTTAGATACACTCTAACCACTTGAGAGACAAATTGCTAATGCAATGCTAACATAATTGAAATAGTTTTAGACAGATATTTTGAATTTAGATACAGCATGAGAGAATACAACTTTCAGATAGCCTCAACCAAACATGCCCCTCATGATATTCCTGAGAGCCATTTGCCCTGTGTAATGTTAGAGGGTTTTTGATACTGAAAAAGTACTTAGGAATATTGTTTATATTTATTTTGACTTCATTTACACAATCCCTAAGTAACTGGACAAAGCAATCATTTCAACTAGAAAAATCAATATGTTAAAAAAAATTGGTCCAAATTTTAATAACATAACCCCAACATTTTAAAGTTGGCAGGGATTGTTTTATCTATCTACATACATGAAATAATTACAACATACCTGGCAAGTGGTCAGCTTATTCCTGAAGCATCCCCTTCCTCCCACAGTGATAGAGAGTCCCCAATCTTCTGAAGCAGTTCATTGAACTTTTTGAGAGATCTAACTTTTAGAAAGTTGTCCATTAAGCCTAAGTGTGCCTCTTTTTCTCTTCTACATGGCAGCTCTTTAAATATTTAAAAACGGCGATTAGGTCTCTTTGGCATCTCTTTTTCAGGCTAAACTTTTGCTCCTCCTTCAGAAATACTATTGTTCTCTGGAGGTTCTCCAGCTCACCAGTGGCTTTCCTTCACCAAATTGGCCATAATTTAACATAATCCTCTAGGTATGGTCTGGCCAGAGAAAAGGGTAATGGGACTCTATACCCTAATTCAGGGAATTCTGCGTCTCTTAATGCAGCCCAGATTTACATTAGCTCCTTTGGATGCATTCGTTACATATCACATGGTTGATTCACACAGTGAATCAGTAACCCAGGAAGCTCTTCAAGACTATAAATTATAGAACTACATTGATGGAGGCTCTTGCCTATATCAAGTAAATAACAGAACTGATCAACAGCTAAAGAATTATAAAGTGCTGAATGATTAGATTTGTTTATGTATATACTCTACCAAACTGTAAATGTCTGAAAATTTCTTATAGTTTGGAGGCCCCAACTATATACCACTCAACTTAAAAATTTGTTTGGGGGAAGGACTATTCAAATGTAAGAACCTTAATTCACAGACATATCACTCTTCTGTACATGAAGAGGTTTTGGTGATATACCAGAGTTTTAGAATGAACTATGGAAACCACAGTGCCTAAACCAATTAAATTTTAAACTATATGAAGGCAGAAAGTCTTACTTCTCCGTTTAAAAAGTTTTGTCAACACAGCTTGTATACTGCAGATGCTTAAATCTATCTGTTAACAAGCAAATTGAAATTTTAAAAGAAAGCATACTTATATATGAATAAAAAATTTAGTAACTTTATATGTTATTCATTATTTTGTTCTCCTTTCCTGAGTTACTGGGTCCCAGATTTCAGTGTTTTCTGGCAAGAACTAGGAGAATTCATCTAATCTAGGTGAGAAGCCAGGAAATAACTAAAAAGAATCCAGGAAAGTGATACCAGGACTGATTTTGTTTATATTTAGCTCTCTACAAATGACCACAACTGTTTTTTTAGTAAAGTATGAGACAAAGTTCTTAGCTGTGAGGTCAGGGAGGGGAAACCATGGGGAGTTTGAAGAGGGATGAAAAGCTTTAGAAAAGTTGATTTGGTAAGAGGAACTAGTGAATTGGCCAGGAAACTATAAAAGGATTGTTGCAATGAGGGCTCAGTTGATGTTATGCAACATAAATTTGCAGTGGACCCAGTCAGCAAAGTTTTGTGATTTTATCCTGGTTTGTCCAGTAGTACATACATAGGAACCAAAACTGGATGATGGAGAATAATTTAAGGCTGAAGTTTAGGAAAGCAAGATTGATGATAGGGTAAAGGGGCAAGGGATCAGAGAGAAGAAGACAATGTAAAATTGAACTGACTCACAAAGGGGTCAAGATGGAGAAGGGGGAAAAGTGTAGCTAGTGCAGGGATGATGGCCTGGGAATTGAAGAGGAGCGAAATTGAAGGTCACATGAGGACAGAGAATAGGATTAGGGATTGTAAGGCAGAGGGAGAGGTAGAGTGACAGCCTATTGTACTTAGCTAAGGGCCTTTCATAATTCATGATCATTGAAGAGGATTACTGGTTGGTGATGGCAAAATCAAGGGTATGAGCATCTTTGTGCATAGCTGAGGTGAGGTAAAGAAGTAGGTCATGGGAAATTAGTAAACTGAATAGCTGAGAGGTTAAGGTGTTTAGGGGAATATCAGTATGTATATTGAAGCCTTTTTGTATTAGAGCAGGAGTTGGGGAGGAGAAAAACTGTGAAGAGGCACAAAATTCATTGAGGAAAGGAGAGTGTTGGTTGACAACCACTAGAAGAATTTCAATTTGATGATAAATATGGACATTAGGAATCTCAAAAAGAAAGATGTTACTGAGTGATGGTGGTATAGGGAGAACCCAGAAGTGGCACTGAGGAACAAATTCCCTGACCGTAACTAGCAAGTTGATGGTATGAGTAAAAGTGTAACCAAAGATGGAAAAAATGGTCAATAAAATTGTAGAATTAAGAGAAAGCCAGATCCTAGTGAATGCAAATGGAAGGAACA
Source organism: Bettongia penicillata ogilbyi (assembly GCA_023548195.1). Classification (NCBI taxonomy): domain Eukaryota; kingdom Metazoa; phylum Chordata; class Mammalia; order Diprotodontia; family Potoroidae; genus Bettongia; species Bettongia penicillata. The sequence continues at coordinate 656,914 of JAJHZJ010000635.1, read as the reverse complement.
AGAAAGGGAAAGATTTAATATGAAAACAAATTTGTAATCTATAGAATTCCATGGAGCATAATAGAATATCTGGGTAGATTTAGACTGAGGAGCTGCATTGATGGGGATGTCAACTAAGGGAGCAGTCCCTGGGGACAGAGAAGAGTTTGCACAATAACAGCCTGAGGTTTAGAATCACTGGGATGGTTGTGGGTATGATGGGCTGAGGGTATGTCAATCTTTGCGGAATAAGTTCAGCTAGGCTCTCATTATCAGGGAGGAGTTACTCTATAGTATCATGTAGCAGTGTGTAGCTGGAAAAAGGGGCAGGTGTAGGCAAAACAACTAGTATGGATGTGGAGTTAGTTATAGGTGGCTTGAGGTGATGGGATGGCTCACCCCAAGAAGTTAGGACACTTCCCTCCTCTCTCGGTAGCTGGTAAAGCAGCTGATTTTATTGAACAAGCAGCTTTATTAGGTGCCAAAAACTGGATTAGATGATAGGAATTTTTTTCCTTTTTCTTTTCATTCTATTACTGTTTTTCTTTTTCTTTTCTTTTTGAATTGAACCTATAATTTCATTAGTTTGGGGAACTCTTGATAAAGAAACTATCTATATCAGTAGAGATCAGTATCTTTTTTGCAGTCTGTGATCTTAGATGAGGCAAAAACAAATAGTCTCTCCCCTGAAAGTTCACATTCTTTATTAGGGAAAAATGGTATGTATTAGAAAATTAAATTAAAATGCATACAAAGTGATTTATGTAGAGAGGGCACAAGTTTAATATGAAGAGCTTTTTGTTGACAATGGAATAAGGGATGCAAAGGGTGTAATCAAAAAGTAGGATCGAGTAGGATGGGGACATGAGAATAGTAGAGTTCATATGGATTATTATAAGAGACCAATGGACCATAATAAAACCAAGTATTCTAAGAAAATGTTTTAAATGTTTATGTTTATCTGCAATCTTTTTTTCCCATGATGTTCCTGGCAAAATATAAGACCCAGAAGACCTATTCTGGCCATCTTTTCTATAACATCTATTCTGCAAGAAAACAAGGGTTTTCTTACAAGATTCTGATTTTCCCTTTCATGCTCTCTCCCTTCCCTCCACCTGGCTTGTCACTTTGGAGATTTTTCAATCAGAGGTCTTGATGTGGCTTTTGTTAGTGGTAGATTTTCTGAATTGTAAAGCAGCCTATGGGCTACCTTCTCACACCAGCTTGTGATGGCACTTACCATCATATCATGAATAGGGAGCATCTGAACAGAAAGGCAATTTGTGGCCAGTGTGTTCCTGCTTGAAGTCATTTGTGCAGAGGAGCCAAGAAGAGATATTTAACTGTTCTGGTGTTTTGTTTGTAAAGTATACGCATAAAGCTTATGTCCCTCAGTGGATTGGATATTCTTTCTGAGAGCTCCTACCCTACCTACTCTTCTAGTTTTGGAATCCTGAGACTTGGTTTTGAATGATGAGTCTGTTCCTTTATTCCCTATGTGACCTGAGGGAAAGATGTTAATCTCTTTGTACTTTAGTTTCCTCAATTCTAAAGGGAGTAGGACTAGAAGAGAGCCTTTCTAGGTTTAAGCCTATGTTCTGTGTGATCTCTAGAATTCCTAACATCTCCAAATCCTATGATCCATCTCAAAGACTTTTTTAATTGCCTCTCTCTCAATAAAGCTTTTCCTTATTGTCTAGCTGCTACACAAAAACTTATTTCTCCATCCACTGAATTTCCATGGAAATTATTATTTTTATCACTAACTTGGATCTTAACATAAGCTGCCTTTTATTCCATATATATTATATGCATTATCTTCCTAAATAGTTGTGTTTTACATATGGTAGGCATTCACTTATTTGTTGGATGAAGGAATAAACGATAGCTTTATTTTCAGACTGACTGTGGAAAAAGCATGATGTACCGAATGCCAAACCTTACCAAAAGTTAGGGTACTAGCCTTAGTTTTGATGTTAGTGTGGAATCAGAGCTCATTTAAGGTTAGATTTTTGCAAGAAAATGGATGTTCAGTTGTTTTTTAGTCATGTCCAAGTCTTTGTGACCCCATTTGGGATTCTCTTGGCAGAGATACTGGAGTGGTTTTGCCATTTTCTTCTCCAGCTTATTTTACAAATGAGGAAAATGAGGCAAACATGATTGGGTAACTTGCTCAGGATCACACAGCTATTAAATGTCTGAGGCCAGATCTGAGCTCATGAAGATGAGTCTTCCTGATTCTGAGCCCAGTGCTGTATCTATCCACTCAGCCCCCTTGCTGACCCTGAGCCAAGACCTCGGTTCAAAATGTCCCTAACCATATGACTATGGTCAAGTTACATAACCTCTATGAGTCTCAGTTTCCTTATGTGCAAAATGTGGAGGTTGAACTAGCTGTTCTTTGAAGTCCATTCCAATTCTAAATGAATGATTCTATGAATCATTCTATACTCCAATTATCAGTATCACAAAAAAGGAAGTTCATGTAATTGATCGCCAAAGTATTTTACTGTTCTCTTTTTAAGCATGTTTTACTTGTGTAAAATTATTATGAGGTTGGTATGATAGTGATAGGTTGGAGAACAGAAAAGGAGCAGGAGAAGATATTTTTTCAAGGTAACGTACAAAATTATATAACAGGAGTCTACTCTCAATTGAGTATTCTTTCAATTATATTTGGCTGTGTCTAAAAGAGAGCAAATGGACTTAAATCAACTTTAAATGAAAGTCTGTTCAGTATGTGTACATGTAGTCTAGACAAGTAGCTTGCACAAAACTAATGCCCTGGTGTTTTTCATTCATTCTGATTGAATTATTTGTTGTTTCTATCAAATTCTACCAGGTAAAGGTCAGGTCCACTTAAATGGAGACAAACAGAGGGGAAGTGACATATCCAGGATAATACAGCTAGTAAGGGTCTTAAGCTGAATTTGAACTCGGGGCTTTCTGAGTCCAAATCCAGAACTCTATCCACTGGGCCATCTAGACACCTAGTTAGGCCATGCAGGGTCCCAGATAAATAACATTATGCATTTCTACTCCCACTTTTTCTCCTCTTTGCTCAGTTACCAATTATACATTGTTTATATTTTAGTGAAATAATCTAAAACTGCAGAATTTTAGAACAAGGAAGTATCTGAGAACATATGAGCTTGTCCCCTTATAAAGATGAGGAAATAGATACATCGTAAGTAACTTGCTTGAGAACATACTAATTTAGTGGTAGAACTAGGCCTAGAAACCAAGTCTTCTGATTTCTACTCCAACTATTTTTTTTTCCTTTTCATTAGACTAGACTTAAGCAGCAACGTCTGGTCCTTAAAGCAGCTTATAACAAACACATCCCCCTTTCCCAGTGTTGAGGCTAATTATTCCCTATTTTCTTGGCGATGGCCATGGTTATGGTTTCTGAATCAATAATAGCTGTTGTTGATTGCTTCCATCAGTCAACTATGAGTTAGGCAAAGTGTCGGGGATCAAAGATGAGATGGCCCTTCTGTCAAGGACCTTACACTTTAACTAAGGAGAAAAGAGGGAGGGGAGATGTATGTGTGTAGCTAGCAGTTGACAGAAAAAATAGCTATATTAGAAAAGAGAGAAGGAGCTCTAGAGGGAGGAGTGAAAAAAGAAGAAATTAACATAGGACTGGCCATTAAAATACATTTCTGATTCTGCATATTAATCAATCATCTTTATCTGTCATGAGGTGGGCAGAATTCTTCATCAGTTCTCAGGAATCATAGCTGATTATTTCATTAATTAAAGTTGTCTTTCAGAATTACTCATTTTTACAATACCGATGTTGTAGTGTAAATTTTTCTGGTTCTGCTCATTTCCCTCTGCATCAGTTTATACAAGTCTTTCCAGGTCTATCTGAAATAAGCTCTCTTACTTTCTTATAGTGCAATTATATCCCATTTTATTTATACACCATAACTTTTTTTAGTCATTCCCTTATCAGTGGGCATCACATTAGTTTCACAGTCTTTATCATCACAAAACAAGATGCTATCAATATTTTTAGGTGAAGTTAAGTGGAGCAGTAGGTATCAGACTCAGACTCAGGAAGACCTGAGTCCAAATCCTGCCTTAAGTCATTTACTAGCAGTGTCACCCTGGGCAAATCACTTGACCTTGTTTGCCTAAGTTTTCTCTTCTGTAAAATTTAGCTGGAAAAGGAAATGGCAAACCACTCCAGTATCTTTGCCAAGAGAACCCCAAATGGAGTAACGAAGATTTGGACACAACTGAAATGACTGAACAAAATCATATAGGACTTCTTTCTTTGCTGTCTTTGGAGTATAGGCCTACTAGAGGGTATCACTGGGGCAAAGGGCATCCACTATTCACTAATTAGTAAATTCCAAATTGCTTTCCAGAATGATTAGACTAATTTACAACTCTATCAGCACTGTATCAGCGTGCCTGTTTTTTCATAATCCATGCAAAATCTGTTGTTTTCCTTTTTTGTCAGATTTTCCAATCTGATGGGTGTGAAGTAAAACTTTGGAGTTGCTTTAATTGGTATTTATCTAGTTATTGACTTGGAGAATTTTTTTTTTTTGGCATGGCTACAGATAGCTTGTCTTTCTTTCTTTGAGAACTATCAGTTAAAATCCTTAAACTACTTATCAATTGAGGAACAGACCTTACCCCCGCTTTATAGTACCAGCCATCACATAAGACAATAATTTCAGCTCCCAAGGAAGATGGAGCCTTTGGTTCATGGTTCCCCAGTCATATTCTAAAAAGAAGGACTTTCCCTTGGGAAAATGCCCACCTCTCCTTAGTAGGAACAGTGTAGTCTAATTCCGAGCCACTCTGCAACACATCTTACTAGAAGCAACACTGGTCTTAGAATCAGAACTGAGTTCCATTTCTGGCTCCAACATTTACTCCTTGAATGACTGGCAAGATTGTTTTAACTTCTCTGAACCTTATTTTCCACTTCTATAAAATAGAGGTATTATTTCTTAAGTTTCTAACCTTTCAGGCCCATTATGAAGTGATTGATAAATCGGGAAGAAAGGATATAGTGGATATATCTAAGTACTTAATGCTTGTTGACTGAGTGAAAGCTCTGTAGGATGCTTGCTGCTTAGGGAGATGCTATATTCTACTAACAAGTTATCTCAGTTATCTGATATAAGTAAGAGACAGATAGGTATAACAAAGGAGCATAGGCCAGTCAGTATGTTTCCAAAACAGGAAAATCCTATGCCATGGCTACTAGCTAAGGCCTGCTGTTATATATCAACTGAAGTTTATATGCCACTGATTTTTGGTAGCTGGCTCATGGAAGATAAAACTCCAAACTAATACTAGCACCTCATAAAAAGTTCCCTTTATCTCAAGTTAGAGCCGAGAATTCTGACTATTGCCCTCAGCGTAGCATGAGAACAGAGTAAGATTGATGTTTGAATAGGCACCATGTGAATTGGTACATGAAAAAGGAAAACAATTTTTTGATATAAAAATACCTTCCACCGTCTTGAGGATAATATACACCCACATGTTCTTGGCAGGTGGTTTTGCTATAAATGATTTTTCTTGGACTGATGCAAAAATCCACTTTCAAAGACGTACATTTTTTCAGATTATCAATGCCTCATGTAAAACCTAACCACCTCTGACTGCAAGATCAAAGGTAGAGAGGTCATTTGAAGTTGAAGACTCAAACTTCAACACTCCAAGAGCAATCTTTTGGTTACCAAAAAAAAAGTCATTGATAGGAGAGATTATACTTTAATATAGTACCAAAAAAAACCTGTGGATAGTGAAATATTATATATCATGGACTCATTCGTGTTGTTTCGTGTTGTTTCTCAGAAGAAAGCTAACTGAGTCTATATCTATAAAATTAAAATTCTGGCCATCTGGTGTTTTTGGTTTTCTGTGATGCCATTTTGGATTGCAGCACTGGAGAGCTGATTGACTGACAGTTAAAGGGATCAAATCAGCCAAAAAGTGTTCATTCTGGCAGCTGGCTAATCACAAGATCAACTGAATTAGTGGATAAAGTTATAGAATTTTTGAACAGGAAGGGATTTTTGAAATCATTCTAGTCCACTTCCCTCCACCCCTCACCTTTAAAGATAGGGAAACTGAGGCCAGAGGAAGGGATGTGTTTCTGAAGGACAAAAAGCTAGTTAGCATGGGTTAGAGGTCATTTTTGTCTCTACCAAGTCTATTGTTCTTTAAACTGTTTGGAGAGATGATAGAGTCTTCCTTATTGATATCTTAATGTTTTTCCCAGTCTTTTTCTAGTTTTTTTATTCTTTTTTTTAAAAAAAATAATATTTTACTTTTTTCCAATTGCATGTTAAAGACATTTTTAACATTCATTTAAAAAAGAATTCCAAATTTTTCTCCCTCCCTAAAATGGTAAGCATTTTGATGTAGGTTAAAATGTATAGGTTGTATTTTTATAGTAACCAGTATTTTTACCGAAGGATGTGAACTTTGACTCCAAGGAATCAAAAATGGAAATTTGAAAGACAGATTTTCTTGGTAAGGAAAAGAGCATATATTGCCCTGGGAGAGAAAAAAACAAGGTGTTTCAAAGTTTTAATAGCTTAAAATTTAATTAAAACGGTTAGAATGCCTTGTTGATTGAGCTGCATAAATGTCTACTCCATCTTCTATTTAATAGAGCAGATATTTTTTCCTATGGTTTTTCTAGTTTCTAAAAGTACAAATAGCCCTAACTTGTGGCATCTGAAATATTCCTCTGATTTTATTGTCTCTCCTGGCACTGAATCCTACCTCTGACAAACACAGTGCAGAAAACTGCAAAGTTCTGGCTTCTAAGTCTTGTTTCTCTCTAGAGACTGGTTTCATTCCTGGCATTTCTCTTTAAGTCAAGTATTACAACTATGGTCGTAAAACGTGATTTTTGGAATCCAAGCAAGCTCTATTCAGGTGTAGTTCTTTGGAAAATGTGTTCTGCACAAAGGGAATGCGCACTAGAGGAGTCAGATCGTGTGTTTCTGGTTTCATATCTGGGACTGGCAGGATATTAAGCTGTGAAAAAGAATGGTAGTTCAGGTCTGTAGTTAACAGGCTTTATTTACTTGTGTATTGGCCAGAATGCAAGATGGAGAAAGTGAATATCAAAAGGTCATATCCTTTTCTTTTTTCCACGTGCGCAAAATGAGATAACCAAATGTTTGTTTTTCTATACGAGCACAAGTGTGAGTACATCTACGTGACCAGAAGCAGCTAAATTGAAATTCTCCTTCCTAACATAGACTTCCTCCGTGAGCTCTAACTTGCTCTGAATATCCTCAAGTGACATTTGAAGTGAATTCAGCATTCTTCTGATTGTTTAGCACCTAAGGAAAACTATTACATGGGGCAGATGAATGGATTCACATTCTGGGCAGGAATGATGAATTGGGGTCTTTTGCAATGCTATGTTTATTTGGTGTCCTAGAAAACAGTGAGGGCAGCTAGGTGGCACAGTGGTTAGAGCGCTGGATGACCCTGGACAAGTCACTTGATCCTGTTTGCCTCAGTTTCCTCATCTATAAAATGAGCTGGAGAAGGAAATGGCAAACCACTTCAGCATCTTTGCCAAGAAAACCCCAAAATGGAGTCACAAAGAGTTGGACATGACCAGACAACAAAAGGAACAGTTAAGTATCCTCAGAATTTTGTGTTGTTACTTCCATAACAACATGCTATATCAGAAAGGGCACTGAATTTGGCGTGTGAAGCTGGATTCAAATACCAGTTACCTCCATGACTTTAGACAAGTTACTTCTTTTCCCTAAAATTCAGTTTACTGATCTGTAAAAAGAGAAAATTGGACTAGATGATCTTCACCTATGATTCCCATTTGTATATGAACTCCTAGAGGGCAAGGATAAGGTCTTTTGCCTTTCTTTGTTTCCTTAGTGCTTAATATAATGTCTGGAACATTGTAAATGATTAATACATCCTTATGGACTATCTGGTCATATATTTTACACAAGGTTGCCCATATGAGGATGCTCTAAAAACATCAAGGCCAGATGTTAAGTATAAACAGATTAGGTGGAATGATTTAAAATACTTTTTTATTGATTTTTTATATCATCAAATAATAGCCCCCAGTATCCCTTTCTCCTTCTCCTCCTAGAGAACCATTCTATAGAAAAAAGAATTTTCTAAAGACAAAGAAAGAAAAAGAAGAAATCAGCATAATTGATAACTACATCAAAAATGTCTGAAAATATATGCAATATATAACACTTGTGGATCTTCCACCACTGGAAAGTGGGGATGACAGTAATGGTGAGGGTCTCCTCTCCTATCTTGTTTTAAGTCATACTTGTCTTTTATGATTTTGCAGCATTTGCTTTTGATTTTTTTCTAGTTCTTTCTATAAACATTTTTATAGTCATTTTGTTTGCTGTTTTCTTAGTTTTCCTTACTTCTGTCTGTGTTGGTTCATGTTGAATTTTCCCTGTTTCTCTGTAGTCATCATATTTGTCATTTCTTTCAGTGAAGTAATATTCTATTACATTCATGTAACACTATTTGTTTAGCCTTTCCTCAATTGGAAGGTATTTCCTTTTGTTTCTGGTTCTGTTTTTCTTTCCAGTTTTGGTTCCAGTTCACTAGAATTTGTTGTTATAAAGATTTTGGTATAGATGGGGACTTTATTATGAGTGCCCTCCTTGAGGTATGTCTAATAATAGAACATCAGGGTAGTATATGGACATTTTAGTTTCTTTGCATAACTCCAAATTTCTTTTCAAAATTATTGTACTAATTCACAACTCCACCATCAGTGTACTAATGTCTATCAGTCTCATAGCCCCTCTAACTTTGATCATTTATTTAATTTATGTTATCTTTGCCAACATATAGTATCTAAAGTGCAACCTCAGCATTGTTTTGATTTTCATTTCTCTTCTTGTTAATCATTTTGTGCATTCTTTTCTATTGTTTATTCTTTTTATATCCTTTTTCTACTTTTCTGTTGAGGAAATATAAACATATATGTATAAGTAGACATATAGATATATGTTTGCATTAATGTATAGCATATCTCAAACTTATCATATATATATATATATATAATATAAATATTTTCCCCATTCAACTACTTTGCTTCTTATCCTGGGTATATTCATTTTATTTATGCAAATACTTTTAAGTCTCATATAATCAGTTACACATTTTATCTTCTATAGTTGCCTCAATCCCTTGTTTAATTAAGAATATATATTTTACTCATATTTGTGTAAGGGATATGATCTTTTCCTCCTAGCTTTTTTGTGGTTTAATGTCTAATATTAAAGTCTTGAATTCTTTTAGATGGCATTGTGAAATATAGTATAAGGCATTTGTCTAAACCTAATTAATTAGGTTTATTTCTAGGCTTATTTCTAATTTTTCCAGTAGTTATTTTTAATCAAATGAGATTTTTCTTAAGTATTATATGTTTAATATTATCAAACACTGAGTTATTGACTTACATTGTTTTTGGTTCTCCCTTGTTGAGTCTGTTTCATTGATCTACTTCTCCATTTTTGACAAATACCAGATGATTTTGATGACTTCTGCTTTGTAACATAATTCAAGGTCTGGAAGCGCTCATCTCCTTCATCTCCAACTCTTTTCATTTCTTCCCTTAAAATGCTAGGTATTTTGTTTTTCTAAGTGAAATTGTTATTATTTTAGCAAATTCTGAAGTTTATCAAGTCATAAAGTATCCTTTTGATTATATGATTTGATTGTAATAGCATTCAAGATTTAAATTAACTTTAAATTTTTTTTTAGAATTTTTGTTTACTTTTACTATGTTAGCACAGTTCAGCCTTCTGCACTGAATATTCCTCCAGCTATTTATGTTGCCATTTACTTATTTAAGGAGCATTTTATAATTGAAGCTATACAAGTTTTTTATGTGTGCTTTGGTAAATCAATCCTCAGATATTTTATACATTTTGTAGTTATTTGAAAGAGGATTTTCTTTCTATATTCCTTCTTGTAGTTATTATTATTATATGTAAATGGCTTTTGAGAATCTATTTTATGACCTGCAACTTTGCTGAAGCTGTTGTCTCAATTAACATCTTTGCTGATTCCATAGAGTTTTCTAAGTAAACAATCATAATGTTGAAGTTAGGGATAATTTTATCTCCTCTTTATGTATATTTATGCCTTTAATTTCTTCTATTCTCTTTTTGTTATTGTTAGCATTTCCAAGACTATATTGAAAAATAGTAGAGAGGGTAGACATCCTTGCTTTACTTCTTCATTTGCTGGGAAAATTTCCAGTCTATCCACAATGTATATGTTACTTATTGGTTTTAGATAAATATGATTATGATATTTAAAAAAGCTCCTTTAATGCCTATACTTTATAGAGTTTTTTCACTTAAATTAGTATTATATTCCTTTGACAAAGATTTTTTTTCCACATCTCTTGAGATTTTCATGTGGTTTGGGATATTTTTGTTTTTTAATGATTAATTATGTTGATTGTGCTCCTAAGGATGAACCATCCTGCACCCTTGGTATAAATCTAATTTGATCATAATGAATAATTTTTTGAATGAATCTCTGTAATCTGTTTGATAGGATTTGATTGACAATTTTCAAATATATATTCATTAATGATAGTGGTCCATACTTCTTCACTTTATTTTCCCAAGTATAGGAATTAGGACTATATTTTTCTTATAAAAAGAATCTGGTAGGGTGCTTCCTCAACTTTTGAAAATAATCTGTGTAGTATTATTACTATTATTTGAAAGTTGATAGAATTCTCACTTGAACCCATCAGGATCAGAATTTTTGTTTTCTTTTGTTCTCTTCCTACCCGTTGGGTAGTCCTTAACTGTTGGTTCAATGACCTTGCCCAGCTCTCCCTCCCTCAAATCTAAGTTAACTGCAAGTCATGTCATCATCTTCGAGAACGAAGGACAAATGCAATAACAATTTCCTTTTCTAAGGTTCAATTATTTAAAGTCTCTAGTAGCATTTTTTTAGTTCAGGTATTTTGTACTTTGGGAGGTATTTCTCTTTTTCTTTCATGCTTTTAGTTTTTTGAACACTTAATTGTGCAGAATAGGTTCTGATCATTTTTTTCTTCTGCTTTTGTTGTAATTTTACTTTCCTCATTTGCTATTTTATTACTTTGATTTTCTGCCCTTTTCTCTGTAATCAGATTAGCTAAAAGTTTGTTAATTTTATTAGTATTTTCAAGGAATGAGTTGTCATTTATCATTTCAATGGTTAGATTTTGGGGGAGGTTGACAGCTTAATTCTCAAATTTTTAATGTTTTCTCTTTTGTACTTATTTTAGTTTGGTTTATTTGTTGGCTTTCTACTTTTTTCCAAATGTATATTCAGTTCTTTAATCTTCTCATTTTTAATTTTGTTAATGTGTGTTTGTAGGAATATAACTTTTTTCCTTGACTACTTTAGCTTTATCTCAAAAATTTTGGTATGTTGTTTCAGTATTATCATTTTCTTTTATATAATTATTCATTGTTTCTATGATTTGTTCTTTCATCTGTCCATTATTTAGGATTTCATTCTTGTCTCCATTTGTTTGCTTTCTGAACTATTTATCTTTTTTGCTTTATAATTTGTACTGGAAGGGTTTATGATTTCCACCTTTTTTCATTTCTTTACAATAACACTATGCCCTAAGACATGGCCATTTTTTAAAACAATCATGAACCCCTGATGATACGTCCTTTTCCCTCCTTATCCGATTCTCCTGTGGACTCTCTTTTTCCTGAGAGACTACAGCAGTTATTTCCCTTTCATCATTAACCTGTGACTTGATTAGGGTATAACAAACATCCCTCTGTCTTCTTTCAGTGCCCCTTTTACTCATCCTCTCTTTCTGTAATTGTCCCACAAAACACTGATTCACCTGTAGGAGGGACCGTTGTGAGGTTTATTCATGATATTTTAGGCCTGTTTCTTCACTATCACTTCTATTTGGCTTCTACTTTCATTCTTGACTCTTTGTGTGCTTAAAAAAATCTTTTAATAGTCTCATGGTCTCTTTTTCCTTACTGTTATCCTTGGGTACTTTATTTGTTTACCTTTCTTGAATTTATTTTTTGAGGGGGTCTGGAATGTTTGCAAAATAAGTAATTGTTTTTTCCAGTTCTGATTTTCTTTCTAGGAATGCTCGTATTGAATAACCATCCTTTTTCATTAATGGCTAGGTTCAGATTTACAGATTCCCTAGTGCTTAAAATTTGCTTAACAGGAGACATAACCTTTCATTAAACAGTTGTGAATAAGAATGAAAGTAAGACTACTTGTGGGAGGGTTATTTGAATTAATATTAATGAGAAGCAAATAACTGATATCAATCCTTTTGAGGATGATTGTCATTAGTAAAAGGAAGAGGAAAACGAGCAATTAAAGGTAATAAGATAAGGCTGTCAACTCCACGGGTAGAAAAGGATGCAGAAAAGAAAGGCTTAGGAAGGCAGGTTTTGTTTTGTTTTGTTTTGTTTTTGTCAATTTCAATTTTGTTCATTTCAACAAATATTTATTATGCAAAGCAACATATTAGTTCCCAAGGAAAATATAAAAATAAATGAGAGATGGTCCTTGCCCTCATAGAACTCACACTTTAGTAGGGAGACATAATGCATGAAAACTATTACCGTAATACAAGTTAAGTGAACAGAAAGGCTCAGATATGGAGCAGCTCTACAAAGAGCTCTCTTATCATTGGTTTATTAGTAAAAAGAGCAAGCAAATATGACCTAGGTTACTCTGATATGATTCCTGGGAAGGATGTCCCTAATAGGCAGGTATAAAATGGTACTGTGTACAGATTAGTAACATGGATTGAATACTTGATTTTTCCTTTGAATCTGTCCTTGAGCTAATCATTAAACTACCTGACTTTCCCACATGTGTATCTTTCTACCCAATCCAGATAGCAATTGTAGTATTCATGAGATTGATTGGTTCAGTATGAGAACTGTTGTTCTCAGCGTGGAGTAAAGGAATGATTCTTCCCCACTCTCTCTGAAATTTAGGATTAGCAAAGGAGCAAATAAACTGATTGTACTCATTTTGTCAATGCATATTTTGGGTACATCAACTCTAAGTAAAGAACATCAGCTCCTTGTATCAGCTTTACTAATGAGAAATAGTGTGGTACTATGGAAGTAGTAGTAGCAGTAGGAGGAGGAGAAGGAAGAAGAATAGTAGTAATAGTAGTGGTAGCAGTAGTAGTAGTAGTAGAAGCAGCAATAGCAGCTAGTGTCTATATATGGTTTGCATTATATTGCAAACGTATATTACATATATATGTAATTATATTGAAAACCTATATTAAGCTTTGCAAACCGTTTTCCTAAATATTATCTCATTTTATCCTCACAACAACTTTTTGAAGTAGGTGACATAATTAACTTCATCTTATGAATTGGAAACCTGAGGCAGGCAAAGATTAAGTGACTTTCCCAGGGTCATACAACTAGCAAGTGTCTGAGGCAATACTTGAACTGACTCTAGGTAAACTGCTCTATCCACTATGACACATACCTTCAAGAGTAATAGATTTGGTGTCATAGGACTTGGGTTTGAATTCTGGATCTGTCATTTGTTATTATTTGTGACCTTCAGAGCAAGTCATTTTACCTTCATGGGCCTCAGTTTCTTCAAATGTAAAATAAGATTGTTGGACTAAATGACCTTTAATACTTCTTGCAGTCCAAAAATATGATCCATTAAATGTTTCTCACTCTAACATGGAGTCTAAAAATGGCAGAAAGGTGTTGAGTGTGCCCTCTAGAATATTGAGAAAATGTTAGCTTATTAGGTATCTTTGGTCTTTCAATACTGAGATTATATACTTCATTATAAAGCTAAGTATATGTGTGTGTATGTGTATATGTGTCTGTGTGTGTGTACATATATGAGTATATATAGTACTTGTGCAAGGAAGACAGACATTCTCAATTCCGTTCCTCCCAAACATAATAGCTGAGTTGATTGATTCATGTTTATATAAAGTTTGCTCTCTTCCCCTTGGGAGAAGGGGATTGGCCTCAGTGTTTACCAAAAGTTTGGAGATACATCAACGGATGATGAAAACTATAACGAAGTAGTGTTTTTAGGTTTCATGATTGGGGTGATTTTTTTCCAAATTGAGGTTTGAGAAAAAATTTCTAAAGTGTGGGTCCCAGAGTAAAGACTAAAATTAGAATCCATGATTTCCATGTATTTGTTCAAACTATTTCTAATGCCCAGCAGATCCGACTTCCCTGATCTTTGCCTGTTTAAATTCCTATACACTTCTTAAAGTTCAATGTAAATGCCACCTATTCCAGGAGACTTCCCCAATCCTTGACCTAGTAATGATCTTCTTTCTCAGATTCCACATGTACTTTCAAGTTTCAATTTCCACTGTACTTTTTCTTCCTTTATTTTTGACCCTGCTCTGACATTTTGCACATGTTATATTGAGATGAACGTTCATACTTGCTACCTAAGAGTCAAGGCCTCTCAGTGGAGAAAATTCCTTTTACCTGGGAAGAGTAGCACCTGTTCTGCATTTTATAGTCTTAGAATGTTGTCTGGGGGCACTGAGAGTTTAAATAAATTTTTCAAGGGTCCTATAGCCAATATGTCAGAACATTGGGTTCATGTACTTTTTATGTAATATTGTTTATTATAATTACTGCTGTTAGTATCTTATACCTTGTTGTTGAGTGGTTTTTCAGACTTGTCAGACTCTGAGACCCTGTTTGAGGTTTTCTTGATATGAAAATTATAGTAGTTTACCATTTTACTGAAGAGGAACTGAGGCAGACTTGTCCAAAATCATTAGTAATATCTGAGGGCAGATTTGAGTTGATGAAGAGGAGTCTTCCTGACTCCAGGCCTAGCATTCTATTCCCTGTGTCGCCTAGCTGCTCTTTTACCTTATACCTACTAACCTGTAAGCCTCTTGAGGTTGAGAGCATGTCAAATCTGAACTTCATGTCCCTATAGCATATAGCACCAATATATAGTAGGTACTTAATAATATTAGTTGATCATTGATTAAGTAGTTGTCCAGTATGCCATAAATAATCATCTTAAGGATTTGGAGGTACTTGAAAGGACATCAAGTCCAATTCATTTAAAAACAAGAAGCCCATCTATAATATATCATAAATGGTAATCTGTTCTTTTCTTGAAGACCTCCAGGGAAACATGAAATCATTATCTCACCAAAGGATGCCCATTCCACTTTTAGAGAGCTTTAATTAGTAGATTTCTGGGCCTGGAGTCAGGCAGCCTCATTTTCCTGAGTTCAAATATGGCCTCAGGTATTTAGTAGCTGTATGACCCTGGACACATCACTTAACTTGGCTTGCCTCATTTTCCTCATCTGTAAAATGAGCTGGAGAAGGAAATGCAAACTGCTCCAGTATGTTTGTCAGAAAAACTACAAATGACTGAAAGATGACTAAGCAACAAAAATTAACAGGAAGCTTTTCCTTATACTGAATTGTTTGACATCTTTGAGATTTCTACCCATTGTTTCTAGTTCTGTCCTCGGGGGTCAAACGGAATCACTCTAACATGTCTTCTACCTTACAGCCTTTCACATCCTTGAAGGCAGCTGTCATACCTCCCTTCTTATTTTCCCCAGTTTAAGCCTTCCCAGTTTCTCCAGCTGACTCACATATGGGAGAATATCAAAGTCCTTTACCATCCTAACTATTCTCTGGATGCTCTCTATCTTCCCTCCTCAAATATGATGCCTAGAACTGGACACAATACCCCAGGTGTGGTCTGACTAGGGTGTGTGTGTGTGTGTTCATCCTTTGTTGCCGAAGAAGACCATACCATCAGAGAAATGATGACATGACTTGCACCTGACTTTGTTTTGAGTGAGGGAGGGCTGTGCAGGTCACCAGCCTCACTTCTCCTCCAGAGCCATCTGAATCCAGAGACCTGATAATCATCAGGATGACTGGAGATGACCCAGGATGAGGCAATTGGGGTTAAGTGACTTGCCCAAGATCACACAGCTAGTGAGTGAGTGTCAAGTGTCTGAGATGAGATTTGAACTCAGGTCCTCCTGACTCCTGCACTGGTGCTGTGTCCACTGTACCACCTAGCTGCCTGTCTGATTAGGGTAGAGTATAATGATATTGATTTAGATACTAGACAAAATGCTTTTAAAGCCTACCCAACTTGGCCCTATCCTACTTTTCCAGTCTTATTACTCATCATTCCCCTTCATGTAAACTGTGGTTTAGCCAGTAACGACCCTGTTACTGTTCCCTTACATGGCACTCTGTTTCCAGCCTCCACAGCTCTCTTCTTTGCTTAGAATACATTTCTTCCTAACTTTCACCTCTTAGAATCCCTTCATGTCTTTCAAGGCTTACCTGAAAGAAACAGTCTTCTCCAGGAAGCTTATTGTGACTGACTCAGCTCTGGGGACTTTCCTTTCAAAGTAATTTTCTATATACTTTATTTATATTGTATTTCTATATACTTGAATTATCCCTTCAATAATCTATAAGCTTCTCAAAAATTGGGAGTTTTTTTTTTCATTTTAATCTGAATTCCCAGTAATCTCTATGTATTGAATAAATACCTGCTGATTGAGCAATTTCAACACAACATTAGATCAGAACAGTGTTTTTGGACTGCCATCATTATGTAGTTAATTCATGCTGAGCTTGCAATGCACTAAAACTTCCAGACCTATGTAGCCAGGTGGCATAGCAGAGAGGGTGCTGCTCTTGAAATAAGGAAGATCCAAGTTCAAATACTGCTTCAGACCCTAGCCAGCTATGTGACGCTGGCAAGTCACTTAATTTCTTTCACAGCTTCACTTTCCTTGTCTGTAAAATGGAGAACACCAGCTATCTCACATCAATGTGTTGTTGGATCAAATGACTATGCAAAGTACTATGGAAAGTAAAGTATACTTGTAACTATCATCATCATTTTTTTTAGATGACATAATTTCTGGCTATATCTTCCTCACATTTAACTTCTGAAGATGATTTTTTTTAACCCAAATATAAGACTTCCTATTATTCTATTAAATGTTGTCTTATTAATTCATCCCAACATTCTGGCTTGTCAATATATTTTTTTTGGATCCTGAATCCAATTTTTCAGTGTGTGATATACAAGTTTATAAGGATGCTGTCTATTCCTTTATTCAAGTTATTAATAAAATTATCTAACAGCATAGAGCCAAACATAGATCCTAAGAGCACTCCTCAAGAATGTCCTTTCAAAGTTACAGTGAATTATTACTGATTATTCATTTAGTTCAACCACTAATTTCAAATGTAGCTATTTATATGTTTGTCTATCTCATGTCTCTGCCTATTTTCTGGTTTCTAAAACCTCGGTAAAATATTTTAGCCATATTACCCTGATCTACAAAGCTGTCAACATGTAAATGAGTTTAGTAAGGCTTGACTTGTTATTGAAGAAGTTGTGTAGACTCTTTGTGGACACAAATTCTTCCATTTTATTTTATGGAAGACATTTGTATGCAGCATGTAATTTGTAATTCTCTTTCTGGCCATTGGTTTGAAGGGTGACAGTATATTCCATGTCATTTTAGGTAGGAGTCAGTGAAAGACACTGCAATATTTCATCATTGTAGAGGAAATAATACAGATGTATTCTCCATTTTACATAATTCAGAGTGCACATATTTATTGTCTAAAGACTTACTTTCATTCTTAAGTGGTCACAACTCAGGCTTCCAGTACCAATGCAATCAGCAAGTTTTTAAATTCTCATCTGCAAGAGATAAAATAGGTCCTGTGGAGACTCCATTATCTGAAGGATTGGGAGAACTGGAAGACATGGATTCTCATTCTACCTTTGATGGTAACTACTTATGTATCCTTGGGCAAATCACTTCAACTCCTGACCTCAGTTTTCCCTGTCCATAAAATGGAGAAGCTAATAGTCACCCTACGAATCTCACATTCATTGTAGAGGCGATGAATGGTAGTCAAGCAGCTTATTGGCTAATAGAGCACTGAGTCAGGCATTAGGGAGACAAGAGTTCAAATCCAACCTCAGACATTTACCAGCTGTGTTACCTTGCTCAAGTCACTTCACCTCTCTCTATCTCAGTTTCCTCTTCTGTAAAGTGAAGAGAATAGCACTTACATCCTTGTGTTATTTTAAAGATAAAATGAGATGATATTTATAAGTAGTTTGTTAAATTTAAAGCACTATATAAATGTTAGCAATGATGATGATATGATGAAGTATGTAAAAATACTTTTAAAAATACAAAGTACTATTAAATAAAGTGCATATAAGCTACAGTAGGCCTGAACCAACCATTATATATATTTTGGGGGTACTAGATAATTTTCCCATAATCCTTCTGCATGTAGCATGGGGCCTTTCTAGGATCTAAAAGTGGTAAATGTGCAGTTATGACCACATAGCACTACCAGAGAAAAGAGGTAACATAGGATCAGGTGAGTAATTAGGGGTTGAGTAGATTTGGAATGGCATCGATAATAATCTTCCATCTTGGTGGTCAAAATATGAAATAACATTTTTTTTTCTGTTGCAAAAAATATGATTTTGTCATTTGTACATCCATGTGAAAGGCCTGTGCTTTTTGCCACTCTCAAGAAATCAGATAATCTTTAGGCTCATAAGATTATGGATTTAGAGCTAGCAGGTACTTTAGAGGCCACCTATTCATTCCCTTTAATTTGACAGATGAGGGAACTGAGACCCACATAAATTAAAACACTTGTCCAAGGTCACTCAGGTAGTTGGTATCAAATCTAGGATTCAAACTCAGGTCTTCAGACTACAGAGTCAGCCTTACTACATCATCTGTGGTAGAGAAATATTAAATGTCTTGCACAGTCACATAGTTTACAAGTGTTAGAGGTAGTACTCAAACCCAGGCTTTCCTGACTCCAAACCCAGCCCTTTATCCACCATGTTCCATGTTCTAAATCTGTCTGAATAGGTAGCTGCACTTTTCCATGCCCATGACCTTCAACCTATTCTAAATTTGACATCATGATATGTAATTTAGTGCAGGAAAATACACACATATACATATACACAATTACCCAAATATACAAATTGCAAGTAGATTGGGGTTGTATCAGGAAAATTTTTAAAATATTTTATAGTATATCCAATAGCTCCCTCCTAATTGTTTGAAGAGTTTTGGAAAGTAATTGTCTTTGTACACTAACTCTTCCTCCTTTTTCCACTTATGTCATTTGCTTTTAAGGGGAAAAGAGTTAGATCTTACTACCTTTGTGTGAAATCTCAATTATGTGTTTTGGGACATGAAGTTGCTCTGTCAGAGGCACCTTAAATAGATATAGGCTAAAGAACTGAAACTAAAATTTCTGAACTTCATTCTTTAAGAGTCACCTTATTTATAGTGAGATAAATACCCTTTCATCTCTCTTTGAAAGGAATAACCAAGGCATGCAGTTGGTAATCTGACCAATCCTAAATCAGTATTCCCTATGGGAGTGGTTTCTAATTTTTTTTGTTTCTTGAATTCCTATTTATAGCAACAAAAATGTATGGGAAGTGGGATGGGGTAGGGGCTTTCATTTCTGTTTGAAAGAGACTGGTTATAATTTATCCAGAAGGGCTTGATTGAGTCTCGCAGAGAAATAAAAATTAACCTGTCCTTTTGCTAGCGACAGACTTCCAAGACCAGGGGGCTTTGCAAGTATTAATAGAATACTAGGTCTTGGCATATGGTAGTCATTAGCAAGTAACTTTATCCTCTGGAGATGATTTTGCTTTGTCACTATGTAGTAATCTTCATAGTCATATTATACAGAGATGGAGACAGCATTCTTCTTAAAGCCTGTCTCAAAGCGTGACAGTCTCTCTATGTCATAGTAAGTTATAATGAAGCCTTTCTTAATTGGGAAATTTTACCTAATTGTCTTTGTTGTTGTGGGTACTGCATTAGAGTATAATTCCCTTAAGCAAATTCTAAAAAATGGGAAAGTCAGAGATTGGACTACTCTTTGGTTAGAGGTTGTATTAAAGAACTTTGAGGTCTGTTTCTAAAACTATTATTCTACACTCATGAGATTCAAATTCTTGCTGAATGAAAGAGTTTCCCCCTTCAAATTTTCTTATCTCCATGTGCCTAAAATCCATCTGGACTGATTCATAGAGAAAATTGGTTGCCACCTGCCTAGTATAATTTCATGGAAATTTTCCTCCCTCATCCCCTCTAGTCCTAGGGGGGAACTTTTTTTGCTTTAGTTTTAAATTTTGAACTTTGGTATAATATAAATGTACTTAGGAGGGGGAATATGAGGCTTTAAACCATTATCAATTATTTATCATTTAGTGTAAATGAACTCTACATCTTGTCTTGAGAATAAGTTTTGGTCCAGAGGACAGGAAAGGATTGGGCAAATGAAAGGTAATAAAGGAGAAAAAGGGCTGCTACAAAAGAAAGCAAGTTTCAAAATTAGGAGGCTGGGTAAGCAAAAGCAAAATTCAGATAAAAATGTTTCCTAATCAAGAATTTTTCTCAAGGTCTCATTGCTCCAACTTATTTTGCAGTCTAAGTCTTATTTGAACTGTACATTTATAGATTTTTTAAAAAGTACACAAGGGAATATGAACCAATAGATAAATTTTTGCTACTTGCAAATATATAATATGTATTACATGTTAATGTAAATATTATATATAAATGTGCCATGTATATTTATATATACATATGTTGTAAACAGAAGTTCATGATTTCTTATACTCTTTCCTGCTCTTTTTGGTATATTAAAATGTAAGTGGTTGATTATAAATTCACAATAACAACATTTTAAAACTAAAAACAAGAATTAAAAAAATTCCATATAATCTGTCTTACTATTTTATGTATAGCCAAGGGAAATATAATAATCAAATTTTTAAAAATTTGCTAATAATTGCTAAGGTTACCATTACATGTCTCCACTTTTTGGGGGTTGCAGAGGGATTTGCCTTCAGAGATTCTATATCACATTCTTTTAAATACTCAGAAGCATTACATCTTCATATTATATAAGTGAATTTGATTTTCAGGTAAATGTTTATTAAAAATGACTATTCAGAGTCAAGTCTAGCAAAAGAAGAAGTAATTTACTTATATAATAATGACCCCATTTGTAATTGGAATGTATATGATATCTCTGATCAAATAATTTAATATATGATTAGTATGTATCTCAAATATCAACATTTATCAATGATTTATTTGGAAAACATTTGTCCCTTGAGTTATTAGCAGTTTTAAAACTTAGGAATCTATAAATTTTAAGCTTCAGTTAAACCTTTAAATATGAGTAATATAGCTAGACAAAAATTTTAGATTGAGCAAGTAATGTGTTACATATATGTTACAATTAGAACCTTAACAGAAGCTAATGATCACAGCAGCAGTTAAAAAATTAATAAATCGGGTTCTTGTTTATATAAACTTCCTTTGTTATTTAATCACTTGTTTTAAGTAAAACATTATATCTTGATTAGAGATGTCAGCGCACTACTATGTTGATTGACCCAAGATTTCTGATGTGAAATGTAAAGCTTTGAAAATTCAAAGATATTTGCATTTGTTTAAGTTAACTTATGAATCTAATTATATTAGAAATTTAAAACAAATATAGCTTCAAAAATAGGAGTGTGAATAGATCAATAATTAATGAGTCTACTATGTGCTCTTTTTCTGGGACATATATTTCCATTTTTGGACCCCTTGCTCTGGCATTTATCTTGCCCAGCGTAAGTCTGTTCACTGAAGGAGAGTGAACTCCATTCTTATGACAGTATGTCATATATAGATTGATGTAAGGACAGGAAGAGAGTGTCTATTTCCTTGTAGGCTGAACAAAACTTCTTGAGTCATATTGAACTACATCTCTACATAACAGCAATGTGAAGATAAGTCTTTGGCGAGTCTAGTCTATACTTCCCTTTCTCCCAGTTCTGGCCTCTGGTGTCCATCAAGTAATTCTATCCCTCTTCCATGTGACAGCCCTTAAATTATTTGAACAACTTGTACATCTTCTAGGTTTTCTTTTCTACAGACTAGACACTCCAACTTTCTTCAGCTGATTCTCATGTGGTCCTTAGCTTCCTTATCTGTTGAATGAGGGCTTTAGAGGATTAATTCCTTTGCTTCCTCAACATTGCTTATCTTCATGTCTTTAGAATTTCATTCTTGAGAGCTCTCTATCCTCCTTAAGTTGACTTTTCCTATAGAACTTTTGCTTAGGGGATCATGCCTATTTATCCTTTCTCTGAACTCTTTGAAATCTTTTTTTCCTAAAATCTACCATGCATATCAAACTGTGCTTGGCCTTCTTCTCCTCTGGGGCCAAATTCTAAAAAAAGGTCACTTTCCCATAAGATTTCTGTGATTTCCAGCACTTCTTTCTGTTTATTGGTGAGAATCAGATCCAAAATCTGCTTCCTCTACTTCTATTGAAAGATGAAATTATCCTTAAATCAAGTGAAGTAATTTTTAGCTAATGTGCTTTCAGTTACAAGGGAACAAGGGTAGATTTCCAGGTAAGTGAGGTCCCCCATTGCCCACCAAACTGTATGTGGTTGAATTAATCCTGTGTTCTTTCAAGATTATTTATTTTATAGACGATTCATTAATCCTTGAAGATAGCCACATGCCTGTAACCAGATACATTTATGGCCAGGCATTGGTAAAATTTTATAACTACAATCTGTTTTACCATTAGTATAATACAAGCTATGTAATTAGGGTAGAGAGTGGACTGACATGAATATAAGTAAATGAATAAATAAAGCAAGGTAAGAGATTTAACATACTTATTTACCCAATGAGTGGGCCAACGTGTCAGGCAAGAAGGGCAGCAAGCACTCTTTTATCTCCATTTTAGAGATGAGCTAAATAAAAGGAAGAGAATTAATATTTCCAAGGAAAGATAATGGAGAAGTCATAAGTATAATTTATCCATTTACCTATAGACTAGAACAAGCTTGGATGATTGAGACTTGAGCCCGTGCCACATATTGACAATGGTGATTAGAACCCTCAAAAAAATGTAACCCTCCATCCTTGCATGCAGTTATATTTCTGTGGGGCGGAGTTGGTTGTTTCCATAATTTAAATTATGCATAGTGAGTCACAGGCTGAACATTAACTTAGTGTGTATCTACTTCTTTTATTTGGTGAGCAAAACGTATAAGCAAAAATTTTAAAGTGTCTATTACTTTTACTATAGTAAGTTAAAAATGGAGGGTTCTAGTATACATTTATTATGTTACTAATATTTGTAACTAAGTAGTTTGCTAATTAGGATCTGATGAAATTGCATGCATACTTGACACTGAGACTAATGCATGCAACTATGTTCTTTTTTTTTAATAAAAATTTATTTATTTAACTTTTTACATTCATTTTCACAAAATTTTGGGTTCCAAATTTTCTCCCCTTTTCTCCCCTCCCCCAAGCCCAATACACCGAGCAATCTAATTTTCCCTATCACCAATCTGCCCTCTCTTCTATCATCCCTCCCTTCCCTTGTCCCCATCTTCTCTTTTGTCCTGTAGGGCCAGGTGACTTTCTATTCCCCATTAACTGTATTTCTTATTTCCTAGTAGCAACAACAATACTAAACAGTTGTTTAGTATTAGTTGAGTTCCAAATTCTCCCCATCCCTGCCTCCCCACCCATTCCCTTTGGGAAGGCAGGCAATTCAATATAGGCCCTATCTGTGTAGTTTTGCAAATGACTTCGATAATAGTCATGTTGTATAAGACTAACTGTATTTCCCTCCATCCTATCCTGCCCCCCATTGTTTCTATTCTGTGTTTTGATCCTGTCCCTCCCCAAGAGTGTTCACTTCAAATTGCTCCCTCCTCCCATTGCCCTCCCTACCATCATCCCCCGCCCCTTGCTTATCTCCTTCTCCCCCACTTTCCTGTATTGTAAGATAGGTTTTCATACCAAAATGAGTGTGCATTTTTTATTCCTTCCTTTAGTCAAATGTGATGAGGGTAAACTTCTTTTTTTTTTCTCAGCTCTCCTCTTTTCCCCTCCACTAAAAAGTCTCCTGCTTGCCTCTTGAATGAGATCTAATTTACCCCATTCCATTTCTCCCTCTTTCCTCCCACTACATTTCTCTCTCACCATTTACCTTAATTTCTTTTAAGATATGGTCCCATCCTATTCACTTCACTCTGTGCTCTCTGTCTCTGTATGTGTGTGCATCTGTGTGTGTGTGCGTGCACGTGTGTACGTGTATGTGTATGTGTGTGTGTGGTCCCACTAACTACCCAGATACTGAAAAGCTTTAGAGTTACAAATATTGTCTTTCCATGTAGGAATGTAAACAGTTCAACTTTAGTAAGTCCCTTATGACTTCTCTTTACTGTTTACTTTTTCATGCTTCTTCTCATTCTTGTGTTCGAAAGTCAAATTTTCTTTTCAGCTCTGGTAAACGGTGATCAATGGATTCTTTCAATACTTATTTTGCCCTATGGTTGTAGAATATCGGGGCAGTTTTCCTTGATAATTTCATGGAAGATGATGTCTAGGCTCTTTTTTTGATCATGACTTTCAGGTAGTCCCATAATTTTTAAATTGTCTCTCCTGGATTTTCCAGGTCAGTTGTTTTTCTCATGCGATAGTTCACGTTCTCTTCCATTTTTTCATTCTTGTGGTTTTGTTTTGTGATTTCTTGGTTTCTCAGAAAGTCATTAGACTCCGTCTGTTCCATTCTAATTTTGAGAGAACTATTCTCTTCAGTGAGCTTTTGAACCTCTTTTTCCATTTGGCTAATTCTGCTTTTGAAAGCATTCTTCTCCTCATTGGCTTTTTGAACCTCTTTTTCCATTTGAGTTAGCTTATTTTTCAGGGTGTTATTTTCTTCAGCATTTTTTTGGGTCTCCTTTAGCAAGGTATTGACCCGTTTTTCATGCTTTTCTTGCATCTCTCTCATTTCTCTTCCCAGTTTTTCCTCCACCTGTCTAACTTGCTTTTCAAAATCCTTTTTGAGCTCTTCCATGGCCTGAGCCCACTGGACATCCCCCTGGGATGTCTGGGATACAGAGGCCCTGACCTCCACATCTTTCCCTGATGGTAAGAATCCTTCCTCGTCATCAGAATTGAAAGGCGGGAACATCTGTACCCCATCAAAGTAGCTCTCTATAGTCTTATTTTTCTTCCCTTTTCTGGGCATTTTCCCAGCCAGTTACTTGACTTCTGAGATTCCTGTCCACCCCCGCCTAGATCCGCCCAGCTAGTGCTTGCGGTCTGAGATTCAAATGGGCTTTCCACGGCAGGCCCGGCTGCTATTCAATGTGAGCTTAAGTTCTGGTGCTTGGGTGGGGGCAGGGCCGTCTCCCAGGCTCAGTTCCCTCAGGGGTTTTATGTAGAGACCTTCAGTAATGGAGCGGGTGGGGGCAGGGCCGCCTCGCAGGCTCAGTTCCCTCAGGGGCTTTATGCAGAGACCTTCAGTAATGGGGCGGGTGGGGGCAGGGCGGTCTCCCAGGCTCAGTTCCCTCAGGTGGTTTATGCAGAGACCTTCAGTAATGGCCCTGAACTTCTGCTTGCTGCTGCCTGCTGTCCCGGGCCGCAGCTGCTCCCTCTGCTGCTGCCTCTGCTGCTGCCTCTGCCACTCCCTCAACCACTTCCTCCCAAGGGGCCCGAGTCACAGAGACACCCCACTCCCCTCTCGGCCAGCCCAGACATCTGTCTCACTGACCTGTAGCACCTGTGGGCGGAGGGACCTTCGTGGCCGCTGGAGCTTCTGTCCCTGAAGCCTGCTCAGATCTGCTCCTCTAGGGCCATGCCGCCAGGGCAGCACAGGGGTGGACTCCACTGTCCGGGGCACGACGGACCCCTGGGGACGGCTCTCCAGGGCTCTCTGGAACAGAGATCTTTTCCACTATGTTTCTGCACACCTTGCAGTGATCCAGAATTTGTGGGGAGTTCTTCTTGCAGGAAATATATGGGCTGTGGGTTCGGAGCTAGCATACGTGAGTCTTTCTACTCCGCCATCTTGGCTCCACCCCCCGCAACTATGTTCCTTTAAGATAAATGTGCTTCAAGGAACATGTGTGTAAATACAAGATCCGCCTCCCATCGTCACTAGTTTATACATATCTCTAAACTTTTTTTTTCAAGCAGCATTCAAGTGGTGGGAACCAATTCTGAAAAAACAAGTATTTTTCAATACTCAGAGTAGCACAACATCTTTATGTGTGTGTCATTGTTGGAGAAAGCTATGTTTATAGTAAAGGAGAGGAATCTAAATTAAGAACATACTAAGATTTCCTTTTCTCTCATTTCTCCCTTGTATGACACATGACAGAAGAAACATGTTTTTAATTTCAGAACTTTTCTTTGTTGAAATAAGTTGCGACAACATCACTTTTATAGTCGGCTCAGTTCCATGTTAGTTTTCAGGAAAGAAACTTCTATTTATTTTGATATTGACAATGCCAGGAATATTTCTTAAGCTCAGTTAAAGGAGAGTACCCTATTTTGCATGGATCTTGGAAGACAGTAAGTAAGGGGGAGGCCCTTTGAATGCAGGCATATTGCGATGCCTACTGGAAATTGAGGCCAAGGAAAATTTATTTGGGAAATTAAGTTTTTTTTCAAAATGAGGTTTATTAAATGGCATCCTATATTGGAGGTGAACAAGTGGTGGGGGTATATCACCTCAGAGTTAGAAGTCTTGCTAAAAAACACATCATCCAATTAAAATTCCAAATCTTTCATATAAAAAAGTTCTTGTCAAATCTTTATATTTTTATTTTCTCACATTAGAAAAATAAAAGCTTAAGAGAAACGATAAACAAAAGTGAGCAGATTTCAGTTAGATCAGTCAGATTACTGGCCAGTTGTATTTTCAGTGGATTCCATACAGCAAATTATTTTAATCTTTAGTATTGACTAACATTAATATTTTGACTTTATTCTTTGACTGTGAGGCAATGGGTTAAGGATAGAAAAGATTCTCTTAGAATAATACTATTTTTTTTCCTCTTCGTGGTACAGGCTTTCATTGATATTCTAACCAGGCCAACCAGTAATTGTTAGACAATTTAATATCTATAGGTTTGTTTTGTGTTTACATGGTGTTTTTACTTTTTTTAAGTAAAAAAAAAATTTTGCAACTAAACCAAAGAAATGATTTGAAGGGATTTGTGGGTTTGTCTGAAATCTGAACAGGAAGTATGGGCTAGTGATGTCCAGCTGTCACAAAGGTTTCATTACAATCCCCAAATGAAACCAGGAAGCTCAGTTAAGAAATATTTTAGTCTATCTAGAGAGGAAAGGCAGATTCATTTCCAAGTTCAATGAGAGACTAAATTTGGGAGGAAGGAAGCGGAGGTGCAAACCAAGGTGAAGACAGAGCATGGCCAATTTAGTTGCTGGGCTTCCTGCAAAACAAACTGCATGTGATTTCCAATTTCAGACTAAATGTCCATGCTGTCTTAACTCTGAAATGGTTTGTCTGTCACTGAGCCCATAGATTTTTTTTTCTCCAATGCTGACATACTCTAGCACTCTCCTTCAACAAGGTGGATGGATGTGTGCCATTGGATGACTTTCCAGGGCACGTTAAATCTGCTTACTTTCTTGAAACATATGGTAATATGATTTATCTTTTTTTTTTGTTTCTTTTGGCAGATAAGGTTCCTTTTGTGAGTTTCACCATTGATGATACTGTCATTGATTTGACTGGAAATAGTCATTTCCTCATTTATTCCATGCAACATATGTGGACACACAGTCCAAATCTTGTCATTGTTAATGATTTTGTCTTCTTATTGGCAGTTACTTGAAGTGAATCTATTGCACTCGTGGTGTTTTGTATGAATGCTATATTAATGTCATATGTGGTGTAATGGATAGAGAATTAGGGAAATATCTGTGTTCTGACACAAAATAGCTGTATGATCCTGGGTAAGTTTTAAGCTTTTGGTGTCCTAGTGTCCTACACCAATAAAATAGTGGGGTCCAGTAAATGATGACGATGATGATGATGATGATGATATAGAACAGAATAAGCAGTCATATAGTGTCTACTATATGCCAAAAACTGTGCTAAGTATTTATAGAAATATTATCTCCTTTGATTCTCACCATAACCTGCAAAGTAAGCGCTATTATCCCTATTTTACAGTTGTGGAAACTGAGACAAATAGAGATCAAATGCCTTGCCCTAGGGTGTCACAGCTAGTCAGTGTCTGGGGTCAGATATGCACTCAATTCCTCCTTTTGTAGGCTTAGTACTCTATCTACTGCTGCTGCCTCTCTCTTGAGGGGTATTAAGAAAGGCTGAAAAATAAGATTTTTTTAGTTGACTGCATATTCATTATACATTACAAAATCAGAGATATAGTTCATATGATTCCACTTCAAAAAAATATCCCAAGAAAAAACTACTAGTGAGAAAAATGTTACAATAAGGTGGGAATTCTAGCACTATGGTAGGAACTGCATTATAACAGTAACTTTTGCCTTCTTGGAGTTACCATCACTTTGTATAGTAATTTGTAACATTTTTCAGTCTATAAGATTATATGTTTATTATTATTTACCCCCAAAATTCAGGACCAGAGCAGTTTTCTGGTACTATAAATCTCCTCATTCCACAGTTTAAAACTGAGAACAGTTCTTCCATATTTCTTTTTGCAGTATTATAGAATTTCAACTTTAGCGGGAATCTCCAGTTCCTTCTAGTCCAACCTCTGCCTAAATAAGGATTCTTACTATGACAGGATAAATTGTCACCCATCTTTTACTTAGAGATTTCTATTGACAAGGAATCCACCACTTCTGGAGGGAGTCTAATCCATTTTGAGAAGGCTTCCATGATTATAAATTTTCTCCATTAATT
This sequence comes from Bettongia penicillata ogilbyi, assembly GCA_023548195.1. Classification (NCBI taxonomy): domain Eukaryota; kingdom Metazoa; phylum Chordata; class Mammalia; order Diprotodontia; family Potoroidae; genus Bettongia; species Bettongia penicillata. Next base: position 628,079 of record JAJHZJ010000635.1, on the reverse strand, counting down.
GAGTTAAAATCTGCTCTTAGTTCTGCCTTTTGAGGCTGGGCAGAACCATTGTAATATCACTTCCACATGACTAGCCTTCAAATACTTGAAGATAATTCTCACAACTCCCCCAAATCTTTTCTTCTCCAAGCTAAAACTTTGTAGCTCCTTCAAGTCATCTTTATCATATGGTATGGTCTTAAGGTCCTTCAGAATCCTGGTTGCTCTCCTCATGATACTCTGTTACTGACTAATACTTTTCCTTAAATGTGTTGCACAGAACTGGGCATAATACTCCAGCACTATTTTGACCAGACCAGAAAATGATGCAGCGTCCAGCATGATAGATAACCAATCCGTTCCTAGATACCATTTAATATAAGATTACATTTGAATTTTCAATTGCCATATCACATAGCTGATTCATGTTCAATTTGTGGTTCACAAAACTCCCAGACTTTTTTTTCCTTTTGTCACAATATTTGCAATGCCTAATGTTATTGAGTTGAAATTTTACACTTGATCTAAAAATATACTAAATATACTTAATCCTGAAAATTCCCTGTTTGTATCTTTATGTTATACATAATAAGCTAACCTCCTTCTTTAACAATTCTATACATATGCAATTATGTATGTGAATAAGTGTGTCTGTATATATCTATATCTAATTATGCCTATGGTGATACACACAAATATACATACTCATAGAGAGAGTTTATTTAGATAAAAATATATATGTACACTTTAACTTGGTAAACTTCTTTCTCTCCAGTCCATCCTTCTTCCTTTTCCCCCCGCTTTATAAACTCCATATAGATTGAGACCATATCCCCCAGTTCCAAGCACAAGACTTCACACAAAGTAGGCACGTAATATCGGTTGAAGTTCCATTAACAATCCTTCATACCTCTCCTGTCTTTCTAGTTTTCTTATACTTTATTCCCATTGTATCTTATGATCAAACAACATTTTCTTTCTTGCTGTCTCTTGCATACTACATAATGTATCCCGATTTTGTTCCATTTCATTGGCCATTCATTCCTGAAATGCTCTCTCCTTATCTCTTGGCGTCTCTGAATTCCTCCAAAACTCAACTCAAATCTCATGTTCTTTAGGATGTCTTCCGCTATTACCTTATCCTTGTTATGAGTGACTTCCCTCTAAGAATGTCATATATAAATACATATATATCTTATAAGTACATAATTGTTAGTACATTATCTCCCCCATTTGATTTGTGCTTCTTGAGAGTAGTGACCATGTTTTGCCTCTCTTTGTATACCCAGTACATAGCAGAGTGCATTGTATACATTAATAAATGCTTGTTGACTGACAAGTTCTAATATTTGTGATATCTCAAAAGTTTAATATGGTGTAATAAAGTGTGAATTGTTCTCCCAGTCAAATGATACCTGTATTAAATTAATTAAATTTTTTTTAAAAATGTGAATTACCTTCTGTTGATAATGTATTCTATCCTTGGAAATCTTAGAGTTACATTGATTTCTTACTGATCCCCTATCAATATACTATAGGAGCTTCATTCATTCTTCAAACCACAGTCTTAATTTACTCAATCTCAATCCATGACTTCAGATCTTACTAAGTAAACTTTGAGTAGATGCTCCCTCTCCTGATGGGAGACAGGAAATTAGACATGGTTAGACAATCCGCATTGACTTGTTACATGTATGCTTCCAGGCTCTTGAATAGTGTAATTGAGAGTTTGGTAAACTGGGAGGTAGCTCTGTAATGGGGACTGCTTAGCAAAGAGTAAGTGGTTAATAAATGTTTATGCCTGATGAGTTGCCATGCACAATAATGTGATTCAGATTTTGGAAAATGCATCACCTTAAACCTATGTATTCTCCAGAATCCACTGCAAACTAGTGAATGACTGGCCTCTATTCATACAGGCTTAAAACATAGGAAATACTATATTGTGAACAGCAGAAAGGTCACTATCATTTTGTAATGGTACAGAAAATATATATTCCTGAGGATAAGCCATGGTGATAAGCAGAGGATTTGTATATTTCTGCATTAGTCAGGAATGTTTACCAATAACACTAAGAAAGCCAAAAGCCTTTTCTTTGGAAGAAGATGTAAAAGGATGACCTTAAATGGAAGAATAACATTTGTAATCTATCTGAAGAAAGAGGATCAAAGCTTGAGCCACCCACTACAGATGAGTTCCAGAGGACACAAAAAATCATGCCATAGGAATTTGATTGGAAAAAAATGAAGACATTTAGACTCAAGAGAAAAACTCGGTGGCAGTGATGACAGCATAATTTTTGTTTTCAAATGTTTAGATGATTTTCGTGTCTAAGGGAAATTAACTTTGTACAGCTTGATCTTATGCAGTAGAACAATTATATTATATTGTGTCAAGTAGTGAGTTCCCTTTTACTAGAAGAATTTAACTGGAAACTGAATAATCCAGCCTCAGAAGTGTTACAGAGCCAATTCAGATTTGTATCAGGCTAGAAAACTTCTGGGATTCCCATCCAATTGTGAGATTCTGTGATTTATGAAACTTTTCTCAGGACACAGAGAATATGTGACCTGATATATATGTGTGTGTGTGTGTGTGTGTGTGTGTGTGTATGTATATATGTATATATGAGTGAGTGTCTTGTCTGTAATAAGAATGAACTACATTAATGAAAAACCATATCCTTCACTTTGATCCCTAATTGTTTCATATTCTATGAGTTTTCCAATGGAGAATTAAATTGAAGAAACTGGTTTTCTATTCCAGTCCATAATAGATAAATAATCAAGAATGTGAGAAGTTTTCAAAAGAGAAAAACTCACTAGTAAATTATATGAAAAAATACTTAGCCTTGGTAATAATCAAAGAAATACAAATTTAGGTAACTTTTAGGTACTACTTTGCTGGAAAAAATCATGATTAAAACAATGAAACAGTGCCAGAAGAGATGTAGAGAAATAGATAGACTAATGTATTATTTTTGGGAGTACAAAATTTGTAGAATTTTTTGGGTAGTACACAGTAAATGTTCGAAGAATAATCAGATTTTGACCCAACAATTACATTTTGGGGAATGTATTTTGAAAGTATTTTTTCCCCTCTCCAAGGGATATGTTTAAAGATTTTTATAACAGTTCAGAAGTGGAGTGATTTGAATAAATTATGGTACATTAATGCAATAAAATGAAATTGAAATCAATAGATGGGGGAATATAAAAAATATGGAAAGAACTTTATGCACTAATTCAGGGTATGAAAAAAACCAAGAGAACAAAGTTCAACCTAATTATGACACATAAGAGGAAAGGCAGTTATGACTGGATAAAGAATCCTGATGGAGAGATTTTAGCACAGTGGTTGAAAAGTCATTTTGACATTTTAGGTGCTGAAATTCATTTATTTACATGTAAATAGTTTCACCAAAAGTCTAAACAGTTTTATTAATGTTTAACACCAAGATTATCACAAATGTTTTTTAAAGAGAAGAAAAAGAAAGTCGTCTTCTAAATGTCAAATTTTAATGCCACTCATTTAATTAGTCACTAGTTCCAACATAAGCTCAATAGCATTTGATTGAGGCCAGTAAAATCAGAGGTTTCTTTAGGCACTATAAGCTCACAGGAATTAATTTCCCCTATGGAGTTCATAATTACTATTTTTTTCAGCATATTTCCCCGAGCCTATGGCTTAGAATAATGAAATGCTAAAAATAATTTGATCATTTCAATAAAACAAATAATCCAATTTGGTTTTTTTTTAAGTGTGACCAGGGGATTTAATTAAGTTATTGAAATTACCAGTCAATGCAGTGAAGATGGTTGATTCAACAGTACATGCAAACACAACCTCTGAATTAAGGGGATGGGGGAGAATAGTTGAATATGAATAACTTACAAATGCAAGATTAAGGACAAGAGGTAGTCTGCTACTAAAAACATTATTTTCAAAGCCACAGTCAGTAGAAAGCTGCCCATGGTACTGAGTGCTCCATCTTTTAAAGCAGAGATCAATTTTGTCCATAAATGGAAAGGCTTTGTAGTTTGTAAGTGGAATTTTGAGGCCCCAGTTGTTTATCTGTTCCTATTTAGTGTAGAAACAATACTAGAGTAACAAAAATAATCCACAAGTATTCCAATGCCGCATAATTTTGCTGTGGTCATGTCATAGCATAATGAATTATTATCTTCACTTAATCACTGAATAAACTCAAACATGCAGGGTCAGTCTAGTACTTCAGAGAAGAGTCTAGTGTGCTTAATCTGCCGGGGTTTTCTTCATCTGAATATGCCAAAATTTTAAAGGAACATGCTTTTATGCTGTTTTTTAGTGATAAAAGTGCATGATGCCTCACATGCAGACACATAATCATGTTTTTCTCCTTTTTTAAAAAATAGAAACTGTTACAAACTTCCTGAGAACTCTATTGAGATATCCCAGTTGTAATTAAAACCTCAGGAAAATCACAAGAGCTAAGGAAGAAGATGCTTATTTTTCCTCCTTAGTTCAGCTTCAGTTACATCCTGAATCTAAAGGTGTCAAAATCCTCAAGGGACCCTATGAAGATGTAATTCGATCCAAAGTTAGATATCCCCCACTGCAGTCATTCACCTCAGAGCAGTGATGGCGCCTGGTCCTGGCAGTCAAAAACGCTCAGTAATGATTCTTCAGAGGTGATAGTCCGTAAGGCAGGATCATTTAACTCATTTGCTACAATTGTGCTCATGGATCAAAGAAAGCTAATAAGGACACTTCAGTTAGTTAGCTGTGAAGCCCCTGGTGGTGACTATTCATTTCTCTTTTGACATTTTCTCAAAAACAAAAAACAAAAAAAACCAAAACAACCAAACCTTTGCAGGGAAGGACTGCCTATGCCCACAAAGCAAGAAATGGACCCCACCATTATTTAATGAGCCCACTCCTTGAAATTAGTTGTAATCATAGAATTTCAGAACTATAAGAACCCTTAAAAGATCACCTAGTCTAACTTTCTGTTTGTACAAAGGAGGAAACTGCGGCTCAGGAAAGTTTAAGTGTTTTCCCAAGGTTACATAACTAGTTTGTCTTTGAGTTGGATGTATAGAATATATTCTTTAAAATAGGCTTTTGTTTCAGTAGGATGACCTGGAAGAAAATTTAAAAGTTGATTGAAAAAAAATCCTGCCTTTTGACATGTTACATGTTTTTTCAGTCTCCTAGATTTTAATTGACTGGATTACCCATTTAAAATATACTTTATTTTGTCTAGTGAAATATATTTTTTAAACAAATATCATCATAGAACAAAATTGTGTGAAAATGGATAAGAAATATATTGCAAAGATACTTCTCCTTTCCTGAATGGATGAGATAAAAGTAGGAAATGGAAAAGCTTTCATTTCAAAACAATAATTATGCTCCTAAAAATGTATTCTTCAACATAAATATATTATAATTTTGCCCCTTCCCCTACCTGGAAATATAACATTCCCCCTGAAAAAAATAAAGTTTTTGTCTTAATTGGAGTTTTTGTCCCCACCAATCTAAAATACACTTCTTATGTCTTTATCTCTGTTCCCTTAGGAATGTGCTCTCTCCCCATTAGAATGTGAACTCATTGTTCTGTCTTTGTATCTATAACACTTAGCCAAGTGCCTGGCACATAGGATATATTTAATATAGATATTCTTAATTGATAAAAGGATAGAAAATTTTCCTCTTCTTCCAGAAACTCATTTGTGGGACAAATATTTGAACATTCACCACTGTGCAAGGCTTACATTTGGGCATCATTATGTCTGACCAAATAATAGAAGTCTCCACATGATCATTGGCAGGGAAAGGTCAAGATTATCCCAGAAACAATTGCATATTTTTCTGATGATGACTTGCTAGAGCAATACACATAAAAGTACCTTGTAGATGTAAATATTAGCTATGTTCATCATCATCATTATTCTAATTCAAGATAGCTAGGGAGGGAACATAGAAGGATTGCTATCCTAAAGTTGTCTGTCAAATAGCCTGTCCTCATAAGAAGTTGAATAAGCAGCCTATTTTGAGGAGGTTGCCAAATCCTTCATATTCTGTTTTAACAGTGTATAGATTCACTTGCTGAATTGTATGGCACATCCTGGGGAACATATCAACTGGTAGAGTCTTCAGTTACATTCTTTCTGATTTTCTCCATCATATGGTTCATTCATTCAGAATGCAGCAGTGCAAAACTTCTGTCCACACACAAAGATAAAGCATGGAGGTGAATAAAACTGGGGCTTTATGTCAGACCATATAGCAAACCCACTCACCCCTTTCCCAAACTATCTCCAAACACATACATATATGTGCACGCACACACACATACGCACACACACACACACACACACACACACACACTGCTCCTATGTAGGGAGAGTATTTGAACACTTAAAAATGGAAGAGGTAATAATTGTAAGGTAGCATAGGTTGAGGGGAGGACTAATAACCACATTGTCTTTGGTAAGTGATGCTGACTAGTAGAGTAGTGGAATGCTATAAGCATAGTATAATTAATTTTATTGGAATATTTACAGTCTGTCACAATATACTTGTGAATAAGATGGAAAGATGCACAGTTAGATTGCATAGTGGATAGCACAGGAAGTCAGGAAGATGTAAACACTAATCTAGCCTCAGATAGTTAACTAGCTGTTTGACCCTGCAAGTCATTTATCCTCTGTATGCCTCAGTTTCTTGAATTGTAAAGTGGAGATAATGATAGCATCTACCTCCCAGACCTATTGTAAGGATCAAATGAGATATTTGCTAAATGCTTAGCTTGGTGCCTAGAACAGCAACAGCAACTACTGCTACTACTACTACTACTACTACTACTACTACTACTATTAGTATTACTACTACTAGTACTACTACTACTACTACTGCTGCTGCTGCTGCTGCTGCTATTACTACTTACTGTTTTCTTGTTTTTGATGATATTGTTGGATGATAATAGTATCACTTGGAATCAAAACATGTTGTATGTCCAGACCCATGGATTAATTAATAAGCCATTGTCAAGTTGGAGCGATATCTCTAGTGGAGCGTCCTAGGGATCCGTACTTAGTTTTGTCCTATTCAGAATTTTTATCAGTAACTCATAAGAAGAGATAGACGACATGTTTTTCAGATTTGTGGTTGACAGAAAGGTGGGAGTAGAGATAGTTCATGTGTGGCATGACAGTGTCTGCATCACAGAAGATTTGACAGGTTAGAATGGGCCATCTCTAATAGATGAAATTTAATGAGAATAAATTAAAATTTTATACATGGATTAAAAAAATGCCCATGATTGGGGAGACATGGTGAGAAAAAGGTGTCTGAAAAAGATCTCAGGGTTTTTGTAGATTTCAAGCTACATGTGAATCAACAGTTGGACACAGTCACCAAGAGTAAAGAGCTAATTTAGGCTTAGAAGAAAAAACTAATTTGGGCTTAAGAAGAACACATCATGTACAGAACAAGAATGGTTATAGTCGTATTGTAACCTCATCAAACTATATCTGTAGTGTTGTATTCTACTCTGCCTCCCACATTTAAATTTTTCTAAATTTTAATTACGTCTTTTAAAAAATGCCAGTTACTTCATCATCTGCTTTATCTGCAGCAGAATCCTTCTTTGTTACAAAGAAGAACAGTTAAGAGAAATGAGCTGACACAATCTGACATCGTATGTTTCAGCAGTATGTTAGCAGTATGTTACAGTTGCTTTCTTCTCACAGTCCGTCCACACTGACTCTTTTCACCTGCCAATGATATGGGTGTAAAGGGAAATCTCAGAATAGTTTCAATTTCCCCTTTTTCTCAATAATAGCAATTTGAAACATTTTTATGTGGTTGTTGATAAATTTGTTTTTCTTCTTTTGAAAACCGTTTATATCCCTACAGTACTCATTTCTTGAGCAATTGATCTTAGTCATACAGTTGTGCCTATAATCACTCCTTTATATACTAAATATTTAACTGAAGAAATAAACTTATGGACATATTTTTCTCCACTGACAGTTTTCTTCTGAGTCTAGTTACATTGATTTTGTTTCTGCACTTTAAAATTGAATGTAATCAAAATGATCTATTTTGTCTTTTGTGCAATCCTCTGTCATTTGTTTAGATATGAATTTTTTTCCAACCTTAGATCTGAAAGGTACCTCTTTCCAATATATACATAGATGTGTGTATGTATGTGTATATATATATGCATATAAGCACACATACATATGTATTGCATGTATAGACATATACTTATATATGTATATGCATTTATACATATATACTTAAGTTTTATATTTAGTACATGCTTATATGTATGCATATTATGTGAATATACACATAAGCCTTAGAAGAGACATGATAGCTATATCCAAATATTAGAAGGACTGACATGTGTAAGAGGAATTTTACTTATTTTACTTAGCTTAAGAGGGCAAACTAGAAACTGTACCCTGGGCAAAGTTCAGTTTAATAAATGAGGAAAATCTTCCAAATGAATAGGAGCTATCCAAAGGTCATATAAATTTCTCATCAAGTACTCACTTCCTGTTGCTGTAGATCCTCAAAGGGAAGCTGGATGTTGTTTACATTTGGATAGAACCAAATGACCTCTGAGGACAGTTGGCAACTCTGCGACTACAATAGTCTTTGATTCACTGACAGTCATGTTTATTAAATGTCTGCTGTTCTAGGTACTATGGTGTCAGGTATCACAAAGTAAGAAAATGTAGTAACTCCCTTGATATGCTTTCAACCCAAACTGTCCCATTTGACAATGGGATGTAAATGTTAGAAACAAGGAAGAATCAAGAATTCATAGAAATTCCTCAACTAGTAGAGCTGGAAGAGGGTCACTTGAACCTATGATATCTAACCAACTCATTTTATACATGAGGAAGTTAATATTCTGATAGGTTAAGTGAATGGCCAAAGATCACATAGTACCTTGGTGTCAGAGTTCCAGTACTCTCCCATAATGCCTTCCTATAGACTATGAAATTTATTAAAGTGACTACAGTCAGTAATATAGAACACATTCGTGTCGTCTATTTATAAATTAAATGAGTTACTAGAATGTTTTAGTTAAGAAAGCCCTGGAAGATGGGAAAGAGTACCTTGGTTCAATTGCTAGCATTATTGTGGCACATGAATTATTCTGCTTAGTTATATAATATTATAGTATTAAAATGTGTTTGTACCTAGAAGTATTATCATCTTCAAGACATTCACTTGGCTAAAGGACAATAATAATTAGTCATTCAACTGATTTCTCACCATGTATGCAATTTTTTTAATTAGCCTGGTAAGGAAAGGTTGTTTTAGGTATTATTACTTGGGCTATGCTATTTTGTATTTTACTTTCCATCTTTGGAGAGAAGAAAGGAGAAAAATAGAAGATGAGAGAGGACAGAGATATTTTCTTAACCAGATGCCCTCAAATTCATCTAAAAGATGGATACTCCTTGAATGGTAAACTGGCATGTTGCTATTAGATAAGATTTTTGTGGAGATTTCTAGGCTTTCTGAAATTAAATGTTTCTTTTTCATGGTGACTTTATCTATCTACCTATCTGTCTATTCCTCTCCACCTGTATTTGTCCCTCTATTTAGCAATATCTATCATCTGTCTCTATTTCTCCATCTCTTCCTGTCTATCATCTATTCAATCATTTATCTCCATATTTATTTAAATCCAAAAGAAAATACAGTGAGCCTAGAATAGACCATACTAACCATTTTTGTGTTATTTATTACTTTGTCAGTCTGATAAAGCTTGTGGAGATCTCAGGAAAAAAGTTTTTAAATTCATAAACAAAAATGCATAGGATTATAATGAATGCCAATTATGTTGAAATATAGTCATCAAAATAATTTTTTTTAACTTCACAGAATGCAGGTTGAGAATTCATGGATTAAAATATCCTCAGGATTTCCAGCAACCATATCTGACTTAATATAGCAAGTAGTTCATTTTATCAAGCTATAGTTTATAAAAGTTGTAAGAAGGTGGCTATTTTTGAAGCCTCGACAGAACTTTCTTAACTCTTGAAAATAGGAAGACTTTGACATGATAATTATCACCATGAAGGTAGCAAAGGTAAAATAGAATTCCATTGGAATATTTGTTAGGTTTTAAACAACTTATTTTTTTATACTAAGCTATTTCCTTTTCAAAAAAATAGCATTTTCACATCATTTGTGCATTTATACAGGAGGTCAAAAGTCATCCACATAAATACTATACCTATATCAAAGGAGTTTCAAATATATTGCCATCACTTTCGGAAGGAAAGTTAATGCCCTTGATTCAACATATTTGGGTCCATTATGTATAAAATCTATCTACATACAATGTGTAGGCCTAATATATATGAGAGTCTGTTTTACAAATAGCTTAGAATATAATGGGGGCAACAGAACAAAATCTGATTCATAATAGAGCAAATTCAGAGGAAAAGAAACACAAAATGATGCTTCATTTCAAAAGCACACAGTTGAACTCTTATCTCACCTCCTACCCTCACCTGAGACTCAGAAAGGGCATTGTGCTGTTTAAGTTCAAGTTTTCATGTACATTGAGACCTTACTGTGAGAACACTGGAACCAGACAACTAGCACTTTGTCCAAGGGCAACAAAATTTAGATAATAATACGTTTCATTTGTCAATAATGAAAGTTACTTAACTGGAGGATAAACTTCCTTTGCCATCACCACCACCTCACTCAACCATGAGTGAGACCCTCTGTGACTAGAAAGGATCTATCCTATTTGCTCCTTACTTTCCATGACTCAAATTATTCATTTGAATGAATTCTCTACCAGTAATCACATATTGTCCCAAGGTCTTTTTTTCTTTTTAGTACACCCTCATCTCTGAACAAGGTATTTGGACCAGTGACATTATGTGATGCTTGCCTCAAATGCAGAAGTACAGATGACAGCTCTCCTTATGTGAGCCACTTGGGGAATGCCACAGGAGACTTCTTCATATAGAAACTAAAGAATGAGATTGGATTAAATGAAATTATTAGAAAGGGGGTAGGTTTGTTAAGAAAGGTCGCCTGAGAGACAGAAAACACCAGGAAGCCCCTAAAATACCAAGATAGTCACCTTTGCTCCTGGAAACCTTGGCAGTTACCATGGCAACTAAATGAGGCCTTCATCCATGTAAAGGAAATGCAGACAAAAGGTAGCAACTCAATCCTATACTTGGATTAATAGCTGCATACAGAATGACTTTTCCTTCCTCAGCTATTCCATTCTTGTCTAAATCAATTTGCTATGCCATTATGTTGCAGAATGTATTCATCAAGAAATTTTTAGTAACTCGTTTAGTAGTCTTTAACACAGAGTTAGAAACAAACTGAGTTCTACCTTCAAGTTGCCCTTTGAAACATACTGTAATTTCCGTTGGCCATAGGTTCAGCTATAATGGAGGACATGGAGAATAAAAAGAGTTTATGGTAAAACAGACAAATTCTGCAAATCAGTTATATGTGTATATATATATATATATATGTATGTATGTATGTAAACACATATATATGTATAGATATATACACATACATGTGTAGATGTATTTCCTTCACTGTGTGTGTGTGTGCATACTGTGTGTACACACAGTGAAGACGAAACAAAACAAAATAACATTCCTATCCTAAAGCATTCCCAGAATGCTTAATAGTAAATCCCAAGGGAAAACCCTATGCCAGCTATAAATAATTCCCTGCAGGAATCTTGGAAATCCCAGGGCATTCTCTAGGATCCTGTCTCTTGGTGTCTTTCCCACAGAGAAACATTAAACTAATGGTAAGGATTACACCTACAGTGAAAGGGGAAATTGAACACCAAGACAGCCCCTGGAGGATTAAGTTTTGATTCCTGACACCACCTGTTAGTGCAGGAATCATAATCCCTGTGAGCCACAGAACGGCAGTGTCTCAGACATAGCTTGCTTCTAAAGTGCAGAAATGACCTTGTAATTTTTCAATTTCAATAACTTCATTAGCCTGACAAGGTATACAGTAAAAGGTTCTGATGTGAAAAGGACTATTGCTTTAGGTTTATGGAGCTAGTGTGCCTTTTTACAGCAGGGATAAAGGTTTTAGGACTATGTGTCTCCATTTCCCATTATTCTCCATTTCTGAGTCAATCACAATTATTCAACCTACAACCTTTAAATATTAATGACAGTACCCTAATCCATCCAACTTCACTCCCTTTCTACCTGTGAGAAAACATAATTCTTTCTTTTGGATTCCATAAACATAAGATTTTCTATTGCAAAAGCATTTTGTGGTAGTCATTCACCATTTTTTTGATATTTTATCAAGACTAATAGATTTTGTTTGTTTTTTTAATCTTTATACCCTAAAGCAGTATTTTTCTCCCTGGTCATTTTAGAAGTTATTTTTATGTTGATTATAAAATCTAACCTCAAGTTTTTAGGGATTAATTAAGAGGAAGCTTATCTTTCTTGGAAAGAAAGTAAAATAGAACTGACAAATTCTGAGAAATCTGACTGTATTAAATGAGCTGAACCCTGTGATATAATGTTTTCATGACTTCTAGAGAACCTAGAACCACTTTCTCTATTTCTGCTGAAACCTCTTTCTCTATTTCTATTTTCTAGTCATAAGCCTATGACTAGAAAAATAGGAAGGAAACACAATATCAGAACAAACTCAGAAATGTTTGTTTTCAGCTGTACTTGGCTTGGACTAAAGGTTTATAGCTCCATGGTTACCAAATTATGCATAGGGTACCCCTCACAAGGGAGCAAAGGGATATTTTAAATTTTTGAGGGAAAACCTGCAATAATTGGTATCTGCTGACACCACTGTGAGAACAAGTTTGAGTTAGTTCATAGTTTCAACATTAGATAATGCTACATTCCTTTAGATAATATTCTTGAATATTTGAGATTTTATATTTTTACTTGAACTTTGAGTTATGCTGATAACTTCTCAAACTTTCTCATTTGTGACATCATATTTTTGGAAGCTGGGTTCTCAGTAGCAAATAGTGTAGGAAAATCAGTGTAAAACAGGAAACAAGAGTGGTGGGGTCCAATCTGATTCCAGAAATTAAAAGGTTTTACACTGTCTGAAGCTCATTTTTAAGCAATTGTGATTAGTTAAGAATGACAGAAAATGTTATTTTTTTCTTTCAATTTATGAATATTACTTCTTCAAATGTCTACTAAGTTGTTAGGCCATGAAGTAAAAGTTGGGTGAACCTAAGTACTTAATGAATTCAAGTTTGGCCTATGGTTGCTGTGAAATAATTACTGAGATGCAAAGGGTATTGTGAACTGGGAAAATATGGGAACCTCTGGTATGGACATTTTCCCATCTCAGCCATCCAGTAGGTAATCTCAGTCTTAAATAGACTCCTACCTACTTCATTCAATCATCCAGTATTGATGGATTACTTATCATATGTCCAGCACTATGAATATATAAAATGTGTTTATGAAGTAATAAGACATTTCCCCAGCCAAACAGACATTCAAACAGTGTCATCAATTGTAGTTGTACTTTGTAAAAAATGGTTTACTGCCTTTGAGAAACTTACAAGCTTTTTAAAGAGTTAAAACTAATACATGGAACACTTTTCTTTTGGTCTGGATACATCCTTTCATTAATACAGACTACTTCTTAGTGTGGAAAATCCCTTCAAGGATAGGGGTGCAGGGAAGGGAATAAACATGTATAGAGTGCCTGCTATGCTTCAGGCACAGTGCTAGGTGCTTCAATTTTATTACATTTGGTCACAGATCAGCAACTCATATATTGAGAGTTGTCTGGTGCTCTGAATGGTCAAATGGCATGTCTGTCTTGCCATAATTATTTTGTATCAAAGATGAGATGGAACCCAAGTGTTTCTGATGCCAAATTTACCTCTCCATCCACTGCACTCAAGCTTGGGATTTGAATAACATTGAGAGCAATAAATTATAGTATAGGATCGGAGGTTTAAAGGTGTGTTACAGAGTATAATAGGCATTCAGAGAAGGGAGAGCTTAGTAGAAGTGATGTGGATAGGTCTGGACTTAGGATTGTATTTACAGGGAACTTCCCTCTACTGAAATGAGTTGATACCTTCTTTGCACCCTGTAGTCTCAGATGCATAATAGTATTCCATTACATTCATGTACCACAACTTATTCATCCAGTCCCCAGATGAGGGGTATCCCCTTGATTTTCAATTATTAATCACCACAAAAAGAATTGCTATAAATATTTTTGTACAAATAGGTTTTTCTCCCTGCCTCCTCATTTTATCTCTTTGGGATACAGATCCAATAGCAGTATTGTTGGATCAAAAGTTATATACAGTTTTATAGCCCTTTGGGTATAGCTCCAAATTGCTCTCCAGACTGATTGGATCAATTCACAGCTTCACCAACAATGCAATAACGTCCCAGTTTTCCTTTTGGCTAACTCTGCTTTTGAAAACATTCTTCTCCTCATTAGCTTTTTGGACCTCTTTTGCCAATTGAGTGAGCCTATTTTTAAAGGTGTTATTTTCTTCAACATTTTTTTGGGTCTCCTTTAGCAAGTGGTTGACTCACTTTTCATGATTTTCTTGCATCACTCTCATTTCTCTTCCCAATTTTTCCTCCACCTCTCTTACTTGATTTTCAAGTTCTTCCATACCCTGGGACCATTGCGTATTTATTTTGGAGGTTTTGGATGCAGGAACCTTGACTTTTATGTCTTCCCCAATGATAAACATTGTTCTTCCTCATCCGAAAGGATGGGAGAGAATACCTATTTACTAAGAAAGCAACCTTTTTTTTGGTCATTTTCCCAACCAATTACTTGACTTTTTCATCCTTTGTCAAAAGTAGAATATACTCTTGGGGGCCTGCAATTTCTCAGTTCCTCCAAGGTGGCACAATCAAGGAAGAGGAGTTTACTCCCTGGCCTGGCTCCCTGCTGTAATTCAGATTGGCTGCTCAATTCCCCCAGGGGCTTAAGCTGAGACTCCAACATTGGAAGCTTGGCCACTGCCTTCTCTGGGCACCGTAGCTGTAGCCACAGCCCAATGCTGCTGGTGCTTCTGCCGCTGCTGCCTGTGCCACCTGGGGCCAGGGCTAGGAGAGGACCCTACTCCTTTCTTGCCAGGTTGAAAAAGCCATCTCACTGGCCTTTGAAGCTGCCTTTGGCACCTGTGGGTTGAGGGATCTGTGAATTTCTGCTTCTGCTGCTGCTGCTACTGGGGATTCTGCCCCCAAGGCCTGCTCTGGCCCTGCTCTTCTGGTACTGTGTGGCCCAGGCTGTGCTGTGCTGTGCTCTGCATCTGGTGCAACAGACCTTTCCCATCAGCCTTCCAGGTCACCTTGGGCTGGAAATCTCCTCTACACCATCGTTCGGTGGCTTATGCTACTTTAGAATTTGTTGAGAGTCTTTCTTTATAGTATTTTATGGGCTGTAGAGGAAAAGCTAGAGTATGTGTGTCTTTCTACTCTGTCATCTTTACTCCCCACACCCATCCTGTTTTTCCCACAATACCTCAAATATTTACAATTTTCCTTTTTTTTTTTTTGTCATATTAGCCAATCTGATAGATGTGAGGTGGTATCTCAAAGTTGTCTTAATTTACATTTGTCTAATCAATAGTGATTTAGAGCATTTTTTCATATGACTATTGGCAGCTTTGATTTCTTCCTCTGTTCATATAGTTTGACCATGCATTAATTGGGCGATGACTCATGTTCTTATAGATTTGACTGAGTTCTTTACATATTTGAGATTTGAAGCCTTTATCTGACAGATTTGCTGTAATTTTTTTCTGTAGTTTTCTACTTTCTAATTTTGTTTGCATTGTTTTTGTTTGTACAAAAAAGTTTTTAAAATTTTATACGATCAAAATTATCCATTTTACATTTTGTAATGCTCTCTGTATTTTGTTTGGTCCTAAATTTTTCCCTTATCCATATATCTGACAGGTAAACTATTCCATGTTCTCCAAATTTGCTTATGCTTACTCATTTTAACCTTATCTTGGTATAAGGTGTGAGATGTTGATCTATACCTAGTTTCTGCCATATTGTTTTCCAGTTTCACAACAGTTTTTGTGAAATAATGAATTTTTGTCCCAAAAGCTTGGATCTTTGTGTTTAATCAAACACTAAATTAGTATGGTCATTTACTACAATGTATTGTGTACCTATTCTATTCCACTGATCTACCACTGTGTTTCTTAGCCAATAATACCAGACTGTTTTGATATTTACTTCTTTAAAATACAATTTGCAATCAGGTATGGCTAGGCTATCATCTTTTATATATTCCCCCATTAATTCCCTTGATATTCCTATCCTTTTGTTTAGAATGTTTTTCAAATGTATATCAAAATATCTAGGATTAATATATTGAACACAGTTATCAAAATAGTATAAAAGCAAGTTCATAGATTTCAGATTAGTAATCTGTGGCCTAGACTCTGTATATTCACTATTATATTTTCATTTTTCTCACTCTATATATGCCATCTAATTACCTGAATTACCTTCTTTTCTTTTTTTATATGGATTTTTATGTTTAAAATTGTTGGAAATTATTCACTATTGAATTGAAAAAAATATTAGTTGCCTAATATTTTCTAGGCACTATGCTAAGTTGAGGATACAAATAAGAAAATGAAAGACTTCCTTCCTTCAAGGAGTTTGCAAGCTAAGCAAAAAGGGAATTATAATTCACAACTTCTAAATTTTCCAAATATCGATTAATTTTTTTTTAGACATCAATTATGTATAAATTGATTTTCTGCATACAATTCATACATTTCATACAAATTATATTGTATGAATTGCTATTGGATACCTATTGAATGCAATGTAATCCTAATATTAAATCTTATTACTTTTTTTCTGCTGCAGAATTCTGTCTAGGAGGTAAAAATACTGTTTTTAATTTGTTTTGAAGGTCCTTACCCATTTTAAAAATACCTCATTTTAAGATCATTTAAAATATATTGACCTCAAAATGCCAGTGAAACAGAAAAAATGAAGTTGAATAGTAAGTGACTAAAATAAATCTATTTTCATTGTCAACTACTATTCATTGATTTCATGATGATGAGTGGCTCTCTGCATGAAGGACCCCTATATACTAGGAGGAAGTGTCATGGAGTAAACTCTTGCCTATTGCCTTATCTTGGAAAATAAATGTCATGAGGGAATTATTTAATTTTTCTCACTCTGTATATGCCATCTAACTACCTGCATTACCATCTTTTCTTTTTTTATATGGATTTTTATGTTTAAAATGGTTGGAAATTATTCACTATTGAATTGAAAAAAATATTAGTTGCCTAATATTTTCAAGCTGAGGTAGCTAAAATTCCTTGCCAATTAAATTACACTTTGTGAATGTGATGACTCTGTCCAATCCAAGATATAGTTCTTGCATCTGTAACCAATAATCTGTGACTCTCTTAGCCCTTCTGTCTTCCAGGGATAGCTGGGGTGAATGAACATGAAATTAATGTTAATTCTCCAGACTTCTTTTCTGATATTTGGAAAATTTCTCATATCTGGGGGCTAGTATTCCTTCACAAGATCTGCTTCCCAAATCTTTCTTAAATTTGCATATAAGTAGGGCTTTTTCAAAAAAAAAAATCCTCTATACTCAGTTATTGAGGAATCTGTCCATCCTCCTTGAGACTACATAGTAAAAGCTATGCTATTTGCTTCTTTTGATCTTGTCCAACCATAAATTTATACTAATTCCAGGCTGTTTAATTAGGACCTAACCTCCTTTCCTTGCTTTTGAATGAAAATGTAATAATTTTTGGAACTAAATTTGACCTCATTTTACTACATGCTCGTATAGGGGAGAATACCCATAAACGTAGTTCCCATATTACAAAGAACATCATCAAAAGAAGATCCCCCTTGAGAAGTTTTGTGACAACAGTGACCAAGAACTTCTACTCTCAAAGTTTTGCTTGAAGACCCAGAAGTTTGAAAGTTTGGAAATCAAATTCGGAAGTTACATATATGCAGTACCCAATCCTAAAATTGGTCCCCTGGGGAATTATTATGTACTGTAAAATAGAGTTTCCACTTAACAATGAATCCTGGTATTTAGTAGTAACTGAACTAGTAATGTTTCTGCCCTCAGCCAGTAATCTAAATTCTAAAACTAGACTCATTTCTGCAAAAGAAATTCCTTGTCTTTGGAATATCTATGTTGCAGAGAATCTGTGAATTGCCCAAAGTAGAGCAAAGAAATTGCATATACTTTGGAGTTACAACTCTTTTTTTTTTTTAAATTTTGGTTAATGATTATTCAGCTAGAGCTTTACTTTTTCCTTTAGGGAAAAAAAGTACTAACATAGATTAAGCTGAAAAGACTTAAACTTGAAATTGATTTTGAAATTTGAATGTGAAATACTTAAATCTGTGATTTCCCCCTTGAATTTTTCTTCATTAGTCCCAAACTTTCCCAGCATCCTGCTTAATATTTAAACCCCTCCTCTAGAGTCTTTGGGATTGACCCAGGGATAGTATATATTGGTTTATTATTATGGAGTGATTTGAAGGGCAGGGGAAGACCTCTTCTCTCCCATATATCACTGTAGTCACCACTGCTGGCCTGCTGAAGTACTTGAAATCTGAAATTTTCATCAGTAGAGTCTCTTCTTTGGGTTATCTATACTTTCTTTAAAAATGTCAGAGTGCTTCAGGGGACATGCAATGTGGGCTTAATTTCTAATTCTTCAATTTAGGGCTTTAGTGAAGAGGCAAGGAAATTAGCCAGTGAACCTACTAATTCCTTTGGGGGAAAGGAACATGAAAGTTAGGGAATATAGGATCATCAATTAATAAGTATTTTTATGTTCCTGTTAAATGCCAGGCACTGTACTAGGCTCTGTGGATCCAAGTACAAACAATGAAATAATTCCTTCTTATGGAGAGCTTACATTTTAACAGGGGAGGCAACAAATACATAGAAAAAATATAGATATATATAGTACAAATATAAATGAATAAATACAAAGGGGGGAAATCTTAGATAGTTTGGGAGGGAGAATACTAGAGATTGGGGGAGTCAGGAAAAACTTCATGTGGAAGAAAATGGTGATTGAGTGGATCATAAAGGGAAAAAAGGGGGATTCTATGAGACAGAGGTAAGGAGAGAGTGCATTCTGGGTATGTGGACTGGCATGGAGAAAGGAGATGGAGCATTGCATTGGAGGAACAGAGAGAAAAATAGTTGGATCTCAACGGTAAGAGTAATGAGTAATGAGACTGAAAAACAGGTTAGATCCAAGTTGTGAAGGGGATTAAAAGTTAAATCATATAATTTGTATTTTGTCCTATAGGAAAGCATTGTATTTTATTGGGCAAGGGAATCACATTGTTGCATCTGTGCTTAAGGAAAATTAATGTTGTAACATTGAGTAGGGTGAAGGAAAAGATAATGACATCATAGAGCTAAAAGGAGCCTCAGAAACCATCTGGTTCAGCAACCTCATTAAACATGTGGGGTTTGCATTAGACACTTAACTGATGTTTTCTGAATGAACTTCAAAGTACTTACTGTTGCTAAGTGTCATAGACAGAATTTGAACTCAGTTCCTCTGATATGAGAGACATTCCTCTTGTCACTGTACCATACTGCCTCCTTGGGATATTGTAGGGTAAGTTCCAGGAAAAGTCCTACTCTGGTAAGGTCTTGCCTGTCAGGAGGTCACCAGGTGCAGTCAAGAGGTGGTATTGCCCAAGAAAAAGAGAGGGACTTCCTAAAGGGATGTACAATGGCCCCCGAAACAAATTTTGTCACCTTCACAGTTTTTGCTGACGATCAATTCTGGGTTCATGCATTTCATCCTCCCTGCCTGATTTACCTGTTGTATTTCCTAAGTAGACTGGTTTAAGAGGTATGATCTAACAGCTTCCCTTTTGAAAATTTGCCAGAGTTGAAAAGGGTTCCCTTTCCCTTTTTATATCCACCACCATTAAATTGAGTTTTGAGAGCCTGCAGATTTACTTGATTATACTTGATTTGCTGCTGTTCTTGGCATTTTGTTCATTTTGTTTAGTTTTGTAAGCAATCAGGGTGAAGTGACTTGTCTAGGGGCACATAGTTAATGACTGAGGCCTTATCTGAACTCAGGTCTTCCTGACTCCAGGCCTTGACTCCATTCCCTGAACTACCTAGGTGCCCCAGTTTGCTGCATTTTAAAATAGAATTCAATGAAACATTTTGCCTATGGAATGCTAATGCCTTTCTTTCTTGAAATCTACTCTGAGTATGAAACAACATAAAATTTCCTTGGGGATTACAGCTACTAAAGGGTAGGTATAGTTGGGAGAAAAGTGGCTTCCAGAGGTAGAGTAAGAGATCTGAAAGACCAGACAGAGCAGAGGAATGGGTTCTTTTCTTGTGAGTATTTCCAGGTTGGAAAATGTTGATTGCTATAACTCAGGAGTTTGGAGTGCTCCTGGGTAGTAGAAATCAGGCAACATTTTCTACCAGCCAAGGCTAAATTTTCTGTGGGTTTCAGATTTCTCGCTGTAAGTTTCACATAGATCCACTCTGAATCCATAACTGGCTGCAGTGGGTTATTCACTTACACATTTTTGTCACTGCATCTTGAGCCAGATTCTCATTTTATGAAAATCTGTGGGGCCTTGTCCATGAAACAATATGAGACCAAAAAAAAAAAAAAAGCTGGCCTAGGAAAGATAAGAGCTCAGAAGACATCCTTAAAGAAGTATGAACTCTGCATTAAATTACTGGTTTGGATATGTGTGGCTTTTCTTTCTCCCCATGTCTCCTTGCACTTTCATTTCAATTGGTCTCAAAAGTATTTGATATATATGTAAATAAACTTTGGCAGCCCCAAGACCTCACACTGCATTAAAACATGAAGTGTTAACTGTTTAAATTGTGTAAGCTAGTCTGTGATTGCTAATTGGGGGCTTTGCGTAATTAAAAGTGGAGCCTGTCAAACTGTGTAAACATCCACATTTCAAACTGGTTTCAGGAGACATTTATTCATTTGTCAGGTTTTAGGGGCCAAAGAGAAGTTCACTTAATCTCAATGTTGAAGAATGCTAAAACATGTCCTTGGGTATATGGGGTTGAAACTGTGACTAGTGCCCATATTTCAATCCAATTTAACAAGAATATATATATATATATATATATATATATATATATATATATATATATATATATATATATATATATTAAGTGCCTACTATGTGCAAGGTCCTGGGCTAATAGTTGGAAATACAAAGACAAAAATGAAACAGCCCCTGCCCTCAAGGAACTTAAATTCTATTAGGGGAACACAGCACTTTCATGCATAAGTATATTCAATTAGATGTTCAACAGATAACTGTTAAGCACTTACTATATTGCCAGAAACAATTTTAAGGGCTGTAGATACAAAGGGAAATTTAAAGGGAAGTGGGGGGAGCCCTAAGAACTAAGGAGGTCAAGAAGGCCTTCCTATAGGAGGAGTGGTTCAAACTAGAGGAGTTGGAGAATCGCTCGGAATCCAACTCCTTTGAAAACTTCCCATTGTAGCAGATGTAACTATCAAATGGCAAAGTCCCTTTATTCAGCTTTGCTGCACTTTGGTTGGGTTCTATTAATACTATATGGTGTGAACTGGCAGCTCAGTGATCAGATAGCTCCCTGCTGAGCCTGAAGATAAAAGTTTTTGGTTTAGTGTTCAAAACTCTAGTTCATAATTCAAAAAATTCACAAGCCTTGCTGATTTGGCTAGAATAACTTTCAAAGCTTTTTGGTTTGGAAGCACAGTAAAATGAAACTTCCATACAAGGCTTTTCAAAAACATTTCATCCAGGTTAAAGAATGGACCATGAAGGTTGCTTCTTTATGGAATTAAAAAAATATATTTTCTTCCTATTGATGTTGTCTTCACCTTTGGCTTATATAACCTTGATCTATGTTATACTTTTCTTTACTCCTGATGGATTTTTTTCTCTTCTTCACTGATCTCTTTTCCTTCTCCTTAAATATAGGTAGAGCCCCTAATGAGATTTTGTTGTAAATGTCATTTTTGTTTCCTTCATTATTTTCTTGGTGATCTCCTTGACTCTAATGACCTCAGTTAACAACAACCTGCAGGGTCTTAGATCTATCTGTCTCTATCCTAATTTCTTCTTTGAGTACTAGTTTCACAAAACCAACTGCCCATTGGATAGCTCTCCATCAATCTCACCATGTCAAATAAGGGATTATGGATGTTCTCAGAAAAAAAAAAGTGTTGCTTTTCCTCACTTCTTTATTTCTATTGATCCAGATGGCTCAGGAGAAGAAAGTGAGGTTGGTGACCTTGCAGAGCCTTCCCTCACTCAAATCAAAGTCAACTGCAAATCATGTCATCATCTTGACGTCATGGTCCTTTTCAAGAATGAAAGCAAACACGATTTCTGTTGAAGGTGCTATCATCCTCACAGTTAGTTACCCACGTTCAAATCTTTGGAGTCACTTTTTATTCTTCACATTTCCTTATTCCCCCTGTATCCAACCAATCTTTGAATGTGCAATGTCTCCCATATCTGTTTCCTCCTTTCTATTTCCATATCACAATGCCTGATCACTCAATCATTACTTCTTGTATGAATTATTGTAATAGTCTTCCCTGCTTCTATTTTTAGACATCTCTAATCCATCTTGACACTTCTGTCTAAACCGTCTTCCTAGCAAGCATCTTTTCAGTTCCCTGCTCAAAAACATTCAGCATGAAATGTAAACTTTTTATTCCTACTTTTAAGACCTTTCATGGTCTAGACCCAAACTACTTTTCTAAGGCTTCATTCATTCTGTTAACTCCTTTATGTACTTTGGTCTCCTTCTAGAATGGATTATCCCCATTTCCTGAACTGGGGCGATGAGGTGACTCAATGGGCCTGGATTCAGATCAGCTGGGCCTAGAGTTAGATCATACTTGAGTTTAAAACTGCCCTCAGACTCCAGCTCTGTGACATTGGATAAGGTGCAACTGTTGTTTGCCTCAATATCCTCAACTATAAAATGGGGATAATAACAACTACCTCCCAGTGTTGTCCTGATGATCAAATGAGATAATAATGGTAAAAGGCCTTAGTATAGTTCATGATGATATTGCTCTCTTACCCTATCCTACATCAATGCTTTTGTACTCTTCAGTCCTTATATCCATTGATTTCCTCTATATTTCTCCATGTTGAAATATTTTTATTCCTTCCAAAAAATTGCTGCTTTGCCTGTCAGAGAAAGCAAATGTGACAGATGTATAAAAACCCTGTATACATTTTTCATACAGACCTCCCACTATTTCTGGTCTAGTTGCTTCTTTTAGAATCCCTATGGTCTGCTCCTCAGTACCTTCTAATGTTGGAGGCAACACCTTGCATTTTGTATTCCAAACTCTAAGCCTGATCTGCCAGTCACAGAGGATGGTGCTCCTAACTAGTAGGCTAGTTATGACCCAAGAAACAGGAGTCTACATCCTCAGACCATTTGTGCCTTTGCTTTCTTGAGATCTTACCTGGCAGAAGTCAAGTTAGGTTTCCAGTGTTTTGAAAAACACCTGGAAGGTAATGAATCATCAGCAAAAAATACAGCATTGTGGGAGGCCTGCTAACTTGGAAAGTTTCTAACCAAGGAAGGTCAGGTGAAGTCAGCAAGTACATATTAAGGGCCTATTAGGTGCCAAGTGCTATGTTAAGGATACAAAAAAAAAGACAAAAAGCAGACCCTTGAGAACTTCTGATGGGAGAGACAATAAGCAAACAAATATGCCCAAAGAAAGGATAAAATGAAGGTATTTACATTGGGAATGATGCAAGATCAAGTACATAGAAAGGCTTCTTGTAGAAGTTGGAATTTTAGCTAGAAAGGTGACTTAAAGTGACTTAACAGTTATATTCAAAGGTATAAATGGTGGTCATTCAAGTATTCTTTACGGAAATAGAAGACTAAATAAGAGATTATGAGCTTAAATAAAAGCATAAGGGATTCCATTTTTTATAAGAAACCATTTGCTAAAAATTAAAGATACTCAGCACTGAAATAAAAAAAGTGTCTAGTTTTCTTCAGTGTGGGTCTTTAAAATCAGCATATAATTTTAACCATCTGGTATTCTTTTAGTATTCCTCCCTGAAAACAGCGGCATAGATTAGATGGCCTTTTGAAGTTCCAATCCTATGTTCAGTTGATATTGCAGCAAGAAAAATTCAGACTATCTGGGAAAGAACTTCAAAATTTTAAGAAACTAAAAAGTTAAATAAGATTTTGAAAGCCACTATAGTGTTAGTGAACAAGTACTGATCTAGAAGTCAGCATGCCTGCAGTCAAATCCTAGCTTCCCACTTCCTCATTGTGTGACCTTGGATAAATCATTTTTCTTCCCTGGAGGTTTACAGTCTTGTGTAAAAAGAGAGAACTAGAGCAGATGACCTGTGATCGCCCTCCTATCTCTAACATGTATGATTCGGTGAGCTAGCCCATTTGCTTTTTGTCATTAATTATTTCAACACACATTAATTGAGTGCCCATATTAGGTATTTGGGGACTGCAAAAGAAAGAAAAAAGAACCTAATAACTGACAGAACAGAAGGAGCTCTTCTTCCGGGTTTGGCTAGCTTTGCGTCTTAAATAAACTAGTTGGTCAATTTCTTATAAATGAATCTGTTAAGCGTCAGATTCACCCACCAGAAATGGGCATCCTTCTCTAAACTCAGTTTCTAGTGCAAATCAGTAAAGTTTTTTTAGTCACCAGGCATTTAAGACCTCCAAGACATTTAATTCCCAAGAACCAATATTTAATCTCACTTTGAACCTCCCTGGAGCATGTCCAAATACAAAGTCTCCTCTAACACTTAAGAAGGCTTTGTGCTTGGATCAGCTCCATAGAAGTCTAGGAAGAAGATGAGAAACTTATCCTATTTCAGAATAAGACAATATAAATCAAACTTTAGAACACTAGGAAAGATGTAGCACACTATAGAACAATTTTTAACTGCTTCATTTTGTCACCAAAGAATTAGTTTGAGTTATTGCTTTTTTAATTCCAAGTTTCCATTCCAATTAACCTTCCTGACTTTTCTGTATTTAAAGCAATGTGGCTAAAATATGTAGGACCTTCTTTAAAGCAAGTAATCTGCAAGTGTTTTGAAAATTGGCAGACATACACGAGAGTACGGTATTGCTATTAAGCAAAGGTTACAATATTTAATAAAGGCAATCTAATTTGGATTGGGTCACCGTCTAACAGTAAAGACCATCATCAAAAGACTTTCAGATTAATCCTGAAAGGCAGTCCTATGACTTAGATGGGTAAAGGAAAATGTACTGAAATGTTACAAAAAAAAAAAACTAGGAAAATAAACTGAAGATATTTCTATACTTGACACCACTTCCCTGAAGCCCTGTGCAAAGACCAAATGGGGTGCTCATTTTTTATATTCTCCTCCAGTTCAATGGTAGAAGAGAAAGGGGAGTCCCGTCTCATGACTGATCCACCACCACCCTTCAGTAATTTCATTCTTTTTTAAATTCCATGACATTAGTTTAAGCTTTCTTACTTACATCCTTCCTGAACTCCTAGGGATCTATACGGATCACATTAACTCCTACCTCACAGGGTTATTGTGAGGATAAATGAAATAATATTTATAAAGCACTTGGAACAGTACCTGTCACATAGTAGGTGCTTAATAAATGTCTGTTCTTTTCTTGTTTCTTGTCACCTCCTCTTCTGGAATAAACTCTTTAAAAAAAGCCATTTACACTACATATTTCCACTTCTTCACCTTTCAATTGCTTTTATTTTTTCTGTACTCTGACTTCTGACCTCATCATTCATCTAAAACTTCTCTCTTCAAAGTTACCAGGGATCTCTTAATTGCCAAATCTAATGGCCTCTTCTCAATCCTCATTTTTCTTGACATCTCTGAAAGTAACACAATTTATTACTGGCTCCTTTATAGTTCTTAGTGACACTGTTTGCACCTGATCTTATCAGGTGAAAGCTCCTTCTTCAGTCTCTACCACTGCATTTTTATCCATGTCTTGTACACTAACTATACAGGACCATTAAATTTCTGTCCTGGGTCATCTTCTCCCTCTATACTGTTCTTGATTGGTGATCTCATCATCTTTCATTGATTCAGCTACTATTGTTAGATGACTAAGATCTATACGATGATCCCTAATCTCTTTCATAAACTCCAGTCCCATATCACCAATTGCTTTTTGCACAAAATAATAATAATAACAATATCAATAATAGGTAGCATTTGTATCAAGTATTAAAGCTTACAATACACCTTACAAATATTATCTCGTATCTTCACAACAATCCAGGCAGGTTGGTGATGCTATTATCCTCATTTTACAAGTGAAACTAAGGCAGAAAGATGTTAAGTGAATTGTGCAAGCAGGAAGAGGGAGGGAGGGAGGGAAGAAAGAGAGAGAGAGAGAGAGACAGAGAGAGAGAGAGAGAGAGAGAGAGAGAGAGAGAGAGAGAGAGAGAGAGAGAGAGAGAGATGGAGGTGGGGCAGAAAATAAGGATGTTCTCCCTCTCTCTGCCTTCTGGTTTCCCTGGCTTCTTTGGAGACAACTCAAATTGTACCTTCTGCACTGGCATTTTCCCTTCTTCTTCCATTACTGTACCTTCCCTCTGAAATTACTTTCCTTTTTCGATGTACATATTATCTATGTGCATAGTTATTTCCCTATTGTCTCGTGAATTACAATGTAAGCTTCTTGAGGAAAGGGAAAGTGCTCTTACATTTCTTCATATCCTTAGTACTTAATACAGTGCCTGGCACATAACAATTGTTTAATAAATGTCTATTTACTTATTAACTCATTAAATCTTTAGTTTTTCCTCTCCTTTTTTTGTAACTATAAAAGTGATTCAGATTTTCTTATTTTGTCATTTAAAAAAAATTCCTTTGATCCTCCTTTCTTTTCAGTCATCTTCTCATTCTCTTTCTTTTAATAGCTCAATTTCTTGAACACATTTCTAGCTTATTTTCCCAACTTCCTTATCACTAGCTCCCTGCTTGCCTCATAGCAAGCTGACTTTTGCTTCTAAGGTCACTAATGACCTCTTTATTCCAACAATTTCTCTTAATTTTCATTCTTCCCGACCTCCCTAAAGATTCAGTACTGTTAATCATTTCCTTCTTTTGGAAAAAAAAAAAAAAACAACAAAAAACCTCTCTTCCCTCTCTTGGCTCCCAGGATCCCTTATTTATGTCTCTAGCTTCTTTCATTCACTGGATTCAGTTCCTTTTCCCATACCCTATGTACGAGTGCACACCGTGTCAATCCTTGACTTCTGGTCATGGTCACTTCTATGTCGACTTATTCTCTCTGTTTTTATCTGTCTGCCTCTTCCATATCTTCTGTTTCTCCTTATCAACACTCACTAATTACTTCAGACATCATATCTGTGAGAATGACTGCCATCTACTTCCTAGCACTCTACTCTTTCAAGTTTTGTTTCTATTTCTCTAACCTCTTCATGAATATTTTCTTCCATCACTTCAGATGCAACATGACCAAAATACGTCTTATCCTTCTCCCTTTAAAAATAAACTCAAGTTCTCCAAACTTCCCCATTGCTAACAATAACATCATTTTTTTCTCAATCAACAGAACTTAAAATCTTGATGTATTCTTTAATTACTTTCTCCCCCACCATATCCAGTTTGTCTCCAAGTACCGTTTGTTATTCTCGCCTTGTTGAAGTGGGACTTCTTTTCCATCCTCACTTGCCACCACGTTCATTACCTTTTGTCTGAATTACCGTAATTCCCTATTAAGTGGTCTGCCTTCTTTAAGGTGACATGAAGAGTAGGACACAACTAAAAATGACTGAACACACACAGCTGCATTAGCCTCTCCTACCTTTCATTGTTGTTCAGTCATTTCAGTTATGTCCAACCCTCAGCGACCCCAGTTGAGATTTTCTTGGCAAAGATACTGGGGTGGTGTGTCATTTCCTTCTTCAGCTCATTTTACAGATGAGGAAACTGAGGCAAACAGGATTAGGTGACTAGGATGTAACCCAGGGTCACACAGCTAATACATGTGTGAGACCAGATTTGAACTCAGGTCTTTCTGACTTAAGGCCTAGTGGTCTATCCACTGCACCACCTAATTGATTAATCTTAAAAAAAAAATTCTACAAGATAAATCCATATCAAATACCCTTTCACATATATCACCACAGTGATTTTTGTGATTCACTATTGATTTATAAAAAGAAATCAGATATCTTAGTCTGACATTCAAAGTCCCCTACACTGTGATCCCTACCTCCAGATTTATTGTGAGCTATTTCCTTGTGCAAATTTTCAATTGGAGCATAACTTACTTATTTGTTCCCCCACCCCCCCCAGGAGACATGTTTCTCTCCACAAAATGTTCATACCACTTCCCTTGTCTTCATTCTACTTACTGAAGTCTAGTCCTCCCTTCAGGATCTCAGGAGAAATCCTAGCTCATCCATGAAGCCTTCTCTAGTTGCCAGAGTACTTGTGGATCTTTGATTAATCCTGAACTCCTACAACACTCACCAGTTATACTGCTCATTTGATAATTAATCTGTTCTGACATGCATTTTATATACAAATATGTTACCTTACTCATAGTTGGCATTTAACGATGTTTTGAATTGTTGTTTGTGTGTCTATAACCTGTCTTCTCAAATAATTCTCAAGTGTCTTTTTGGGCAAATACAATACCTGAGATCTGCTTGTACGCCCATGTCACAGGATCGCAGTGCCCTAGACTCACTATGAAACTTTGGAAGCATTTATTGATTATGGTTAGGGTCAATGAGTTATGCATTTCCCTTACATCTACATCCATTTAAAAATACCATGGAGAGTGCCTATGACACGTTTAATAATATTTAAAAGAAGATAAATATGCATGTAGGCATGTGTGTATATATACATATATATACACACACACACACTAGAGGGAAAAGGTTATTGCAAACATCCATATGAATAGTAACTACCAAAATTAGCAGGTGCCGTTTAAAACAAATAAAAAATAAATGGGGAAGTTTATTTTGTACTGTTTGGAATTGGGGAGACCTGGGTTCAAATCCAGTCTCAGACACTTACTGGTTCTATAACCATATATATATATATATATATATATATATATATATATATATATATATATATATATATATCGCCTTATCTATAACCTCATTTCACTTAACTTTAAAATGGTGATAATAATAGCACCTGCCTCACAGGATTATGATAAAATGATGTAATATTTATTAAGTTCATAGCACAGTGCCTGCAACAGAGTAAGTGCTATTGCAAGTTATTATTGTGGAGATAATAACAGTCCCTACCTCTCAGGGTTGTTGTGAAGTTCAAATGAGATAATCATTGTAAGGCACTTAACTCAGTGCCTGGAACACAGTGAATGTTATATAAATGTTCACTATTATTATCTTTTCCTTTTTAAAAAACAAAATAGAACATACATTACATTGAATTTTAATGATAGTATAAACATAGGTTTTGTTCTTATTTACAAAAGATACTACTATGCCATAATGAGATTTGGGGGCTCAAGCATTTCTAAAGCTGAAGGCTAATGGATAGATAGGGCAGTTATAAAGATCTTTGATACTATCTCTTGTCCGTGTGTGTGTGTGTGTGTGTGTGTGTGTGTGTGTGTATGAATGGCTATCATTTGGAAAAGGGATTATAATTACTTTGGGAAAAGCTAGGAGAAGTGGGTAGATATTACAAAGAACAAAAATTAAGTTTGATATAAAGAAAAACTTCTTAAGGATTAGAGCTATGGAAAAATGAAATGGGCTGCCTTTGGAGACAATGGGTTTTTCCTTATTGAAGAACTCAAAGCAAAACTTAGGTGACCATTTATCATGTATGTTTTAGAAAATATGTTTTTATATGGATTGGATTAGATGACCTTTATAGTTTCTTCCAACACTTTGGAGGATTCATCTATTACTCCTTCTTACTAATTACTAATTCTTACTAATTACTAATTCTTAACACATGTTCAACCGACAACTTTTCCTGATCATACTTTTTTCAAAGACCCAGGGATATAATCAATCCTAAAATGAACTTTGACTAAGTACAATATTTAGGAGTAGATAAAGAAGAGGAGTCACCTTGACATAGAAAAAATGTTCTAGTCTGAATCAAAAGCATAACAAAGGTCAGTGGAGAAGGAATTGTTTTAAGCTGGGTTAACAGTGTCAAGGAATCTGACCAATTCAGTAAAGTCAGAACTTCAGTCAGGTGGTGGGGAAGCACCTAATAGGTCATCTGATAGGAGTGACCTGATCCTATCCAATTGGGTCCCATAAGATAAAAGCAACTGTTTGATTGGCTGGTTGGAGTAGGTCAGTCAATAAGCTTTATTAAGCACCTATTATGGGCCAAGTGCTGTGCTAAGTGCTGGGGATACAGAGAAAGGCCAAAAGAAAAAGAATAGTTCTTGCCCTCAGGGTGCTCATAGTTTAATGGGGGAGACAACAGGCAAAATATATGTACAAATAAGCTATATTTAGGATAAATGAGAAATTTTTAATTAAAGAAAGGCATTAGAATAAAGATAGATTAGGAAAGGCTTCCTCTAGAAAGAAGAATATTATCTGGGGCTTGAAAGAAGAAGCCAGGAGGCAGAAATGAGGAGGTAAAGTATTCAACAACCAAGGACAGTGAGAGAAAATGCCCAGAGCCAAGGAAGAGAAATTGTGTCTTGTTCATGGAACTTCAAGGATGCCAGCATCACTGGATTGAAAAGTATGAAGAGTGAAGGAAGGTGTAAAACTACTGGAAAGGTCAGGGTGGAGGGCAGTTAGGTTATGAAGATCCTTGAACAACAGAAAGACGATTTTTTTTTAAATTTAGCAAGTTGCCTTTTTAAAAATATTTGATACTTTAGTTAACAGGAACCTGGAAAGAGAAGTCTGCAAATAGTAAGATAGCACATATGGGAGGGATGTAGAAGGAAGTGTAGAATAAGAGAGAGGAAGTGAATCAATGAAATACAAAACCTTGTCTACCGCAGATGATTCACCTGGAAATTGCTGCAGAAATCAGTTTTAATGACATGACACAGACCCTTGGCATTTCACTCCCTCCACTTGCAGTTTCCTCCAATTATAAATGGTAACTTGAGTCGTATCCTCACCATTTTAGAAATAACATAATGGGGTTTAGTCAGTATTGTTTGCCTTGGGAATATGTCTTGACTATGTACAAGCAAAGGGTTTGGAGATTCTTCCAATGCTTTATTGACCCACTTACAGTCAGTTCAACTCAACTTAAAAGGACATCAACCAAAAGAAACATATTTAAGACAAAAGGCAGCAGTAAAATGAAACCTGTCATCACATCCTAGCAAACTAATCAGTCTTTTCACATGGCAAACAGTTTAGAATGTTTTGGAATTGGAACTCGTTAAGCAGAAAGGTGAAACATAGCATCAGGGGGTGGGGGTTGGCTGAGCAGAGCTCTCCAAGTGCGCAAGAGACTCCATGGATGCCATCCAGTTCTGAGGCTCCCTGGGCCACAGTGGCTGCTTGGGATACTGGGAAGCCAGTTTGGCAAAGGAGCCATTTCAAACTACCATAGACAATCTGCCGCCACTTGTGTGGATCCCCTCCCTTTCCCCAAGGCCATTGTGGAGCAGTGAGCTCTGATCTCGACATTGAGGTCAATCTAAACTGAACCTCAGGCTTCTAAGGAGTGTTAAGAGACAATGTGATTTGATTCAAGCTGAACCCACTACTTTATCCAGGGAAAGTTTTCAAGAGGGCCTTGGGCCCAAAATATTATATTTCCCCTAACATTTTTGCTTAAAAAGCCAAGGAAAGGCCTGGGTATCTTACATGCAACCCATATTCTTTCATTACCCAGGAACCCAAATTAAAAAAGATGTCTCAGAGAAGTCAAGCCAACTATGGAAGAATCAGTACTGATGGGAAGTGTTCAGGGCAGCCATAGGAAAGGAGTCAATTCACTGCTATTTCCCCTTTTGCCTTTCAGCAAGGAATAGCTCTGTTTCCCTCCCTTCTGTCCCCCACTTCTCTTTCTTATTAGTGGTAGTTTTTCCAAGTAGAGTCAAGACCCTAGATGGGTTCAAACTCTCCCTTTGGTAGTTACTAGCTATCTGACCACTGGTAAATTGCTAAACCTCCCTTGAGCCTCCCTTTTCTTATTTGTAAAATGGGGATAACAATCTTTGTAGGATTTACCTCGCAGGGTTCTTGTGAGGATG
Source organism: Bettongia penicillata ogilbyi (assembly GCA_023548195.1). NCBI lineage: Eukaryota > Metazoa > Chordata > Mammalia > Diprotodontia > Potoroidae > Bettongia > Bettongia penicillata. The sequence continues at coordinate 595,807 of JAJHZJ010000635.1, read as the reverse complement.
AAAGAGGAGAATGTATGTAAAGCTCCTGAAATTCTGTATAAATGTCAACCCTTATTGTTAGTAGATCAGTAACATGGTGTGTTTTGTGCCTTATGCCCTCACTCTCTCCCACCAATAGAAGTTACAAACTCTTCTCCCCACCAAAAAGAAAACGTTTTAGGAAACAGCTCATTCATGGACAAAGAGTTCGGTTCCGTTTTGTTTATTTCTTCTTGTTTCTTCTTGGTCCTATTGATGTTTTTCTCTCCTCTTTGGTTGGCAGGATTTGAAGGACTAACGATGCTTCTTTTTAAAAAAAGAGGTCTTCAGTGTATTAACTTAGTCTAGACAAAGAAAATTAAGCTAATTAGCAGAAAGATTGTAAATGTGCTGTGTAGGAGGCCCTGTCATTATGGTCCCTCACCCAGGCTCCTGTGGTTTGGTGTGTGTTCAGAATGATAGTTCTGGTTTTCCTCTCTACAGAGAGGAATAAAATAATCCTGGTTTTCAATTAGAGACACAACTGCAATTCAGTCAGGGTCAGAGGGCTAGGGAGGATGACTGCTATGCCAAGCTAATGTCATAAAACATGAAATCCCAGCACATGGCAAAAGATCCTGAGGCCCTAGAATTACCGCAGCCCTCATATTCAATAAGAAACTAAGACTGCCAATTAGGATGCAGACAGAACAAATATTTACATTCTGAGAAAACAAGGGAGAAGGCATCAACAAACAGAATGAATCAAAAGCCACAGGATCTCAGATGTGGGCTAACCGAGTGTCACTCTCAGTGTGAAACAGGAAGACCGAGTTGGTTTCCAGTATTTGCAATGTTGGAGACCTAGATTACTGGAAAATTTACAATAACATTTCAGTGAAGAATCACTGCTCATCCATGTTACCCATGGTGTAAAGCGATGAGAAAACTACCTTTTTATTCCTTACATCCTCCAAAGCTCATCGGTAGTTCCAAGCTTTCCTTTACTCCATATCCATAGGGTTTGTGATCTTGTGGATCTAAACAACATGCTTCTAGTGAGACTTTTAAAAGTCCTCAGGGTTCTAATGGATATTTTAATGTTCTTTATTGGGTCATCCATTTCCATTTTAAAAAAGGGACGGATCATCTGACTCACTCACTTCTTGGTCTCTGGGATAAGATAAACCCACACAAGGAAGCCCTCTGTAGCTACATATAGGTGGTTTACAGGGATTTGGGGGGATAAGAAAGGGAAACAATTTAGTTTTTTTTTTTCCTTTATAAGCTATAAATTAAGGATTTACTACCCTGAGTAACTTTGTGGAGCGTTCTTTTGCATCCTTCATTGATGATGAGGGTGAAGAATGTGTAATTTTTTCATCTTGACATGTCTGAGACATAAGTCAAGCCTAATTAATGTTTTCCAAGCTGATTTAAAATTAGGTAAAATCTTAGGTAAATAAACATGCATATAAATGCTGTCATCAAACCAAGATGTTCTAATGTAATTTTGTATAGCTTTGTCAGAATTTTCAGTTTCACTCCTATTGTCAAATATCAAGTTGTCCCAAAGAACTTAGGGGAGAGTAGCAAATTAGGAGGGAAGGACTGACCAATTATGAAAGGATCCTATTATGTTTAATTGTCGAATATTGCTTGTCGAATATTGCTCTTTTTCCACTTCACATTTCACTAATTCTGAAATTATATAAGCATGATATGGTTATCTCAGCTTTTTCCATCCCATAATGGATAACTGCCATAATTTCAGCGTTTATACTTGGGAAAATGGCTTTGTTGCCAATTATCTAATACTGTGATTTTATTTCTACAATACTACCATCCAAAATTGTTCTTTTGAGATTTTGTTTAAAATATGTTGTCTGTTTTGCCAAGAGATAGATTCATTTTAGGGTATTAATACTTACTGGTTGGGACAGGGGACATGGAGAAATGTTCTGATTTTCATTTAATTATGTTCTAATAAGGATTCATATCTTTCCATATTAATATGAAAGTTTTTGAGACAGGGTAAGTTGGGACCTTTTTGTTTTTTTTAAACAAAATTATGTGAATCCACATTGCCAAGATTATAACGTATACATAAAATATGGAGCAATCAACTAATAAAAGATTAAGGCAAGCATATTAGGAAGGATAAACAGTAAGAAAGTCAATCTTGATCCACAAACCACAGAATTTTAGAGGCACACCCAACCGAAACCTCTGAACTTTGAGGTTAAACTATAAGTAGTAATCAATGTCAAAGAGGCCAATAAATTCTGCTTTCTAGAGAGTCTGACCTCAACATGTCCCTTTATTTATTGACCTTTATTTCTTTGCATTACAACACTTTAAACATGAAACTCATTGTGGTTCAAATTTTTTTCAGTTAAATATTGGAAATATCGATTTGTTTTAAAGATATTGTCAAGTAACTCAAAAATCAAAGTTTGGCATAAAGTCCTATCAAGTGGGGATGTCATGGCAGTTCTTACATAGATCATGGGTTTTTCAAGTATTTGTTTTGAATTCACACAACATTTGACTATATTCAAAAGTAGTTTTTATTACGTAGGTTTTAATGAAATTCTTCCTGTGTTACTGGTCTCATATTAGACGCATGAAATTAAACATTTCCAAATTATTAGCTCCATGAAGGTCTGAAAGGAGTCTTTCCATTTTGAATGTCCCTTAGGTTTCTAATAAATATGTGTTGAATTAGTTATTGAAGCACAGTTTAAATCATGCAACTACTGAGAATGTTGCTATTCAAAATTTATCAATTACTTTATTTAAAATTTATCTCAAGTTGATACAAGTATCAAAAATACTTTGCTAATTATCTTTTCATGATTTCACTGACATTCTACCTGTTTAGTCTACACTCAACTGTACCTTCTCATCCTGTGTGATTTCTCGTTCATGTCTTTCATAAATGCTCCATAATGAATCTATACATTTGGCTGTTTCTTAACTTTAATGTGTGTGTACAAACATACGCAGTCATGATATACATGAAGATTACATATAAATATATTGGAATATTTTCCATATATGTATGTATCCATATATATATATATTTTCATGTATGTATACATAAAAATATTTCTGCATATCTCTATAGTTCTATATATACTTGTATAACATAGATATGATGGTGTCTTTTATGTCCTGTATGCGTCATTATTTGTAACACATCTGCTTTTATCAGCTGTTTGTCTTTGCTTTGCCCTATGGATGACTTGAAATTTTGATTCTTCTTGTGCTGAAGTGTTTCATGGTACATAGCAAAAGTGATACAAAAAGTATCACTAGGAGAATACTGGTATTAAAAAGATAGCATGTTAACATTAATAGTGCTCAGGATCTTTCTGGATTCCATCTTTCCTGCAATAGCCACTCATGGGGCTTGTCTTCAAACCAATTGTATCTACCTTTTGCCCTGTACCTATTCCCACCCCCCTGACTACAACCTGTACCTGTTACTCAAGTGCATAAATGAACTACTTACATGGTGGAATTAGCCTTTTGGGATAACTATAACATGACTGATAAGGGCACCCAAAGTAGCAGTTGTACAGACGCTATTGGGAAAATAACCACTCCCTGACAACCAGATCACCTCATGGCTGTGGTAGCCACCCGTTGCAAGTAGAATTTTTGCTATGGAGCAGTAACCAATGAAAAAGAAGGGCAGTAACCAATGAAAAAGAACCCCTCCTTACCACTTTGTATCTTGGATAGAATAGACTAAGTCACAAGGGATAAGAAGACTTGGGTGGGTTGCAATATGCATCACAAACTTATTACATTATCTTTCTCCTATTCCCCAAACCCCCATTTTTTTCAAATTTCCAGTAATGGCGTCATTATGCTTTTAGTCTCCCAGGTTCAGAACATTAATGCTATCCTTGATGCCTCACTCTCTCATTCACCTTACATATTATCTCATCCAAGTTGTTTTTTGTTTCTATCCTAACAATAGATTTTGTATCCATCCTCTTACAGCACCCTCATTTAGACCCTCATCTCTTACATGGATAATTGTGATAACTTTCTAATTTTTTTTACCACTTCAAGACTAATAATGTCTCTCCAATTCATAGTCTACAAAGCGGTCAAACTAATTTTCCTAAAATGAAAGCCTGACCATGTGACTCCCCTAATCAATGGACTCCGGTGATCTCTGTTACCTCTAGCATCAAGTATCATTTCAACTTTTTAGCTTTTTTTGTAAATTGTTTTATGTGCACAATTATTAGTATAGTAGTACATGTATATAATTTATAAATATAAATATATATGCATAAATTAGAGTATTCAATTTTTTAAACTGTTTATAGATGCATAATTTTAAAAGTCTGAAAATCATTGCAATGGATTATGGAGTAATAGATGCTAACTAATATGATATTATTGCAACATACACCAGGTCAGTTACATGCAAGGGACAAACTAACAAGTATTTATTGATTACTTTTCATGTGGCTCTAGATCCTCCATCTCAGTTAATTCATTGTCTATACAAGCTCTTGGACCTATCTAAAAATATACCATGCGTTAATGATAGCCTTATGGGGAAAAACCTCAATATTTCTTCAGATCAAGTTGTAGAACTTAACGGAACTGTTTTGAGCTAGCTTTACTTTCCTTAAGAATATTTTATATTTTGCTCTAGTATTGATTCTAACAGCTATCCCATATCCAATCAGCTTCCAAAGTTAGGGAAGAGAAGGTTTATTCTTACGTCTTTTCTTTTTCCCTTGTTGCCTAATATATATGTAACTACACTTTTATCCCCTAAAGCAGAAGTCCTTGATCTGGAGTTCATGGCATTTTTTGTTTTGTTTTTAATGATATTGTATTTAGTTTCCACTGTAATCCTATATTTGTCATTTATTAATTTATAGCACTTTTATGAGAAGTGTTCATCAGGCAGCCAAAGAGGTCTATGACATAAAAAAGGTTAATAACCCCTGCAAATGATACATGAAAATTACCTGTCCATTGTTTGTTCTCTCTCTCTTTCTCTTCTTTCTCCATATATATATGTGTATAATTATAGGGCAGCTAGGGCTTGCAGTGGATAGTGTACTATCTCTGGGGTCAGATGGACCTGAGTTAAATCTGACCTGCCTTATTAGTTGTGTGTCCCTAGGCAAGTCACTTAACCCTTTTTGCCTCAATTCCTCATTAGTAAAATAAGCTGGAGAGGGAAATGGTAAACCACTGCCAAGAAAATCCTAAGTGAAGGTACAAGGAATCAGACATAACTGAAATGAGTAAACAACGGTAATATATGTAACACATATATGAAAAGAATCTGTGTTATTACTAGATAATTCTAGCTACAATGATGGAGGGAAACCCATGTGGCCATTATATTTTAACAAAGAACATAGCACATGGATTATGATTTGTAGTCAGAAGGTGGCAAGATGCCAGATGGGTGGAGAAATGGCCTTACCACATATCCAAATGCACTATACTATTTTGCTTCTTAATTTCCTTTGTTTGGAAGGTTTTTTTCCCCCAGGAAAGGAAAAATAACTCAGTGGAAAATTATGAAAGACTATTACACACACAACTCCGATTTAAAATTACAGTGATTTGGCAAGCACTAAGTTGAGGAGGACACATTTCCCAGGTTCAGTGTGCTGTGTCTTGAGGTTTATGAATCTTACCATCATTTTTGTCCCAATTTAACTATCTTGCCTTTCTATCCCCTATCCTGAGTCATCTTGCAAGAGAAAAAATTAGCATTGTATTAACATCATCAATTTCCCTGAATTGTTCTAACATTTTAGAGAAAATTAATCTTCTATAAATAGAGGTGAAGACAGAACAGAGAGAAAGTGAAAGGAAAAAAGGATTAATACCAGACAGAAAGGGGAAAAGAAAAAGAATACAAGAATTGTTGGCAGTACTCCTTCCCTTGAAGAGATTCAGTCAAGTCAACAAACATTTAGTGTCTACTGAGTGCCAGCTATTGTACAAATACAAAATTAATAATGTAATTACTAAAATTAAAATTCCCTGCCTCCAATGATCTTATATTTTACCTTTCTACTAGAGGGAAGCAAAACGTCCAAAGATAAAGCAATATAAAAATATCTAAGACAACTATGGGGTAGTTTGATGTGGAGCTGTCAACAGAGGGGAAGGTGCAGAAACACCTTCTCTGTGAGGTAGTCATTAAGCTGAAAATTGAGGAGAACTAGAGATTTCAAAAAAATAGAGGCAGGGAGGGAGAGCATTCCAAGAATGAAGGTCAGCCTGAGTAAAGACACAGATACAGGCAAAAGAATGCTGTGAAAATGACAATTTGGGCTATTTATTGGAAATGTAGAGAATGTGATAGATGGTAATATGAAATAATCCTAGAGTTAGATTGTGAAGAATTTTAGATGCCATACAGAAAAGCTAGGAGATTTATCCTTGAATACAGTACAGAGTCACTGACTCTTCTTGAGCAAGGGAGTGATAATGGTCATTCCTATGCTCTTTAAACATCATTTTGCCAACTTCAGTGAAGATTAATTGGAGAGAGGTAAAAGTGGAAGCAGAGACTGACTAGGAGGCTTTTGTAATAATCCAGGTGACAAGTGATAAAGACCTGAACAGTGTGGGTACCAGGTGAGTGGAAGTGAATGTAAAAGATCTAGGGAAAGTGGAATCTACAAGATTTTGTAACTGACTGAATATGAAGAGTAAGGAAGAAAGAAGCCTCAGAGATAACTCATAGCTTATAAACCTGGTTGAATGGAAGGATAGTAGTGTCCTTGAAATATTATGGAAAGGGAAAAGATAATGACTAGTGTTTTAAACATAATGAGTTTGAGATGTTTATGGGCAAGCGAGTTCAAAATATCCAGGAGACAGTTGAAGAAGCAGAAATAGAGTTAGGAAGATAGATAAATGAAGTCATGAGGACTGGGGAGCCCCCTGAAGGAGCATGGAAATAGATGAAGAGACTCAGGACACAGCTTTTTCAAATACACCCACATATAGTGAGAAGAATAGGAATGATAAGCCAGCAGCGCTGAATGAGAAAGAGAGGTCAGACGAATCACTGTTCTTGGCCCTGTTACTACCTCAAGCTGTTATGCTCTCTTTCTTCCCATTTATAGATTAATTTCTAGAAATATTATCTCACACTCACTGTTTCTACCTTCTCTATACTTCTCACTCCTTAACCCCTAGCAGTTTGATTTTTGTCTTTACAAATCTATTGAAACTTCTGTCATCAGTGACTTACGGTTTTTCTTTTTAAGCATCGTAACTTTTTCTATAGATTTGATAGTAGATTCTCTCTTAGATTCTACAGTACTGTTCTTGCCCTACTTCTTCCTCTTTTCTTACTTCTTATCCAGTTTGTAATCTGTGCATTTAAACATTATATCTTTGGTTAGTTTCTTTTTTCTTCATCAGCCCCCTAAATTTGAACATTTCTTATCCCCCATCTCCATCCTGCTCTGACATGGACCTTATTTTCAGTGCTCATCTCTTTTCTTCTGTCTTTGTATCATCTTTCTTGGAAATCTTATCCACTGTTAAGTCTTGCGTTATCACCTGTATACAACAACTAATAGAGCTTTCTCTCTGTCCCCAACCTCTACTTGGAACATTAGTTGCACATGTTCAACTATTTGTCATTTGTCTTAGCTCATATTTTCTAGCAGAATCTCAAATATGACTTGTCCAAAGTTTTTATCTTCATCTTCCTTCATGTCTATAGCCATTCCTCCAAATATCACTATTTTCTTGATGGTGCCAACATTCTCTCAGTCTCCCATGCTTAAAACTTCCAATTCTTTCTTAGCTCACTTACTTACAACTTTCTTCTATTCAACTGATTTTCCTTTGAACTTTTCTCTCCAAAATATTCATCCTTTTCTGTCCATTCTCACAGCTGCCCCTCCGGTTCAACTTTTGTCTTTCATAACTTATGATAATTTCTCAACCAATCACACTTCTACCCATCATTTACCCTCCTAGGAAAATAATCTTTCTAATGCACAAAGGTGAGGAAAGTACTGCCTGGTTTAAAAAAACAAAAACACAACTAAAGTGGCTCCTTCTGGTCTACTAAATAAAATGGAAACTCCTTGATTCAAGGCCTTTCAGAATTTGGCTACTACTCACTCTTTTAAAGTATATTTCATATTATCTCCACCATTGCCATCTCTCCTCTCCATCACATATTCTCTGTTGCAACAAAATAGAACTCCTCATTGTGCCCTGACCCTTTTTGCCTACCTTTCCTTTCTTATATCTTGAAACAGTTAATTTACCATTCTGTCCTTGCTTAAGTCATAGATCAAGTACTTGCCAGAATCACAATGCTTTCCCTATTCCTTCTAGACAGAAGTGATCCCTCCTTCCATCTCTCAGATCCCTGTGTTTGACATTTCCATATATTTAATCATTTTCTCTCTTGTATTATAAACTTATTCACATACTTTAAATCCTCGTTATAATGTAAACTCCTTTAGGAAAGTGAGTATGTCATTGTTCACAGGTATCCCCTGTGTTTAATATGGTAACCTGCATGTTTGTTGAATTGCGTAGTAAAGCTTACAAGTGAAAAAACAGAACAGAGGTGGAATGATTGCTGGAAAAGTTGAACTGAAGAAGTTTGTTAGAGACCAGGAGCAGGGCATGTTTTTATTTATGGAGGAAAAGGCTAATAAAAAGACAAATATTGAAGTTACATTCCTCTTATAATACAGGAAAACAATTTAAAAAAAACAGCGAAAGGAAACAAGAATAAACTCAACCAACACTGAAACAAAACCATTTTCACAGATTATATTGTTACTCCACAACCATCTGGACGTTACACTGATTCATAAAGTCTTGAGAATGACCCTTTCTAAGGAAAATGGTAAATATTGGAGAGGATGTGGGAAAGTTGGGAGACTAGTGCACTTTTGGTAGAGTTGTGAACTGATCCAACATTCTGGAGAGCATCTTAGAATTATGCACACAGAGCAACTAAACTGTACATACCCTTTGGTCCAGCAATACCACTACTAGGTCTGTATCCCAGTGAGAGCATAAAAAGGGGCAAAGGACCTTACACATGCAAAAATACATATAGCAGCTTTTTCTTGTGGTGGCAAAATATTGGGAATTGAGGGAATGCCCATCAGTTGGGGAGTGGTTGAACAAGCTGTGGTGTGTGAATGTAATGGAATACTGTTGTTCTCTAAGAAATGACAAGCAAACAGATTTCAGAAAAACCTGGAAAGAAGTGAAATGATAAAAAGCAGGAAAAGAGTGTACACAGTACCAGTAACATTGTGTGATGATCAACTAATTATGAATGACTTGGCTTTTCTCAGCAGCGCAGTGATCCAAGACAAATATGAAGGATTCAGTAAGGAAGATAAAGAATAAGATATAATATATGTATATATAATAAGATATAATAATACATAGAGAATAAGAATCAGATAAAGAACTAATGGACAATGAATGCACATGCATATTTTTTTCTTTTTTGTGTTTTTTTCTTTTCATCTCTGTCTTCTTTTACAACTGTTAATACTATGGAAATATGTTTTATATGATAGCAAAATATATAACCTACATCAAATTGCTTACTACTTTTGGAAGAGGGGAGGGGAAAGAGAAAAATTTGGAACTCAAAATCTTATAAAAATGAGTGCTAAGATTTATCTTGATGTGTAACTGAGAAAAAAAGTAAAATACTATTTTTTTTAAAAATGACCCTTTTTGAAAGGTATTACCATTCCAAATACTCCATCTAAACAAAACTATAAGCTTTCAAAATATACAGACATGGATGACAAGACTAAAGTTATGTAGGAACAGGATGAAATGTATAGAATCCCTGTTCACCCATTTACTTTTGGAGCTTGCTGTGATCCTATGAAAAGTGAACTTTTTATCCCAATATTTTGATTCAGCTACCCAAGCAGTGATTTTATCTATCTTTGCAATAGGCTATAGAATCTTAAATATAAAGGAATAGTCACAGTTTAGCAACTTGCCCTAGGACCATTTCTATCAAAACCCTATTGAAAATATAAGGCAGCTAGATAATAGAGTGGGGAGAGCACTAAGCCCAAAGGCAGGAAGACCTGAGTTCAAAAAGGGCCTCAGAAACTTACTTGCTTTATGACCCTAGAAAAATCATTTAACTTCTGTCTACCTCAGTTGCATCAGTGTATGAAATAGGAATAATAATATGTCACTCCCAGAGTTTATATGAGGATCAGATGAAATATTTATGAAGTGCTTTATAAACTTTAAATTGCTATATAATGCTAGCTAGCGATGAGGAGAAAATAGAAATAGTCATTATGATGATAATAATTTTATTCAGCTACAAAAATCAGATACTTTACCCACTTGTATAAACTATGTGGCCCTCAATAGCTGCCCTTTGACTGAATCTGTGAAGTTTGGATTCAGTCAAAGGGCCACACTTGAGGACTGAAAGGGCCACACTTGAGGACCAAAGGGGCCACACTTGAGGACCAAAAAGGCCACATGTGACCTCAAGGCCACAGGTTCCCCACCCCATTCTAGGGAATATTAAACGCAAAATAAATATTAGTTTTCAGTTGTATCTGACTCTTTGTAACCCCATTTGGGGTTTTCTTGGCAAAGATACTGGAATGTTTGCCATTTCCTTCTCCAGCTCATTTTACAGATGAGAAAACTGAGCCAAACAGGATTAAGTGACTTGTTTAGGGTCACATAGCTAGTAAATGTTTGAGGCCAGATATGAACTCAGGAAAATAAGTCTTCCTAACTCCAGACCTGGCACTCTGTTCACTGGGCCACCTATCTGGCCTAAAATAAAAATTAATAGGATGGCAACTTGTCTCAGAACTGTTTCTATATGAAACTTGGTAGGATAATGAAAATAATGAGATATGAATAATTAGCAGACATTTATATAGTCTTTAATATTTATGAAAACACTCTGAATACATCACCTTGTTTGGGCCTAGATATAAATTTATAGTACATTTTCTCTAAATAATATGTTCAAAGAATGAAAATTTCAGTAGTTGACCAGACACAAACCATTTTAAGGCAAACTATTTTAAAAGTCTGCAGTAATGCTTATATTCTCCTTTCTGCTTATTAAATACACATTCCAGAAAGAATTAAGTACTGTGTCTGTCCCAGAGTGTGTGCCAATAAAACTAGAACAGAAAGCAATACTTAAATAGATGGAACAGTGACAATGAGAAGAGGGGTATGTCACTTGGGCCTTTCAGTTTCTGATTGTTAAAAACTATTTATAAATCCAACATAATTTTTCTATTTCCAATCACTTTTCTGATGTGTTGAGAGTAAATAAAAGCCAATTATAAAGAAATTAAAACTTGATCATTGACAAGGCATCTGTAATATTGAGTTGTCTTTTCCATTCTTCTGACAAGGCAAACATCCATGTTGTTTTATAAATGCGGCAAATATGCTAGTACCTCACTATAACAGTATTTGCTATAGAGTGGAATTCCATATGAGGCAGGTCTGCTTTGGCCTACATCCAATGGTATTTGGTTACTGAGGGACCTCACTTTGAATATGGTTTCATTCTAGTCAGTGTCTTGGCATAGGCCATGAATGAGGACAACCCTGGAATTGGTGCCAATGTTTTGTTAAATGAATTGTCTTTTTTTGATTCTGGTTGTAGGCTCTGCCTTTCTATGCCCTACTATTATTCTCTGGATTCTGGGATGCAGATGTGCAGTCATAAATTTAGAACTCTCTAGGGTAAAGACTCATCATTGGAGAGGGAGAGAGGCACAGAGGACTCTTAATGGTTTAATCAAGTAGACAAAATGTGGATGGCCTTACATCATTTTAACCCAGCTTCAGGGAAGGGTATTTATTCGTCTTCTCTACTGTGCTCAGACTTACTAAAGATGGCATAGGATCAGAGATTTAGGGCTAAGAAGGGACTTCAGAGCCATATAGTCTAATCCCTTACTTTACAGATGAGTAAAGAAAGGTCTGAAGAGCTTATGTGACTTGCCCAAAGTTAAACAGGTAATTGGCAAAGTCAAGATTTTTAACTCAGATCTTTTGATTTCAAATCCAGAACATTTTCCTACTGCTTCCCAGTACTGTTACCCTTCTACTGATTTTAGGAGAAATTGCAGGTTTTCATTAGCTTTTGACAGATAACAGTATCACATGAAGATCTCAAAGTCTACACTGATATTCTTTATCTACAAATATTTTTGGATTCTGGACACATGAATCCCCTAATTTCTGTCTTCACAAAAGCCCCAGGTGCTCTTTCATAGTGTTGCAAGAAATAGAAAATAACTCAGGTTAAATGATTTTCCAAAATGTTGCTTTGGCAACCCTCACCCTTGAATTCAAAGCTTACTGTGGATGCAAAGGATGACTTTAAGGCTAGAAAGTAATAAAAGCCCAGCAGTCATGCAATTTATCATTGCCTTGGCAAACCTCTAAGGAGAACTGGCACAGAGAGGACCAGTTCATTTTAAAGGAACACTTTTATGAGCACTGAGAGGATTGGCAAGGTATACTTTAAAACAGGAATTTGCCGGAGTGATTCACTGAAAGCATAGAGGATTGAGTGGCATGAGGGCATAGCGAATAGAGGACAGGAACTTGGAATCAAAAACCTTGCATTTGGGTCCTGGTTCTATCTTACTTAAAAGTCCTGTGAACTTGGCCTATTTATTTAACCTTTTTTCATCACTAATGAAGGAATAATAAAATTTCCAGTAAGTATTAAATCATATTTAGGAAAGATCATATGTATAAGAATGCTTCATAAATTATTGTAAAATGATTCATAAACATAATACATAAATAAATTGATATTCCTTTTAAATTTAGGGCATGGGTCTCAAAGAAATTAAATAACTTTCCCATGATCACAAAGCTTGTATGTGTCAAAAACAGGATTTGAACATGTCTTCCTGACTTGAAGACTAGTGTGTACCATGACTCTTTCACAAGTCATTATAAATTATATGATAATAATAACCTTGATATTTTTTGCTTATTTATTTTTAAATTTTTCCCCAGTTACACATAAAAACAATTTTTAACATTTGTTTTTAAAACTTTGAGTTCCAAATTCTCTCCCTTCCTCCCTCCTCATCCCCCCAGCATTGAGAAGGCAAGCACTTTGATATGTTGGAGCAGCTAAGTGGTACAGTGGATAGAGCACCAGTGCAGGAGTCAGGAAGACCTGAGTTCAAATCTCACCTCAGACACTTGACACTTACTAGCTGTGTGACCTTGGGCAAGTCACTTAACCCCAATTGTCTCATCCTGGGTCATCTCCAGTTATCCTGATGAATATCTGGTCACTGAATTCAGATGGCTCTGGAGGAGAAGTGAGGCGGGTGACCTGCCCAGCAAGTCATGTCATCATTTCTCAGATGGCATGGTCTTCTTCGGCAATGAAGGAGGACAAACACACACTTTGACATGTTACACATATGTAGTCATGTAAAACATATCCATAATAGTTATGATGCCAAAGAAAACATAGACAAAAAAATTAAAGAAAAATAAAGTAAACAACAGAGTGTGTTTCATTCTGTATTCAGACACTTTCAGTTCTTTCTCTGGGTATGGAGAGCATTTTTCATCATAAGTCCTTTCGAGTTGTCTTAGGAGTGTTGTGTTGCTGAGAACAGCTAAATCATGCTACCGTAGTGCTGCTACTTTGTACACAGTACATTTCACTTTGCATCAGCCCATGGACAACCCTGACAATTAAAAAAATATTTTCACATTTCCTTTTGATTCTCTGATATCTAGCAAACATTTTATCCACATGCTCATTTTTCAATCTACTTTTCATGTCCTGCTGATCCCCCCAGTTGTCAATATTTTCCCCCCTTATCCCAAAGCTGAGAAATTATGTTAGTGTTACTTTGTGTTCATTTTGTTTTAACTCATGTATAAGTTGTTTCCTTTCAGTTGAATGTAAGGTTCTTGGAGTCAGCTGCCATTTTAATTTTTATATTTTCATACCTAGCACCTAGCACAATGCCTGGCACATAGCAGGGATTTGATGAATGATTGTTGAATGGGTAGCCAAATAATTCTTTCAAAAGTTGGGGTGACTGGGATGAAAGAGGATTAGTTGACTAACGAAAAGGTAGTGATTGATAGTTACCTCTGATTCCAAGTGCCATAGTCAAATTCTGTGAAATCTATATATTGCAAAAATAGTGTACCAAAGAAGAGATTTCAAAATCCTGATAGAAAATTAATGTATGAAAATGGAAATAAAGTCCACCTAATGAAATGTGATTTGGGGAAAATACATATTTGATCCGTAACTGAGGCATTAGCATAATATGATTTCTGAGATGATTCCGGGGCAGCTAGGGGGTACAGTGTCGTCAGGAAGACAATTTAAATCTGGTTTCACATTAATCTGGCCTCACACTTGCCAGCTCTGTGACCCTGGGCAAATCACTTAACCTTCTTCGCCTCAATGAGTTTTCCTCATCTATGAAAGTGAGCTGGAGAAAGAAATGGCAAACCACTCTTGTATCTTTGCCAAGAAAACCCAAATGGGGTCACAAAGTGTCGGACACAATTGAAACAACTGAACAGCAACAACATAGATGATTCTCAGCTGTAAATGAATGATTCTGTTATGTATGTTTCATGTGAGGTTTTTCCTAGTTGTCCCCCACTTCCTCCACTACTCAATCTCTTTCCTCAAGAACTGGAAGGGCTCTTAAGAGCATAGATCTAGACAAAGGATGTCTTCCCCTTGAAGATGGTCCAAAAGATAAGAAAGCAGGTAAGAATCTAGTTCAGTGAGGATGAAAACTTCTGTTTCCTTTAAAATAGAACATTTCAGAAAATTCTCAATTAGGCATGGGAGCATTTTCAAATTAGGAGTTACAAGGTTTGGTTATAATTACCTGTATGTATTGATCATTTAAAACTTGTGCACAGTAAATTCCTTTGTAGAGGAAACATGAAAGTCGAACAAATAGATAGTAATGAAGGACTATGGACAAATCTCAGTTTCTTCATCAGCTAGTCCAATGGATATTGAACAAGCTTACCTGTAAATTCAGTGATTATTGAGCCCAATATTCCTCAATTCTATCCCTTTCACTTAGAAGCATAGATTTAGATCTAAAAGAAAACTTAGCAATCGTCGAATTCAAGTCTCTTATTTCAGGGACTAGGAAACTGAGGACCAGAGATGTGCAGTAACTTGCTGAAGGTTGCTTGGCTAGTAAGTGGTAGCACCAGAATTCTTGCCCCCACACACACTTCTCGCCCCCTATTTCTGGTCCTTTTCTGCTGATGCCATAAGCCTGTTATTGGCACTCACAAGCATTGCTTAGCTAGTAGTACGCCAGTTAACAGGGTTAAAGAGGTAATGAGGTAATTGACCCCTATCCTAGAAGCTCATGTTTCCCTCCACACCAGGGTACTTGGGCTATATCTGCACATGCCCAGTGAAGTAAAATTTCAAAATATACTTTTTTTCAGGGTGGTAGCATCTATATGACTTTTATCACAGGGCAAAAAATGGGATATTTCAGTAACACAATGGATTTGTTTGGCAAAAGAAAGAACAATTCTGCTTCTCTACTCTTCAATACACATGCATACACACATATACACAAGCAATACCATGTGGAAGAATTGCAAAATAAGCCTGGCACAGGTCCAAAAGAGCTTGGTAAATAAGTAATAGAAAACTGAAATCAATGTAGCAGCTATATGACTTTTATCCTAATACAAAAATTGGGATAGTTCAACAGATTTGTAAAGCAAAGGAAAGGGCAACATTGGCATGCTTCTCAGACTACCTTCAAAATGCAATGTAGATGTAGATACATATGTGTACGCAAGCATTGCTGTTTGGAAGACCTGCAAAATGAGACTGGCCAAGGCCAGAGAGCTTGGTAGATCAGTAATAGAATATTTAAATCAAAATACTTTCTGGGAGGAAGCCAAGGCAGAGAAAGAAGACAGGGGAAACCTGATCTATGATCCTGGCACTGATAATGATGTGAGCAGCTGCATTGAAAACCCTTTGGATTATTTAATCGAACTGTCAAGAAATGCAGGGACTACAGAGTAAAAAGTGGATTGCTGAGTCTCATGAGGCACTTAATGGGGAGAAATATACTCTTTAAACAACTGTGCTAGTTATGAGAAGTACCTTAAGGAGAGAGATAGACAGACAAACAGAGAGACAGAGACAGAGAGAGTAAGTTTTAAAGATTCATTTTTGTGCTGGTATGACTTGCAGACAGATACAGGCCTTAAGAACTCATGAAAACTAATTGCCCATTGGCAAAGTTGTCCCTTTTCTTGACTTGGTCCAATGTGTTATAGAAGTCCTCTAGAGTCCTACCTTGGGAACTATGAGGGATTTTCAGAACCATTTCACAGACTAATTTAGCTCAAGCTCCTCCAAGACATATTTGAGAACTTTAGAGAAAAAGGATGGGCGGACTCCAACCCCCCCCCCCCACTCACCCCACACCATCTCATCCCCCTGAATCCTGCATCCTTGCTTCCCCTGGATAAGCAATACAACTTTCTGAAGCACACAAAACGTTCTGTCCCTATTGATAGGTTATTCTCAGTGATTGAGAATCTGAATCACCAAAATTTCATGTAATTTCCAACCTGGGTAGTTTAAGTTTAAGCTTGATTCATAAAAGAGGAAACAGAAACAAATCACCTATCTTCTCCTCTTTATATAATACTGCCCTTCTCCAATCCTGTGATAAATCTGCCCAACTAAAAGGTTGAAGAGAGCTGTATTCATCATATAAATAAATGCTATATATGTATATATAAACATATATACATATATAAACACATGTGTGTATGTGCATATATGTATGCATATGTATATACATATATACATACAAATACATGCAGGCATAACAGTATATGTGGACATATAAAATTATATACATACAAATATGTACATACACATGTATATATGTATAGGACTACAGATTTAGTATTGTAAAGGACCTTAAAAGTCATCTAATCCAACCTCCTTATTCAGCAGATAAGGAAAATTGAGAGCTAGAAAGGTTAAGCGATTTGCCTAAGGTTAGTTAATATGTAACAGTAACTGGATTTGAATCTAGGCCCTCTGGTAACAAAGGCAGTGCTCTTTCCATTTTTCCATTTAACCTGAAGCTTTCTTTTTTCTTTATACATAAATACACATTATAGAATGAGGAAACTGAGGCTCAGAGAAATTACTCAAGGCCTCACAACAGCAAAGCTGTGCTTGAAACCTCAATTCTGTGCCTCCATGTTCTATGTTCGCAATATTGTATTGTACTGTCCACATGTCTAGGCAGGTAATTATTTAAATTATGGGGGTTTTCAAATGAACCACTTTTGGGTAAAAGTTACCCAATTAAAATTAGTAACAATATCTTTATTGGTGAATAGTTGAAGTTTTTATGGATATTATTCCACTAATTATAAATCTCTAGAAAACTACTGCACAGAAGATATTAGTGACTATTGCCCCATACCAACAACAGAAATTCTAAGATCCTCAAATTGCCCTTAAATGTTGGTTTCTGCTTTTGACAGCCCTGCTTCTATCTTATAATAGTGGCTTCTGTTCTTCCAATTTTTCAGAGTCACTTAGGGTTGAAGATCACTATGATGAAAGTACTGCATCCATTCCCCAATTAGGTCAAAGGATATAAATAGACAGTTTTGTGATGAAGAAATTAAGGCTCTCTATAGCCATATGAAAAATGCTCTAAATCACTATTGAATTAGAGAAGGAAAATTAAAATGACTCAGAGCTAACACTTCACACCTATCAGATTGGCTAATATGACAAGACAGGAAAATTATAAATGCTGGGAAAATTGAAATACTAATACATTGTTGGTGGAATTTTGAACTGATCCAACCATTCTGGAGATCAATTTGGAATTATACCCAAAGGGTTATAAAAAATTCATACACTTTGATCCAGCAATACCACTTCTAAGGCTATACAGCAGCTCTTTTTGTGGTGGCAAAGAATTGGAAATTGAGAGGATGCCCATCAGTTGGGGAATGGCTGAACAAGTTGTGGTATATGAGTGTAATGCAATGCTATTGTGCTATAAGAAATGATGAGCAGATGGATTTCAGAAAAACCTGAAAAGACTTACATGAACTGATGCTGAGTGAAGTGAGCAGAACCAGGAGAATAGTGTACACAGTTACAGCAACATTATGTGATGATCAACTATGATAGACTTAGCTTTTCTAAGTGATACAATGATCCAAAAAAATTGCAAAAAACTCATTATGGAAATTGCTATCCACATCCCAAGAGAGAGTTATGGAGTGTGGATACAGATCAAAGTATACTATTTTCACTTTTTTTTCTCTTTCTCATGGTTTTTCCCTTTTGATCTGATTCTTCTTTTACAACATGACTAATTTGGAAATATATTTAATGTTATTGTACATGTATGACCTACCAAAAAGTATTGCATGTCTGGTTGTTTTTAGTAAAGCATTTCATTTCAAATATTAAGTGACTTGTAACAGCAACTCCCCTGGCATACCCAGGATAGCTGCAACACAGGTTCTTAAATTGGCTTTACTAGGAAAGATAGCTCTTTAAGGGGTCAAAAATCTTTTTTTAATTATATTCACTAGTTCAGGGGAAAAGTCAGCATCCTGAACTTCAGAGAAAATACAAACAGAGAAAATACAGAAAAATATAAGTAGAGAAAAAGAGACCAACAGATAGGACTCTACTGCCTGAATGAAAGCAAAATTGCTATACACTTTACATACATCCCTGAATCAAGAGAGACTTTACATCTGAGCATTCAGGGAACTCAACACATGGCCACTCAGAGTCCTGACCAGGGAATCATAAGATCCTTCTCATAAGTGAGCCCCCAAGTAAAATACCAACTCAGATTGTATATACGCTTCTCAGAGCCAGAAGGCATCTCAACTCTTGTGACTCAGTGCCTAATTAGAAATTAGCAAAAGGCATGAAAGCCTTTCTACAAGAAAGCCTCCCCTAAGCAAGCTTCCCTTAATGGGCTCCACGTGAGGCATATTCATGGTATAATTAACATTACACTTTTCCATGACCATACGCAAGGGAATAAAGGAACTAGTATTTGAACCCAATATTCTAATTGTGAATCCAATTTTGTTTAAAGTGGTCAAATATAACAATTTCATGTGCATATCAGGGGACATGTTAATAGGCAACTAAGTTTTACTGGATATTCAGAGTTAACTTTGTAGATAGATGAAGTAAAAAGACACATGATATAATTTGAGGGTTACCAGGAAAGAGGTTAGTGGGGTTTTTTACCCAATATTCACAGTGGGCCAATGCCCCAGAGCCAGGGCTTGCCTTCCAAAGATTACTTGGCAAAAGTAATTACTTGGCAGAGTTGATCCGAGGGACAAGGGTGGGTGGGGATGATTTTCCTAATTGTAGAACAGCCACTGACTTAGGTGTCCCAGGAATGATTAGATCATTATTATTCTAAGAGTAGGGGGAAGATCAGGAACTTGCTCAGAGATAGAAGGGGACAGATTGGGGAGCACTGGGTAATGAGGTTGGTGTGGTTGTATTGGGGAAAAAAAACTGAGATTGTCAGCATGGACAGGGATGCAACCATTTCCTATCCTATAAGTAACTAATCACCTACCCCTTGGGATCAAGCTGTGGCCTTCATTTTTGAAAACTCTCTTACAAGACATCATTTTACATTTTAGCAAATGTGATATTGTAAATTTCTTGAGGGCAAAGATCAGAGCTTACTTGAACTGAATCTCCCCAATCATAGAGATTAGTACAAAGGATTTGCTTAATTCAGCTTTTACATATACATACAAATAGCATGTCTTGTTTTAGATTAAATTGATATGTACAATGTATATTTATAAAACTGATAAATTACAGGAGTCACTTTTTCCTTTTGTGTTTCAAAGGTATTCATTCACCAAAGCTTTCCTTTAATTAAGCTCCTCTAATGTACTTAAAAATTAGTCATTTTACCTGCCCTTTCCCCCTGCCAAAAGAATTTGCAAAACACTTTACGCACCACTCCTTTCTAGGAATAGAGATTTTTTTATAAAGCCAAATACACCTGTATCTTACATTTTCAGTGGAAGATAGTAGTAAATCATTTCTTCAACCCTCATATCTTCACTGTTTGAAAAGATCAATGAATGATAGAAATGATAAAAAGATGAGAGGCAGATAGATCGATAAACTGCTTAGTGTGCTTATAGTAAACTGTCATGAAACTTAGAAGACATGAAAACATTCAGACTTATTCCTGAAAACTCTCAGACATTCTGAACTTGAGAGCTAATAGGCGTTTTTGAACGGTGATCAATCAAGAAATACATTTCAACTAAATGTCACATACAAAGATTAGTTGTTCTAGCAGTGGTGTTATGGTGCACCATTAACACTCTTACCCAATCCTCCAGGGACCTTTTTGTGTAAACTGGGCCAGAATGCAATCTTTGAGTTTTGAAAAGATTTTTCTGTTTATAACTTGAAATGCTCTACATGGGAATTGAATTCATGACTACCTTCTTATACAGACTGAGTCAGATAGTTAATAAGAATTCTCTTGGTATAAAACTAGGCTTCATTAGGTAAAACAAAGAAAAAAAAGACTACATTTCATTCATTACAATGTCTCTTAAAGACTTGTTCTTTGGTCATAACCCTGTGCCTCTCCTTTAAGATGAAGAAAGCGAAGTTAACAAAAAGCTACTAGATCTGAGGCTCTTCTTGATTTTGACCTTTACAATGGATTTAATTAGCCCAGCCGCTCTGACTGACAGCCTATGTGATATATTGACTATATTTAAAAACTGCTGTGATAGCTTTTGCATTAGCAATTCTAGTTCGTCTCCTCTTAAAGAATGCATATTCCCTTCCAGACTATAATTGGATCTCTTATGGCTTGATCTTTCTGAGGAAGCAGGTATCTGGGAAAGATGGGGCTCAAGATATATGAAACTAGTTCCTTGGTCCATGAGAAAGACACAAACATTTGTGTGATTTCCAGAAGTCACTAAGAGACATTTTCAGTATTAAATAAATAGGAATTAACAGAGAGTTCCTGCTGTTTCAAGAGAAACCTTTCTAATATATGACTCCGTTGAAATATGTTGAATTAAATTTGTGTGTTTGGCAATTGTGGGGATGGGGCAGAAGTAGCATTTCAAATACCACAATTCATGTAGTATTGAGTAATGAGTTCTTGGTACAACGTGTTTGTTTGACTCAGTTTCCTACTTAATGCTATTAATTTCTCTAGCTAGAAAGTCTTATTTTGGTTATTTGCGTCTTTCAAAAAAATATTGATGCCTTTGTTTTTCCAATCCATTTATTTTCAAATGTATCCCTGCTCCCACCAAGCAAGTCATTTTTATGACAAAAAAAGTTAAAAGAAAGAAGAAAAAAGAAAAAGCAACCCACACAACCAACCTTTTCTGGCAGTACATGGAAAGTTCTGCATTACATGGAAAATTTAGTTCTCCAACTATGAAATGGAATAAAAGAGATACATTTTCTTAACTATTCTCTGGGGTTCCATTTCATATTTAAGAACTACATAATCATTACTGAAAAATGTCTAAGATTTCCATAGAATGTTTTAAAACACATAGCATAATCTCAACAATTCCTTGAGTTTGATTGATAGATTTAAGAAAATATCATAGTTTATTACATAACCTTACCATATTCTATAAGTAAAATACTTTTTTGCTAAAATATTATTACTCACAATATTTTTGTTAAAATTCACATCCACAGTTTTGTGGAGCCATGTATTTGAGGAGATGCACAATAAGGGTAGTCAATCTACCAAATTCAACATTAAGTGTAATTCTCCTTCCTAAAAATGAAAGCTATGTGGGGGAATGAGGGTGGGGAAAGAAGAGGGAGAAAGAGTTTTGCAGGTTAAAGAGAATAACTCTCCTCTGTTTTCCAGAACATAGTTTCTCAAAGAGTGGCTCAGGGGCCCCTGGGAATCTCTAGGACCCTTTCAAGGGTCAAAACTATCTTCATAATAATACTAAGACTTTTCATTTCAGCATGGTAAATATCAATAAATATGATCATCTCAGTCCTCTAACTCCAGCGGCTCCCTATCATCTCTAGGATCACATACTAAGCCCTGCCCCACTTCCAGTCTTCTTAAACCTTATTCCCCTTCACATACTCTTTGATCAAGTGATGTTGGCTTCCTTGTTGTTTCAGGAACTAGATGCTCTCCATCTCTCAGTTCCACCCATTTTCTCTGACTATCCCCCATGCCTGGAATGCCCTCTCTCCTCCTCTCTGTTTCCCTGACTTCCTTCAAATCCCAACCAAAATTCTACCTTCTATAGGAATCCTTTCCCAACCCTTCTTATTTCTAGTATCTTCTCTCTTTTAATTATTTCTGATTTAATCCTTTAAGTAGGTTGTTTACACATATTTGCTTGTCACCCCCAAAAGATTGTGAGCTCATTGAAAAAGTGGAGTATCTTCTGCTTCTTTTTGTATCTCTAATGCATTGAACAGTGCCTAACACACACTAGGCACTTAAGAAATGCCTATTGACTAACCCAGATAAACAAAAATTCTATGGGGGGAAGAGGAGAGGAGCAATCCTCAGTAATTTTTAAGAGTATAAAGGAGTCCTGAGACAAAAATGTTTAAGAAAAGCTACTCTAAACTAAAACAAGAGGCTGATACGTAGTCCCTAACTTCGTCATTAATAAATTCCGAATTGTATATTTTAGTTCACACAGAAATCTAGATAAATACTGTCCTAACCTCTGGGCCTCTAGTAAGCACATTGGGATGATAACAATGTCTCTGTCATTTCACAATAACATTGTTAATATATAATACTGAACAAACCCATAATATTTTGAAACCTACTGAAATATATTTTGGAGACCAGTTGCTCATTTATAAGACTTTTTCCCCCATGTCTGAGTCTGCTGCCAGCAAAGGCACAGATATCCACACGGCTAAGGCGTAGGCAGTCTCTGATAAAAGCCTGCTTTGAACTTGAAATCTCATAGTAAGTAAATGTGTCAAGGCCGTGGAGCAAGCTAAGTGTATCCCATTCAAATCTCTACTTGCTCCCTGAATACCAGAAAGGACCCATTTGTTGTCACAAGTCTGATAGTTTCGCTTCATATCTATCCATAAATGATTTTCCTACTGCTTTGTTGTTTCTCTCAGCTTTCCCCTTTAGACTTTGGTAGAAGATTTGCCTTTCTTGTTTTAAATTTCTCTGTTAGATTCCTGTCTGATACAATGCTGATTTGGATTGTATCTTATTTGATTTTAACAAATGAAATTGGGGGAGGAAGAGGCATGGAGTGATGCAAAGAGTTCCCTGGCCTTGGCATCAGCTGGTAGTACTGTGGATAGAATACGGGACCTGGAGTCAGGAAAACCCAAGTATGAATTCAGCTTCAGACATTTACTATCTCTGTGACCCTGGGTAAGTCACTGAACCTTAGTCTGCCTTAATTTCCTCATCTCTAAAATGGGGATAATAATAGCACCTATCTCCCAGGGTTGGGTTGGCATGAGAACCAATACCATAACATGTATAAAGTGCTTTGCAAATTTTAAAGACTAACATAAATGCTAATTGCTGTTAATATTAGCATTATTTTGAATCCTAGGTTCTGCCACTTACCATCAGTGTAAACTTGAACTAATTACTCAATATATTGAGATCTCAATTTGCTTATGTTTAAAATTCAGGGAGACAGGGGTTGGACTAAATGACTTCTAAGGTTTCTTCCAGCATTGAATCTATGATCCTATGAAATGACTAACGACTAGAAGTTCCTAAGGAGAACTACCTGTCCTCTTAGCATCATCTATGTAAAACTAATTAAAGATGTGAGACAGAGGAGAACGCAATGGAGAAATTCAGCAAGAGGTAGGCTTGCCAACTCTTCTGAACCCTGGCTGAATTTCCTACAATGTTTCGAACACAAAACAACAAAACTTTGCTTCACCCTGTCTCTTTTGACTGCAAGCCCAAGGAGAAAATTTGAAATGACCAGAAAAGTTTACTCTTGGCCTCTGGCATATCATATCATTAAGTGCCTCCCAAGGGGAGAAGGTACAAATCAGAAAGCTTGTCAGCAAATTTCAGCCCTAAATGTAGTTGCTAGAAATATAGTCTTGCATTAGAGGAATGGATTTTGAGAACTCTTCATTGTACCGATATTCAAATCCCTTGCCATTTGGATATATACATTCCTGTTTCACTTTTGTCATAAATCCTAATAAGGAATTAGTGCCCAGGCCATTGAAAGCATTGTGTTATAGTGGAAAGGAGAACCTTCAATGTCAGGATATCCAGATTGTAATTTTCCTCTGTCTATGGCCATAACAACCTGAATAGCACCTGATCTTGTGTGATCTAGGGAACTAAACATGCAGTGACTGACCTGGTTAGTACTTGAATGGGAGATTGCCTGGCAGCTAGGTGGCACCATGGATATAAAGTGCTAGGCCTGGAGACAAGAAGACACATCTTCACGAGTTCAAATCTGGCCTACAATACTTACTAACTTTGTGTCCCTAGTCAAGTCACTTATCCCTGTTTGCCTCAGTTTCCTCATCTGTAAAATGAGGTGACAAAGGTCTGACATGGGGTCACTAGGAGTCACACATGACTGAATAACAAATGTAATGTACCACATTTGTCCAAGGCCCTGAAATTTCTTTATGGGAAGCTAGGTTACACAGTGGTAAGAGTAGGGCTGGAGTAAAGGAAATCTGAGTTCAAATCCAGCCTCAGACACTTAATAGCTGTGTGACCCTGGGCAAGTCACTTAACCCTCTTTTCCTCAATTTCCTTGTCTGTAAAATGAACTGGAGAAGGAAATGGCAAACACTTCAGAATCTTTGCCAGTAAAACCCCTAATGGTGATACAAAGACCCAAAAGACTAAACAACTGTAACACAGACAACAGTTCTGTTCCATTAATTAGCTGCATGAAAGTGGGCATCGCTGAGCCTCCCTGGGCTTCTAAGCTTCTAACCTCTCTGACCCTCTTTTGTACTGAAGGAACAGATTTTTATGTTGATACATTAGCTACTGTATGTACTTTTGGTTGCTCAGTCATTCAGTTGTGTCCAGACCCCATGGACCTTTTTTTCTACCCTATCTCCCAAATTCTGTCCAAGCAATCCTGCCCATGGAGTTTTCTTGGCAAAGATACTGCAGTGGTCTGCCATTTCCTTCTCCAGCAGATCACCTTTTATCAGAATTCTTGATTATGCTCGTCTTGGGTAATTCTGCTAGCTCATGGTTTCATTGAGCTAAGCAAGCCCCTCTACCATGGTAATGCAGTGATCCAGGAGAGGCCTGTATGTACTAGTAGTCAGTTCTATTAGTTGATGTAATGACCTAGGTTGGTATATTTGTGAAAAGAGGCATCAAAGGACCTTGGTGGAAATTGACACTCTACTACTTAATGCAAGCCATTTACACTATTTGGGCCTCATTTCCCTCAGTTGTAAAAATGAAGTGTTGAACCAGATGATCTCTGAGGTCCTTTCCAAGTCTGAATTTTCTAATTCAAAGTTACTACCTCCAGAGGAAGAGTTGGATTTCTAGAGGTAATAGTCCCCACTTTTCTGTTTGAATCTCTCTAATTCAGTATTCTAACCAGTACCTGCCCTCTAGCTGTCCAAAGAGTCTGATTTCAGGGTGACCACAGGACACTGGTGCTATTCAAAGAAATCTCTTCCTTTGGCCTCTGCCTCAATTCTATTTTTCTTTACAGACAATACTTTGACAAGTATGACTAAAGGTTGCTGTTTCTTTTGCTCCTGTCAAAATGCACTCACTTTTAGCAAAGGAGAGAAGGCCCCCATTCACACTTCCAAACTAGTGCTATTAAAAAATCTTGGAGAACACAGAGAGCTTCATCCTGAGGGGTAAAATAAAGGACTGGTAAATTTCAATGCAGAAAAAGTTCATCTTCCTTAATTTTTTTTTTAGTGGGACCCCTCCCTGACGCTTATCATTAGAGTGCCAGTTTTTCTGGGTTTGAATAAGTGCTTAATATTGCTAAAGGATATTTTGAGAGGCTTCGGTTTGTTGAAAAGACAGCATTTTCTAATATAAACAATCATAAATTAAATGAATAGGTTAAAAGAAACTGCGTTGGGATTTTACTGTTAATTCCCTGAGTCACTCTTAGGCCTGACTGCCAACCCACTTTTATTCCAACCTCCTCCCCACCCCCAACCCCACTAGATTTTTTTTAACCTTAAATGGATCATCTTATAAAAGAAGAAAGCAATGCAACACTATTATTCAGAAGACTCAAGGGCAATGAGAAAGAAGAGAGTTTCTTACATATCAAAAGAAATTATCTCAAAACACCTCAACTTTGCTTCTAAAATAAAGTGAATGGAATATTTCCTGAAACTAGCACGTATGTATTGAGCTTCTGTGTCCTGTCCAGTCTTGTGTGAGGCATTATGGGTGGTACAGAATAGGTATAGAATGTGAAACATGACCTGATGTCATGGAGTTTCCAGTCTAGCTGGGGGAAACAAAGCAACCTATATGAAACCAATAGAGGTGAACCGTCATGACCAGCCTGTAAGAAACAAAATTATGTTTGCCTGTCTTAAGACCCATTTGAAATTCAAAGAAGAATGTGCCGTATTAAGAACCCTTTGTTTTGAGAAACTGTGCCTACTTCTAAAGTACGAGTTCCACAGGAATTTAATTTGTCACTCCTCAATATTTCTGTTCCCTTCTAGTCTGTTCTTAACGCTGTTTCCAGAATCTTAGACTTTATCCTGGTTTGTTCCTTCTTTAGTGTTTCTGTGGAGTTAAAGTAGTCAACAAACATTTATTAAACACTTATGTGCCAGATCCTTTGTGGGGTGCTGGGGATACAAAGGTAGGCAAAAAAAAGCAGTTCCTACTCTCAAGGAGTTCCAAGTGGAATGGGGAGAAGTGCTTTGTATAAAGAAGATGCCAGAGAAATTGAGGCTAATATCAGAAGGAAGGTACCAGAAGTAAGGGAATGGCATTGAAAGGATTCTTGGAGATGTTAAAGCTTCAAGAGATGTGAAAGTTTGATCTCCCTCTTCTGTTTTCTACGTTAAAGTGGATCCTGCTTCATCCTTTCTATTTTTAAAATGTTTTAGAAATATCAATCCATGTGGGAAACAATATGGTACCAAGAGAGATGCTATGCAAGTAAAAAAATTTGATGGGAGAATGTTTGAGAGATGTTTTGTAAGCCTTACAACATAAGACAAATCCTTAAGAAACATAAAAACATTATTTTTAATTAGAATAATAATAATGTCATTGGAAAACAGTGCCTAGTAAGTCCTACTGTATAAAAGAAAAAAATTAAATAAAATGCAAACAAGTAGAATAAGCAATATATAAAATATGTATTGTTATCAAATATCTTTTATATCAAGAAAAAGGAATGGCTGAATATTAGAAAAATTATAATAACCATATCAATAACTACTTATCCATATGCTTACCTTTCTACTGCTACAGAATTTTTAAGAGAATTATGTACTCTTACATCAAGGGTAATATCTAGTGAAAAGTAGAAGTAGAAAAGTGATTTCCCATAGATGGTGAGGTCATCAAGGTATTTATAGAAAACATGTTAATTACCTCAAATGCTGGAAGACCAGAGGACCTCTCAATTTCAATAAATAGGAACATTAAAATCTTGTGATTAAATAAATAAATATAGAAAAGGACATTGATAAACTATAGCATCCATTTATGGTTAAGAACTTAAAAGTACAGAAGTGATGCAGTTTGTCTTAACATGCTAAAAATAATTTATCTGAAACCAAGAGTTAGAGATGTAGGTAATAAAGAAACATTAGAGACACTGGCACCCTGGCCCTAAAGTCAGGACCATATGTGCTCACAATTATTATTTTGTAGAATTGCATGAATTCACCCCTAGATACAAAAATTGAGTCAGAAAATATCATTAAGGAACTAAGAATTGTCAAAGAAGACTTTATATCATCTCTGTTTTCAGAGATGTTTTTAGAACATCTGTTTTTAGAAAAACCAAGAGAATGAAACAAATTAATCAATAGCCTTTAGAGAACAATGGGATACATGTCAAAGTATAAAAATGATTAGCATTTCTCAGTTGCAACAGAAAACAAAATAAAATTTATAGAAGAAGAAATACATCTACAATAATAAAAAAGAAATCTAATACCCAAGGATTAACCCATCAAGACACACATACACAATACCTATGTAAAGACAGTTATGGGTCTCTCATAGTTATCAGGCACTGTGGCTTGATAGGCTAGGGCTATGGACTTGAAGTCAGGAAAGGAGTAGGTTCAAATCCCATCTTGAAAGTAGACTAGCTGTGTGAACCTAAGCTAGATATTTAATCTATCTTTGCCTCCATTTCAGATTTTTGGAAAGAACTTTCCATTCATATACATTTAGAAGGCATGAAGTCCAAGGCACACAAAGGGTGAAGCAACTTGCTTAAAGTCATAGTGGCAGAACTGAGAATGGAACCGCATGCTTGGGATTCTAATTCAATGTTCTTTCAACTACTTACCTGACAGATCAAAACAGGAGCAAAATTTTTTCTTTTTGTTGTTGGTATAGCACATGTTCATTAAAGACTTCTTACTGATTAATTAATGGCTGTTTCATCAATGTTGTCATCCTCATCATTTTAAGCCATCATTTCTGCCATAGCCTTAGGAAAACAAAGAAATTAGTTTGTAACAACATAGGAGGGGGGGAGGAGCCAAGATGGTGGAGTAGAAAGACTCACGTAGGCTAGGTCCGAATCCACAGCCCGTAAATTTCTTGTAAAAGGAACTCCCCACAAATTCTGGAGTACTGCAAGCCGCGCACCAACGCAGTGGAAGAGATTTCCGTTCCAGAGAGCCCTGGAAAGCTGAACCCAAAGGTCTGTCGAGGCCCGGACAGCGGAGCCCACCCTGTGCTGCCCTGGCCGTGGGGCCCCAGAGGAGCAGATCCGAGAAGGCTTTAGGGACAGAATCTCTGGTGGCCACGAAGGTCCCTCCACCCACAGGCACTACAGGTCAGTGAGAGAGATGTCTGGGCTGGCTGAGAGGGGAGCAGGGTGTCTCCATGGCTCGGGCCCCCTCGGGAAGCAGTGGTAGAGGGAGTGGCAGAGGCAGCGGTGGCCCGGGTCTCCTGGGGCAGCAGGCAGGAACTCAGGGCCATTACCGAAGGTCTCTCCATAAACCCCCTGAGGAAACTGAGCCTGGGAGGCGGCCCTGCCCACACCTGAGCACCAGAACTTAAGCTCACATTGAATAGCAGCCGCTCCCGCAGCAGATAGCCCTGAGGCTGGCAAGTAGCATTTGAATCTCAGACCCCAAGCACTAGCTGGGCAGATCTAGGCAGGGGTGCAGAGGAATCTCAGAAGTCAAGTAAGTGGCTGAGAAAATGCCCAGAAAAAGCAAAATAAGACCATAGAGAGCTGCTTTCTTGGGGAAGAGATGTTCCTTCCTCCCTTCATTTCTGATGAGGAAGTATAATGCTTGCCATCAGGGAAAGATGTGGAGGTCCGGGCCTCTGTATGCCAGACATCCAAGGTGGATGTCCGGTGGGTTCAGGCCATGGAAGAACTCAAAAAGTATTTTGAAAATCAAGTTAGGTGCAGGAAAAAGTGGGAAGAGAAATGAGAGAGATGCAAGAAAAGCATGAAAAACGGGTCAATACCTTGGTAAAGGAGACCCAAAAAAATGCTGAAGAAAATAACACCTTGAAAAATAGGCTAACTCAATTGGCAAAAGAGGTTCAAAAAGCCAGTGAGGAGAAGAATGCTTTCAAAAGCAGAATCAGCCAAATGGAAAAAGAGGTTCAAAAGCTTACTGAAGATAATAGTTCTCTCAAAATTAGAATAGAACAGATGGAGTCTAATGACTTTCTGAGAAACCAAGAAGTCACAAAACAAAACCACAAGAATGAAAAAATGGATGAGAATGTGAAATATCTCATTGGAAAAACAACTGACCTGGAAAATAGAACCAGGAGAGACAATTTAAAATTTATGGGTCGGGGGCGGAGCCAAGATGGCGGAGTAGAAGGACGCACATTTACGAGCTCCGAGCCCACAACCCATGGAATTGAGGTAAAAGGAGATCCCCATAAATTCTGAATCTCTGCAGGGGGTGCGTAAATATAGGGGAAGAGATTTCCGTTCCACTGAACCCTGGAGAGACGTCCCCGGGGTCCATCGCAATCCGGAAAGCGGACCCCACCCCCACCCCTGGCCGCGACCCAGAGAAGCTGACCCGAGCAGACTTCAGAGAGGAAAGCTCTGGGGGAAGCTCCGGCAGCCGGGAAAGTCCCTCTGCCCACAGAAGCTACAGGTCAGTAAGAAAGAAAGCTGCGATAGGGGAGGGGAGCGGAGCGTCTCAGTGACTTGGGCCCCCTCGGGAGGAAGTGGCTGCGGCAGAGACGGGGGCAGGAAGCGGCGGAGGCAGAGGCGTGGGCGGGCGGTGGAGGCAGCAACAGCCCGGGACTCAGGAATCCCCCAGCAGCAGGTAGGATCTTCAATACTGAAGGTCTTTCCAACCTGAGGGAGCCGAGGAGGGGAGACGGCCCTGCCCCCACCCTGCTCTACTGCTGAACGCCTCTGAATAAAACCCCCAAGGGAGCTGAGCACAGCAGGCGGGGGCCCCCCACCCCCACCCGCTCCGTTCCTGAAAGTCTCTGCAGAAAGCCCCTGAGGGCCCAAGATTAGAAGGCGGCCCTGCCCCCACCCTTGCGCCAGAACTAAAGCTTGCCGCGGGAAAGCGCATTTGAATCTCAGAGGCCAAGCACTAGCTGGGCGGATCCAGGCGGGAGTGGAAAGGAATCTCAGAAGTCAAGTAACTGGCTGGGAAAATGCCTAGAAAGGGGAAGAAAAATAAGACTTTAGAGAGTTTTTTCCAACAAATGCAAATGATCCCGACCTTCGGATCTGATGGGGAGGGGGAGGACGAGAACGTATTTTTCCCATCAGGGAAAGATGTGGAGGGCGGGGCCTCAGTACCCCAGACACCCCAGGGGGGTGTTGGGTGGGCTCAGGCCTTGGAAGAGCTTAAAAAGGATTTTGAAAAGCAAGTTAGACAGGTGGAGGAAAGACTGGGAAGAGAAATGACAAAGATGCAAGAAGAGTATGAAAAAAAGGTCAATATCTTGGTAAAGGAGACCCAAAAAAATGCTGAGGAAATTAACACCTTGAAAAATAGGCTCACTCAATTGGCAAAAGAGGTTCAAAAAGCCAATGAGGAGAAGAATGCATTCAAAAGCAGAATGAGCCAAATGGAAAAAGAGGCTCAAAAGCTCACTGAATTTAATAGTTCTCTCAAAATTAGAATGGAACAGATGGAGTCTAATGACTTTATGAGAAACCAAGAAATCACCAAACAAAACCAAAAGAACGATAAAGTGGAAGAGAATGTAAAATTTATGGGTCTACCTGAAAGCCATGATCAAAAAAAGAGCCTAGACATCATCTTTCATGAAATTATCAAGGAAAACTGCCCCGATATTCTACAACCAGAGGGCAAAATAAGTATTGAAGGAATCCATTAATCACCACCTGAAAGAGATGCAAAAAGAGAAACTCCTAGGAACATTGTGGCCAAATTCCAGAGTTCTCAGGTCAAGGAGAAAATATTGCAAGCAGCTAGAAAGAAACAATTCCAGTAGTGTGGAAATACAATCAGGATAAGACAAGACCTAGCAGCTTCTACATTAAGGGATCGAAGGGCGTGGAATAGGATATTCCAGAAGTCAAAGGAACTAGGACTCAAACCAAGAATCACCTTTCCAGCAAAACTGAGTATAATACTTCAGGGGAAAATATGGTCTTTCAATGAAACAGAGGACTTTCAAGCATTCTTGATGAAAAGACCAGAGCTGACAAGAAAATTTGACTTTCAAACACAAGAATGAGAAGAAGCATGAAAAAGTAAACAGCAAAGAGAAGTCATAAGGGACTTACCAAAGGGGAACTGTTTACATTCCTACATGGAAAGACCATATTTGTAACTCTTAAAAAGTTTCAATATCTGGGTAGTTGGTGGGACCACACACAGACGTACACACACACACGCACACACACACACTCACACACACACGCGCGCACACACACATGTACATGCATGCATGCATACACACATACACGCATGCATGCACATACAGAGACAGAGAGCACAGAGTGAATTGAACAGGATGGGACCATATCTTAAAAGAAATTAAGGTAAATGGTGAGAGAGAAATGTAGTGGGAGGAGAGAGGGTGAAATGGAATGGGGTTAATTATATCTCATTCAAGAGGCAAGCAGGAGACTTTTTAGTGGAGGGAAAAAGAGGAGACCTGACAAAAAAACATGAAGTTTACCCTCATCACATTTGACTAAAGTAAGGAATAAAATGCACACTCATTTTGGTATGAAAACCTATCTTACAATACAGGAAAGTGGGGGAGAAGGAGATAAGCAAGGGGGTGGGGATGATGGAAGGGAGGGCAATGGGAGGAGGGAGCAATTTGAAGTCAACACTCTTGGGGAGGGACTGGATCAAAGAGAGAATAGAAACAATGGGGGGCAGAATAGGATGGAGGGAAATACAGTTAGTCTTACACAACACGACTGTTATCGAAGTCATTTGCAAAACTACACAGATATGGCCTATGTTGAATTGCCTGCCTTCCCAAAGGGAACGGGTGGGGAGGGAGGGATGGGGAGAATTTGGAACTCAAAGTTTTAGCAACAACTGCTGAGTATTGTTCTTGATACTAGGAAATAAGAAATACAGTTAATGGGGAATAGAAAGTAATCTAGCCCTACAGGACAAAAGAGAAGATGGGGACAAGAGAAGGGAGGGATGATAGAAGAGAGGGCAGATTGGTGATAGGGAAAATTAGAATGCTCGGTGTATTGGGGTTGGGGGAGGGGATAAATGGGGAGAAAATTTGGAACTCAAAATTTTGTGAAAATGAATGTAAAAAGTTAAATAAATTTATATTAAAAAAAAACCAAAAAACATAGGAGGAATTAGTTATAACAATAGGTAAAAAAAAAGTAACATTGCTATCCAATAGAGAAGGAAAAAATATTTAATTATTTTTTTATTTAATGAAGTCATTTTAATTTAGGTTACTTAAAAAGACATTTTCCCACTTAAAACTTTAGAATGACTATCAAGTGAGCAAACATTTATTAAGCACCTACTGTGTGCTAGGGAGACTGGAGAAACAAATTCAAAAGTGATTGAAGAAAAAATATAGTTATAATTATATTCTAAAAGGGACTACAGCATATAAATATGTAGGAAAACATCGAATTACATATAAAGGGAGATACAAGGTAATCATGGGTACCTGAAAAAATCTCAGGCAGAAAGGGGTTTTTCTGGAATTAAGAATTTCAAGAATTAAGAGATGAGGAAGATCACACCAAGGATAGAGACAGTCAGTACAAAGATATGGAAGTTAAATGGGCTGTTGTATAGTCAAATCTAGCCTCGGAAACTTGCTTGCTGGGTGATCCTGTGTAACAAAAGCTCTGTTTGTCTCATAATTTTTCACCTGTAAAATAGGGATAATAACAGCACCTACTTCTCAGTGTACTGTGATGTTATAATGAGATAATATTTATAAAAGCATTGTACAGACCTTAAAGTGCTTGTAAATGTTGCTGTTATTGTCAGTTGGTGGTCTTTTTCTAAAGATTTGCTTCTCTGACTGTAAAAATTTTGTGGTCGTATGTGTCATTTGAGAAGTGCAGGTTAGAGTGACCAGTTCAAGAATTACGGCAGATGCAGACTTGCCTACTGTAATATTTGGCTACTTCATCATCACAATTTTCAACCCTCATTTCTGCCATAACTTTAAGAAAAAAAAGGAATTAGTTTATAACAACATAGTAAGAAGGGGTTATGATAATGAGTAAAAAGAGTAATTTTGCTATCCAGTTCTCCTGGATTTTTTCCCTCCTCTGTTCCAGTAACAGGTCTAGCCTATTCTCTGGATTATGTCTGATATTAAATTAAGACTATCCAAGAAGCTGAAAACCTATGGCTTGGCTAAGAACAACACAGCGTTTCCTTTCATTGACGAAGGCTTGTATTTCTTTGGAAAGAAAAAGAATTTTGTGTTTTTTCTGCAATAATCTTAAAGTTTCATAGAATGTTATATCTGGAAAAATCATTGGATATTATCTCTAGTTTTTGGTCCTCATTTTATAAATATATAAATAAATTTCATATTTATAAAATATAATTTTATAAAACCCAGACCCAGAAAGGCCAAGAGACCTATCTAAGTCAGTAGTTCCTAAGGAGCCAACTCAGCAAAACCAGCTGCCTTGATTTAAGTGTTCTTTCCTTAAATCTCAACACCAGTTCTTTCAAATGGAAATACATTTCTTTGGGCAAATCCTGTGCTGGCTTTTCAATTCCAGAGCATTTATATAGAATTTCTGCAAGCTTATTTTGAAACGCAGCTCTTCTCCCTCCCCCTCCAAGGATCTGGATCTAATAGAATTAGGCTAAATATTACTGTAAGGAGACATATGGTTTGTCAATGTTAAAGTTCAACTAGTAAGGAAATAGTCAATTCAGAAATGTGTCAAAATGTTTAAACTGCTAGACAGAATTTTTTCTAATTTTTTAATAAAAATAATTTAGGACTCAAACTTCATATTAAAAAAATATTTCCTCTTGCCCTGCAGGAAAGTAGAAGAGAAGGGGATAAGAGAAGTGTATGGGGGTTGTACATCACCTTGGAGTGTGGGAGGGGAGAGATGGGAAGAAAATTTTGAACTCAAAATCTTGGGGAAGTAAATGTTGAAAACTAAAAATAAATTAATAAAAAGAAAAACTATTTCCACACATTGGATTCTTGAAGCATTATTAGATCTCAGTCTCACTGAAGTGAGAGACTGAATGATTTGCACAAGATTACATGAAAGATAAAAGACAAAATTCATAAAACCAGTTTCCACAATTGTATTTCTCTATTTGCTCTTGTTGTCTCTACTTCTAGCAAAGGAAAAAGTCCTGAATTCATTTTTTTAATCGCAAAAGATGAGCTTCTTGATTAGTCTTTTGAAGTTACCTTTACATGAAAAAAATCAGCTATACATTATTGAATTAATCACAACGATCAATTTAAGGGCCTATACATCTCCTTGAATCAATCAAAGTCACTGAATAAGAGACTGGATCATACTCTAGATGTTTTATATAAACAGAAGATGCTGTCTCAAAATAGGAAAGAGATTTTGAATGTCCAGAATGTGGACCAAGCCGGGGAAAAACAAAGGAAGACTGATGTGTAGCAAAGAAAGGGAAAATTGAGGAAAATTCTTGACTGACAAAGTTTGGGCATCCCAAGTGGGAAAATCGAGGCCCAAGAAAAGTTTGGCTCCTTTCCCAACATCTCCCTCCTCACCCACGCCTCTCTTATTCAGACACTATAATCTGCTGTTTCATTAACCAGATGTTTCCAGTACATTGATTTTTACCTCAACCACAGAAGCCAGGTGTTAATTACAAATAGATATAAATGGAAGTTGCCAGAGAACCTAATTACCTTTGACTAGGTGATGGGAGTTTTTCCTAAAAGAGGGTTTTTATAACTCATAACTTTTCATCTAAAATAAACAGTCTAAAGTTGAAGAGGAGGAATCTTTACGTTGCTTTCTAGGCTTAATTATTTTAGGAGCTAATAAAAAGGTGTCACATTAAGTTTTAATATGAACGAGGCTTGGTAAAAATTGAGTTTGGTCTTTGATCTTGCAATTCAAGAAGAGCCTAGGAAGTTGCCACTTCTATATGTTGTTCACTATACTGGGGGTTGAAGATATGAAGGCAATGAAATCATCCCTGCCCTCATTGTGTTTTTGCATCCTATTGGGCAAAAACAAAATTCTCAAAGGAGAAAAGAAATACGAAATGCATAGAGAGCCATTTGATTAACAACTGGGGAAAGGGCCATCGATATAGACTTCTTGTAGGAGTGCACTTGAACTCGACTTTGAAGAAAGCTGGGCATACTAAGAGGCAGAGGTGACGTCAGAGTGCGTTCTGCTGCATTCCAGCATGTGCAAAAGCAGAGGCAGGAGGTGGAATGTTTTTTTCTGGGGAATAGCACGCTAGTCAGGTTGGCTGGAACATCGAGTACATTCAGGAGAGTAATATGTAGTAGGCTTGGAAAGACTGGAGCCAGACTGTGCGAGGATTTAAAAGCAGAGAAATTTGTAGTTTATCCTAGAGAGAGCACCTTAAACAAAAAAGGAGCTCCTTGAGTTTTAAAGTCAGCCCTGTGCTTTGGGAAAACAAATTTGATATCTAAGAAGGGATTTGGAGGATTGACTGAAAGAGAGAGGATGGATTCGAGACCCAGTTGGAGGGAGGCTGTTGTAGTTCAGACCAGAAATGATGTCTGGAGAGGAGAGGATAGGCAGATCTGTGGAGGTAAAATCAACAAGACCTGGCTACTTATTGAATGCAAGAAGTAAAAGAAATACATGGAAGAGCTGAAAATGATTTTGACGTTGAGCAACTGGGTCATTGACAGTTAGGTGTCCTCAACAGAAATGGAGATTTTGGGGAGAGGGAAAGGGTCGGGTGAAAAGATGAACAATTGTGTTTCAGACGTGTTCAATTTAAGATGCATATGGGATATATAGTAGTCAGTTGGTTATGCAAGACTGGAGATCTAGGGTTAGCTATGAAGATCTGGAAGCTGTTTGCATAGATGTGATAGATGAATCGTGGTTACTGAGCTTCAAGAAAAGGAATTTAGAGAAAGAAGAGGGCCTGGGAAAGAAAGAATCCTTAGATTCCCTGAAAGCAATAGTATTTCAAATTAGAAGATTTTCAGTGATTTCTTTTACCTTGAATATGTAGGCCATTATCTCACCCCAACTCTTGTGTACTTGATTTTCTGTTTGTACCTTATGTATTTGTATCGTTCATTTCATTCTCTATGGGATTGTAAGTAGGAACTGTTGCTATTATTTTTCTATATGTGGTGCCTAGTTCAAAGTAGATAGTTAAATCAACATTGGTAATATTTAAACTTTACCAGTAATGTTTTTCAAAAAAAAAATCACATTTTTAAAGCACACAAGCATTATCAATCAACTTTAAGGAAAGAAGAGGGAATTCAAGAAAAATTGACTTAAATATTCATCAGATACACAATTGGCTTCACTAGCAGTTTCACCAGAGGCAGTGTTACATAGTAGCTAGTTCTGCTGTTCTTGAGTCAAAATCCTGTTTTTGACCCTAATTAGCCAGGAGCCTTAGTTTCCCCATGTGGAAAATGTAAACAATTCAGTCCCTACCTCACAGAGTTTTGGTGAGACTCAAATGAGAAACTATATATATATATATATACAGCATTTGGCAAAATTTAAACAACTATATAAATGATTGTTATTGTTATGAAAGAAAATTACTTTCAAAATGCATCCATTCATTTTGGATTTGGAAATTTTCAACATTCTCCATTTGCCCTTCTTGTGGATAACACACTTAGGTCAGCATAACGAACTAACATTAGAAACCTAATCAAAGGTAAGACTGATGATTTTAACACTCAAATTATTGGTATCTGAAAAGCAATATTCGTGAAGATATTACAGATCGCATTGTGCATGCCATTATGATGCACAAATTTATCAATAATACTTCAGTGTTATCTCTGAAAATTGTGAACATGAAACTTTGGCATAGGAGTATCCTGCAGCCTTTGTAGAATTGTATTTTAATATGAAAGGTGGGAGGGAACTCTCTAACCTGACTCTTAACTGTAGTTCTAAGGAGCCCATGGAATAGATGGAAGGCTCTTTCTCCATGGGAGGTCTACCATAAAGGCTTAGATCTTTTCTCATTATATGAAAGATTCAGGATTTCAGTGACTTAGATTTTAGAAACCTTTAGGAGCCAGAAGAGTCATCACCTAGTAATTTAGCATCAACTGTGTGGTTTAGTGGTGGGCTTTTTCATGTTTGGGAGTGGGGGGTGTGGGGGATTGTGCAAACAATATAGTTGGTTTGAAACCCATCCAGGACCAAGGCAAACACCAAGTGGGCTGACTGAAAAACCACACATTGTTTCCTTCAGACAAAAGATAATGATGCACTAATGAGTTTTACCCTTTACTCCCCTCCCTGAAACATAGCCTCAGGAAAGAAAACCCACAAAACCAAGTTGTTAGGTTCAGAATTTAGGTTATTTTGCAATGACCCCTATCCCTTTTTCCTCAAGCAGTAGTATGTGTAATGTTGTGTGTTGTTTAACCCATAAATTCCAATCCCATGTAATCTTGATAATGCCCTCCCAGGAGGAGAAAGGAAATAAGGAAAGGTAATAATGGAACCATTTTTATATATATAGTGTTTCTCCATGGGATATGAAACTCTCTACTCATTCTAAGCCCATTGAAATGGAAAACCATCAGAGATTTGTTTTTTATTTTATAGATGGAAGAGAAAGGTTAAGCAATAAAGCTACCTTAACAAGTAAGTAGGACAAGGACAATAAGAGAGAAAAAGTTAAAGTCTACTTGACAGATTCCAAAAGAATGGCATGAATAAAGTATTTACATATTTCCTCTAACCAATTTCCATATTTCTTAGAGGATGTTCTTGCATGTATTCCTTTCATGCTTCTTCCATCCATTGTAGTTTCTAAGTGACAACATAAATGTAATTAAATGAAGAATTTAGGAAATACAATTAGAGCCTATGATGTGATTGATTCCATTTATTCTCCTATCATCCACTTAGGCCAAACCAAAATGTGAATCTAGCTTCTTTTTCTGTTAATCTACAAGATGTAGAATAGTGGAAAAAATGGTTCTTCAATCAAAGAACGTAGGTTCAAATTCTTCTACAGGCACTTAATTGAATGATCTTAATAAAGTCGTTTAATCTTCTTGATCGGATTTCAATTTGCTGAACTGTAAAATGAGGGTGTTGATCGCTTCTAGATCTATGATCTTGTATTTGCTTATTATAATATTTATTTCTAGACATTAGCCCTTCTAATGTCTAGCTAACTAGCTAACTATATGTTAGTATATAAGAAAGGGGGAGAGGGAGTCTTGACATAATCAGAGATGACTAATGGTAGATTCATAGAGTGAGATGCCCTAGTCTTCATTTCTAGCTTTATTTATACTATGGAGTTACTAAGGAATCTGAATAAGTCATCTGATTTTTTGCATCCTTTTTCTATGCAAAAAAAAAAATCTTTTCTCTTTGGATAATGGTCTATTTTCCCAGCAGGTTTACAGAAGCTGTCTCCGTTTGAAACTATTTCTTGAACACTTTATATGTTGGCATTAAAATGAAAAGAACACTAAACTCATATTTTCCTTTTTCTGTACTTCACCTCTTCCTTTCATATACCATTTTTAGAACCTTCTCCTATAATCCCCTCTTTTCCCTACTTCTCTATTTTGAAGAAACCATCACTACTGGCAATTGACACTTGTGTGTAGGGGAACTTTTGCTTTTCCACTAGAGCAAAGAGGTAAATTAAAACAGCTGCTTCCTATGGCTGGGGAAGGGAGAGGGAAATAAAGAATTAAGTTACCTTCACACCTCCATTGAGCTTGGTTTCTTGGTTCTCTCCTGTATCCCTGACTCTATCACTTTATGTCAACAGAGAACTTCAGAAGTAGCTTGGTCCATATTCCCCTGCGATAGTGCTTCTAATCCCAAATGATAGGATATCAGATCTAGAGAAAACTTTACCTTTTGCCTAAGTCAGTAATGGATTCTATACCATCCTTGCTTGACCACTTGAATGTTCTTTACATTGAGTCAAAATCTGCTTTCTTGTAACCTCCAATTATTGTTTCCATCTCTAATCCTCTGTCACAACCGTTAATAGGTATCACCTCCTCCAGGTGAAATCTCATCACCTATATAAAGATAGTTTCATTTTCTCTTTAGTTTTTTTTGGATGGGGGTTAAGATAGCTTAAATCCCTTAAATATTCTTTATGGCTTATAGTATCTAGGTTACCAACCACTCGAGTCACCTTTGTTGTGTTGTCATTGGTCATGGTCCTTCTTGGTAAACTCCACCATTGTACTGAATACCTGCATACTCAATGTGTCTCACAGGGAGGTTGTGAGGAGTGAATGAGTTAATGTATGAAAAGGCTATGAAGAACACAAAATGCTCTATCAATTAAAGGCTGTTGTTTCTGGGTCCTAAATTGGATTAATGGATAGTGGACATTTTTGCAGTGTTTGAATAATCCAGATCGTATTCTTGGCCATACTGAGGAAATTTCTGTAAATGTTGAAAAGAAAGGAAATTCTAAATCTAAATGAGCACATCTTGATTATTTGCAAATTCTCTCCCTTTTTGTTAGAAATAACAAATCCTGTCTTTCCCACTAAACAGTGAGGAACAGGAAAGAAAGAGGGAAGAAAAATATCTATTTTAATTGTTACTGCTTTCTATGTAACTCCTAGTGAATCATTATTTCTTATAGAATAGGAATAAAAACAATTAAGGTTGCCAGGGAAAGACGACTAAGATATATATACTGGGATGGTTCTCCCTTCGTTAAATCTTAGACTGAAAATAACAAATAAACATGGCAAAATAGAGAAGAAAAGTTTTTTTCTAAAGGAATCTGACATTTCTTGTATTTGTATTAGACTTTATGTTAATGGCTTTTCTGTAAAGTTTGCTTAAGGCACATCCAAACAAAATAAGTTCATCTTATTAAAATTATATTAGAAATTACTAGAATTATATTAGAAAAGGGTGAATATAAAGGAAAAACAGGAGTCTTACATATAAAGAGAATACATGGTTGGATTTTTTTGTTTCTTGAGGTGTTTTGTGTTTAGATGTGGGCTGTGGAAGTACAACAACTCATCACAAGACTACTCCTCCAGAGCTCACTGCGCTAAGGCTGAACTTAGTGTGGACCCCCTTTTGGCACAGTTGTTTCGCTGCAGCTCAGAACTCCTGATCTCAAGAGATTCCCCAGCTTTAACCCTCTTCAGAGGCTGGGATTGTAGGAATGGGCCATCATTCCATGCTAGACTAGTTTTGAGTTTTGTTTGTTTTATAAATCACTTTATTTAGATATTTCATTCAGTATACACTTGGGATTTGAGACTATGCATCTCATAGGCAGTCAATAAATGTGTCACATGCATAAACAGTTTAGTTCATTCTGTTATGGTTTCCAAGGCAGAGAAACTTTTTCCTCACATATCCCAGATGGTCCCTTATGTATGCATCATCTTGAAGGAGTGTCTTCTCTGTATAATTCCTGGCATATACTATCTCCCGAAGCTCTCTTAAACATTGTGCTGATGTCTGCAGTGCCTTATGCAATCTCTGATCTTGTGCTAGGTAGTTGGGTATGTATATTAACCTTTTTCAGAATACTCAGTTACCTTTTAACACAAGGGTAAACCCACATCTGTTTTCAGGGCATATCTACCCACTTGGTTTATTTTCCTCTGAATCTCAGGATGATATTATGGTGTTTGCTGCTTTGCATCCCAGATAATCATTCCCAACACATTTTTACCAATCTCATTCAAAATTAAAATTTGGAAATTAGAATAATTGAAGAACTGTGGAAAAATAGGAATCAGCTAACTGACATTTCTGATGGCAGATAATATTATGTAGATTACCTTATATAAGCAACACTGTATTGGAGCTGTGGGGTGTCTGTTGGGCTCAGACAGAAAAAGTGCAATGCACTAGGTCAGGACCCAGATAGCCAATGAGTAAGAAGCAGAGACAGGGGCAAAATGTATATCAGAACCTGCATAGACCAGCAATGATTTAAATACCAGGACAGAACAAGATGACATCCAAACAAACATCCAAACAAAAAGTCAAGAGCAAGGAGATGTATAGATATTAAAACAACCAAAAAAATCATCATAAAAGCTGATAAGAATGCCAACAAGAACATACCTTAATTACAAGACATCTTTTCTGTCCTAGGATGAGTGTTTTTGATATGGTTCTATGAGGAAAGAAATTCATTTCAAAATGACCATTCCAGTCTGAGTAGTCGATTGGAAATATTTTACTGAGAGTCCTCCACCCCTTAAGTGTGAATGTCCCCCAAAGTTCTGTCCTTCTGTCTCCATGTCATGTCTCGGGGATCTCATCTCTCTTGATCTCCATCCAGGGCCAGAGTCTTACATCACCAATAGTATCTTGGATATCATTCCCCGAAGGTCCCATAGGTATCTCATATTCCATACATCTAAAATGAAACTCATTTTCTTTATCCCGAGACATTTTTCTTCTCTAAATTTCCCTGTTTTTGTTGAGCACCACTATTCTGCCAGTCAATTGGGTCTTCACCTTCGGAGTCATCCTTTATTATTTTCTTTCCTTTACCCCAACT
Source organism: Bettongia penicillata ogilbyi (assembly GCA_023548195.1). Lineage (NCBI taxonomy): Eukaryota > Metazoa > Chordata > Mammalia > Diprotodontia > Potoroidae > Bettongia > Bettongia penicillata. The sequence goes on along the minus strand of JAJHZJ010000635.1, from coordinate 553,374 downwards.
CTACCTCATTGACATCCCCTACTCTGCACATACGTGACTGCTATCCTAGATGAGGCTTCATCAGTTTTCATCTGGATTTTTCCAATGGCTTTCTAACGGGCCCTGTAGTTCTCATCTCTCCCTCTCTAATCCATATTCTACATAGATACCAAGGTGATTTTTTTCAAACTCACATATATGAATACGTCATATTGCTATTTGAGAAGCTGTGGTGGTTCTCTAATGCCTCTTGAATAAAATACAAAGCCCTTGAGTCCCAGCTTAGCTTTCTAGATAAATCGTGTTGTTTCCTCTTACTCAGGTAGTTCAGTGGATAGAGTGGTAGGCCTGGAATCATCAAGATCCTAGTTCAAATCTGATCTTAGACATTTACTAGCTGTCTGACCTAAGCAAGTCACTTGACTTTTCTCACACTTATCCAAGTGTAAATGAGGATAATAATAACATCTACTTCATAGGGTTGTTGTGAGGATCAAATAAGCTATTAATTATGCACTTAGCATACTGTATACATGTTAGCCGTTATTTTATTATCATGATTGTTTATTATTTATACTATTGCTACTTTGCATTCAAGCCAAACTAGCCTTCTTGCTATTTTCCATACATAATTTCCCACTTATATATCTTTGCATCATAGGCAACTAGGTCACACAGCAGATAGAAGAGAGAGCCTGAAGTCAGAAACGCCTCTTCTTGAGTTCTAATCTGGCCGCAGACACTTAGTCATGTGATCTTGGACAAGTCATTTAACCCTGTTTGCCTCAGTTTCCTCATCTGTAAAATGAACTAGAGAAGGAAATGGGAAACCACCCAGTATCTTGACCAAGAAAACTCCAAGTGGGGTCATGAAGAGTTGGATGCAACTGAACAGCAACATACCTTTGTACTGGTATTTTTTTATGCATCAGATGTCCTTCTTTCTCACTCTCCTTGAAATCCCTGATTTCCTTCAAAAGCCAACTCAAGTGTCATCTCCTACATCAGGAATTTTTTTCATCTTTGTTCACTGCCTTCCCCCATTAGTTCCCATCAAATTGTTAGCTCTCTCCTATTTCCCTCAAATATTTTCCACATACTTTTTGTTTCTTTACTTTTCTGTATCTTATACAAATCCAGTAGAATATAAACTCTTTCAGATCAGGGACTTGTTTGTATTTATCCCAAGTATGAATTTGGAGATGAAAGGAAACTTGGAGACCTTCGAGTCAAACACCCTCATTTTACAGATGAAGGAACCAATATCGTCAGAATGTTGGCCTGGTCATAAATGACTTATAAATGACATAGAGTAGGAAACCAAAGATAAGCACATTACACCAAATCATCTGCTATCTCCAGGGTATTTATAAATAAAAGTTTTAAATAAAAGTATTAAACATGAGTTCAAACTGATGATCCAAAGTTCTTATGGTCCCCTTTTGAAATCTATCAACAGTATAATAATGATGATGATAAGAGTTGTTGGTGGTGGTGGTGTTCAGTCATTTTTCAGCCTTACCGAACTCTTCGTGGCACCATTTGGAACTTTACTGGCAAAGACATTGGAGTAGTTTGACTCTTCCTTCTCCAGATCATTTTACAGATAAGGAACTGAGGCCAACAGGGTTTTAATGACTTGCTCAGGGTCACACAGGTAGGAAGGATCTGAGATTGGATTCAAACTCAGTTCTTCTTGACTTCAGACCCTGTGCTCTATCCACTGTGTCATCTCTCTGTGCTCAGGAGATAATACCTTCAACTAAACAAACAGAGCTTCTACCAAATGATGAGAGTTAGCATTATATAATATTTTATGATTTCCAAAGCGTACTTATATTTGTTACCTAATTTGTGCCTGTAATCTTGTTCAGATAGTCAGTCTAAATATTGTTACATATACGTTGCAGAGTAAAAAACTGAGATAAAGAAAATACCAAACATTAAGTGCCTTCTATGTGTCATGTACTGTACTCAGTGCCAGTAGATATAAAGAAAGGCACAAACAGTCCTTGATCGCAATCTAATGGGGAGAAAACATGCAACTATGTACAAGTAAGAAACATACAGGATAAATTAGAGAAGGAAATAATATTAAGGTTTCTTATAAAAGGTAAGATTTTTAGCTGATACTTAAAGGAAGCTACCAGGTAGAGATGAAGAGGAAGAAAATTAGAGGTGTGAGGGGGCAGTTAGTGAAGATCCCTAGAGCCAAGATGGAGGAGCAAAAAGGCCAGTGTATCTGGGGAGTAGAATATGTGGAGGGTAGTAAAGTATAAGAAAACTAGAAAGTTAGGAAGAGCTTTAAAATCCACACAGAGAATTTTCTATTTGATCTTAGAGGTAGTAAAGAACCACTGGAGTTTATTGAATAATAGGGTGGAATGATCAGACTTGGACTTTATGGAAGACCAATTTGACAGCTGAATGGAGGGTGGGTTAGAGTGGGGAGAGACTTGAGGCAAGGAGAACAAACAGAAGGCTATTGCAATAATCCAGGTGCTGTGCCCTTGTACTAGGGTAATAGTGGGAGTGGAGATAAGAGGGCATATAGAAGAGATGTAGTGGCGTAGAAGTAATAGGACTTAGCAGTTAGATACAGAAGGACTGGAGGATGAAATGTAGATTGGGAGCCTGAGAAGGATGATAATATAAGGAGCAGTGAAAGGGAGGTTTGAAAAGGGGAAAGATTTTGGGGGAAAGAGAATGAGTTCAATTTGAGATATGTTGAATATAACCAAATTTGAGATATGTTGAATCAATATGTTGATATATTGGATCAAGATATTAATATATGGATATATTTTGAATATTGAATCGACTAACAGAAAGCTGAAGATTCTAGACGGGAGGTCATGAAAGGGATTGGAGCTGAATAAATAACTCTAAGAATCATCTCAACAGAGATGGTCGTTGAATCCTTAGGAGTTGATGAGATCACCAAACACAGTACTATAAAAAGAGAAGAAAAGAGGACTCAGGACAGAGATATGGGAGAAACTCATGGTTAGCAGACAGGACCTGCATGAGAACCCAACAAAGTATATTGGTCAAACAGGTTGGAGGAGAAGGAGGAAGGAGAAGAGAGAGTACGATGATGAGGACAAATAGAAGGTGTCAAAGACTGCAGAGAGGCGAAGAATGAGGATTGAGAATCTCTCATTACATTTGCAGATGAAGAGATTATTGGTGACATTTGGAAAGAACAGTTTCAGTTACATGATGGGTCAGAGATCAGGCTGTAGAGAGATAAGAAAAGTGAGATGAAAGGAAGGAGAAGAACAGGGTGCAGATGGCCTTCTCAAGTAGTTTAGCCATGAAAGAGAGGTGTGATAGAAGGGAAGCAGCATAGCTAGGGTGAATGGATGGATTAAGGGAAGGTTTTTTGTTTTCATTTTGTTTTTTGTCTTGTTCTGTTATGAGGATAAGGGAGACAGTTGTAGGTCATAGGGAGGCACCCGCTTATCTGAGAGATAGTGGGGAGTGATAGAGGTGACAATCTCTATTGGAAATGATGAGATGGATCTGATCATGTGGAGGGATTTGCCCTAGTAAGAAGAAAGGCCACCTCTCTCTGTGAAACAAGCGTAAAGGAAAATAGACATAACTGAGTGATAGGAGATGAGCAGGAGGAGAGAAGATGGGGTTCCCTGTGAATGGCCATAGTCGTTTCAGTGAAATATCCACCAAGGTTCTCAGTTCAAGGGGTGACAGATGGGGAGAGAGGAAAGCTATGAGAAAGAATGAAAAGATTGGGAAAAGCTACTGTGATTAGCCTTATCTCACAGATTGACTAAGTTATGGGGTTTACAATGGAACACCTGTCTTCTACATGCAAATCCTGTGTTTGTTTGGTTTTTTTCCATCTTGCAGAAATAAAATGAAGGGGCAATAACTCATTCTATTTGGAAATATTTACACCATGTAGAAAATATGAAGTATTTAAAGGCCCCAAATGAACATCTTTTTATTTAGTTCTGGTGAACTATTCTGGTTTAATTCCAATATTAAGACAAACTACTTGAAAAACATGTGCCTGCTATATATAATCTTTTCAATTCACAAACCCAGCAAATGTGGTTGACCTCTTACCCACAAATATCTACCATGATGCCCATTTTCTAAATTGTAAGATTTCTACATAAAATCAAGAAGAGACAGTTGTAGCCTGGGAGGCATTTCTGCTTTAGGGGTTATCTGCAGATTCTTTACAATTTATTCCAGATACTGCTGTTAACAGATGCAGTGGGGTTTGAAATTGATGTTGTGGTAAGTGAAAGTACTGGTTATAATATTTTCAAGAAACCCAGTTACATTAATTAAGTAGGAAAGAAACTACTTGTGAATTACCAGCAGAAAATAGGGAGCTATTTAGTAGCTAAGTGTGTTAAAGCTGGGGCCAATCCAACTTAACAAAGTGTTAACATAAGTAAGCCATTGCTTTATTAGGAGTATTGTTGGGTTAAGCTCTCAGACCTTTTGAGTCTCAATTTCTGTTTGTTTTAAAGGAAATATCTCCTCCTTAAGAACACAGATTGTGACATCAGAATTCTCTTCATCTAGTCTAAGGTGAGAACATCAAATCAGGAAATCAGTTTCGTAGTTCAGGCCTTGACACCAAAGACTTCTGTCTAGACATGGTTTCCTAATGAGCAAAATAATAGGTTAGATGAGATGATACCGAAAATTCATCTTGAGCCATGATGTTCTATGTCTTATGGAATGAGGAAGGAGAAGAAAGAGCACAAGTAGAAAATACAGTTGCATGCATCTTACCATCATAGATATTTTGATTGAATTACTTCTCTTATTTTTATTAATTCATTATTTTGGGGGTTGTCTATACTGATATTGATAGGCACATATTGAACATTCTATGGAATGATAATCTGCTCTTGTGCAAAATGATCACAATCTTAAAACTAGGTCAAAAGCTAGTTTGTCATATTTGTCATTTTGTATGTCTAGGCTCTTTGGGGGTGGTACTTAGTTTGACTAATCCTGCTTTGGGTGTGCTTCAGACAGTCAATTCCTGTATTACTAAACCAGAATTTCAAAACTCTTACTCCCCAGGAAGTGGACTAGACTTGGAACCGAATTTTTAATAACTCGAAGATTAACTAGCATGAAGGACATTGTCATTTCCTTCTTTATTAACTTTATCAAGCTTGGAATTGAAGTGTGAACTATGTGAGGGTGGGCTTTAAATAGTACAAGAGCCAGTCTGCATTACTAATCACATTTTTAAAAATTTGTGTTTAATTTCTGGAAATGATGGAGGTGGAGCAATAACTAGCACTCTTGTAAAGTGGGAGACCCCATGATAATATTATTGTACCTTGTGGTGGGGAAGGATGTGAGGATATAAAAAGACCTCTGCTTGAGAAGGGAGTAATGGGAAAAGGCAGACCATGGATGAATGTACCCAAATGTTAAGAACAAGTATGCCATCTCTCGGCTTCCTGTTTTAACCAATTATTTCCATGATGAGCAATACACTAACTTCATGATAAGCTCGGTTGGTTCTTCAGTGACACATATTTGACTTTCAATGGGTGATAGTTCTGACAACAGAAGGTACATATCTGTCAAAGAATTCATTTAGTATTCTGTATTTTCTAGGTTTGGCTAAGACATTTTTATTGCTTACACAAGGTGAGGAGGGGAATTAGGCCATGGAAGTCAAGCAGGTCACGCAGTCACGCTCTCCAAGGTAGAATATGACTGGCCAATTCATAGTCTCTCTCCTAAAGGCAAAACAAATTGAGGATGATGAAAGATAAATGAAGGAGGTAGTTTGGAGAATATTATAGGGTTTAGAGATTATTAAAGGCATGGTAAATGGGATGCAATGGCAAAATTGTGATTGGGCATTCTAAGAACAAATACTTCAGGTTGAACACGTATTTTCTTCTATCTGTTTAAGACAACATTCTTTGCAATGGAAATATATTTTCTCAGTTTCTTCATATTAGCAGTCCCCAGTTTAAATGCAGGCTTTTGCAGGGACTTCAATATCTCTAGAAGCACAATAAAAGAAGACAAGCCTAGAAGCCTAACTCCACACATCTACATCATTCCTACTGGTCTTCTTAGCCACGGAAATGAAAGGTTGACAAAAATGAGAGACTTGCCCTTTTTTATCTTGTTTTTTAATATCTGTGATCAGTTATTATGTAGATAGGCAGCTCTATATATACCTCCCCTCCTGTGGAAAACCATAATGGTAGTGGTGGCTCTAAAATAACTCAAGCCGTCAATCAAAAAGTAGGAAGCACCTATATATGCCAGACACCATTGGGCATCCAATACAATGAATGAGACAATCCCTCCTCACAAGGAGCTTAAGTTCTAATGCATAAAAAGCTGTTGTTATTGGTTTTGTTTTGTAGGTATGATTTCTGTTTAATTTCAGATGTGCCCTATATCCTTGTCACCACCTCCATGTTCCCTGAGATGATTTCAGAGCTTTTGGTTGTGTTTTCTTGTGTTTGTTTCCTTTGGTTAAAAGCCTCCCATTGGCTCAAAGTCAGCATTGATAATAGTAATTTTTTTAAAAAAAGAAACACTTTCAGGAATAATAGTGTTGATTTGATTACTACACCTAGAACAGGAAGTAAAAAAATAAGAGGAAGAGGGTTCATGCATGTCAACAAAGCATCAATAAGGTGTCTAGGTAGATTCATGAATAGTATGGGATGCATCCTCCAGTCTAGAGCCAGCTAGATGTGGTGGACTAGGTTCAGGATAGCTAGGTAGAACAATAGATAAAGCACTGAGCATGGAATCAGGGAAACCCAAGTTTTAATATGGCCTCAGACACTTATTAGCAGTGTGATCCTGGGCAAGTCACTTACCCTCTATCTGACATTAATAGCATCTACCTGTGAGAGTTGTCATGAGGATCAAATGAGATAATTATAAAGTGCTTAGTACAGAGCCTGGCAATAGTAGGCATTATGTAAGTGATAGCTATCACATGTACCCACCAGGAAAGAAAGCCTAGAGACATTCCCTCTGGAGACTGAGGGAATGGTTTCCAGGAGAGTCTATCCAAAGTGTGCTTTTTAAAATTAATTCTCTCATATTTTCCCTAGTTTATTAAAAAAAAATGAAGACAGAAGCTAAGTTGATCAATTACTTCCCTGTATATCTATCTCAGTTTCTTTAGATAATTCTACCAAAGTTCTATAGCATTTAATTCGTAAGATTTCTTTTCCTTCTGGGTCTACTTTTAGTCTGTCAGATCCAAATTATCCTTTCTCTGAACCCTTTGTAATTTTCCCTCCCCAAATTTAGAGTACGTGTCTGGCTTTTCACTGTTCTCTTGACTTTGATTTCAAATTGTAACGTAGAGAGGTTATGCATGCTCAGGATTTCCATCATTTGACCCCAGCAATCAATTTCATTTATTGCATGAATCAGATCTACAGATCATTGGTTCTTCCACCTTTTGAAGAATGAAATTATCATTAAGGTAGTTCAAGAAATTATTGGCTATTCTACTTTGGACAGAGAGGGAGAGAGAAAGAGCTGGCCAAAGAGAGAGAACCAATAGATGCCTGAATAACTGAGGATCCCTGTCATCTTGAGTCCATGCCTCAGCGCCAGGTATTTTATCTTTTGTACAGTTGTTTATCTATTTTCTTGTTCTATCTATTCAACCTGTAGTATAGAACATTGGCACTATTTTTGTTTCTGTCTATTTATTCTTACTCAAATGTTTTATACCGTGTTCCACCCTTCCCACCCCAGTTTGGTTCCTAGATTTCTTCATCAGTCTATTTTCTTAATATGTTGTGCTACTCTCCCTGCTCTACCTTTTACCTATTATGAGCCCAAATTTGGTTCCTTGCATTAACCATCCTCATTCACCTTCCATGCTAACCATACTTGACTGTGTGCGTAGCCATGTAGATGACATCATATTCCTTTGGGTTAGTTTCCCTTTGAGACTAACCTAGAACTGGCTCAAAGCATTTAAGTTGATATGCTCTTGAGTTCTTTTACTCAATAGGCTTTTTGATGTTCATTTCATCCCTAAGTCAGCCTGTCTGAGCCTTAGTTTAGACTGAAATCAGTATACAAAAAATCAATAGAATAGCATCAGCTGTTGCCGTTCTTTTTTGTCACTGGATTCTTCTTAATGTTAAAGCCTGGCTGTGTTTCTGGGGGCCAAGGTATGAAAACTCAGTGTTTCCTCAAAAATAGTTGTAAGGCTAAGGGCATGGAAATGTGTCTAAGGAGAATAACAGATGGTGCATACACATGAGATCTTGGGTCCTGACAACTGGGGCCGAGACATAATTACATCTGTCTGAGGGACAAGTGGTCTGGGTTACATGCAACTTTACCAAACTGATGGACAGCAATAATATGAAAATCCATTTTACATAGTGCTTTGAGGCTTATAAAGTCCCACATGCATATGACTTCACTTGATCTTCAAGATGTGACTGAGTTGTTAGAGCAGATATAACCATTCCTATTTTGTTGATGTGTAAATGAACTTAGCATACTGAAGTCACCAATTCCATATGTGACCTTAACTGTATCTTTTAATCTTTCTGGGTTTGTTTTCTCATCTGTAATATGTCAGAGTGAAATTGGACGATCTCTAAAAGTCATTGGAGTTCATGGAAGTTATGGAATTTATTGGAAAGGGCAATGATTCAGAGGGCTGGGGTTCCAGTCTCTTCTTCATATATGCAGTCTTCATTAAGTTCCTTCTCTCACAGGCTCAGTGCCATTGTATATGAAGTTGAAATAATAATACCTGTATTACCTGTCTCTCAGGAATGTTTTGAAGAAAGTGCTGTAGAAACATGGGTTAAAAGTGTTGTTGTTTCCCCAAATGACTTGTCAACATCCATGTAGGTCTTAAGCACCAGAAGCAGGATTTGAACCCAAGCCTTTTTGACTCCCAGACTAGCATTCTTTCTATGACACCACAGCTATCTCTTATAACGTATCCTTCTCTTTTAATGCCTATTGGGAAGGTTCACAGCTGTTGGGCAGTGGCTAGAATCACCAGATTTTTTTTTCTACTTGTGAGCTGCTTTGGAGAACACAAAGGTTGACTTCACTGGGGTGTGCTGAACCAGGAAAAATAAGAAAAGGAAAGAATTCTTCATGTGTCCCAGAGAAAGTACAAAGGGGAAATGGTTCTGCCACTCCTTGGTTTATCACCATCTCCACGACTGGTCACACTATATACAAAGCAAATGTAGCATGCAGCAGTGAGCGGCATACCGGGTGGGTCAGACGGGGTGCATGGGTAGGATGTTTTTGATTTTGTGGAAAGCATTTTAAACAGGCCTCTTTAATTTTTACATATACAAATAGAGAAAATTCTCTGTCTGCTCCAGGCCAAGTGGAAACGGTTGTTCAAAAACTTTTCTTCAACACACAAGGCTAACGCTAGGGGAAAGGCAGCCCGTTGGTGCAGGGTAACTGACATTTTTTTTCCCCTGCTCTTATTTCAACAGCATTATTCTCTCAGGCAAGATCCTAAAAAAAAAAACCCTCTTTATTGGAAAAAAATTAGACAGTATAACAACTCCAGAGAACAATGTCCTTGAACAAAAATGCCTTAGAGAATTTATCACCATTGTGATTCTTGCTTCAAATAAAATTAATGGCATTTCTCTTTTCTCCTCCTACCCCCAAGAGTTCTTGGATTACTCCAGGATTCAACACAACATTCCTCATAACTTCCCCATGGAATCGGGTGGTGGCAAGTACCATTAACACTGTTTTACAGAGGAGAAAACTGAGAAACAGAAAAGTGACTCATAGTTTGGGCAGATGGAGGAACAGAAATCTTTCTCCTGACTCCTACTTCTTTTGCATTTCCCCAAGTCCTGCTGACCTTCCTTAGATGCCCATTTCTTACTCTCCCCCACTCAGTTTAAATGTTTTATTATATATTTTTCTAAATTGAATTCTCCCACTCCTGACATTACCTCATTAAAAAAAACAAACAAATAGGTGAGTGGTGCCAGTGTCTGGACACACCTGATGTTCAAAAACAGAAAGAAATTGTTCTGGTTTGATTCTTCTGTGCTTGGAAGTTCCTTTAGGGATCATAATATCATTTTTCCAAGCTGGAATCAAACCTCTCCTGAAGGGAAGTGACACTCCCCATTCCACTTGGGCAGTATCACTTGGAAAAGTAGATGAAGAAATTTGCAGTTCCTTCTCTTGAGTTGTGAAGGGTGCCCTGGTCATTCCACTAGGGACTTGTTTGCCACTAATAATGACTTCTTGTCCTTTCCTTACCGCATTACACACGTTTACACTCCATATTTCTTATTTTGTATTTTCTGCTGTTTTTATATCTTTCAGTTTTCATGATTTGTTAAACTCAACTATTCTTTTTCATCCAGTCATAGTACCCTCAGACTCAGGGTTTAAATTTTATGGCCTCTTTCTACTTTTTACTTCAAATAGAGATGTGATGGATGAAGTGATTCTTTTCTAATTGCCCAAGTGACTCCCAAAATATGAATAATGAACTTTGCCATGTACAAGTGAGCTCTGCCAATTGGCCAATGGAGATTGAAGCAGCGTAGAAACTAGGGATGGGCAAGGCAAACAGTTACCTTGGGTACCACACAAAATGGGGTATAACACAGGACACTTTTTGATAACACTCCCATAAAGGAATCAGGAAGACTTGAGTTCAAATCCTGTCCTCAGGATTTATATTTATATAGTAAATTTTATGTAAAATGAATCTTAGTAATACCTACCTTTGAGGATAATATTTTGAGGATAATATGTGATAATATATTTTGAGTGTTCTGCAAAGCTTGAAGTACATTATAAATGACAGTAAGAGCAAAACACAGATACATTCCAGATTAGAGAATTGAGGACTCTGTGCTCAGTCTGGGGGACAAGGAATAGGTGCCATCTGAAAGAGAAGCTTAATGCAGAATATTAGAAGAAAGTCCCCATCCATTATGTTCATGTAAGCCAGGTGGGACTGTGAAATGGTTCAACATCAGCTGAAATGATATTAAATAAGACAGAGGCATTAACATCTGCTTTGCTCCTGCATATGGACCATAGGACCTTTCCATCTGATTTGCAGCTAAAACCTTTTCTGTTAGAAGGTGAGCTGCTTGAAAGCAGAGACTGCCATGTAATGTGGACTTAATACATATTTTATTCTTTCATTTATTCTTTCAGGTCACTCTAGAGAAGCCACAGATACTCCCACCCTCTCAGCTAGTAGCCAAAGAATTTAGGTCTATATGCAGCAGTATTTTCCAGAGTCGGAGGTCCCTAGAAATACACACACCTGCCAAGGAATGGTGACTCCGCACTCCTTGTTTCCTTTCCTCGAGGTTACAATCAGAATTGCCTCTCAATCCCCTGGCGCCTCGGGCTAAGACACTTCCTGAGGGTGAATGATGTTTTAAATGACTACAATTAGAAAAGCTTGAAAGGTGCTTCCTTTACTCTGGGCAGTCTGATTTCAGAGACTGGGTGTCTTTGGTACTGTCCATCCCTCTCTGTGGTAGTTAAATAGCCTGTACCAAAACCAACTGCTTGGGATGAAAGGACCCCATGGTTTTTCTGTTTGCACAAGCATCTTTGTCCAGCCCAGTCTGCTTAGGCCATCTGCATTTATAACCCTGGTTCCCCTGCTGATTGACAATATTGTCAGACCAGCAGGAGAGTTAATAAAACCAACAGGATTTATTTATGAGTTTCTCCAGGTAACAGCTGAATTCAAGATGTGAGGACAGAGTAACGTATCCTTAGTGTTATGGATGGTAGCTATTTCAGACATTCCTGAGAGGCCAATCATTTGTCTATCACTTCCCTTCACACTACCACCACCACCACCATCACCATGTCTAATGCATTGCCAAATCCTGTTGAGTCTATCTTGAGGAAACCTCACGCTTGCCCCCTTCTCTCACATTGCAAAACTACCAGCCCCTTTCAGTTCCTCACAGCCTCTTGCCTGGACTGCTTTAATAGCCTCCTGTCTACCCTACTTTCCGTCTCCCTCCCTGCCCCCTTTACCTGTACCTGTCAGTCCAGTCTTCATTTTAATATTTCACTTTTTCTATTATCCCATCATGTGAGCAATCGCTCCAGTGCTATAGATGACAACTTGTCTGTGCCTTTTCATCTTTTGTGAATGAGATCTTTTTTCTAAACCTTCAGAGATGGGTGGTCCATATAATGTGCCTATCTCTAAATCTCATAATACTACTCTAAATATTCCTATGTAGGTATCAGTGCAGTAAGCAAGTTATCCCGGCCACCTACTTTTTGCCCTTGCTTTCACTACATGACTACTCCATCTCCATGTTTAGTCATGTAGCTCTTTGTTTATCTATAGAAAGATAACTGTTTCTTAAGCTCAGTTCATGTCTTAGTAGCAAACTATCCACATAGCTGCCAAAATAAACTTCTGAAGCAAAGATCTTGTCACTCTTGTGCCCCCACATATTCAGTAGTTCTCTATTGCCACTAGGACCAAATACAGATTTCTTAACCTGTCCTCCATGGATGCATAGAATTATCTGTCTAGACTAGGAAGGAACCTCAGGGACAAAGACCTTCATTTTTTTTACAAATGAGATTATTAAGACCTAGGAAGGTAAATACCTGCCCCTTCTCACCCATGTAGTAAACATCAGAGGAGAAATTGGAACCTAGGTGCACCAGACACAATTCTTATTCCATTGCACCAAGCTGTACTGTTGTTTCAAACTCTTCTGCTGTGCACTGCATAGCTATTATTAATACCATGTTCTATCTAACTTAGAATCTAAACTACTCACCTAACTTGACAGAATTGGTGGCAAAGTGCAGAGAATATTGGCCTGGGAGTTGAGAAGATTTCAGTTCATATCCTGCCTCAGGCACTTGGCTAGTTGTGTGATCCTGAACAAGTCATTCGGTTTTACTCAACATATGTAAAATGAGCAGGTTGGATGCAATGTCTTCTAAGGTCTCTTTTGGGGATGGTCCTGTGACATATTAGGACAGCTAGGTGGTACAGTGGATAGAGTGCTGGGCACTTGCTAGCTCAGGCATGTATTAACTGTGTGACCATAGATAAGTCACTTAGTCCTGTTTGCTCCATTTTCCTTAACTATAAGATGAGTTGGAGAAAGAATTGGCAAACCACTCCGGCATCTTTGCCAAGAAAACCCCGGGGGGGTCACGAAGAGTCGGAATCAACTGAAACCACTGAACAACTGTGGCATGGTGGGTTGCACTTGCTTACATTCATACAGGCAGTCGTGCCCAGCATGAACCTCTTCTTCATGTGTCCTTTTCAGATTCCTTTTCTCCCTTCATGGCTCTGATGAAAGAACACTTCTAACAGGAAGCATTCTCTGATCTCCACCAAACCAAACTGTTTTTTCCTCAAGCTTTTCTAGAGCACTTCACCCGGTATCTATCTCCTTCACCCTATCCCATTCTCTGTTCTGTCCACGTGTAATATCCACCACTGCCCTATTATCACGTAACCGTGTTGTTTTTCTTTTCACTTTAAAACTCCTCTGTTTGGATTTGTAAGACTCCAGACAAATGTTCCATTTCTGGTCAGGAGCCTGTCATTCTTTTTTTTTCTCCTTCATATACAATCATGTATATGATTGGGGCAGCTAGGTGGTGCAATAGATAGAGCATCGGTGCAGGAGTCGGAGGACTGGAGTTCAAATTTCACCTCAGACATTTGACATTCACTAGTTGTGTGACCTCGGGCAAGTCACAATCCCGATTGCCTCATCCTGGGCCATCTCCAGTCATCCTGATGAATATCTGGTCACTGGATTCAGACGGCTCTGGAGGAGAAGTGAGGCTGGTGACCTGCACAGCCCTCCCTTACTCAGAACAAAGTCAAGTGCAAGTCATGTCATTATTTCTCTGATGGCATGGTCTTCTTCAGCAACAAAGGACGAACACACACGCTAGCACTTACCATGATGCTTTGCACATAATAGGTTTTAGTAAACGTCTGTTTATTGAGTCAAAGTGCATGAGGAACAGACTAGGGATTCTGAACTCCTGAATGAAATTCTTCCATCACGTACTTTGTAGGAGCTGGCTTTGCTGTAGAACTTTCCTACTGAACACCACACTCTCTCCTGCTTCACATAGAGCAAAAAAAGGTCAGTGGCAGCAGCTGCCTCATAATGTCCCAAAAGGTGATTGAGATTGAATGAGTGCTAAAGGGAAAGCTACAGCAGAAGAGCTTTTAGCCCACCTTTAACCTTATCATTTTTCCTTTTTGGTCATGGGTGAGAATACTACTTAAGAGAAAGGAAAAGGAGAAGGAGACAGGAAAGGAGAGGCTGACTTTGTCCCACACCGTTTAGTCTGACCTCATAACATTTTCTTTTCCTCAGCTTCATTTTCTTCTTCTGAGAATTCAGCAGTTTTCTTTTCTTCTAGAGTTCTTATAAGGAATAATTTCTAAAGAAGATCACCAAATCTTTTACAAATATAAAAAAAAATAACGATGTGCCCAAGGAAAGCACACTTATTAATCACCAAACTAGCATTGTGGTTTCCACAAAGATTTGCCCCCCAACTGGTCTGAATATATTTCAGTGCTAACCGCAAGGACAATAATTAGGACATACTGAAGGAAACATAGATTTTTGTTCTTTCAATGATACATGTTTATTTTGGGCTTTGGGATGGATGGATGAGGGCTTGATTTTGTAAATGTTTCCTGGCTGTGGCTTATCAAGTTTGGATCATATTTACTTAGAATGCTAATAATTTTGGAAAATATTAAACAAGAAACCAGAATGCTTTCCTTTTAAGACAACTGAAAGCTCAAATCATTTTGCAAATATAATAACTAAACTTAATAGGTCAAATATTTCATGTTTGCCATGAACCTCTTGGAGGTGTATGACTGTTTTTATATGTCTTGTATACCTGGGAATAAAGAGGTATAGAAAAAGACCTTTAAAAAATTGGTCTAAGACTTTCAAAAATATTTGCTGAAACTTAAAAAAACTTTTATCTTCCTCATCTTCAATTTTTCACTTTTCCTTACTTTTTTTTTTCAATTCTCTTGTCCTCAGTGAAAGCTCACTAGATACTTTTATATCCATGGTCATCATAATTATATCTTTGTTTAGTGTTCATTTTCATGCATTGCTCAATTAGGTACTATATCAAACTTTTTTTGAGTTTCCTCACAGGAAGAAATAATAATGATTAAAAATATTTAATTTCTATTGACACTTGCCTATTATGCAAGAATAATAATGAATATTTGTTGAATTCAAGTTGAATTTGCTCAGTTAATTCAGTGCTGTACAGAATCTCTGAGCTGGAAGAAGCCATTGAGATCAATCCGGCTGAACTGTGTAATAGCTGTTTTTCTAAGGAGGTGGAATGACAGAGTGGATGGATCCACAGAGAGGTCAGAGGAGCTTGGTTCAGATCTCACCTCTAATATATGAGCCTGGACAAATTATTTGACCTCAGTTTCCTCATTCATAAAATGAGAGGGTTGGGAGATAGCCTTGAAGTCCC
This sequence comes from Bettongia penicillata ogilbyi, assembly GCA_023548195.1. Taxonomy (NCBI): domain Eukaryota; kingdom Metazoa; phylum Chordata; class Mammalia; order Diprotodontia; family Potoroidae; genus Bettongia; species Bettongia penicillata. The sequence continues at coordinate 537,861 of JAJHZJ010000635.1, read as the reverse complement.
TTTTACATCTAGGTCTATTATCCTTCTTTGTTTCATTTTAAAATTTATCTGCCCTCCCCCCCACCCCTACCACCAATAGATTCATCAACTACTTTTCATATAACACCTATTTCTGCATATTTATGCTGTCTTCATTAAACATCTCTAAAGAGCAAAGACATCACTAGTTTCGTACAGTACCCAGACTAGTAGAATATATATAATAATACTTAATACTTTAGATGTAATAGTGCTTTCATTTGTGGAAGGAAATAGGAGTAATTTACAGCATGAGGCAACAGTAACAATAATTAGTAGTTTACCTTAAAGTGCTACATAAATAAAATTCTTAAATGCATCATTATTCTACTTTATACACAAGGAAAGGGAGTTACATAAAGGTCAATTTTGTGCATGCGCATACATTAAATCCCAAGAGAAACTAGGTACTTTAATTTTTTCAGTTCATTGGCCCATTTTAATTTTTCTTTCCTTCGTAATATCTAGAACATTGCAATTTTTAAATTGTTCTGCAGGTGGTCAGTAGTTCAGTTTACTTATTCTATGACCTCTGTTACAGCCAAATGGGTGCTATTAAGTGAACCTGACTTGAGGAACTTGTGATTTCCTTTTTCCTACAATACTCTTCCTCCTAACTTTCACCTCCTGTCTTCCTTTAAATCTCGGTTAAAATCTTAACTTCAGCAAGAAGCTTTTCCTGCTCTTGTTCAATGCAGGTACCTTCCATCCAGGTAGCCCTGTATCATTTGCACAATCATATTTATTTGCCTGTTGTCTCCTCCTTGAGAATAGGGACTGTTTCTGCCTTTCATTGAATCTCCAATACTTAGCGCAGTGCCCTGCACAGAGTAAGTATTTAACAAACACTTGTTTCTGACTGAGAACTCAGCCACCAAACTCAGTATAAGTGAAAGCCTACAAGTCTATTCTCTCATCCCCTGAAGATTGGCTCTAAAAGGTTTTGCTGCTTGTCACTGAACTCTGTAAAAGGTTATGTTGGAAGCAAGTAGCATGCCCCCACTGTCCTTCCTAATCAATGCTTTTTACTTTTTCCCATTGCAGGATGTTTTGGAAACTTTCTCTCTCCTTGTTCCTGGTGGCAATGCTGGTGAAGGTGGCTGAAGCCCGGAAAAACCGGCCCCCAGGAGCCATCCCCTCCCCATACAAGGACAGCAGCAGCAACAACTCAGAGAGGTGGCAACATCAGATGAAGGAAGTTCTGGCTTCTAGCCAGGAGGCCCTAGTAGTCACTGAGAGGAAATATCTGAAGAGTGACTGGTGTAAGACCCAGCCCCTGAGGCAGACAGTCAGTGAAGAAGGCTGTCGGAGCCGGACCATCCTCAACCGTTTCTGTTATGGCCAGTGCAACTCCTTTTACATCCCTCGGCATGTGAAGAAGGAGGAAGAGTCCTTCCAGTCCTGTGCCTTCTGTAAGCCCCAGCGGGTCACTTCTGTACTGGTAGAACTAGAGTGCCCAGGACAGGACCCACCCTACCGACACAAAAAAATTCAGAAGGTAAAGCAGTGCCGATGCATGTCTGTGAACCTCAGTGACTCGGACAAACAGTGAATGGCCACAGTGGCAGGATGCTGCTCAGCATTTAGGGGGGACCCCTCACCCCACCTCCTGTCAGATTTGCTGCTGCCTCTATCCCTTTCCTCTGAGCAGAATTCACGCACTGGCTGGTCCCTTCCCTTTCAGCAGGCAGTTCTCTCGGGGGATGCAGGTGTCACTGTGACCGGAAATAGAAGCTTGGCTTATGTGTTCCCAGGTGCCCCTTGGCAAGATTCCTGCATCCAAGACCAGGCTGTGAAGCAAGCCCTAAGGAAGAAGATGGAAAACAGTTACCAACCAAAAAGAAAGAAAGAAAGAAATTGGAAGGATATTTTAGGTGATGCACTGTTAAATCCAGCATTAACGTTTCCACTGTGTGGGAAAAAAAAAAGAAATATATCTCCTTCTCAACCCTACACTCCAACCATAGCCATGTGAATTGAAAGATGCCTCTATGGCTTCACTGTCACTGTATTTACCAGTTGGGAGCATTTCACTTTGTGGATTTCATGTCACCACTGCTGCCTGAGGCTATGATATAGACAAGCACATGGTTCAAATAAAAACCAAACTAAATTATGGGGAGATTCTTGACAAGCCTGATTGGAAGAAGACGCTGGGAGCCCTTTGAACCAATGATTTGGCTTCCCTAGGGGATCTTGCTCAAGTCATAGGATCTTAGGATCATAGCTCTAGAGCTGGAAGGAACATTTCAGGTCATCTAGTCCAATCCTCATATTTGACAAACGAGGAAACTGAGACTTGGAGAGGCAAAGTGATTAGGCAAGGTCACACAAATAGTCTGTGTTAGAGGCAGGGTTTGAACATGGTTCTCTGACTTCACATTCACTGTACCACACTGCCTTCTCCCTCCCACCCTAAAGCATGGGTTGGTGTCAGCTTCCTCACCTTTATATTGATGATTTCCCCCCATTCGTGGACTTGAGACAGATTTTGATTTTGCATGCTTTGTTGCTGCAATTAGAATATTCTTACACACAAAGGTCTCTACATTAACGCTGGTTTTTATAATCATCCTGTAGTAAAGAGCTGTTAAAAGTAAAATCATCCTGTCCACATATTGTTTCATGTGTCGATTTTGACTCTGGCATTGGATGACAATTCTGAGTTAACACCAAGTTGCTGGGGTTGGAATCTTACTCCACATAGACCAGCTTCATGGTAGCTAGCGGTGCAGAAGCTTGCCACTTGGAAATATTTCCCAGCCAGTCATTCATTGCTAAGTATCTATGCTTGGGGATGGGTAGGGTCGGGGAAACACTAATTTCACTTAAGGTACTAGAGCATCTTGGCACAGGGTGGGGGGAGGGGGGATTAGGTCAAGGATGAATGGGGTTATTTGTTAAACTAAAGAACAAATACCCCCTTAACTTTTAAGGTGTTTAGATACAAGAAAGAATACTCTTTTCACTGCCATGACACTAAGCATAGACTTTTCCTGCTAAAAAGAAAGGGGAACTTAAGAGATAAAGGATTTGAGACATTTTTTCTAAGCAGAGAGAAATGAAGAGTGAAATGCATCCGATTAAAAACTAAGTTAAGCCATTAAATCAGGGATACTGAACACTTTTTTACATGTCATGGACCTGTTTAGCAGTCTAATTAAGCTTATGGATCCTTCTCAGCATAACTATTGTTTTATAATCATAATGAAAGGAAATGTTCAGCTTAATTTGGAGATTAGTAAAAAGAAAAATATTTACCCATTCATTTTCAGGAATACCCTGAAATCTATCCACAGACCCCTTGGGAGTCCGAGGATCCCAAGTTAGGAAACTTTGTATTAAAGAATAGATGCATGAAAGTTCCAGGGACAGTTTTAACTTTTCCCAGTTGGGCCCTCATTTTCATAGCAACCATATACAATTTCTCACCTTAGTCAACTGGTTAATAAAAGTTTAGGTAACTGAAATGATTCATTTAAGTTCATCAAATACTTAGTAAGTGCCAATTTATTTAGAAAGCAGAGTTACAAAGACAAAAGAAAATAAACTATTCTTTCAGAAATATTTTTAAAATATGAGGTCCCCAGTCTCAAGGAGCTGATATCCTGTAGGTTCTTTTTTAGATCACAACCATACCCTGTTTCTCTTTGAGAGAAAGAGGATTTATAAAATCTTACAAGTGGGAAAGGGTTGCATGTTTATTGAACTTATCCTCTGAAACAAGTTTGAGTCATTTCTCAAGAAGTGACCCTCTTACTCCTCCAAGCTTTAATTGTTAAGAGATTCCTGCTAAGGAGATTCATGATGGCTCAGTTTCCTGTTCCATAAGAGAAATACTCTGTCTGAAACTGTGAAGATTCATTTCTTTCTGACATTCACCTATTAAGATTAAAAGGGTTTTCACAGGATTTCAGAGGGAGGCCTAGGGAGCTAGAAGTCATTATCCTGTCTCCTTTCCCAGCCTCACTGCTTTAATTTCTGTAATGATTCATATTTATGAGGATGGGGAATGAAAGGATAGTTGGCTTCGGCACCTGTCTTTGATATGCTTCTCAATTAAATATGTGGTGGTCCTAAAGGGAGCAGCACTAAATTACAGTCTTGGTGAAGGAAGCTGGGGAGCGGGAGTGGAGGTAGATGGAGGCAGGTGAGAGCAGCAGGGGGAGGAGGATGGGCAAACCTTACCTAACTTAAGGACTGACATTCTTAGACTTAGTAATGAATTAAAAGCACGATTCTGAGACTACGAAGGTCAGCAGAAAAGCTGCGTAAGGAAGGAGCTCTGAGCAGCCTACATGGGCATCCTTTGGTGACCCTCTCTTGCAAAGTCAATCCCTGTGACCAAGTTAGCAGATCATGCAGATTGAGCTATACATAAACACAACACAAGCGTGCACACTCTCCAGAGGAATCCATGAAGGCAATATGAAAGTTTCAGCGTGAAGCCCTTCCTGGAGGTTATTGTATGTAAAAACTAAGTTTACCTTATAATGGTTCAAACTGTATTTAATTGTGTTTTTTGTTTTACAAATGAAGAAAAAAGCTATAAGTATAATGTAATTATTTTATAGGTGTACTATTAAATTATAGAACAAATAAAGATACTCTAGGATTATATGTAATTGAAGTCTCATTGTGCCTTGAGAGGTTAATTGGGAAGTTGTTTGGGGTGGGGTGCTCATAGAGCCCAACCTGTTCAGGACACTAAAGCTGATCCAAGGCTGGGAGTCTAGCCCCAGGCTCTAAGATTGGTGGCAGCTGTGGGTGAGATCCAGAGGAAAACATCAGGGCAGTCATGGGGCAGAAGTGACCAGAGATGGGTTTCTGGGGTGAGATGGGTACAGACTTTGGGAGCAGTCAGAACTTGTAACCAAATAGAAGATTATATACAGAGGTAGAAGCAACAGCACCAATAGGGTGAGAGTATATTGCAAGGGTGACTCCACAGTGAGAGAGTCTAGATGTAAATCCTAACTGACACAAAAAAGTGAGTAATTATGGGCAAGTTAGTCAGTTAAGTATTTATGAAGAGCTGATTACAAATAAAGGCAAAAATATGGTCCTTGCCTTCAAGAAGCTCGTATTCTAATGGAGGAGACAAGATGGAAATTGCTATGTATATTTAAGATGTGTAAATGCAAGAAGGAAGATACCAGCAGTAGTGGTGGAACTAGGAAAGATATTTTACAGAAGTAGGATTTGAGTTGAATATTGATGTATGCTTTGGAAGCTAGAAGATAGAATTGAGGACAGACAATATTCCTGGCCGAGGGGATAATCAGCTAAACAGTCATGTTGTGGGGAGATGGTGTTACATTTGAGAAATATTCAGAAAGGTGGGATCAGAGTTTATGGAAGGGAGTAAAGTGTAAGAAGATTGTAGGGTAATAAGGGTATAGGTTGTAAAGGGATTTAAATGCCAAGTAGAGCAGTTATATTTGATCCCTGAGGTAATAAATAGCTACTACAGTTTACTTGGGGGGAGGAGGGAGTAATATGGTCAGATCTGTGCTTTAGGAAAATAACTTTGACAGCTGATTGAAGGATGCATTCAAGTATAGAAAGATTAGAGGCAGGAAAACAACAAAGTAGAGGGATATTATTATAATTCAGGTGTGAGATGATCAGGGCCCTGTGCCAGAATGGAAAGAAGGGGGCATAAACAAGGTTTGTTGTGAAAATAGAAATGATAAGATTTAACAACAGATGGGATATATGGGGTGGAAGTGAGGAATTAAGGATGCCACTGAACTTGGGTGAGCTTGGATGAATGAGGAAATAGTGGTAACCCTAAAGGTATTGAAAAGTTAGGAAACGGGGAGGGTTTGAGACACTAAGACATTTTCTTTTGCTCATTTTGGGTTTGAGTTGCCTATGGGAATTTGAGATGTCTAAAAAGTATTTAGTGATATAAGTTCTGTAGGCTGAGCTCCACCTGCAAAATGAAGGTGGTTGGATTAAATGGCTTTTGACATCCCTTCCATTTCTAAAACTGTTAGCTATTTAAATTCAGTTTACATATAAGGAAACTGAAGCCCAGAAAGTTTGAGTGAGTTGTTCAAGGTCATAGAAGTAGGAAAAGGCAAAGCAAGGATTATGAAGCCAGGACTCTTTCCACATTATCATAAACCTCTTTTCACCTATGTCTCCTTAAAGAGAGTACAGATTTCTTTTCCCTCCCTGCAATTTTAGCTCTGAGAGCAGCCACTGGTAGGTAGTGAGAAGAAGTCATATCTTACTTCTCTGCTTCTATTTTTAGTGCCTTAATACTATACATTTACCTTTAATGTACCCTCAACTGCCAAACAATAAATGGTCAATTTATACAAAATTGGCCTTTAATCATACTTTTATACAATTTAAGCACTCCCAGATTTCTTTTCTCATGATATTACTACCTTTTCTAGTGGATGACTCAGCTACCATTTAAGGAATTAGAATTTCCATTCTTGAAAAAATAAAACACTTAATAAAACTGAAGAAGGTTCTTTGGGGCATCCTCATCAATATGACTCAGTGAAACTGCTTGATGATTTTATATTTCTTGACTGAATACAAGAAACTGTATCAGTTTCAAGTGATAAACTCCAATACATTGGTTTCTAAAGCTTATGAATTGGTTTCTCAATTATACATTAAGTGAAAATTAATATTGTAAGATGACTCATCAGCAGAAGGGAAAAAGCAAAAATAAAGATTAAGAGGTTATTTGCAGTCACCAACTTGCTATCTGAGTGGGATATTTGATGATTAAGCTGTCCACAGTGATACTGGAAAAGAAAGATTTTCCCCCCTTAAGTGGTACCATAGGAGTACATGAAAAAAGTCTACATAATAAAAATAGACTGTTATATTCTTTAATATCCCCCAAGATTTCCACCCACCCACATAATTGGTACCAAAGTCCCCAAGGGATGTAGGAATAGAAATTCAAATCAAGAAATGAGGTCCTTATAATGTGCAAGGCATTACACATTAAATTTATTTTTCTCCCAAGATGCCTGTGAATATTAGGACGATGACCAACTCTAAACTACAGTCTAAGAATCTAAGAACAAGATAACTTAAAAACTGTAAGGCAATTCTTGCAAGAACCATGGAATCTCAGAAGCAGTCCACCTGAATCATGACATTTAGCACCACCATTTTTTCAACCAATGAAGCTTGAAACCTTGGGTAATAGCTTATCCTCACCACATTCCTTCCAACTTCCATACAAATGGTTGAAATTCATACTGCTTCTACCTCCATACTATGTTTCTCTTTCTACTTCTAACTGTCACATCCTTTGTAGTATCCTACTATCTTTTGCCTGGGTAAAATCATCCTAAATGTTGTCCCTGCTAAGTCCCTTCCAGTCATCACTTGAAAATAAGTAGTGAATGAGAATTTACTGTTTTTCCTCCTTTCTCTAAAGGACCATGACATGAGGAAGATGATGGATGCCATGACCTGCAAATGAATTGGATTTAAGTGAAGGAGGGCTGTGTAAAGTCACCAACCTCACTTATTCCTCCAGAGTCATCTGGGTCCAATGGTAAGATCTGGACAATTAGAGATGGCCCCCTGTAGCAGTAAGCACCCCAAAATACACAGCGGGGCCTGCTATCACAGGTTCTTAGATCTGCATGATTAAAAGGAAAGGCAACTTTTGAGGAGTTAACAATCACTTTAATCAAGCACAAGTATCATTCCTTTAACCAAGTGCGTATATCATTCACCTAGTTCAGGGGAATCAGCACCTTGAACTTAAAGAAAATACAGAGAAATCAAAGATCAACAGACATGCCTTCTTCTGCCTGAATTCAACAGACAGGTCCAACTGTCTGACCATAATTACCAGAGAGGGAAGCACTGACATCTGGGTCTTCAAAGTAAGGGAGTGAGGTTCTTTAAGCAGCTTCCTAGAGGCCTCCTCTGGTCAAACACTTCTAGTCAGTAAGCCCCAAAGGAAACCTCAACTCAGAGTATTTATACTTTTTTTAGAGCTAGAGGGCATCACAACCCTAGAGAACCCATGCCTTATTAACAAAAGGCTTGGGCTTTCCCACAAATCTTCCCTAATCAAACTTCCCTTACTGGACAGGCCCATTAATGGGTGGGGAATATCTTTAACCACATTAAAATAATTGACAATACAAATACATATACTATTTCTAGTTAAAGACTGTAACTTCTACTTAATTAGTCTTAATTCTGCCTTCTGGGGAAAAATAGAACAAGGTAAGTCCCTCTTCTACATGATAACACTTCCAACCCTTTAACACTTGGCCATAATCAAGTTTTTAGTGTCATACTGAGTGGATAGAGTCCAGGACAGAACAACAAACAACACGCAAAAAGTTGGAATGTGGGCAATGTGTCTGTATTGAGCATGAAAGATGCTAAGCAAAATGTTTATACTCTAGTAATTCAATAGGTCTTTGACACACTGACGTAGGTACTTTCTCCACAAGTGCTAATGAGCAGCGTAACCATGCCTTCCTAACTACACAATTCTTGTTGACGTGCTCTTGTATGTCCTTCAAAGGAGAGTCTATCCCAACTACTAGATTTGTTCCTCCTATATACTAAGAGGACTATTAGACTCTGCCAGACTCTGAATTAGGTGCTGAGGGGGCAAAGATGTTCCCTGCCCTTAAAGATTCTTCTGTCTTAACATAAATTTATCCAGTCCTTACAGATCTCAATGATGGCAAGGCTTAAGGTTGTAGAAAAGTAGTGTCAACTCAAAAAGAAACCAATCTCTTCCTATCTGCACAGTGGCTTTAAAAACAAACCACAAATCAAGACAATTTGTGTTTTATTGTATTTTTTTAATTGTTTAATAGTTCCCAAATACATCTTAATCTGATTCTGTCACACATGGGAGTATACATGGAGTTGGGGACAGTGATGAACAATGAGGAGCAATGGTACTAATGGTAGTTTTTAAAGGGATACAACAATATAGTTACTGACCTAGCTGAAAAGAGAATTTGGGTCATACTGGCTGAGTGATGCTAGCTACTACAACAGAATGGTGTGAGTCAGTCATAAAATTATGTTATCATAGGGCTAGTAGGGAGATACAAAAATTTTTCTAGTTTTTTTCTGCTTTTCTCTAAGACTATAACACCTAGATTACCTCACCAAAATGAACAATCTACTACTTTAAAATGTTAGGAAGGTGATTCCATTACACTTGTTATAGTCCATACTCATGACCTTGACCGTCATTAAATTTTGCTGATGTCTAACCTAACTGGTGATGTCTCCAAAGAATTAAAACTTCCTTTTATTCAAAGTGTAGTTGAGAGGCACATGGTCAGAGGCACTAGGTTATAACATACTATGACAAAGAGTGAATCATAAAAGTTATGATTAAAGAAACATATCCCTTGTGCATTGTAGAATGCTTTCCCCACCTCATCCCTGTTGTGTTCATCCTTTGTTTTCGAGGAGGACCATGACATCAGAGAAATGATGACATGACTTGCAATTGACTTTGTTTTGAGTGAGGGAGGGCTGTGCAGTCACCAGCCTCACTTTCTCCTCCTGAGCCATCTGGATCCAGTGACCAGATATTCATCAGGATGACTGGAGAAGGCCCAGGATGCAATGTAAGTCTTTTTCAGGTGCTCACTTAAAGTGAGGTAATGCCCATTCAGTGAACAGATCTGTTTAAATAGTCAGGGGATGGCCCCACGTTATCCCTCTAACTCTGTGAATACCCAGGTCCCTTCAAGTCCTAGCTCAGGTAGATAGGGTACTGGATTTGGAGTCAGGAAGATATGGGTTCAAATACCATTTCAAACATATACTAGCTGTGTGACCATGGCCTCAGTTTCCCTAAACTATATAATGAGAGAGCTGGATTCAATGACCTCATAGATACCTTCCAGCTCTAAATCTATAGCTTCTTCTTTCAGTAGTCTAGATAAGGAAAGGAAGATCACTCCAACCCTGAGAGAACATTGAGTAGTAAATATTTTTTTTTTCCCATATCTCTTTAGCCCAGTGATTCTAGGAGTTACATTTCTACGTGCCACCATTTTTTCCTTCCTTTTTTTGATTCTCTCTATACGTCTTCTAAAACATTCTCTCTTTAAAAATTCTCTACTCACCTAGTTGCCCCTTAGAGTAAGAAGGGACTTACCTTAATCCCTGACACAGTATAATATTGCAGTATAATAAGTACATCAACTTGAGTTAACAAATACTTTATTAATTGCTCACTAATGTGCCATGCACTGTTCTAAGTGTTAGGGATACAGAGAAAAGCAGATTCTCCTCAAAATATCCTATATTCTTTTTTTTAACTAATTAATTTTTAGTCCTCAATATTCATTTCCACAAGATTTTGAGTTTCAAATTTTCTCCCCATCTCTCTCTGCTCCCTACTCTCAAACACCTTGCATTCTGATTACCCCTTCCCCCAATCTGCCCTTCCTTCTATCACACCCCTCCCTTCCCTTATCCCCATCTTCTCTCTTTTCTTGTAGATAGATTTTTATACCCCATTACCTATATTTCTTATTTCCCAGTTGCATGTAAAAACAATTCTCCACATTTGTTCCTAAAACTTTGAGTTCCAACTTCTCTTCCTTTCTCCCTCCCCACCTATCCCCAATGAGAAGGCAAGTGAATAATCCCTTCAACTACCCAAATACTGAGAAAAGTTTCAAGAGTTACAAATATTATCTTTCCATGTAGGAATGTAAACAGTTCAGCTTTAGTAAATTCATGATTTTTCCTTCCTGTTTACCTTTTCATGCTTCTCTTGGTTCTTGTGTTTGAAAGTCAAATTTTCTATTCAGCTCTGGTCTTTTTATCAAGAATGCTTGAAAGTCCCCTATTTCATTGAATGACCTTTTTTTCCCCTGAAGTATTATACTGAGTTTTTCTGGGTAAGTGATCATTGGTTTTAATCCTTTGACTTCTGGAATATCATATTCTAAGCCCTTTGATTCCTTAATGTAGAAGCTACTAGATCTTGTATTATCCTGATTGTATTTCCACAATACTCAAATTGTTTCTTTCTAGCTGCTTGTAATATTTTCTCCTTGACTTGGAAACTTTGGAATTTGGCTACAATATTCCTAGAAGTTTCTCTTTAAGATCTCTTTCAGGAAGTGATCAGTGAATTCTTTCAATATTTATTTTACCCTCAGGTTCAGAAATATGAGGGTAGTTTTCCTTGATAATTTCATGAAAGATGATGTCTAGACTCTTTTTTTGATCATGACTTTCTGGTAGTCCCATAATTTTTAAATTGTCTCTCCTGGATCTATTTGCTAGGTCAGTTGTTTGTCCAGTGAGATATTTCACATTGTCTTCTATTTCTTCATTCTTTTGGTTTTGTTTTGTAATTTCTTGGTTCCTCATAAAGTCTTTAGCTTCCATCTATTCCATTCTAATTTTTAAAGAACTATTTTCTTCAGTGAGTTTATGAACCTCCTTTTCCATCTGGTTAATTCTGATTTTTAAAGCATTTTTCTCCTCATTGGCTTATTTGGACTTCTTTTGCAATTTGGGTTAGTCTATTTTTAAAGGTGTTATTTTCTTTAGCACTTTTTTGGGTCTCCTTTAGCACGCTGTTGACTCACTTTTCATGATTTTCTTGCATTGCTCTCATTTCTCTTCCTAATTTTTCCTCCACTTCTCTTACTTGATTCTCAAAATCCTTATCAAGTTCTTTCATGGGCTGGGATCACTGTGTACTTATTTTGGAGGTTATGGATATGGAAGCCTTGACTTTTATATCTTCCTCTGATGGTACGCATTGTTCTTCCTCATTAGAAAGGATGGAAGAAAATACCTGTTCACCAAGGAAGTAACCTTTTGTAGTCTTATTTTTTCCCTTTTTTTGGGCATTTTCCCAGCCAATTATTTGACTTTTGAGTCCTTTGTCAAGAGGAGGGTATACTTTAGGGACCTGTAAGTTCTCAGTTCCTTCAGGGTGACACAATGAAGGGAGAGGAGTTTACTCCTTTGTTGGCCTGCACTCTGGTCTGGGAGAAACCACAAGTTTTTCTGCCCAGCATCTGGGAGTAGAATTCCCTCTCCACACCCTCCACCAGCTCCACCAGCCAATGCTCCTCCTCACCCCAGGACTGCCACTCAGGACTGAGATCTAGATCAATGACTCAATTCCCCCAGGATCTTTAGGTCGAGGGCTCCAAAAATGGATGCTGCTGTCTGGGGCCACCTGGGGTCAGGGCTAGGGCAGGAACCTGCTCCCTTCTCACCTAGGTCAAAGAGTTTTCTCACATGACCATTAAAGCTTTCTTTGGCATTTGTGGGATGAGAAATCTGGGAACCACAGCTGCTGCCCATGATTCCATGCCCTGAAGCCTGCTCCAGTCCTGTACCTTCCTTGACATGTGGCCAAGACTGGGCTGCACTCTGCTCGGAGCCCAGTATGATAGACCTTTCCTGTCGGCCTTCCAAGCTATCTTGGGTTGGAATGACATGACTTGCACTTGACTTTGTTTTGAATGAGGGAGGGCTGTGTAGGTCACCAGCCTCACTTCTCCAGAGCCATCTGAATCTAGTGACCAGATATTCATTAGGATGACTGGAAGATTCATCTTCCTGAATTCAAATCTAGCCTCAGATACTAGTCGTCTGATCCTTGGCATCCTCTGGATCCTTAGATCCTCTGCCTCAGTTCCTCATCTGTAAAATGAGCTGGAGAAGAAAATGGCAAACCACTCTAGGATCTCTGCCAGGATAACCCCAAATGGGATCATGAAGAGTCAGACATGACTGAAATAACTGAACATCACCAATCAGTCTCTGTCCTAAAGGTATAAGAGAAACCATTTCTTCTTTTTCAAATAAGCTCTCTTCCCCAAGAGAGTACCAATGAGTTTATGAATGTGAAAGTAATTTCAACCCTTGAGGTTTTCCTACCTGGATATTGAAGGATTTAGACTAGATGATATGGAGAGTCCTTTCAACCTCTAATAATCATTTAGAGGATTTCTGAATCCTTTCTGTAATTTTTCTTTAGATACGTTAGAATTCTTCCTCCAAAATATCTAGCATATACTTAATATAATACCTCCACTTTCCCTGTCATCATATATCATGAACTTAAAACACAAAATTCTCATGTTTTCTCAGGGTACCTACATTAAAGTCTATTAAGGAAGATAAGATACTCAAATACTGAATAGAAATAGTTTTATATTGGGAACTAAAACACCTGAGTGAGAATTTTGCCTCTGTCACTCAGTGAAGTACTTGCTACGTATTTGATGATTAAATCATTTCCCCCTCTGAGCCTCAGTTTTCTCATCTGCAAAATGAGGAAATTGGGCATTTAGGTGGTACAGTTCATAGAGCACCAAGTCTGGAATCAGGAAGATCAAATGCAGTTCAAATCCAGCCCCAGAAACTGACTAGGTCTGTGACCCTGGGCAAGTCACTTAACCCCTATTTGCCTCAATTCCTCATCTATAAAATGCAAATTACTGGAGAAAGAAATGGTAACCACTCCAGTATCTCTGCCAAGAAAACCCTGTGGGCAAATTCATGGGGGTCACATAGTGAGGCACAACTTAAGGACTGGACAACAGCTCTAAGATTCCTAGTAGCTATAAATCTATATATTTGGTACAAGATAGAGTACAAGTGAGGCAAGAATAGCATTCCAACAGTCAAATATGGCATTATTGAGCCTGCCAGAGAAGGGAAAGACTTGAGGGAGATTCTCCCAAACTTCTCTGTCGCTATTATTTAGACTTTCAAATCTGGTGGGTCATTAATAGAATTCCAGGCCCCCCCCCCCAATATAAAGGCAGGTTTGTTAAAGGGAGTTATTTAATGGGACCCATATGGACATGGGTTATAGGACTGATTATCAGTTCAATAACAAACAATATAAATTCAATATAAGTTGGAAGCTCCCAAGCACATATATCAGACATTTTCTAGCACAGTAAACCAAATCAGTTCTATCAAAAATTAAAAAGAATTTCCTATAAAAAATCTCAAAAACATAAGGCACACACTTATTACTGAAGAGAGTTTGATGATGGCTTACCTCTTTGGGGTTCAATTGCACATAACTTGACAGGAGGCCATGAGGACATGAGGCTATGCTGACATTTCAACTCTTGGAAGTAAGTCAAGAAAAGGAAAATGGACCAAGAAAAGATTGATGGCTGCTCCTTTGTTTTCCAGAAGAAATTTGAAGAGGAGAGAGAGGGTCAAGGAGAGAAAAGAATGGAAATGAAGAGGAAAATGGGGAGGGAAGAGAAGTTTGAAGAAATGGAGGCAGGGAGGAATAATTAAAAAACAAAACAAAAAGAAATCCTACCTTGAATTTAAGATTACTACAACTGGTCCAGCCAAGTCACACGTTCCTGGTCATCTTCTTTATTAATGGATACAAAGTTTCTCCTTATCAACTTTCCCCAAAACAAAACAAATATATCTGTCTTTCTGCATTATATTCTCTGTCAGACCTGAAGGTCTAAGAAGATGTTTGCAGTTTCCTTTTTCTAGAGAAGAATTTTTTTTTTTAATTGTAGGGGTCAGCAATATCTTTGTATATCTCTGTTCCAAAAAGAAAAAAAATTAAAAAAGAGAAAAAGGATCAACATATCCAAAAATAGTTGTCAGAGGTCCTTTCATTATAATAAAAAATTTGAAACCAAGTTGATACCCACCAACTGGGTAATGGCTGAACAAATTATTATATGTCAATTAATGTAATATTATTGTACCATAAGAAATGATGAAAAAAGTTTCAGAGGAACATGGGAAATTTGAATGAATGGATGCAGAATGGAGTGAATAGAAGCTGGCAGACAATTTATGCAGTAAAAACAACATCATAGAGACAAATAACTTTAATAGGTTTAATAGCTAATCAAAGCGAATGACTAATCCTGATTTCAGGGGACTGGTGATATAAGCAACCCACTTCCTGAGGGGTGATGGATTGAAGATGCAGAGTAAGGCATACATTTTTGAATATGGACAGTTTTGAATATGGGACAATATTAATCATAAGGGGTTTGTTTTTCTTTCTTTTTTTCAGTTGGTGGTTGGAAGGTGGGACAAAGGGGCCAGGCATAGGGCTGTCAAAAAAAAGAAAAGAGAAGAAAAAGAGGACAAGGTCTTTGAAGTAATTTCTCTAAAAATGCAATGAAAAGTTCAGAAAGAAAGCCAGTAGAGAGTAGTGACAAGAAAGACAGCTTTGAACATTACATATGAACATTATTATATATGAAAAAAAAGAAAAACAGAAAAGCAAAGTATATACAAAGGAGATCCACATTTTCATGTATAACAAACATTTTCTCTTCTGCCATGAATAGGGAAATGCTTGCTTTATTTGATGTTAGGTTCAGGATTTTAAAAAATGTTTTGTTTCTTTTTTTTAAATTTAAAGGGTCCTGTTCTGCTTAATGAACAAAAAGCTTTATCCTCAACCAAATATGCATGATTCTCTGGAACTATAGCTTTCATTCAAAGGGAATCTACTCTACTTATAATAGAAAATCACCCCCTATATCTGTTACTTGGTGGTAGTCATTCCTATTCTAGATGGAGCTAATTGAAGCAAGGATATGTTCTTTTTTACCCGTATGTAGCAGCAAGTACCCTGACACCTTCAAGATGACCTGCTAGCACAGGGTCTTTGATCTACTTTTCTAAAAGGAAAGCAACTTTTGAGGGGTCAACAATCTTTAATTAGACATACCAACAGAGAAAATACAAGCAGAGAAATAAAGACCAACAGACAGGGCTTCTAACTGACCATAAGCAATACATGCATCACAGATCCAACTGTCTGACCATTACATATATGCATAGTTTCTGTCTGTCAGTCTGTGTTCATCTTTTGTTTTCAAAGAAGACCCTGAAGTCAGAGAAATGATGACATGACTTGCACTTGAATTTGTTTTG
Source organism: Bettongia penicillata ogilbyi (assembly GCA_023548195.1). NCBI lineage: Eukaryota > Metazoa > Chordata > Mammalia > Diprotodontia > Potoroidae > Bettongia > Bettongia penicillata. Next base: position 521,934 of record JAJHZJ010000635.1, on the reverse strand, counting down.
AGTGAGGGAGGACAGTGCAAGGTCACCTATCTCAATTCCCTTCCTGGGCCGTCTGGATCCAGTGACCAGATGTTAATCAGGATGATTGGAGATGGCCCAAGAGGCACTAGGAGACCTTGGCCTATTCAGGTACTCACTCAGAGTGAGGGAATGCCCATTCAGTGAATAGGTCTCTTTAAAAAGTAAACAGGGAATGATCCCTTTAATGAGCAAAAGAAAAAATTAAGTAAATCCAGCTGGGAGGGAAAGAGCAACAGTTACTATTGATAATCACTCTGAAGCCAAAAGAGACATTAAGTAGAGCTTGTTATATTGTTATGCAATATATGGGCTTCAAAGTGTGCTGGCCTTAAGGTTTTGGCAAAGGAAAGGAAGGAAGGAAGGAGGAAAGGAAGGGAGGAAGGTGTATATATATATAATTCAAATTAGAGAGCATCATGACCTTCATGACCCATGCCTCATTAGAAATTACAAATAAGGTATGAGCCTTCCTACAAAACAAGCCTCCCCTAATCATGCTTCTCTTAATAGGCTTCACTTGAGGCCTATTAATGTGAGGAAGGGGAAGATCTCTCACTTGCATTACAACTTGTTCCCATTCAAATCTGTAGAAGTCATCAGCTGTTTTGGTTGCCAAAGATGAGGAAAAAGAGGAATACAGAATGGTGTCCATGAAAGAATGGTGTTGAGAAAGTATGAATGAAAGAATGGTGTTGAGAAAGTATGCAGGAAGCAGAAACTAGTTTAGCTCATCAGCAGCATAGTATGCATGGCAGGGATTAAGTTGTTTAGATAATTTTGGTAAGTAAATTGGAGTCAAATGCAGAGGGCGTTACATACAGGGCTAAAGAGGTTAGACTTATTGTGTTGACACCAGGATCTACTATAGATCTTTTTTTTAATTCATGGAACGATGGAGAGATTTGATAATAGCTGAAGACTTTGAATAATAAGTCTAACAGTGGTAAATAAACTGAATTGGAGTGGGGCAGGAATTATAGGAGACTGAGGTAAAACTGGAGATAGATTAAAATTTGAGTAAAGATGTTGATTTGGGAGTCATTTTTCCAAAGATGACAGTTAAATTCATAGAGGTGTATAAAAGCTCCAAGGAAGAGGGCTGTGCAGAGGGAACCACAAGAGTCAAGAACAGTATTTGTGAGATTGACTACATTTCAGTTAATTTTATGCAGATGTGTTCATAGAGAAAGAAAATCAAGAGATGGCACTCATGAAAGCTAAGAGTACTTACAATAAGAGGGTCATTCATAGTGTTAAATCTTTTACAAAGGTTAAGAAAGAAGGAAACTGAGAAATCCCACTGGCTTTGGCAATTCGGTTGCCACTAGTGTTTTGGATCAATATTAAATATAAAAACCAGAGTTATAAAGGGTTAGCACTTCCGAAAGTTGGCAGTAACAAAGATTGGGTGGTAGCTTTTTATGGTAGAAGGGCCAATAAGAGGGCATGAGGATGACCTTCCTATGTTTGTAGGAAGAGAGAAAAGAGACATTAGAGTGGAAAAGAATGAAGATGAAAGAGGGATAGAGTAATATCCACAAGGAAGCATAAGGGATCTTATATATAGTCTTGCACCTTTATGATGGAGTGTTAGCTTTAGCGAGGACTACTTCTTAATTTTGAAACTGGAAAGGAAGGCTAGTAGGGTTGAAGTCATGAAATTTTGCTTTGGAAAGGCAAGGAACAAAAGGATTCATGAATGGATCTTTTTAAATGATCTTGATCTCCTTAGTAGAGTAGGAGGCAAGGTCATCACCTGAGGGCAGGGAACCAGTTATCTGGACCTTCATTTTATACTTCTATATCTATGCTCATTTCAAATTTCCCAACGAAAGTAAATAGCTTTTGAATGAGCTAAATAGACAAAAAGGCATTACCCCAACTGTAACTCCTGAAAAGACCACATTCTACATTAAAAAAACAAAACAAAACTGCTTATTTTAAAAGTTGAAACTTGCTCGTTTAGGGTAAGGACATGTAGGGTATAAATTACCACTTGGGTGTCTCACCATAGTTGGAAACTTAAAATTCCATGTTTGAAAGAAACTTCAGCATAACATTTGAGAATTATCAAAATATTTATGGTTATAGTTTCTTGTTTCATTTTTTTTTTAATTTTTGTGGTAGTGGTGTTTTGTTTTCTTTGGTTTAAGGAGACAGAGAATATACTACTTGTGTTACCATAGGCACCACATTGCCCTGTTCCCACGTAGGGGAGGCAGTATATCAGGAGGGTTATTTTTATCTTTAATTCCAATTCTTGGCAATTTTGCTAACACTTGAATGAGTCTATCTCTCTGTCTCTGTTTCTGTCTCTCTTTCTCTCTCTTTCTGCCATCCTGAAAATAAAATTACATGCTCTCTAACTTAGGAAAATGATGACTACTTAATGACAGGTGCCAGAAAGCAAGTAATTGGATCTGAAATGAAATATATATTTGATAGCTAATATTAATATAGCACTTACTATGTTCCAGGCACTGTGTTAAAGTACTTTACAAATATTATCTCATTTGATTCTCACAACAACCTTGGGAGGTAGATACTATTATTATCATCATTTTATGGATAAGAAAACTGGGGAAAAGAGGTTGAGTTTCCCAGGGTCACACAATTCGTAATTATTTGTGGCTGGATTTGAAATCAGGTATTCCTGGCTCTAGGTCTTGCAGCTCTATCTACTGTGCCACCTTGCTTCCCCTAAAGCCAATCAGTATAATAACAGAACCCCTTAAAATACAGTACATGATTATATCATCAGTCAAATCATGACATCCCCTTAAAACAAGCAAAAATTGCTTCATGTAACATAGTTAGTCTATAAAGTATGTGATAGTCCTGCGTGCCAACACCAAAATTACATAGAGTTTGTATTTGGAAGCAATTGATGCTAGTTTCTGGAAAAAATAAAAAATGACATTATAAAAAAATAAACTCATGACAAGAGTGTAACATTGTGATGCAGTGGAAATTGTCCTGGCTCTGGAGTCCCTGGAACTCAGTTCAGAATGCCCCAAATCTTTGTGCAATATTGGATGACTCTTAACCTCTTCCAATCTGTTCCTCATCTAGAAAATGAGAAGGTTTAACTCTGAGATCTTTTCTAGCTAAGATCTTTTCTAAAAATTTTAGAGAACTAGGAAGCAGATCTATAACTGAAGAGGATTTACTATTGGCATTGAGAGTTTATCATGGGTCTAACATGAAAGAAAAGGCCATGGAGTATAAATATTATTCCATTATAGGAGGTGTTGGAGTGTTTTCCTGAATTTGTTATACTTTTCCAGCAGCTGTAAGTAATGGTCTATTACTCCAGGAAATTTCTGAATAATGATTAGGCATCATAGAAATTAGAGCTTTGTTTACACTGAAAATGTCACTTGCCCCTAACTGTACTGATGTTTTCAGGAAAAGGAAAAATGATTGTTTTTTTGTTTTTGTTTTTTTTTTTTTATAAATTGAGTGGTAGGAATATGAAGAACTGCGTGGGGAAAATTCAAGGAATATAATTGAAGAGATGTGTGACTGGAAAAGGAAGTGATTGATTTGTGTAGTGTAAGAAAACGATAATCTATAGGCAGCCTTTGTACCCCTATGATATCTATGCCGAAAAAAGAGATTAGAGTAAGACTGACATCTTGAATGGGCACCCTAAGGAGAAATTATGGAAGGATATGGACCAAGAGTCATTTAGGAGGAGATGGTATCCATGGATTGTGATCTGCACCACTAAAAGGACTACTCACATTGACAAGATCCAGGATCAAATTATAAAAAACAGACAGTTGCTTGATATTAAAAAATAAATTTAGTAGATGATAGTTCTAGAACTTAAATGGACCACAGGTTGGGCACAAATAATCAATGTCAACGTTTGAGATGGGTTCTCCAAATACGTGCATCTTACCTTTCTTTTGTGTTACTTCATTTCTGCTTTTGGAGCACAGGACCATCTCTGATGAGGGCACGCCATGCTAGGTGGACCTGTGCCAGTGTCTCCCATGTCACATAAACAATTTCAGAGTTTCTTCTGCCGTGGTACATTGGCACTTAATAAATGCTTATTGGTTTGATTTGAGTTCTACATCACCTTCTAGTTGGGCCCTGTACTACAAATGGTAGTGTATCGGAAAGAGGTTGGAAAAGCTTTGAAATGGAAATAACACTGTACTGGTCCACTGTTGTACAATCTCAGACAATATGCTTAACCTCTTAGATCTTTATTCTCATTATATACAAAATGAGAGAATTAGTTTAGGTTACTAGCGAGGTTTCCTCTGGCTCTAAATCCATGATCCTGTGATCCTTTGATCCTATGAACAAATAATAAAATGAAGGATTCTCCTACTCAACATGAAGTGTAAATGGCTTCAACATGACAACACCATAAAAGTAATTTTTGATTCTCAGTTCATAACCATACTTTTTTTTTCATCTGTCAGAGAAGAGTTATGGGACCATTGAAAGAGGTATCACTTAAAAGGTCTCTTCGGGTTCCAAGGCGACCTTCAGCAAACTAAATTATATTTCTGTATCAGGAAGGACCCAGGCATACACAGGAGGGCTTGCTGTACAGATTCTTAGATCTGCATTTCTAAAAAGAAAGCAATTTTTGAGGAGTCAGCAATCACTTTAATCAAGCACATATATCATTCACTTAGTTCAGGGAAAAATGTCAACACCCTGAACTTCAGAAAATACAGAAAAACAAAAATCAACCAACAGACAGGGCTTCCAACTGTCTGATTGCAAGCAATACATACAATACAGATCAACAGACAGATCCAACTGTCTGACCATTACATACTTCCATAGTTACCAGAGAGAGAAGCATCAGCATCTGGGTTTTCAAAGCCAGGAGCGTCCTTAGTGGCTGCCCAGACTCTTATCTGTCCAAACACTTCCAGTGAGTAAGTTTCAAAATAAAACATCACCTCAGAGTATTTATACACTTTCCAGAGCCAGAGGGCATCACAACTCTTGAGAACCAGTACCACATTAGAAATTAACAAAAGGTGTAGGTCTCTCCTAATCAAGCTTCCCTTAATGGGCAGACCCCATTAATTAATGGGTGGGAAATATCTTTAACTCTCATTAGCATTACTTTTTCTTAAGATAATAAATGTGTTCTAGACAATCATAGTTGATTTAATTTTGTATTCGTTCAGTTTTAAAACTTTGTCTTTGTATGGGATGCCTAGAATAGTCCAGAGTTCATAGCATGTGCTTAATGAATGCTTGCTGAGTTGAATTGAAAGGAATGCCCCTCTGCTTGCTGACTGCTTAAACCACTATTTTTTTTTTTTTTGCTAAAGCTTTAGGGTGCTCCTCACCCTCCAAATAGTAGAATGGACAAAAATAAGAATAATCACACCTATTTTGGGATCAATCTATTTACAATGAATCTTCCCTTTTTATCAGTAGTATTCCTCCAAGTTTCCCTGGTCTGATCTCTAAGGCAAGTCTCTCTACAGGGGATTATGATTTGCTATTGTTGAGTCATTTCAGTCGTGTCTGACTCGTCATGATCCCATATGGGGTTTTCTTGGCAGAGCTACTGGAGTGCTTTGCCATTTCTTTCTCCAGCTCATTTTACAGATGAGGAACTGAGGCAAAGAGGGTTAAGTGATTTCCTTAGGGTCACACAGCTAGTAAGTGAGGTCAGATGTGAAATCAGGAGGATGAATCTTCCTGACTCCAGACCTGGCAACTCTATCCATTGTGCCATCTAGCCACCCAGATTCATTAGCCTCCACCAAAAGCTTAACAGAAGGCCAATGTGTACACGCAGAAAGGACTTTGGATAAAATTACTCACTATATTTCATTTAATATATCTTCTTAGCAATTTAGACACATGCCATTCCTTATGTGAGTCTAGCTATCTCAAACTGATTTGGTTAGTCATTTTGACAATCTAGCTGTCTAAAAGTTGATTTAAAAAAAACAAGTTATTAAAAACAAACAACAAAGTATTTCTTCCATTTACTTTTCCCAGCTTAGGAGAACCTCATTATATTTTTTCTCAGAATCTTGGTGAATAGAATTTTAAAAGGTCATTTTAAGACCCAAATAGGACTGCAATGATAGCATACTTCTATTCCTTATGGATGCATGAATTCATCAGTATGAGTATTCCTTTCACTTGCAAAGATTGCAACTCCTCTCTAAATTGACAGAATAACTTTCAGATGTGTTGTGCCAGAAAAATTCATTACCTTCTGGTCAAACTGGTAATGAACTTCTCTCTGAATTTAGCTGGCTCATCCATGGACAATAGACTTAGTCAGCCTTGTTCTCAAAGACTTCCCATATGGATAGGATCTGTCAGAGCTTTTATAATTATAAAAAGCAGCAACACACAAAATTAAGAAAACAAATAATCACATCTGCAAGACTTACTTTCCTCATCTGTAAAATGAAGGGGTTGAAATACATTCTGTTCTTACAGCTCTTTCTGCTCCAAATATTTAGTCCTATAATTCTGGAATCTGTCTATTCTTTAATAATAGCTTGTAAAAAGGTGACAGAGTGGACATACTATAGATAACTTAGTTGTTCTCAGTGTACCTGTCAGACCTCATTGCCTAGGTCAACTTTAATGCTCTCCCAACTCCTCTTTCCTCACTCAGCATTCTTTACTGGCACAAAAATATTTTAAAGTCACTACAAGAGCACAGGATCCTGGGTACTCATCATTATACAATTACCCTGATCTCATCATGTGGGAATTCCAGAGTGTGGTCAGCCTTGCTGGCATTGGCAGCAAAGAAAATCTTAATGGATTTGTCTTTCACCATTTGAAAAAATAATTTACACAGCACAAGGGTCACCATTTTGGAAAGCTAAATCTCTTCAGGGTGCAACACACAGACAGTCAGAATCAACTTTGCTAGCCAGGAATAATGGAAATGCCCCTGACCCGGCTGTCAATATAACTTATTCAGATGCTAAAGTAACTTTCTCCAGGAAAATCAAGTGTTCTGTATGTAGAGTAAGGCATGGATTCCTATGAAGATGTCTCTTCTTCCCTTGGTAAGGGAGGTCACTGAACAAGTACAAAGCATCATTTCTGAAGGGGGGTGAAACTAGTTGGAGAGTTTATTTCTGAATCAAGGAAAGAAAAAAAAGGATTTCTGGCATCACACATGGGGGAGGGGAGACATCACAAGCAGCAATGTGGTAAGTTTTTATTTCTTATTTTATTTTAAACCACCATATTAAAAACAGATGAGCACCATCACTGGAATTTTGTGGGATCTCAATCTCCAGAGAATAATAACTTTATGGCATAATATAACAACATTACACACACATCAAGATGGCATTTAAAATCAAATTTGACTCAATTAACCTTTATAAAGAACCTACTGTGTTCAAGACAGCTTGCACCTCTTTGTAGAGGGAGGCAGGAGCCTCCCTTAGAGTTCAGAAAAAAAAAATCCTAGGCTCTGAGTCTCCCACTTAGGGCATTTTTTTTTTTTGTTTTAGCTGAAATATGGCATTTGGAGCCTTACCCTAAAATAAAGAAAATTAACAAACTTGGCTGGTTTGCATTTGCAACAGAACATATCCTTAGCAGAGCTTGAATTTAGAGAGATAATAAAATAGAAAGAGAAAATTGAACAGGTTAGAAATAGTTTTCCATCCCTCAGATCTAACTCTTTCTCTTCACCACTGGAATATAATCTTGAGGGCAGGACCAGTTTTTAGTTTTGATTTTTGTATTTCTTATACTTAGCATTGTGTCTGGAACATAAGAATTTAATAAATGCTCTTAATTGTCTGATTCTCATATAATTTTTACGTTCTATTTTGCATTTCATGGTTTAGTGATAGAGTGCTGGATTTGGATTCAGGAAGGCTAGGATTCAAATCCCATCTCAGACATTTATTGGCCAGGTGACTCTGGGCAAGTCACTCACCCCCTCTGATTCCACCTCTACCCTTTCTCTCCTTTTTGTTTTCTTTTGTGTTTTATCTTCCTTCATTAGAATATAAGTTCCTCATATGACTGTCCTTCTTTTGTATTTGCATATTCCCAGTGCTTAGCAAAGTGCCTGGTACACAGTAAACTCTTAATAAATGCTTGTTGGCTATTGATATATCCGTTAAGTGCTTTGCAAAGCAAGATATAAATGCTTATAATTATAATTATTTGTGTAAGTGTTGTATATTTCGTGCAAGAGTTATAAATTCCACAAGGGAAGGGACTGTAATTTAATCATCTTAATAGCCCTCTCCAGAGCCTATCCTAGTGCCCTATAACACATAGAAGGTCCTAAATACATGCTTATTGTACTATTTTTTTTCCAACTTTAAAAGATAAATAGCTAACAAGATGTCAGACAACCCTTTCCATTCTGACTTAATGATAATTCTTCATATTAATGCTAGAGTCTAAAGGAGTTCTGCTCATCCATGAAATGTTGTGTATTTTTTCAGCCATGGAAATTCTACTTGGCTGCCCATCTCATTTTAAACCAGGCTCAGCCCATGACTCCCAAGATCACTTTTCTTGGCAGCATCTCCACCCCTACTGCCTCCTACAATTGCTGAATTTCTCCCAAGAAACTACATTTTGAGGAAACATCCATATCCACAATGCTCATCACACCCAGATTAACCTTTTATGTATTGTCTTTGCCCATTAGAATGTAACCTCCTTGGGGGAGGGGTTTTTTATTTTATTTCTATTTCCATAATTTAGCACAATGCCTGGCACATTGTCAGTGCTCAATAAATGTTCTGTCTCTGTCCACTCCCCACCCCAATCCCCACCCAACCACCCATCCATCCATCTGATCAGGGCAAGGGAACGAGTCTGCCTTTCTAAAGGCTATGTCCAGAGCACAAAGTCTGGCAGATTCTTCCATCCTGGAAAGGCTTTACGTCTGGTCTTTAGAAATGACTATGTTTGTTTCACAAGAAGTAGCTTAGCTAAATCTACAGAAGAATATCATAAGTGGGGTGACTCTTTGGTGATGAATTATTTGCTTATGGCAAACCAGAAAAATACCAGGGAAACAGGCAATGCTCCTAATCTGGCAATGGTGGTAGAGACAATGCAATGCAATTTACAACAGAGCCTCGTTGTCCTACTTTTCTAATAGAAACAGGCATATTAAAATACAGAATTATAAAAGTGCCACAGATCATGATGACTCCTAAATATTTTCAATGAAAAGTAGTTCTTTTTTGGGAATAAATGCATCCCAATGAATTTCCCTGCTAGGTAAATCTTATTTTCTCCTTGACTTCATTTATATAATTGGCAGTGTGTTCTCACAGGGAGAGAATCACCACTGGTGATTGAGAATGAGAAAAGATGACACTCTCAGTTGACTGAGTTAATGTTGTTTGGCAAAAAAGATTTTAAAATGAGGATTAGCCCCTTGACATGCTAGATATTACAACATAAGTCCAGTTTGGTAGGAACATTTTATTCCTTCAGGATTTCTCTTTTCTCTTTTCCCTACCCCCAACTTAAATTCACTGTGTCACAAACTAAATTATTATTATTTTGCCTTTAATATGTTTTCCTCTTCTGGCTTCATTATATCTGTCTGTAGCATTATTGTTTACCTATTCTTCCAAGTTCAAAACCTTCAGATAATTGTTGATTTTATCCTTTTCATTATTTCCAGTTAGCTTCAAAGTCCTCGCTATTTCCCTTCTGCAATAACAATCTCATTTACTCTAATACATTCATTTTTTTCTGTATTCTCACTATGAATACCTTAGTACAAACTCTTATTATTACCTACCTGGCCTATTTCAATATTCTCCTAACAGATATTCATATTTCTATTTTCACCTATCCCTCTATAATCCAATGTTACTACTAGTGTCAGAATAAGCTTTCTCTTTCATAGATCGGAACATCATTCCTCTGCTCAAGAACCATCAGTGGTTCCTTATTGCCTACTGAATAAATCAAATTACTATTCCTGATATTCAAGACCTTATACAATTTAGTATTATACTTTTTCTTTTTAAAAATACATTTAATAATACCACCAAAATTTTCTGAAGAAGCCTTCTCCCTCCCTGATGCTCAGAGCCATTCCATATTGCCAATGATATTTTAAAAAAACAAAACAAGGTTAAAAAGCACAAAGGTAGAAAGAAACTTGATCAATACATTAAAAAAAATACTGCAATAAATTGCAATGGACCATACCCATTGACTGCTCACCTTTGCAAAGGTGTGGGATAAGGGGTAGTATCTTCTCCCATTGCTTCTTTGAAACCATGCTTTTAAATTTTTCAACATTCCCTTTTGATGTTTTGTGGTTTTTCTTTGTGTTTACATTGTTATAGTCACTGTATTTATGATTTTCTTGACTTTGTTTACTTCATTCTGTATCAGTGTATGAACCTTTTTTCCTTGTTTCATTGTATTCATTATATTCATCACTTGTGATCATGCTCTATTACATTCATGTACCACAGTGCATTTAGCTATTCATCAAGTGATAGGCATATTTTTCTTTTTAATTCTTTCCTATCACAAATGGGGACTTTCTCCTTATCAATGCCTCCTTGGGATATAAATCTGGTAGTGAAATCTCTGTGTCAAAAGCTATGGCCATTTTAGTCATCTTGTTTGCATTATTCCAAATTAATTTCTTAAATGGTTATGCTGCTTCACAATTCTACCAACAATGTAGTAGTATGCCTCTTTCCCCACAACTCCTCCAATATTGATTATTCCCATCTTTTTCAATTTTTTTTCCATTTTGTACAGTATGAAGTGATATTCCAGGGTTGTTTTGATTTGCATTTCTCTTATTCTTTTGAGTATTCTTTCATATGGTTGTTCATAGTTTGCAATTTTTTAGAGAACTGTTTGTTTATATCCTTTGATTTAACCAGGCTTTGATGAATGCCTGGATCACCTAAGATGGAAACTGCTAGATGGTTCAATGGAGAGAGCACTGAGCCTGGAGACAGGAAAACTTGAGTTCAAATACGGTTCCAGACACTTATTAGTTATGTGACCCTGGGCAATTCACTGAATCTCTGTTCACCTCAGTTTCCTTTTGAGAAAATCAAGATAACTATAGCACCTACATCACAGAGATATCGTGAGGATTCATGGAGACAATATTTTTAAAGTATTTGCAAAATTGCCTGGCACATAGTATGCATTATATAAATGCTTATTGCTTCCTTCCTTTGACAACTTAACTATTGGCAAATGGCTTATGGTATTATCATTCTCTGTATTCTATGCATATGTTTGTGTATATATAACATAGATACACATGTGTGTATGTGTATATGTGTATAAATATCCTACAAGATCAGTGCAGTTTTAAGTTTTAAGGATTTCAGAAGTATAAATGAGAGAAATTGATAAAAAAAATCTTTGAAAGTTTACATAATTTAATATTTATATTTTTTATTAAATTTCAATATAACCATTGTCTTGTGCTAAATATCACTTCAATCAATTTTCATACTTTGTAAATACTTTTATCAATTGCTATTCAGCAACTGGGTAGATTTCACTTGTATTCCTAGCCTAAGGAATATCCAAAGAAGATTGGATGCATTCATAACAGTTTTGATGGAATTCTGCAAGAAAAACTTCAATGAAGATAGATAAGGTCACCAAGATGGCCAAACAAGGCGGCTTCCTGTCTGAAAAGGTGAAAAGGTATCATTCAGAAAACTCCCTCTCTCTCTCTCTCTCTTTCTCTCTCTCTCTCTCTCTCTCTCTCTCTCTCTCTCACACACACACACACACACACACAGACATACACATGACAAAGTAACCTGTCTCATTAAAATCAAAATTATAAGTTTTTTATTCAAAATCACAAAATTAAATATAAAGGAAATTTAAATAATTGAACTTTCAAATAATATTTTTGTTCATTTATAGCACTTAAATTTCTGAACTTATTAAAGCTTAAAACTGTTCATTTGCTATTTAGTTGTGTTCAACCCTTTGTGGATCCATTTGTGGTTTTCTTGGCAGAGATACTGGGGTAGTATGCCATTTCCTTCTCCTGCTTATTTTTTTACAGATGAGGAAACTGAGGCAAATAGCATTAAGTGACTTGTCCAAGGTTACACATTTTGTAAGTGTCTGGGGGCAGATTTGAACTCTGGAGGATGAGTCTTCCTGACTTCAGGTCCAGTGATTTAGCCACTGTGCCACTTAACTGCCCTTGAAACTGTACTAAAACTTATTAGATCCTTTAGATATGTTGACAAACAGTACTGCCTCTACCACATGGAATCCCAAATATCTTTCAGGGTTTAGTCACCTCTTTCCTGATTCACCTAGCTGTTAGCAACCTCCCCCTACATTATTATGTGACTTTTCCCTTTTTTTGGATGTACACTCTATCTGCAAACATTTCATATCTCCTGATAGAATATATGCTTTCTGAGGGCAGGCACTGTCCGTAGTATTTGTACCCTCAAGGTCTGCCAGTGTGCCTGGCATGTAATAGGTACTTAATCAAGGCTTTGTTGATTAATTATAACTTAACTCTTTCTTTTTCGGTCATTTAAAATACTTCTGAGTGATAGGCTATAATATCATACTCACCCTTGGGTGCCAATGTCTAATACAGTGCTATTCAATTTAGCAAATTTTTAAAGTTCAAAGCATACATAAAATGAATCATTTTTTGACTTTGTAAGTTTCAAATAACAATCACAATTGAAGTAAGAGATACAGGAGAATTTTTGCATCATGTTAATGAAGCACTGTTTCTACAAGTGTTCTGAAGCATCAGAGCTGTTTGTCACCACTAGGAAAGTGATCACTGGGGAAGAAACCATTATAACAATGTTTTTCATGCACTGGATTTTATTGTGGCAAATGGGAAATTAAGCTCAAACAGGAAATTTTTGGTATCATAGTGCACTATAATATGGCACCTAAAATGACTTAAAAATTCACGTTATCAAAATTATAATACAAACATATATCAGGGAAATAAAAAATTATTTCAAGGCCTTAAAATTCTAGTAATTAAAGATAATCTGTTACCTTCCCAGTGTAAATGTGTGGAACTGCATTGTTTCCCAGTTGTCAAAAAGGCAGAGGTGAGAAGAATGAAAATCATGATTTGAAGATGTTTTCATTTCCTAAATGGCCTCATAATCTAAAATTGCACATTACCTACACCCCTGACAGGAAAGAAGTTATCCATCGGTATTAGCAATAATGTCATAGGTAGGATTTATATGAAAGCAAAAATGCTAGCATTCTTCTTAGAATTTTTCTTTTTCTCAATTCTTTTAATGTCTTTGTTTTTTTATTATTTCTATCTGCTTTCTCACTCCCTAGCCATTGTATTTTCTCATATGCTACAGAAACACACAAAAAATGAATTCCTATTTAAACAAATTACCAAATATAGTAATTCTATTTGTCTCAAAAAACCAAGGAATCTGCAGTCTCATTAATTCTTATCCATATACTTACATATATGCACCACACGTTGCCTAGGCAACATGTTGAGAGCTTTTTCCTTCATTCTTCTCACATAACTGGAAAATTTTAGTTCGTGTGTGTGTATATATGTGTATGTGGATGCATGCATACTTACACATGTACTTATATTTATGTACCAGCAAACTTTCATCTACTATTTTATTTTTTTGGAAGGGAATAGTCTTTCTATCTGCTGTATAGTCTCTAATATTTATTATTTATCAATAATACTCATTTTCTAATAAAGCAAGTTACCAATATAAAGTAGAATAACTAGTATTCTAAAGTAGAATAATAAATATTCTATATATTCTATACACACACACACACACACACACATATATTCAAATCATTAACAGTGATCTGGCCTGCAAGAGAAATTCAACTTTCTTGTTCCTTCCAAAAACAGTAGATATAAGATCTTATTTCTCATTTTTTTCTGGTTTAAAAATAAGGCTAGAGATTTTAAAGATATTCTTAGGCAACACATATAACATAAGAAAACAATTTTTATTATTCATTTTATTTTCATATAAATTAACATTCTAGAAAAAATTGAAATAGAAACACTAAATACAGTATTGCACATAGTGATCTTGTTAAATGTCCTATTACTCATGTCACTGTAGTATGGTAATATACAAGTAGTTGAGGGAAACAGGAAGTCTATAAAATAATCCAACTACTCTATCTTTACACTTAAAATAAATCCCAAATATAAGAACATAAGACTATATCTAAATAAAAACATAATTATGAATCAGTGCCATTGCAGTAGCCTATTCTTTTTTTAATTGCTTTCTATAGCTGGCTCAAAATATCCAAACTTATCCTCTTTTATCACAAAACATTAATCTGACTACATACCATTTTTTTTTCTCTTAAGGAATCACCTTGGGAGGCCTACTACCACTATAATGCATTTTAAAGCCCATTACTTTTCTCAACTAGAAGAAAAGAAATAAAAACAATTTTAAAAAAATGTATTAGATAATAAATAAAACTACGTTCTCATTTTGCATCTTTTAAATTGTCCTGGCATATTATTAATTCAGAAAGAGCCAAGGACGTTTCTGATTCCTCTTAGTATTGCCCAAATATGCTGGCAGGTCACAAATAATGAAACAGGAGTAGATTGCTATTCAATCAGGGTCTTATTTTATTCCAGTTCTTGCCACAAGCTAAAAGTCTGTGGGCATCAAGTATTTACATTCCTTCCAAATATTGATAAGTAGTCCTTTGAGAGTATATGTGAAGTAGTAATGAAGAGAGCTGCTGCTTTTAAATGATTATACCTAAGAAAATCATTAGTTTCATTTCTGACAGAAAATTTAAAACTAGGTTAAAAATATCCTCATTAAAATGAAAATTCCTTCGGTTTCCTGTTAATTGCTAAGCATAGTTTCTTTTTGTTGTGGTTGGGCCTCGTTCCTCACTTTGCTGACTCCATTCAGTATTTGGAATAATATAGCAACTGGAAAAAAATACCCATAATCACGTTCACAATTATTTGGGTATGGAGAGCAACCAAAGAGTTAGGAAAACATTGATTATATGGGGTAGATAGCACTTAAATATTTAAAATACAAAATACAAATGTGGACATGGGACTGATGCAAATAATTCACTAGGAGTAATGTTTTCTCTCAATCTCAGGCAGTGTGGTGGAGTCTAGTTGCTACTGGAAATGGAAACATTAATTCATATTACAACAATTTGAGGGCTTAAACCCTAGTTTGTTTTTTTCTGTTACTTGATTCAGAATCTTTGTAGATGCTGCCCTGTACATGTTCTTTTAGTACTCTTTCATAGATTTACAAATAAAATAAAATATATGATGCAATAAAATAAAAGGTATTGTGGCATGGTGTGTGAATTCCTTGGGGAAAATAATAACTTTGAGCTAGTTTCATTTTGGAACAGTTAACAGTTGTGTTATGTGTTTCTGCTGACATCAAGCTGACTTAGAACATTAGTCTTTAGCTAGATGAAAATGGATTGAATTGATTTCCTTTTATTTAGTCAGATTTCTATCATTTCAGTACTGGATGTCATGGCATTGATATTTCATTGCTCTCTATTGTTTATTTTTTTAAATTCAGTGTTTTTTTTTAGTGGATATTACTCTGAAAAAATGTGTAAAATTTGCAACTCTTAAAAATAACATTTTAATCACTATTAGGAATATTATAACAGCTTTTGACAAGGGAAAATCAAGGATAATTCAAGCCCCAAATTAAATATCAGTTACACCAACAGGCATAGTGAAATGTGGTTATAAAAAAAAACCCAAACCCCAAACTGATAAATTGTTGCTATATAACAACCTAATTAATCCTCGAAAAACAAGCAAAGACCTTGGGGGAGATGGATTGCCAGCTGGAGCATTTGCTATTGATTCCTCTACAGTGTGTATAGACTTCTTGAAATTGGAAAAAGAAAAAACAAGTTAAAAATCTGATGCTTACCATTGTTACGAATAAATAACACTTACGGGTAAGATAATGCAAAGACTGTAGTACCAAGACTGGGAAAAGTTATTTTTTGTTGATAAAACTTCTTTGTTTTCTTTCAAGGCTATTCCAAAAACAGTGCTAAAATAAGTCCACGAGAGCTTACAAGATCTGGAACCCCTTATCAGAATGTAAAACATCCACCTGAAAAGAATATTTTAGAGCCTTTTTTGATCTTCCAGAGAACCTAGCCTACTGAGGGAATGAAGAATTCTGATAAATATCTTGATTGACTAAGAAACAGGGATGTTCTAGAATTAAAGGAATTACCAAATAGAGATGCAATATTAAATCACTGTTTTCAATGATAACATGGCATGAAAGGATAGGAAATGTATCCAAAAAATGTCACTAGCCTGGAAAATTATCTGAGCTAAATCTATTTAAAACTTTTAGGCAATGATCAAGAAAAAATGGACTTTTAGTCAGACTTCAAAATCAATGTGATAAAATGATAGTTTCATAATAAAGAGTTAGATAATACTTGTCAAAATTTTGGGAATTTGAGTCAAATAAAATTAAATAAGTGATTGCCGCAAAATGAGAACATATTGCATGTAATGCTTGTTTTTAATGTAAAAAGTAGTTTATTTTTCTGTGTCAATAAATTTAATTATTTTACTTTTATATTTAATTTGTGCACAGTACAGTGGAATTGATCAGTGAATCAGTCAAAAAAACAGAAACTAGACTTAGGTCAAGATGAGAAAACAATGATCCAAAAGATGCAGTTTCCTTTCCCCTCTAAATACATTGAACTTTGTTGATCTAGTGGCAATGACACATCCATTCTGACTTTTGGTGATCAAATTTTCATGCTTATCTTTGCTTTCTGAAAACAAACAGACAGAACAGGAAAGAAAGTTAGACACAAACATTTCCAACAAGTTTAATGGTATCAATCTTCCAATGTTACTGAGCACAACTTTTCTACCTGGAATAGATTCCAAGGAAGATACTACATGCCTTTTGTGGGCAAGTTTCTTTTCAGTGTTTCATTAGATTTACACAAACCACAGGGTAAGTGCTTCTAATGTTCAACTTTGGATCATGGAAAAAAAAGATGTTTTCACCACCATATACCTCTGCCCCCAAATCAACCAGACTCTCCTCCAATTTTATGCATCATGTTTCTCCACAAGTCTCAGAGAAATATGACTAGAGTTAAGAAATTAGTCAATGTTCCCTTTCACTCATGACCTTTTAAACATATATTTCAATTAAGGAAAGAAAGTACTGAAAAGAGGCTGTCTGCACAACACATTTCAAGCTGCAAACTGAAACTTGATCCAAATTAAACGAACCATGATTTGTAGAAATAGGAAGGAAAACAGTGTTAAGAAGGAAAATATGACTCCTAATCGTGCCATTTTTTCCCCTCATTTCTAATCATATTCCATCTTAGGTTATTATAATAACTTGTCTTTATAGACAATACTAGCAAAACTTAATTTCCAAAGTGTTTCAAATTTAGAAATATTCAGTATCTTCTGTCTTTGGTGGCATCAAATCATTTCTGAAACTTTATAATTCAATACTTCAATGGATTGGTGATCTTCTGGATGTGGATACTCCCTCCAACTCAACAGAAACTGGTATAATGGCAGGGACAGTGATGAGACGGCAACTTATCTATGTGGTCTCAATCTGTATGACTGATTCATATGCTCCATAGATCCCCCATGAAGAATGTAGGCATTGCAATGGAGAGTTTTATGTGTTAACTTTGGATAAATATCAGTGTAATTCTTGGGGTATCCATCTCTTATCTATTATTCTTGTTTCCAGGCCTTCTCCTGATCATAAATTTCTAGGATGACTTCTTTTAAGTCATTTCTTTCAGTTAAGTTACACTTGATAACTTACTGTAACCTTTTTACACTCAATGATAAATCTTTCTACTGTTATTTGGGTTGTCTATAATTTTGATTCTTCAGAGACTATAGTGTTGTAGCCATACCATAATCCTAGGAGAATAATTTAGTATTTGAAAAGATGAGTTTGTTTTAGGAAACAGCTTATGATTCTTTAAAGTATTAATTTTCCAAATTTAGTTCAATCTGCTGTGTTCTTGTTCATTGTGGGCCCAGTTCATTGTCCATTTGCAATGTCAGTCCAATATATATGCCCTGATACGCTAATTCAATGAATTGTCTGTTCAAATGCATATCACAGTCTGATTAAGACACGTTTTTTATCCATTTGCTTTCTTTTTCCTGTGCGAAAAAATTAGACCCAACTCTTTCGAGCAGTTGTGGATGTCATTAAGGAAGATCTATAGTGTTCTTGGGCTTGATACAATCAATACAATGTGTTATCTAAACAAAATCATCTGCAGAACTCCTTATGATGAATCCCTTTTCCATAATATAAATTTCAATAATTTAATTATCAGTTTGCATACTCCATAACATACACATTATACAAATTATTTGCTTCACTGATAATGGAGCTCACTTGTAAGCTTAATGCTCCCTTTCCCCTGAATAATAATTTGTCACACTATTTAAATGGATCAAATAGGCAAGAGGAAAATCTTAACTTGGGTGGCTAAATTCAGCTCACTATCTGACATCTGTTAAGCAACCAACTTTGTAATGCCATTCCTAGTTCTGAATTTAGTTTTCATAGCCTCAGGCAAAGGACAACACTAGTTGGAATTTCCCATTTTTCTCCCCATCCCAATAAAGCTAATCAAATTGTAACATTTACTCCAACTTCAAAGGGAAGTCTGGAGAAAGTTTGAGAAATGGGTTCCCTTTTCTCAATATTCTCATCCTCTTTTTAAGTCTGAAGATTCCGAACACTCTTTCCCCGGATCAGCCACAGCTTTCTGTCTGAGCAATTGCGTGAGCTAAACAAGAAACTCGCAACTGATATCAGCATAAAGGGAAGAGAATGAAATAACAGACCAATTTGATTGTGTGTGTACTCTTACGTGCATTTTATGAGCAAGTTTTGAAAGCCAAAGGTCATAAACAAAGAGTATGCTATATACTTACAATTCCAGAGTCATGTTTCGGCTTTATTTTATACAGAGATTTTTCTTTTTTCTGCCTACACACTTCCTCTGCTTCTTTTACTCTAAAGAGGGAGAGAACATATTTTGAAACACAAGTTGAAGAACAATAAACAATTCCTGCTATAGCAAGTGAGAACTTTATAGCCAGTAAAAGCTTCAGAGAGGGGCTTCTAAGCCATATCCTAAAAGATACCATGGAAAGCTTTGCAAAATGGTACCTATCAAAAGTTATAAAGACAAAGTCCAAAATCTCCTTTTGGAGACAAGTTAGAGTGACTTCTTCTTCTTCTGCAAGTCCAAGATAGCAAATAGTAAGCTTTGGCAGATCCTACCAAGTTAGAAGTGTTTGGAATGTAATCAATTTGCTTTTGATCCTGTTTTTAAAACTTTATTCTCTGAAGAGCAATCTTGGAAGCTTTTATCAGGGAGGTTCATAGAATGTCTCTCATCTGTGAACAAATGAAGGCGCTTGAAGGAAAATTCAAACTTTAGCCTCATTTAAAGATTCCTTTTTCAAATTCATACTTTCAGAAAACAACCTTTTGGTTTACGGAAATTGAAAAAAAAAAAAAAGGTATCTCTGATTGGGGAACAGAAGAAACTAACTTGCTGCTGAGTGATTAGTGGTGTGAATTTGGCCAGGCCTTAATTTCCTCATCTATCATATATAAGGATTAAACTAGATAATCTCTAACATTCTGGGCCTTGATCCTCTAGTGATCTATGAGTCTGGGAGGCTACTTTATGTTTAAAAGATCATCTTTCTTTTTAGAACTGTGCATACTGTGTTCCTGGAAATATAACAACAAAAAGTCAGACACTCACATCTTAACCAAATCCTTCTATGCAGCTCTACAAGGCCAATTTATCCACGAGAAATGTATAATAAATATACTTTTCAAATCCTGTCTGTGGCAGAGCTCTGATGAAGGAATTCATCTTATATACAGTTGAATGAAACATTTACTTTTTACAATTCAATGAAACAAATACAGTCCAATATCAGTGGCAAGAAGATTAATGATACAGTATACATTAAAGCATGACAAATGGAAGCAATTTCTTTGGACATAAAAAGCCTGCTGGGGTTGATCTTGTTAGTAATTCCAGAAAATGATGACAATTTAGAAGACACTCCATTGTTGCTACTTTTATTACTTTCTACCCAAGCAATAAATTGCCTTTAATCCTCCCTCTAAACATTTGCAGAAGAAGAAAAAAAGTTTCTTTATAACAAGCTAATGATTGCAGAGACCACATTTTCCCCTGAAATAGCTACCAGTAAATTTAAGTTGAAGTATTTGGATGAGACGTTAAGAGAAAACTTTTTGTGCGCTTAGTCAAAATCCTGTAGATCCCTCTATTAAATTCACTTTTGACTCTTTAAAAACATTTTTTCTTTTCAAATTTTCCTGGCATTTAAAAATATATCTCATAAATTTTTTAGATAATCTGAAAAATCCCAGTTTTCTATTTTTTCATTCATTCTTTAAATATAGATGGCTATGGGTGAACAGTTGAGTGTAATGATAGAGATTTTTTTTCATTTCACTTTAATTAATAAAGAAATTCCTGTGTAGCAGAGACATTTTGAAGTTTTTTAAAAAAGAGAGAGAATCAAAGAGATGAGAAAGATGGTAAGAGGCTTTTGCAAAGTCTTCTCTTTTATTTGGACTGGATTGATTAGAATTGCCAGAACCAAAAGTTCAAATATAGTCTAGTTTGCCTATACTCTTAAACCAGGCAATATTTCCATGCAAATTAGCATAGGCAGGACCCCAGTAAAGCCAGTTCTTTGAAACTGTGTCATATAGCCATCCCATGGATGTGTCCCATGGAATATACAGATTTTCATAAAATTGTTATAAAAAAGCTTTATTAATTTGGGCTAATTGAATGTGATGGTACTGGTAGGAAGAGATGGAACCAATATGAATGAAAAAATTATGAGAAAGAAATCTTTTTAAAAGATATGAATTTTTTTTGAAATTTTGTTGTGTGTTGAAAAACACTCTAATTCAAACTATCTGCTATGAATAGTTTAAATTTATAAAGAAAAGCATTGATGTTCAGATCAATTAATTAAGCACATATTAAGACAAAAACAAAAGGAGACTCAGTAAACTGAAGGAGCTTATATTCTAAATATAAACAATCAGATACACGACTAATATGCTAAGTCTCTAAAAATAAGCTTTTTAAAGGAACCCTATGCAACCTGATTAATGTTATTAATTTGATTAGGAGCAAAGAGTAGGAACAATCAAAGGTTTACAAAATGGGAGATTTAGATACAGAAGAATGCTGGCGAAAGATTAAAGGCAGAAGCTTTAAAGGCAGAAATTAAAACCTGTTATCAGCTGTGATTTTTGAGGTTCCTGTAGAATATCTAAATGAAAATAGATGTCTCAAAAGAGAGGTAAGAGATGGAAAACTACATTTGGGAGTCCACTGCTTAGGACATACTTGAAGCCCTAGGTGTGAATGATATTGCCAAGGGGTAGATTACAAAGGAAGGAGAGGGACAAAAATATTAAGAGGTCAGTGAGTAGATGAGGAACCATACACAGTACCTGGCACATGGGGAGTATTTAATGATAGCTTGTTGGTTGACTGGCTGACTGATTATTTGATTGATTGACAAAATGATACAGGGAAAGAATGGCATGAAGACCTACGAGATTGTGGTGCCTTAGAAGCCAAGAGTAGGAAGGGTCCACTGTGTATTGTATCCTGTATGGAGGTCAAGAAAGATGTAGGTTGGAAAAAAATGCCTCTGCATTAGGTGATTAATAGGTTATTGGCAGCCTCAGAACACTTTTAGCACAATGGTCAAAAGCCATATCCCAAGGGTCAAAAACAAGGTTGGTTAACGATCAAATGGAAGTCTTCAGTTGCAGACAACATTTTCAAGAAGGTTAGCATAGATACAGAAGAAAAAGTTTGGACATTAGGGGCTAAAAAAAGGCTCTCATTTTCTCAAAATCTGTGATTGAATACTATCACTTTATATGAATAAAAAATAATGGTTTAGAAAACTTATTTAAAACTGGCTCCTGTTATTACTCTCTTTCCTAGCATTCAAAAGCTCCAATTATTAATTGCCCAATGTTTAATTGGGCTGGTTTCCTTCCAAAAATGAGCCTTCACATTTCTTATCTGTATAGTGAAATCAGGCCTGGTTCTCTGAATTGAATTTAGCAGCAGAGCAAATGGTTCCAACACATCCAGGCGATATATAATAAGAAGTGAAATTTGGATCAAGACTAAAGAAGCTAAAGGGCTGAAGATGTTACATCACATGTAGGACTATGGAACATAAAGACAGAAATTCAGCATGGCTTTGTGCTGATAAAGGGAGGTAAAGAGTAAAATAGGAGCTGTAATAACAGAAGAAGAGAAAAAGAGATACCATTCTATTTTAAAAAGAGAATGTCACCCAGCATCTACTTGACCAAAAACTTCATAACTGGAGGTAGAAAAAACATAGGAGGTAAAAAAATGTACATTATAAAAGGAAGACAAAACCTATAAATCAAAAAGAGACACTTTTTGCCTCCATGAATGCCTAGTTTAGATCTTCTGCAGGTATAGACCAACCATCACCTCATCTTCCCCAGGCAAACATCTGTGAATCTGTGAAAGAGATCCCACTTCTCCCTCAGAGACAGGATTGATAGGAAGCAAAGGAACCAGAGGCTCAGTCCCCTATAAACAATGTCAACCAAATTAATCTCTTCCTAAATGGTAAAGTCAAGATCAGATATCTGTACTTGGTGAACTCATTTTTCTATTCAAATCAACAGTAATTTTTAAAGAAAAACAAATCAACACTGTACAGCATGCAGGGAGGGGGAGTACACACACACACACACACAAATATATATATGTATATGTATATACATACTGTCCCTGCCCAAAAAATGCTGATATTCTATTGAAGGGACATAAATGTACAGAGAAAAGTATATACAAAGGAGGTATACATAAAGTAAAGAGAGAGTCTGTGGGGTTTCTTTTTTTGGCAAGAGGAGAAAGAAGAACATTAGCCAGTGGAGGAAATGTTAATGCACGAAAGTGGCACCTGAGAATCCAAGAGACCAGGTTGAGAAAAGACAGTATTACAGCCATGGGGTGCAGCCTGCCTCAAAGTGGGAGACCAAATGCTACTTAGATATGTGGATCTGTGATGCACTAGGAGCTGCCTGAGGCAGGGGAATTGGGGAGTAGCCAGTATAGATACAGGCTGCAGTGTCAGCAGGCTGAGGTGTGGACCTCAGAGACAAGGGAGAGCAGCAAATTGTAGAGAGAGATATTATCCCGAACAGCATCAGACAGCAGAGGGTGGGTGGAAGTGTGGACCCCAGCAACAGCAGACAATAAAGGTGATCCTAGAGGCCATGGCAGAAGAGTGGGCACTGACAAATGGAAGGCACACTGTAACTCTTCCTGGTTGTAATTTAAAACTGATTTGGCCCACCAGCTGCTCTTCCAGAAACCTGTTCATCATGGAGATCTGTTTCCGCTTTGGTACTCAAACCACCTCAATACTTTCCTCTTGCTTTTCCCCTCTGATTGGAGATTTGGAAGGGAGAACAAATAACTCCCCAAACCTCTTTTTATAGAGGATTTAGAAATCCCAGCCAACTCTTCATTTGCTACCAGATGCTCTGCTTGCTTTTAACTCCACTAACATCATGTCCTCAAGCTAGACACTTTCTAATATACCCTCCTCCTTCCTTCCTTTTCAGCTTCCTTTTCTGTATAGTCTTCCCTCATTGAATTGTAAGGTTCTTGTGGGTCAGGGACTGTCTTTTTTCTTATTTGTAGTCCCAACATTTAGCACAATGCCCATTTAGTGCAGTTCAACACACAGTCATCCTTGTGTAACTTCAACTGCTCCATAGAGGACTAAGAGGAGGCACTGTTGAGAGGGGACTTGCTTTCTGACAACAAGCGGGAGATTGAAGTGTCTAAATAGTCCCCACAGAAGGACAGCAATAGAGGTCTCTTATGGGATGAAAATTTTTGTATTGCCCTTTCCTTCCTACTGCCACATAGTCAGTCTGCCAGCCAGGCAATCAGTCTCTCTCATATCGTGTACAGGTAAGTCACTCCTAAGTCACTTTTCTATTTACAGTTAGATTGACTTCTTAGAGTAAAGATCAACATTTTTACAAAGCTAAAGTAATAAAAATGAGAAAACAATATGGTATAGTGAATATCACACAGTTTTTGATCTTCAGTAAACTAATTTATATTCATTCCCACTGACCTACCACATACTACCAGAGCAACTGAACAGAATTATTTGGCATTTTTACTACAAATGAAACCAGAAGAAAAAAGAAAGTTGCATATAAATGAAAGGATGATTCACAGGTTGCTCTTGGAAAGGCAAAGAAAGGCATTCATAGAATTGGCTTTATGATTTGCTCCAAATCAGCAAGGAACGTATTGCAGAGTTCATTATAAATATGTGCTGAAAGACAAATCTGAAAAGAACCACAGCTTATTCCCTAACATTTGTTTCAGAAAATGAAAAGGTAGAGAAATTCCACAAAGAATTTGATAAAATCCTCCAAATTATTTCAATACATATTTTGATACTTGGTGCCTTCAATGGAAAAATGGATTGCAAAATGCTTTAGAAAATATGGATCCAGAACAAGAAATAAGAAAAACCAAAGACTTACTGATTGCACAAAAGCTTCACATTCATACTTCAGGCATACCTTTTTTGAGAAAACAATGAGAAGGTACTAGATGTGAGCATTAAATAATATTGTAAAAATTAAATTGATTATATCTTAATAGAAAAGAAATGACAGTACCAATGGGGGAGCCATACCCAAAATTAACTATGTAGGCATCATCATAGCAGTGATTTTTTTGAGCAAGAATTAACCTCTACGACATAATTAAAATGGCATGCAATGGTAATACCCCATGTTGACTACTCTCTCAGTTTATATTCTTACAGATGGGTTGATTTCCCAGAGGGTAGGTACTGCCTTGAGGTTCAAAGGGTACCCTGTGGACACTCACTTCAAAAGCAATAGCTCATTAGTTCTTATAGTATGTTTCCTAGTTCAGAGCAAAGGTATTCGCTAAGATGGTACAGTAAAACAGATGAGCTAAAAAATATTCCCCTCGAAATATGGTGGGGAGAGTAAGCACAAATGTGTAGTGAGGCATATGGCCAAGGCTATTTACTCCTTAGGTAATTCTGGGTCTTGACATTTTTTCTCTATTTTTACTGTTCATTCTTAGTTTTTTAAGAGGCCCATTGACATTACAGGATGATATCTTGACTTGCACATGAATTGGATTTAAGTGAGGCAGAGTTGCATAAAGTCAGTCTCATTGTCTTCCAGAGTCACTGAAGTCCAGTAGTGAGGCAAAAGTCAGGATGACTGGGGATGGCCTGGAATGCAGCGGATGACCTTGGAGTCTTTGATGTCTGCCCAAGCTCTAAGCACTTCACAGAACTTGCTTCAGCTGCCTCATCCCACTGAAACAAGTTGTTCTCATCTGCCTGTTCATGAGGGGAAGTCTTCATGTGTTTGGGGTAGACACTCCCCTAACTCACTGATAGGCTCGAGCTCTGATGGTTACCCTCAACCTGGTTTAGCCTCTCTGCTGAGATGGTTTATTGGAGTGTGGCTGTTGTGCATGCTACAGCTTCTTGGAGCCATAGGTAAGAGTTGGGTTACAAATGGACACAAAAAGTAGATGAGCAAGTCTGAGAAGGGCTCAGCAGCCTTCACACCAGAGGTGTCCTACCTTTATATTTTCTCCCAGTTAAACATTTGATGGACAGCTAAATGGCAAAATGAATAGAGGAGTGCTGGGCCAGGAGTCAGGAAAGACCTTCCTGAGTTCAAATCTGGCCTCAGACCATTACTAGTTTTGTGGTCCTGGGCAAGTCACTTAATTTTGTTTATCTCAGTTTCCTCATCTGTAGAATCAGTTGGAGAAGGAAATGGTAAACCATTCCAGTCTCTTTGCCAGTAAAACCCCAAATGGCATCATAAAGAGCTGGGCATGACTGAAAAGTGATTGAACAGCAACAAAAAACATTTGAATGTCCCAATCAAATCAATGGGAGTGCTTTTTTAGTAAAGGTCACATGTAACAGTTCAAAAACAGCTTGGGAATGACCATTTTCCTATCAGGATACAGGTTGACTATAGCTGGTGGACCTGGGAATTGCACTCACTTACAAATTGATGGTTACAAATTTTTATAATTAGCCATCATTTTGCAATATACCTAAGTGTTATTCCCTCTTATGCAAAAGCCTGATGAAAGCCAGACTTTCAGGAAAATATAAAAGAAAAAAAGCCTCTACTCCCTGATGGAAACCTGGTCCCTACAGCACTCCTCAAAAATGTAAAACTCCTCCCACAAGAATTAGGGATGAGAAGTAAAGTAGAAGTCATTCCCCCATCCTTTAAGTAAGAAATTAAACTGTGCTGGGTAAAAATTCCTCTGGCTCCCTGTAACACAAAGGGCACCTGAAATTTCCCCAGACATCCGCAACATATACATAGATTAGTTAATATACAAAATGCACCTTGAATATTTTAGATTCCATTATACCCTGAAGGTGTTTTTCCCAGCTATTTTCTCTTTCCGATTTCTCTCTTTCAATTGTTTGCTTTATCTATTAAACACACATTCACATGGGTGTTCTGAGAAATACTCATGTTAGACTTGTCTCAATTCTCTTCTTGCTTAATTTTTTTCTCCAATTCCATCATCTAACTTTCTTAAAGGTCAAGAACAAAGGGCAAGGTCATTGTAGAAATGATAGCAATCAAGGTTCTGATGCTGAAGGAGTCATCACTAGACCAGAAATGAAGGATATAATTTTTTTAAGTTGCCAAGTATTACTTTCAACTTAGTTCTGATGGAATGCTTTTGTATCTGAAGCTAACAGAATTAATAAAGGGGGATTCCTCTCTTAAGTTGGTAGTACCAAATGACTACTGAGCTCTCTTCACTCTCTCAAGTTTCGTGATTCTATGTGTTTAAAAAAAATCAATTGACAGACATTTTTATTTTTTGGCTATGAGCTTAACTCACTGATAAGTGTGGAATTTTAATTTCTAATTTTGCTATCCTCAGTACAAAGAAAACTTTTTTTTGAAAGAAGGAAGAACAAAATAAACTTCTTAAAAAGTACCAAAAATATATCTTTGAAAATAAGGCATTTAAACAGTACAAACTGGTGACATGTGTCAATGAGTAAAGAGTGAATGAGTTAGATTTACCTTAAATTATCAAATGTTTGCCCAATGCAGCTCATAGCTTTTTGTTTATAGCATTTTGTTTAATTAAGGACAAACTGAGGGAACTATAATGGAATCCAAGATATTTAAGAAATATTGCTATTTCTTCAGTAATATAAAGATGAGAAGGTAATGAATCATTTAGCTTTGTCCAACCGTCACTAAGGTCATAGAAAAATAAAAAGTTATGATGAACTGGAGAGAAATTTGATATTGGAAAACTAAATTTATATTATAAATCCTATAAAATCTTGAACTTTCTCTAAGATATTTCTCTACTTCAATGCAGACCATGGGCTAGGGGAAATAAGACCTAAAAAGGAAAACTAAAATAATTCAGTTATTTAGAAAGCAATATGAAAAAGGAACTTTAGAATTTTCAACTCTCAACCATCTCTGCAGGCATTATTCTGAGTGATTTTTTTACTCCTTGGCCAATTTGCCTATCCTCATGAGATATAGCTTGCTGCCAATCACCTCTCATCATCCAACGAGGATGTAGTCATGGAAAGAAAATTAGACCGATGTGAACCTAAGAATTATATCATGTAGAAGGTTAGAAGGCAAATTAGTGTACATATATATAAAATGCACAGTGTATAAACATATATATGACATATTTGTAACACATATATGTAAATATATATAACATATAAAATCAGAAAATATGTATCTATATACATTTCTATCACGTCTAACTCTTCATGACCCCATTTTGGGCTCTCTTGGCAAAGATACTGCAGTGGTTTTCCATTTCCTTCTCCAGATCATTCTATAGATAAGGAAACCGAGGCAAATAGAGTTAAATGACTTGCCCAGGGTCACAAAGCTAGTGAGTGTCTGAGGCCAGATCTGAACTCAAGGAGAGGAGTCTTTCTGACTCTATTCTGAGTACTTTATCCACCGACCACCTAAGCTGCCATAAACATGCATACATATACATACATATATATGTATATATATCTGTACATACATACATATATGTATATATAGATATATATATACAGTTACATACATACATATGTCAGATTATCTCCCCCATAACATGAATAACTAATAGGTTACAAGCTTCTTTAGGGCAAACATTGTTTCATTGTCTAGCAAAATTATTGACCAATATTCTCTTGAATTAATCAAAGTTAAATAGCATACTGTGTGGAGTGTAAGCAGATTCCATGTAGTCAAATGAGATTTGTCATTTTCACAATAACTACAGGTCATGTATTAAACAGCAAACCCATTATTTTATATTTCTCCTGAAAACTGAAATGAATAACAACAAAAAACTACACATATTTAAATTATGTAATTTTAAAAAATGTTTTCAGGGTATCATCTACATGATGTCTTTGAGCTTCACTATCATCCACATTTTATAGGTGACAAAACTGGGGCTCAGAAAAAAATATACCGATTTGTTTGTACCAACTAGTAAAAGATAGATGCAGGATTTGAAGCAGGTCTTCCTAACTCAAATTCTGTATCCTAGAAGCCCTATGTCATGCTGCCTTCCCAAATGGGCTTTAAAGGAATTAGGAATCACTGAAGTTAGAGTTAGGGGAAAAACTGTTGATTCCATTGGGAGTATATATGAGATATATAGCAATGATAGAATAATATTCTACCATCTTTGAAACGTTGGAAGAGATAACTGGTCAAATCAGTTTCACATTTGTGAAGATAATGACCTTATTTGACCTTTGAACTTCAATACTTTATTTTATCCATTTTGATGTAAATCTTTCTCAAACATATCATATACTTCTCTGACTTCTTGAGAATTACTGAACATCATTTAATGAGTTGATGACTTCTCTTTATGAACTTCCCCTAATATACTGTATTGTTCTCTGATTCTTTCAGGAGCTACTGAAACATTGTCTGCTTATCCAGTACTAATAACTGAACTCAGTCTGCTTTGGTAGTTTTGTACCTGCTTTTATATTTTTCTGTTTCAGGCTATATATCAGCTCTCACTCTAAGTGACTTTTTTCTAATATCACTTTTTTTATTCCATTTCTTTCTATCATCCTCCACCCTCTCTTCCCCATCTTATTCCTGTGTATACTTTAAATCTGTGCCAATCCGGAAAACTTACATATGCAGTGACTAAACTGGTTTGAAATATATATTAAAAGAGAATTAAGGTAATTATAACATGCATGGTAGGTTTTAATAAATGTTTACTGAATCGAATTAGGAAAGAACTCTCCACTATAGATGTACATGAGTGTCAGCTGTCTCAAGATTTTATTCTTAACCTCTAGAAGGCTAGTAACGTCAGTCTGCCTTGCAAATAAAGGGGAATTACCATAAATCTACTTGTGATGGTCAGACTTTCAACATACTTACACAGCCTTGGCATCCATAAAGACAGAAAACTGCACAGATATGAATTTAAAATCTTGAAATCCAAGTTTATCAAGGAAAACATGACACCACTACTGGTCATGGCAGACTTTTATGTTACAACAGAAAACTTTCTGACCAGCTAGGAATGTTGAGAAGCTACCTGGTAGGGAGCAGCCCATACAGTTAATCAATCACTAAACTGACCTGATATTGTATAATCCAGACACGAGATCATCAGGAAAGAACCACAGTCTTTAATTGTTAAGATTTAACCATAAACCCGGTTTTAAAAAAAATCATACACAAACATCCTCTCCCCTAGTGTTAAACCTAACTCAAGAGACTATAGACTATTTTCAGTATACTTTGGGGGTACATTTTATCCCTCATGAGAATACTCTTAAGTAGAAATAGTTTACCTAATTTGGGGGATTGGTAGCATAAGAGAGTAAGTTCATGAAACAGAGAACATTTCCCTTTAAGATGGTCATTGTTTTTTTTTTTTAAACAATAATTAAATAGAATAAAAATCAGCATCAACGTTGAGTTGGCACAGACTAGCTAATATGAGTGTTTGGTACTTTATCTTTGATATCTTATAGAGCAAAACAAAGATTCTCAAATTCCATTCTTGGTAACATTTGCAGTAAGGGTTAATCTAAACAAAGGGAACACTTTCTTGTTTCTGTCCTAATAAAGTTGTGGGTTTTTTTCCCTCTGTACTTTCCCTCCCTACCCCCAAACTCATTTATTGTCAGGCAAACATACACAAAATGTTCAACATGATTAACTTTAAGAACAGTTTGCAAGATGAATAAGGGAGATACACTTTGGCACAGATACAGGAAAAAGAAACCAGACATCTCTGCAGTCAGCAGGCAGAATAATTTTTATCAGCCTTCTATACCAAATGCCAGGCTGGTCACAGCCTTATCAAAATAGCTGATATGCTCCCTCATCATTCAATCTGATTAGAAAGGCCACTTTTTAACCACTAAACATTTAATAATTTTGTCTAAATACACGTCCATAGTAGACAAATGCATTTCCTAGCGGCTCCTTTTGTGTTTAGTGGAAAGACCTTAAGACATCGTTGAAGTCTACCAGCCTAGAACCAATTTAAAGTGTGTAGAGCTGAAATGGACACATCTATTAGGTACTAGTAAAGTAGTAGGGATTCTAACAGTCTCTTCCAGCATAAGCTAAGGGTAGACACTATTATCATGACCAGCTGACAAGGCACTTTTGTGAAAGTTTACACCATCCTGTCTATGAATTTGAAATTGTGAAACTGAAAAATGGAAGGGGGGATGGGGCACAAGGGGAGTGAGGTCAGGGCAGCATGCTTGAGTTTTATAACTGGGTTTTTCACTAGCTAAAAAGACAGTGATGGAGACTTGCAGGATGAGGAAGAGTACTTCAAAGTTGCCTCTCAGTCTGAAACATAATGATAATGGAATCAAAGCTCACCCCTTCCTTTTCTTAAATACAGGGAATTAGTATTTTTTTCCCAACATTTATGACTTCTAAAATTTTCTGATTTGTAGTTGAGTTTCCATGTCTCATCAGTGAAGGTCCGAGCCATTTGACCAAGAAACATACATGATCACCTCACATGATTATAGATAGAAATTTAAATTTAATGAAGTAAGCTCTAGGTGTCATAGTGGATAAAGTGATGGGCACAGAATCAAGAAGACTCATCTTAGTAAGTTCAAATCCAACCTTAGACACTTATTAGCTATGTGTTCTTGGAAAAGTCACTTAACCACGTTTGCCTCAGTTTCTTTATGTATAAAATGAGTCAAAAAAATGGCAAACTACTCCAGTATCTTTGCCAAGAAAACCCCAAATGAGTTGAGGAGGTATCTGAATCTATCTGAAAAATGACTGAACTGAGCTGAACTTAAAGCTCTGGAGGCATGAGTAAAACCCTCAAGCTTCTGTATGTGTTCTATAAGCCAAGAATTGAGGAACAAGTTATGATTCAGGAAGGGATGGCAAAGGTTTTTATGTGGATAGGAAAGACATAATAGTATACCAGGTTCCTTCAAAAAATAATTCCTATATTAGATCACTGTGGCCAAATTTTATAAAATATTTCCTTGGTCCAAGAAACAAATCTTAATTCCAAGACCAGGATAAATGAATTAAAAAATATTTTCATGTTATCTGTTTTAATATATCTCATTATTTCTTACCTGACTGCTCTCCTAAATGGTCTCCAGAAACTTATTTTTCTATAAGATCAGATCAACTCTGAAACTCATATCTCCTCAGTACCACTTGTCCCTGGCTCCCCTCTTTCCCTCTGATGGAAATGTCACAAAACATGGTTTTCTGCATGTTGTATCATCCCTAGTAGAAGGTAAGCTGCTTGAGAACAGAAAATAAGACTTTTTTTCATTTTTTAAACTCAGTATCTAGTAAGCAGTTGATAATTATTCATTGAACTCATAAACTACATTGATAGAAATGAATTGTCCATATCAAGAACAATTATAATTTGATTTTATATTGTGCTGGGCAGATAGTACCTGCAACAATATAAATAGCTTGTGCTGCTATACTTTAAGACAGACACTGGATAGTTTGAGACAATAATAGAATGGGCTACCAAGTAGTGAGGTCCCTAACACTGGAAGTGCTCAAGCAGAGGTCAAATGACTGTCTCAGATGCTAGAAAAATGCTGTAGCTACATTGAGGAGGAGCCTAAATTAAATGGTACCTATTGTTCTTTCTAAATTTCAAATAATATAGATTCTATTAAAAATAAAAAAATCTGAACACTGATGACTTCAGAAAAAGGAAGAGAATAACTTTAAGTTCTCTAGCTAAGGATTTAAATGAATAATATGGCACCAGAAACAACTATTAAATCTTAGTGTTTTGATGTAGATGATTAACTTGCATCAGTGATTAAGTTAAACCAGTCATGTCTTCCTTCTATTAGGATGCATGCACCTCGAGGGCAAGAATTATTTTCTTTTTCCATTATGTCTTTTTTCCCTAATGCCTAACAAGTGTTTTATTCACAGTACGTTCTTAAAATGCACTTGAGGACTGATTCCTTGCAAATATATATTGGAATTATTTAGCCTTGGATCATGACTGATATTTTCTTTATGTGAGAACTGGAAAAACAAAGAAGGGTTTTACTACATAGAATTGAATTTATGACCATAATAGACACATTGCTATAAAAAAAAATCCCACTAGGAAACTTACAGAAACTGAGAATGAGTTAAGTAGAACCAGGAAAACGATACACATTATGAGGACAATAATGGAAGTGGAAGTGGAAGAGAATGCTATATAATTACAATTACCAAGCATGTCCCTAAAGCCAACATGAGAACCCCCATTTCTTCTTTGCACAGGTGGGAAACTGTGGATGTGGGATAGAATCAATGTATTAGTTTCACTGAACTGCTTACTTCCCCCATCCCCTTTTCATTTTTCTGTTTAATAGCTTCAAGGGATAGCTCACTAGGTGAGAGGAGGAAGAGGAGGCATATCCAGAAATGGAGGTTATGTAAAAATCAAATGGTATCAATAACTCAAATAAAATGTTATCGATAAATCAAATAAAATGTTATAATTCACCATCCTCTTCATTTTTATTTTTTTAAATTAAATTTAGTCTCAGGAGACTTTTTCCTGAAGAGTTCATATTCATCATTAGTCTGGATTAAATCCTCATAAGAATGATGGACATTGGGTACGCCTTAGACCTGATCCAAGTAGTAAAACCAAATTCAAAGGTTCTTCAATTACACAATGATATAGAGTAGAGGCTCTGTCCTTAAAATTGTTCCCTGGCCACACAAGACGGTCAAAATAACTGTAAAATCATATTTGACAACAAAATTCATTTTTTATTATGGGAGAATAGTTTTGTTTGCTACATTTGACATTTTGCAGGCAAACATATTTTTAGAATTACCACCTGCATTGAAATCTTTTCAGGAACTTAGTGTTTCTTGGCATACACTCTAGTAAAGGTTTTGGTTATTGCTATTAAAATGTAAAGTTAAGATCTGTTGGTGCTTATATTGCGGTTTTTGTTTAGATACTGTTCTAGTATGGGTGCCATGTCTAGGTAACATAGCTTCCTTTCTTTGGAGATAATTTATTTTGGTATGCTCACGGACTGATATGGCAATGGATTTGAAAGGGCTTTGTCAAATTCCTTTATCCATGAAGTTTCTAAAGAAGCACAACTATGCCATGTATATGCAATATTCTAGAAGAATCTAGCCTCTTATGGAGGCTAGGAAATAGCTTAAATGGCCACTGAATGTTTACCCCTGTAGTACTATGGTTTTAACATGCATTTTTTTCACCAAAAAGATATCCATCATTTTTACTCTTTTCATTCATCCTTAATTAAAAATTGAGTGTAAAGCCACAGAATTTCAAAGTGAAGAAGGATTGTAAAAATAAACTAGTCTACTTCCCTTTGGAAGGGAAAAATCTTCTCAGTATCACTAAGTGGTAAGAAGTTGCCTTAACCTTATTTCTGCTTCTAATGGTACAAACTGATTTGGAAAAGCAGACATAACACCGGGGCATATTTTATTGCTCTGAAATTTAAAACACAGATGGAATGCCTTTGTACAAGATTTAGATGACAACTGTAGTTTGGTATCTGTCACAGTTATATTTCACTCGTCCCTTACAATGTAGCAGCTTTTAACTGTAAACATGCAGTTACAGGAAAGAGAATAAAAACCTTAATCAGAGTATTATCTGAACTAGACAATAAGCTCTTTGGGGCCAGGGAACATACCATCAATTTTTTTTTTTTTTTTTTTTTGTGATTCCACTAATGTCTAATATGGAACACAAGAGTAGCTCCTAAATAGAAAGGGATCATCACATGCTTTCTAGATTGCTGTCCTCCTATAAAGACAGGGATAATACTAAAGCAAGGATATGAAAAATATGTTAGTGGTGGGAAATCCCATTGTCTCCCCAAAGAATAAATGTAAATGGAATGATCTACTTGGTCCAGTGTGACCACACAATGTAACCCCATCACACTAGACTCACCCACTCTGAGATAACAAAGGCAGCAAAGAGTAACAGATGAGGCAGGATGAATATTTTGGAGAAATTTTCACTCAAACAGAAGTATTGAAATGGTACATTTCTCATCAAAACATTCAAAAGCCCTATTTTTCCTTTGTTCTCCCCCCAAGCACTAACTGAAATCAATTAAGTATCATTTATGGGCACAGTTGTTCATGATATTCTAGTTCATTTTATGCTGTAATTCCTGCAGTAACAAAAAGAGGCTGGAATATTGTTGTAATAAGATAGGTCTAGAGAAGAAGGGTCACTACGTATTGATCGGGCTTGGGAGAGGAGGGGGATGTTTGCTATTGTTTACTGCTTGCAAAATATTTATCTCATTTATAAACTCTAAAATCAAGTCAGCAAATGCCAATGCGAATGGCTTAAACCCTGAACCAACAATCTGAGATGAATGAGGAGGGTATAGGTAGAGATGAAGTTATGGTGAAGAAATGTTATCCATTTTATATTACATCTATTAGACTGTTAGCATTGTCTTACTAAGTGCTACAAGCCAGGGCATCCGAGAGTCAGGATTTTGGTAGGAAGAAAGCATAGGTTTGAACAGAAGGAGGAATAAAGGATAGAGAGAGATCCTGAGCTTGGAGGAGCACATAGTTCAGTGGAAAGGGTTCATTTTGACCCAGATAGATTGCAACGTCTTGGGGCTATGTGGTCTTCAGAAAGATGGGAATATTACTGCTAGTTTAGGGGAACAGAAAAGTCAACTTCACAAAAAAAACCATAAGCCATTTGTGTCAAGTGGTCAGTACATTTGCTTCAGGTAAAAAAACAACACAAAAACACCAACCAAGAGAAAACATAGATTTAATAATGAAAAGCAGTTCCCAAAGTCAAATATCTTGTCAAGGTCAACACACAAAGACCAAAGTTTAAAGTAGAACTCATTGGCTAAAATTTTCCTCTAGGGCAAAAACCAGGTTTCTAAGATGCCAGGATTAGAGTAAAGAAGATTCCTAAATTTCTTACAGCTGGAAGTTCAGGAGGACTTCATGAAAAAGAGATCCACCTTAAGGGTGGTTCTCTCATACTCGGTGCTAAGGACTAAGGAAACAGAGTCTACAAGAGCTTGGAAGATTACTGCTTTTTCAGATAAGGAATGGGCTGGCTAACTACAAGGGAAATGTCCAATAGAAGCAGGAGGTCAATCAGGAAGGATAGAGGGACTAATTAGAAACAAAGCTTATTATCTGGTAGGATTGTACGGAGAACCATGATTGTAAAAAAAGAATTTATATATATATATATATATATATATATATATATATATATTATATATATATATATATATATGTGTGTGTGTGTGTGTGTGCGTGCGTGTGTGCATATACATATAGGATAATATATATACACACATAACACACATACATACACACATAACACACATACATACACACTCATTCTCTCCACATATATCCATACATATATGTGTATATATACATATATATATATATATATATATATATACATATACATATATGTAAGTCAAGGAGATGACTGAAATAACCCCAGTTAGTTCGAGGGATATCTGACCAAAAATCCTCTCTTCAAAAGTCCTAAATAGTTGCCTGATCTCTGCTTGAAGACTTTCGGTGACAAGCAATTCACATCTCCAGCTCTATAATTTTCACTTAACTAGAAGTCTAGAGACATTGATGGATTCAAGTCTTGGTTCTTCTGTGAACTAGCTGTGTCACCTTGAGCAAGTCACTCGTTTTCCTGAGTAATGATTTCCTCATCTGCATAATGAGTAATTTGGACTAAAAGTCCCATACAGCTCAAATAGTTTATAAACCTGTTTGACGAAAGCTATCACGTCCCTTCCTACGTCCTTTAATTCTCCAGGATAAATATCCTCAGTTCTTTCAATCAATGAATGCCTTTAAGTCTCCTCACTGTCTTGACTGTCTTCTCTAAAGCATAGTGGGCAGGTAGGTGGCACAGCAGAAAAATACAGTGTCGAGTGGGAGTCAGGAAGACTCCTCTCACTGAGTACACATCCACCTTCAGATACACCAGTTGTGTGACCCCGGACAAGTGACTCAACCTGGTTTGTCTCCATTTCCTCATCAGCTCAGAAGGAAATGGCAAACCACTCCAGTATCTTTACTAAGAAAATCCCAAATGTGTGATGAAGCGTCAAACTTGGCCAAAACAACTGAACAAAGTGTTGTGAATAGAAGTAGATACACATTAAACATGTGATTTGTTTCTCCAAGGCAGAGTGTAGTGCAATGATTACCTCCCTAATCCTGGGGCTATCAGTGGAGCTATAAATCACATTAACTCCATGTCATATTGATGACTTATGTTCAACTTGAAACTTCAATCCAAAATGAAGAAATGAGCAATCCCCACTCCACTTCCACCACCTCTTCTTTGTCCCTTTCCAAACCCTTTACCATCACCAAGAACTTGGGATTAGGTAGCTGATATTTCCAACCATTTTATCTTATAAAATCTGAAGTCTCAATAGAGATATACAGTTTTAGAATCAGGAAGATCTGGGTTTGAGTCCCACATTTCTGACAGATACTGAATAGGTCATTTAATCTTACAGTCTACTAGAGCAGGTGCTGACAGGCATCATTAGAGAGAGTTTCTTAAACCAATTAAAGAACAGGGGGAGGGGGCAGAGGGTAGGATAAAGAAGGGGGAAGATTTGGCTTATTGCCCTAGCCTAGAAGGTCTCAAACTTTTTTGGTGAGGACCACTTTAAACTCTTAATAATAACTAGTATTCTTCTTCAAAGAATTTTTGTTTATTCAGGTTACATCTAGGAATGTAATGGTGCAGTGGATAGAGTACTGGGTCTTAAGTCAGGAAATCTTATCATTCTGGGTTCAAATCTAGCTTCATATACTTCCTAGCTGTGTGACCCTGAGCAAGTCACTTAACCCTGTTTGCCTCAGTTTCCTCATCTATAAAATGAGCTGGAGAAGGAAATGGCAAACCACTCCAATATCGTTGCCAAGAAATCCCCAAATGGGGTCATGAAGAGTCAAATATGACTAAAATGAATGACAGACAACAAATCAGGAGTGTGCTGGTAAGTGTTTAACAACAGTCTGAGAAAGAACAAAACAAAATAAAAAAACCAAAGTATACACACAACATACTTTTAAACTTAATCTGCATTATTAACATTTTCTCTATCACTTACTTAAATTTAGACCTGAGGTTCCCAAACTTATTTGGTCTACTTCCCCCTTTTCAAAAATTACTCAGCACCCCCCTGGAAATTTATTTTCTTTAACCCTATAAGTTTTATTTTTTAATTTTGTGTCATTTAAAAAAATTATAAAATAAATATATGTTTAAGTACCACATCTTAAATTCAATAATTTATTGTAAATTTGTAGTTTTCTCCTACACTGAAATTTTGATGATGCAATACTGCATCATGTAGTCGTGTGGTATCATATTGTAAACAAGTCATTATATGCACATATTCCTGCTGATGCATGCTGGATTTCCCAAAGATGGGCTTAGATAAGCTTCCCTGCCCATCACTCGCTTGTTAAGACCTGTCAGCAGATTTGGCCACTGATGGTTTATATGCATTTTGTGTATTTGGAAAGTAATATAATCACTACTACTTTAACTGTTATACAACATATGAAACATGAATGGTTTTCCAAAATTTTCTTCTCTTCTTTCTTTTTTTTTCCTTTTTTCTTCCCTTATGCTTTCAACAAACCATTATATTTATTCAATGCCCCTCAGTTGTCTCTGAGGCTACTACTGCTCCTCTGGATCATTCCAGCACCCCTCAGTGGTGAGACTGCCCACTTTGAGAACCTGTCTTTTAGACCATCAAGAAAACAATAAATCAAGGTCTGATTTGTAGCATTTGTTGATTTTTGAAGTGTAAATGCTGATGCTGACAATTTAACAACTGGCTTTTCCCAGCCAATTTGATTTGGTTCCCATATAATACTTCTTATATTTACCAATACTTCCCAATTAGAAATTAGAACATCTTAATATTATAAAAGAAACATAATTTTGATTTCAAAGATCTGTGAAAGGGTCTCAGGAACCCTAGTGGTCCTAGGGCTATACTTTGAGAAATGCTACTCTAGCCTATCAAGTTTTTTTCACTGCAATTCTATTATATAGCAGTAGCTTCTTACAACTCCCATTTTCATATTGTGTACACATTGATAAGCATTATCTCATTTAAGTCCTGATAAAAATTCTGCATAGCAAAAGGTCAAGACTAAATTGAAACCTAATATAACCTGAATTTAATGCTGTCAATTCTTTTTGTCTGTTTATTCAATTAGTTCAGACTTCACCGAACTCAAACATGGTCTAGCCCACAACTGCCATCTTGCCCATGACAGTATCATATACCTTACTGAAATCCAAGGTTACTATATATGGCCATTCCTTAACTGATAAAAGAAAATGTTATGAATTCTTCTTGCATAAATTAATGGTTTTTTTAATTGAACATCACTTCACTTTCTAGGTGTTTACATACCCTCCTTTTACAAATGTATTCTAGGTTTTTGCTAGGAATCAATATCAAAATCATTGGCCTACCATTTAAGAAACCAACTTTATTGCTTTTTTTTCAAATGCACAATACTATTTCTGAATCCTCCAGACCTCCAGGTCTTCTTTCACTCCTCATAATTTTTCCAAAGATGATTGATAAGAGCTTAGTAAAGACATTCTCCAAGTTCCTGGAGTAACTTAGCATGTAGGTGTCCAAGTATGGTGGACTTTAAAAATTTTATAGTTTTTTTATTTTCTCTTTTTTTACTTTTTATTTCTGTATTTTTCTCTGGGATATTTAATAATAAAATCCTTAAACTAGCTATCATCATTGTGCCTTAAACCTCCTGGGTACTTAATAAAAGTTGAACTGAATTAAAATCACCTCAAAGAAAAGATATATACTGTTTTCAGTAGGTCTATATCCTTGTCTTTCACTTATTGAGTGATGGAGACTGAGAAAGGAAAAATGATGGAACCTAGAAACCAGAAATGGTAAGCATCATTGTAAGGTCAGAGGCTTGTTGATGAAAGAAAACAACAGTCAGCTAAGTACCTTAATGGATAGAATGTTGGACCTGGAGTCAAGGAGTCTTGAGTTCAAATCCAGCTTTAGATACTTACTAGTTGTGTGACTCTGGGCAAGTAATTTAACTTTTGTTTGCCTCAGTTTCCTCATCTGTAAAATGGGATAATAAAAGCATCTATCTCTCAGGGTTGTCGTAAAGATCAAATGAGATAATAATTATAAAGCACTTAGCACAATGTCTGGCACATAATTAGTGCAGATAAATATTAGCTATTATTATTGTGCAAAGAAGTGGTCTCTGCTGGATGCTTTTTCTGAAATATGATTATCCTATATCACAAAAAAGTTATATAAATGTTCTCAAATTTTCGTGGTAGAGTAAGAACAGTCCTTGATATCAAATCAGAGAACTGGTGTTCAAATCATACCCTTAATAATTAATACCCCTAACAAATAATGTTGTGTGATCTTAGGCACGTCATTGAACACTGAGTCTTAGTTTTGTCATTTGTGAAATGAGGGGGATGGAATAGGTGCCCTCTAAGGTCTTTTTAGCTTTGTAGCTATTATTCTTAAATCATATGATACTTTAATATTATAAATACCTTAATTATATATATGTATATATACACACACATCTATGTGTGTGTATATACATATATATACATATACACACACACTCATATATATTCTTTTATTTTTTCTTTTGAGGGTCAAGTTTGAACATCAGTATTGCACTGGAGATTGGGAGAAATTGTCACAAAGTAAATAATACACAGGGCTAGCCTCTCTCAGTGGGGACCTACATCAAAATACTTCTGTTGAGGTCCTAAGTTTGTATGCTGCTTAGAATGGTGGAAATCATGTGATAGGTCTTAATACCTTCTCTTTTTTCTCTTTTTAACCATAGTTCTTCAACAGGCAGACACAACTTTAGTAAAGGAGTCATTAATACAAAAATAATAATGGGTATACAGGTAATTCTCAGAACTCCAGAAATGAGGAATATGAGCTTATCAGACAAATACATAAATTTTTCTTTCCACATGCTAGGAAAATTTTTTAAATTTTATTTTATTTTATAAATTTATCTTATAAATTTTAATTTTTTTTCCATGCTAGGAAATTTGGGGTTGGGAGATCAAAGGACGAGTAAAGCATACATATAAAAATAAGTGGCATTTTATTGCTCTAAAATTTCAAATGTACTACCTCAAAAACAGCTCCAAATATCTGAAAGCTATTGCTCTTTTACCTTTCCCTACAACACCCCTACTACACTGTTCCTTGCATCTAGTAGGAAGCTGGTGAATTGAAATTAAGGGGCTATGCCAGGGCCATATAAGTGGTAAGCAATATTTGAACTTAAGTCACCAGATTCCAAATCTAGTGCTCTTCATAATATACAATGCTCCCTCCATACTCCTCAAAATGCAAAATCAGAAGGGATAGGTTCCATCAGCATATTTTAAACTCTTTTTATAGCTAAATTAGGTTAGAAAATGCCAATCTAAATTTAGATTAATTTATGTCCTCAGTGAATGCATAGTAGTACACATTACCCTTTCATTTGGGTATTAGTTTGGGGTTAATGTCAGCATTTTAATAGTCAGTGGAAACTATGGCCAGAACCACATAGAAATCTTGAGATTTAACTTCACTTTTCCCAGCCTTGAAGTACTTAAAATCTCAAAAGTCACTATACAACAATTTAGTTGTATTGGTCTTCCTCCTGGAAAAAAAATTATAACAATACTTATGGCATATGTTTGCATGGACTAGGTCTTAAAATGAATCAGTATTGAATTGTGACCATAAAATTAAAAAAAATACCTTATCAACCATAATTACTGTACTGTCCTTATTCTTTTCTTCTGTTCTGCCTTTCATAAAAATATTCCTTTACATGCTTTCCACACATTCACTTATGGTTACAGTAGAGGCAAAACCTCACTTAAATATTCACTTATACAAGAACATGTGCTTAGTGTCGTGGTGGGGGTGGATGGTCAGTGAGATAGAAGTGGATAGAAAAATGATTAGGAAAATCCATGCACTAGCTAGAAAGATAAGACAAGCACACACAAAACTGGAATACAAATTGAAATTTGGATTGGGTGGGGAACCTGTGGCGTTCTAGGTGTTAGCTTTAGCATTTTGACTCAGTAAGTTTTACAGAACAAATCCTTTTATTAAGGGTATCTATTCTGTGAAGTTTGGATTCAGTCAAAGGGCTGTACTTGATGACCTATAGGGTTCATGTGGCCTTAGCTTCTCCACCCCTGGATTAGATGCCTAGTAGACAGAATAATATGAGAGACCTGAGGAGTAAGAGATTATTTCCAGGTAAAAGAATCGGAGGATTCTTAGAAATAGAGATACCAAAGCTTTTCTATGTAAGAACTCTGACGTACGTAAAAGTGCCAACTTGGGTACATGTTAAACAATTTTGATGCGTATTTGGGCCAAGCTCATAGAAAGGGTGAGGGGCAGAGTTCATGAGAGGAAAACTTCAACTTTACTTAAAAAGATTAATTATCATTCAAACCCTAATAATCCTCTGAGTGGCACAAAATGCTAATCCAAAGGATATGTATATGCTTGCAAAGGGATGGCTTTCAAAGTTTTCAAGTTCAATATATCTGATGCATCCTTACCTCTGCCCATTACATACCCCAAAACTGGACTTCCTACAATGTACCCTAACCATGTCATCACTTCCCCCTTCATTCATATTTATTTTAAAAAGAGCTAAAGCCCTGCTCATAGAGGGAGAAACTTTTGGACAAAGATGAGCAGGGATCTCTTCAGAAATAGTTTATAGAAAACAGAAAATAGTTTATGCACCAAAGAAAAAAGAAGCTATGGGGCGAGAGAATATGTTTGTAGAGGAGAGCTACTGAAAATTCCCTGTAAGTCTCTCTGGAAACACAACTCTAGTTTGGTAAACACTGCCTTAAAAGGAACAATTTAGCACTTTATCTCTCTCTATGCCTCAATTTCTTCTGTAATGCATAAACATCACTAAGTATTTCACACAGATGATCCAATTAATCATAAGCTAGAATGCATAAAATGCAAATGCTACACAGATAAAGGTCAGTGTTGTGATGAACACTATTTTCCATTTAGGAAGAAATTCAATTTAAAAGCAACAAAAAAACTTAGGGCATATTTATTTTTTAGTAAGCCTGGGCCAAGCCTGAGTTAACCAAAGACAGTAATTTGACTTATCTGAGCAAATCTAGGACTTTCCTTAACTGATGAAATAATTATTTCCAAGTATTCTTCATCCCATTTACCTCCTCCACACACTTGAGAAACTTTAAAGTGGCCAAATGGAATTTTATCAAATTTTCCAAAAATATTCACCCTTAGGCCATAGGAATTTCCACCTCAAAGGTTAATTTTTTGCAATAATCCTAGCTCATAAAGGCAAAACCCCAATACAAGTATGTTTCCACTTACTGAAAAGGGCTTTATGTCTGATTCAACTCTTCAATTTAGCAAAATGTGTAGTTTCTAGCTACAGATTAAAATATGTAAGATATTACAATTCACGGTTGCAAAATAATTCATTGCTGAATGTTTGGGAATTGGCCTGTTCCCCCAAATAAAATTGCAGGATATGATTCAAAAATGTAGTTAATTTAGGAATATTATTTTTCTTATTCTAATTTTAACTGTTTTCCTCTAAATAAACAATTATACATGACATACACATTTTATTTGCTCTTTTAAAATACAGTAGAGGACTGCACATGAACTGTACTATGAGTTTAAACTTAGCTGCTTTTCAAAGCTTTCTGGCAAGATAACACATTGCTTAAGATGCCCAAATGGCAAACTAAAATCCCGGGTGCATAAATGTTTAGAATAGGATGACTATGTACTTAACCAATATTCTTTATTCATGACAACAATGTACTGATTATTTTCCATGAAAACCAAAATAAGGTATTACCAGATACTACTGCATACTCCAACCATGGCAGGAGGGTGAGACTTTTTCTAGCCTAATTTTAATGCCTTCTAATACGCTGGTGGAATAAATCAAATGAACTGAACAGAGAGGAAAATCACTGTGGCATAAAGGACAGAGAGGGCCTTGGCCTCAAGAAAGCCTAAATTCAAAACCTATCTTTGCCATTTACTAGCTGTGTGACTATGGGTAAGCCACCTCACTTTTTGGTGCTGCAGATTAAATTATAGACAATGTATCAGAAGGTGTTTCCACATCAGGACTAGATCCAGAATGCCTTCCCTCAAACATATAGAAAAATTTTAACCCCCAAAGCTACTTG
Source organism: Bettongia penicillata ogilbyi (assembly GCA_023548195.1). Taxonomy (NCBI): domain Eukaryota; kingdom Metazoa; phylum Chordata; class Mammalia; order Diprotodontia; family Potoroidae; genus Bettongia; species Bettongia penicillata. The sequence goes on along the minus strand of JAJHZJ010000635.1, from coordinate 477,828 downwards.
GATAATCTCCTGATCCATATGACTGGAGGTGCCGTGGTGCCTATGCCAATCCTTGTCAAATTTCTAGTAGCATCTAAATCCTCATGGAATTGTTCTAAGGCAAGGGAACAGAGAAGGGGGTGCATAACAGAAAAAAGCATTGTGAAAATCCAAAGAAGGCTTAGTATGATGCTGTTCATCCTTCGTTGCCAAAGAAGACCATGCCAGCAGAGAAATGATGACATGATTTGCACTTGACTTTGTTTTGAGTGAGGGAGGGATGTGCAGGTCACCAGCCTCACTTCTCCAGAGCCATCTGAATCCAGTGACCAGATATTCGTCAGGATGACTGGAGATGACCCAGAATGAGGCGATAGGGGTTCAGTGACTTGCCCAAGGTCACACAGCTAGTGAGTGTCAAGTGTCTGAGGTGAAATTTGAACTCAGGTCCTCCTGACTCTTGCACTGGTGCTCTATCCACAGCAGATGCCTTCCCACCTACAGGCTCCTTGGAGCTTTGGTGGTGGGAACCCTGCCTGCTGATGGGAGCTGGGTAGTGGCATCCAGCGGCCTTTTCTCGGGAGAGAGAGAGACTCAAGAGCGAGAAGAGAGGGAACCTCCCCCCCCAGGGGACTTCCTTCTTCCTTTCCCGGTTTTGGGTGCTCGTTTCTTGCTTCTCTTAGTATGATAGCTTTTCCCCAAAACATCAACAAGATATGTTGTCTCTTAAGACAGTGATTGGGAGGCATGCAAGGAAGCAAAGTTTAGGAAATGGCTTAAAACAGACATCATTAGAGGAGATGACAGCAATTTCTTCTGGTACAGTCAAAGATTTCCTAAACTTTCCCCACAGAATCTATTTTGACCTTGCTATCTGCATCAATAATATATATCGCCCAGCTTCCTAAGGTTATTACCTTAGTGTTAGGACCAAGGCAAAATCATTGTTGCAAGAGTGGACCTAATCCAAAGTCACATTTACTTTGCATCTCACCTCTAGGACCAAAGCTGTAGTGTAGCATGACGATTCATTTTTCCTTAATTAGATTTCTCTTAAATTTCCTACATTATCCACTTCAAGCCTCTTCTTTCCTCAAGTTTCCCATATTACATTCCTTTAAACACCCTGTAGAGGATCTCACCTCACATTTGACTAAGAAATAGAGGACACTCCCAGTGACATCCTTCTTGTCTCCTTCTCTGTATCTCAAAATGTCTTTACACCGTTCTGTTTATCTTCATCCTTTATTTTAGTGTCTGATGAAAAGGTGTTTGTTCTCACCATGGGCAACATCTCCACTTCTGCCCTTGTACCAATATCAAAGATCTTCAACATTTCCTTATCTATTGGACTTCTACAAACATGCCTACATCTCCCAAATTCTTAAAAATCCTTCACTTTGCCATATCATCCCCTAAAGATACCATCCTTTATCTTTCAATTCTTTCACAGTCAACTCCAATTAAAAAGCTGTCTACACTCATTGCCTCTGTTTCTTCCTCCTCTTACTTCTCAATCCTTGTAAGTGTGGTTTCAGAGTTCATTGCTCAACTGAAACTGCCCACTCTTAAAAGTTACCAATGATCTCTTTATTGTCGCATGCCATGGTCTTTTCTCAGTAGTCATTCTTCTTGATCTCTTTATTGATCATTTACTTTTCTCATATAATCTTTCCTCTTTGTATTTCCATGACAGTGCTAACCTCTGGTTCTGTACCACCCTCTCTGTTTTAGTAGGACACTGAAATTTTCTCATCATAAAATCATCAAATTCATCCCTCTAAGTATGGATGTACTTCAAACTCTATCCTGGGCCCTCTCCTCTGTTATACTCTGTTTTGTGGTGATCATCATCCTCATGGGTCAGTTTTTATCAGTAGGAAGATAAGCTCCAGATCTATCTATCCATTTCTCTCTCTCTGTCTCTGTCTGTCTGTCTGTTTGTCTGTCTGTCTGTCTCTGTCTCTCTGTCTCTCTGTCTCTCTCTCTCTCTCTCTCTCTCTCTCTCTCTCTCTCTCTCTCTCTCTCTCTCTCTCTCCCTGTCTCTCTCTTTCTCTCTCTCGATCTATCTATCCAACCAATGGCTCTTTTCTGAGCTCTTGCTCTCTATCACTTACCCACTGTTAGACATTCTCAACCAAACATATATAAACATCTCAAATTCAATGTGTTAAAAAAAGAATTCAATATTTTTTTTCTCCCAAACTTACCCTTCCTCCAAAATTCTCCATTTCTCTTGAAAGTCTACCTAGTCACCCAGGTTTGCAACTTAGGAGCCGTCCTATTATCTTCTCACTCCTGGATTTCATTCCTATCCAGTCATGTGCCAAGTCTTATCTATTTTACCCTCACAACATCTCTCGTATCCGGATTGGTTTTTTTTAACCATTCACATAGACACTGCCACAACTCAAGCTTTCATCACTGCTCTCTTGGACAACAGTAGCCACTAATAGGATTCCCAGACTCCTTTTCATTCCCTGACCACCAATATATCCTCTATACAAATGAAAAGTGAGGTTTCCAGCATGTTTGATCATTTCTTCCAGAATAAAATATACATTTCTCTGTTTGTCATTTTAAGCCCTTTATAATTTGGCTTATAATCCTACTCATCCTGTTTCATTTCAGCCAGACTGGTCTATCTACTATTCCTTACAATTTCTGTTATGCTTAGGCCTTTGCATTGGCTATCTATCCCCTGTGCCTATAATGTACTCTCTCCTCATTATCTGATTCTTAGAATCTTTTGCTTTCTTCTGAGCTCAGTTTGACAGAATGTATGTTCCTTGAGGGCAGAGGATATCTCATTATTGTATTTGTATCCTCACTGCCTAGACCAGTGCATATGTCACAGTTGGTGCTTGATAATGAATTGAAATGGCATCTTCTCTGAAAGATATTTCTTGCTCACCTTGGTGGCTAGGGCAACCTCTCACCTTCAGAAATTTCTTGTATTTATGATTCTTATATGTATATATTTTTTCCACTTTTAGAATGTAATTTTCTAAAGAGCAGCAACTGTTTGGTTTTTACCTTTAAATTTCCAGTGCTTAGAACATAGAAACTGTTTAATCAATGCTTGTTTTATTAAATGTAGAGTACCGATAAGATTCTGCAAGTCTTCATCATCACTTAAGGCTATTATACTTTAATTCACCTGCTGTAACCATTAGGAAATTCCTCACAATGCGGCAGTAGGATGTGGCTTCCTCTAGGAGTGATTTAATGCCCCTTTTGTGCCTGCAATAGCAGTGGCCTCCTAGTATGTTTTTCACTATTCAAGGCACAGTTATCCAATGCCAGACTTTAAATTACTCAGCAGCAAGTTTTAAATCATCTAGCTAAGGAATCTGTAGGGAGACATACCAGCCTTTCTCCAGAGAGAGATCAATGAGCTGTGGAGACATGTTGGCCAGGAATCCCCTCTTTCATCTAGATATACAGTGTGACACATCAGGTGCCAACTTAGCTGCTATTCTTAGGGGAATGGGGCAACTTTTATAATCAATTGGAGGAGGGGGAAGCTGATGGATTATTTAAAGGATGTTAGGAATTACCTTGGTAGTTAAAATGACAGCAGGCGTGGATTAAATGAAGTTCTCAAACTTAGCATGATGTTTAAGATATATCTGGGTTCCTAAGCATTTGACTATAGATCTTTCTCAGGAAGAAAAAGAAAAGAAAACTCTCATAGGATTTATTTAAGACAGCAGTCAAAAGGTATAAAAGAGAAAGTTTTGCAGCATACATATGTATATTATTAATAGTCAGAAAGTCTAACAGAGTTTTTATGTGGCAAATACCAATGTTCTGCATTATTTTGGGATTTAGATTGAGTGAAACATTCTTTCCTTTTCATTTTTAAGTTCTGCAAAGTTTTTAGCTTTCTGAATTCCAAAAAACCATAGCTCCCAATATGTCAAAAGCATTTGAATTTGAAAGGAAAATGTAATAAGAATTAAATGAACATTTAAAACATTAGTAAAATTGGAGAGGAACAAGATGAAATAATCTTCCTGACAAACTGAAGATACTAAATGACCACGATCCTGTTTCACAACCCTGGTTAGCATCCAGAATGTTGGACATTTAAATTCTAAGCAGTTCAACAATTTCATTTCATAAGGCCAGATTTTCATCCTATACCAAACTCTTTAGACTTCATCATCATCATCAATCTTTACTGAGTGCCCCTGGATTGTTGGCACCTCCATTACTGACACGACAAATATCTCCCTCTTCCATGGCTAAAAATTCTTCTCATGACACAGCAGCTGCCCATGGTTTAAACTTTCATGTACTAGAGCATCTGATGAGCACAAGCTTGAAGTCAGAATAAAGATAAAATAAAGAGACTACATGTTGTACTACAGTACAGGGCCCTGTAACAGCAACCAAAAGACAAAAGGGATTGAGGAAAAAAGTGCTCTGAGCAGTGAATTGTAAACCTGGCCTATTAACAAATACAGAAATGATAGATGACAGTTAATTAAAAGCACATGGCATAGCTCTAAATCAAAGACAGAAAATCTTATCCCTTTTCCGCTTCAAAATATTATTATCTGACCATATTTTTGGCTACCCATGAATCTTATCTCTCTTAGATCTGAAATTTCTAGGAGCCAGGCAAGTTAAGTCAACAGACCTTTATTAAGTGTCTATTATGTATGTGTCAGGTATTATGCTAAGTGCTAGGGATATAGAGAAAGGCAAAAGATAGTTCTTGCTCTCAAGGAGTTCATAATTGAATGAGGAAACAACCAGCAAACAACTATGTACAATACCGATTATATACACATATATCATGTATGTATAGAATAGGTAGCTCAATGGATAGAGCACAAGGCTTGGGATCAGCAAGACTGTTCTTTCTGAGTTCAAATCTGACCCCAGACATAAACTAGCTGTGTGACCCTGGGCAAGTGACTTCACCCTGTTTGCCTCAGTTTCTTCTGCTGTAAAATGGACTGCAGAAGGGAATGGTAATCTACTTCAGTATTCTTGACACAAAACTCTGTATGGGGTCAAGAAAAGTCAAACACAATGTAAGTGACTGAACAAAAAACATACATATTGATCTGAGAGATGCACACGTTTTTATATGTATGTATGTATATATTATTACATATGATAAGTTAGTGATTAACAGAGGGAATGCACTAGCACCAAAGAGGCTCTGGAAAGACTTCTTAAAGAGGCTGGGATTTTAGCTGGGACATGAAGGAAGCTATGAGGCAGAGATAAAGAGAAATTGAATTCCAGGGATGGAAGAGAGCCAGTGGAAATGCCTGGAGTGAGGAAATAGAATGTTTTGTGTGAGGAACAGCAAAGTAGCCCATGGCATTGGACTGCAGGGTATGATGGAAGTTTGGTGTGGGGGAGAGGAAGGCATAAGAAGACTGGAAAAGTAGATGGTGTCCAGGTTATGAATAGCTTTGAAACCCAAAGAGAAGAGTTTACATTTGATCATGAGGGTGTTAGGGAGCCTCTATAGTTCATTAATTGGAGATGGGGGAAGGGAGGGCATAAGCTCATATTCTTTAGGAAGACATTTGACAGCTGACTGGAAGAGGGATAGGAGTAGAGAGAGACATGAAACAAGAAGCCCAAACAGCTGGCTGTTGCTGTAGTCTAGGCATGAGATGATGAAGGTCTGCATCAGATTTGTGGCAGTGTAAGAGGAGAGAAGTGGGCACAAGTGAGAGATGTTTCCAAGGCATTGAGTTCATCATGTTTACAAGGTTCAACAAGAGAACTGAGGGACAATACCATACAACGGAAGTACTTGTAATCTATAACCTTATTCTACTTAGATTCTACAAACTTGAGATTTGAAATAACTTTCCTCTTTGACCTCAATGTCCAGTCTTCACCATTTTACAACACCTCCAAACCTCCTTTCTGCCTTCAAGGTGAATTCCAGGTCTTCATTATACCTCCTTGGTTTCTTTTCTCTTCCAGCTTCATTTCCATCTATTCATACTGTTAATCATCTCTTCTAACCTAGATGTCCCATCCTTTGGACCTCTTGCTTTACTTCTCTGCTTATCCCTAACTCAGGATAACTCCCACCATCTATCTTTTTCCATTCAGAATGCAAGGAATATTGTACTGAAGTGAGAATTAAGGAAGATGCACCGACTGAGTCTACTATGCCTTTGTACTTTACCATACTTTTCCAATCTATCCTTGAGCATCAGTCCTGAATATACATCTGCTTACTAGACATTTCTGTGTGAGTTCACTGTAAGCAACTCAAGCTCAAGACAGCCATAACTGGATTTGTCTTCTTCCCCATATGTGCTCTTTCCTCTATATTTGCTATAGCTGTTGAGAGTATCACCATTGTTCCAATCAGCCACGCTCAAGAAGTCAGCTGCCTTTGAATCTTTCTTTCCCTTGCTCACCATCCTAAATTTTTAGTGTTTTATTTTTTCCCTGTTACATGTAAAAAACAAATTTTAACATTCCTTTTCAAAACTTTGGGGTTCAAATTCTCTCCCTTCCTCCCTCCCCTTCCAGCCCCCATTGAGAAGGCAAGCAATTCAATATAGGTTATACTTGTATAGTTATGGAAAACACATCCATAATACTGAAAGAAAACCTAGACAAGAAAAGAAACAAGAAAATCTAAGAAAGTAAAAAAAACAAAAGTATGCTTCAATCTGTATTCAGATACCATCAGTTCTTTCTGTGGGGATGGATAGCATTTTTCATCATAAATTCTTCAGAGTTGTCTTTGAACACTGTATTGTTGAAAAGAGCTAAGTCATTCACAGCGATCTTATAATATTACCGTTAATTTGTAGAGTCCATTTCACTTTGCATCAGTCATGTAAGTCATTCCAAGTTTTTCTGAGAGCATCTCGATAATCATTTCTTATAGTACAATAGTATTCCATCATAATCTCTTTCTCCAACTTGTTCAGCAATTCCCTAATTGATGGGAATCCCCTCAACTTCTAATCCTGTACTGCCAGAAAAGAGCCGTTTAAATGTTTTTGTACATATAGGTCCTTTTTCCTTTTTTAAAATCTCTTTTGGGATACAGATCTAATAGTGATATTGCTAAGTCAAAGGGTATTCGGGTTTTATAGCCCTTTGGGAATAGGTCCAAATAGCTCTACAGAATAGTTGAATCGGTTCACAACTCTACCAACAGTGCATTAAAACCTCATTTTTCCCACATCTCCTCCAACATTTGTCATTTACCTTTTCCGTCCTATTAACCAATATAATAGGCATGAAGTAGTACCTCAGAATTGTTTTAATTTGCATTTCTCCAATCAATATTGAGAGTATTTTTTTCATATGGCTATAGATAGCATTGATTACTTCATCTGAAAACTGATCGTATCTTTTGATCATTTGTCAATTGGGGAATGACTCTTATTTTTATAAATTTGACTCAGTTCTCTATATGTTTGAGAAATGCGGCCTTTATCAGAGAAACTTGCTTCAATTTTTTCACAGTTACTATTACCAACTGTATTTCCCCTTCATCACATCCCCTCCCTCTTTTATTCTGTTCTCTCTCTCTCCTTTCATCCTGTCCTTCCTCAAAAGTGTCTTGCTTCTGACTACCTATTCCTTGCCCCAATATGCTCTCCTTTCTATCACCACCTCCCTTCTATTATCTCCTTCCCCTCCTACTTTCCTGTAGGGTAAATAAGATAGATTTCTATATCCAAATGTGTATATTATTCACTCTTTGAGCCAATTCTGATAAGAGTAAGGTTCATTTATTCCACCTCACCTTCCCCCCTTCTCCTCCTCTGTAAAAGCTTTGTTTGCTATCCCTTATTAAAGCATTTGCCAGATTATCTTAATTCTAAATTCAAAACATCTCTAGAATATATTCTCTTTTTTATACTCTCTTGACATCCCCAAGATCTTTCCCTTTTTCTGAATTATTATAATACCTTCTTAAGTTTGTCTCTCTTTCCCTCACCTCCCATTTCCCCCTCCCTCTCTTTCTCTCTTTCTTTCTGTCTTCCTCTCCCTTTCTCCTTCCCCCTTCCTCTTTTTCATTCTTTCTTCCTTCTCTCATTTCCTCTTTCTTTCTCTGTCTCTCTCTCTTCTAATCCAGCTTTCACATTGCTGTGAAATGGATCTTCCCATCTGATCACATTTTAGTCAGTACCACTTATAAAGTCACTGTGGTATGGTAAAAATGACTTTTCCCTGATCCTTCTCTGATACTCCAAGCAAGGAATTAAATTTTCTTTTTACAGTCTTTCAGGTCATTCTTTCTAGCCTCTTTTCTCTCCATTATTTTCTAAATTATGTTATATTTATTTCTGTACAATGCCCTCTCTTACTACTAGGGTATAAATGCCACAGATACTTCTATGTTTAAAAAATGTTCATCTGAAACCTAGTATATTTCCTTGTACATAGTATGTTATTTAAGAGGTATTGGTGAATTGAAAGACAAAATGTAAAAATGTCAAGATAATAGTGTTTACACACACATATGTGTATATACATTTCTATATATGTATTGGCTATATCACATATGTAATTATTTCAAAAAGTGTTCTTTTAAGTAATAACTTCAGGAATGAGCTTATATAGGGGAGTCTTTCCGATCTAGAATCAAGTATTAATTATTTAACAAATGAAAGCATCTAGGTCTGAGATTAATAATGCAATATCTTCAAAAATATGTATATGCTATTACCTTTTTTGCCTAGTATTAACATTATTTCATATTCTTTCAAGTTTAGGCTGTCCTGAAATATACTGAGTATAGGGGAACTGGGTGTGGAGCAGGAGGTTAGCCAAGGACTAAAAAAAAAAATCTGTGAATAATCTTCACTGAGATCATTGAAAGTTGACTTTTTATGACTTTGATCCTTTCTTATGACTAAAAGTATATTCTGAGGCTTCTGCTTGCTTTCTTGAGCCAATATTCCCTCTGATTCTTTCCACTGCACATAAATCATATGTCATTTTCTTTTTATATTCTGCAATGGAATTTACATTCTCATCCCCCTCCTTATTTACCCACATCCTCTACCCTGTCCTCACTGTCTTCAAAAGCATGCATATACATACCCCCAGAATTCCTATTTCCAAAAATGACTTTTTATCATATTCCTTCTAAATCTTTTGCAAGTAGAATGTTAACCAGACTAGACAGAGCTAAGAGACACTGTTGCATTTTGTTTATCAGATCTTAAACCAAAATGAATCTCTTTTCCATTAAAATTGTTATGTGCTCTGCAAGAATTTTCATGACCATCCCAACCCTTCCTTGAAGTTCTTCCTACCTCAAAAAGTAAATCTGAATAAAATAAATAAATAAATTACTGATTCCAGTTTTGGCCTATGGCTACCTTTCATACCTTCATTCCTATCCTCTAAACATCACTTCAGTTGTAGGCATATCTTTTTTAGCTATTGTTCCTAGTCCAAACACAAGTCATAATATTCAATGCAGTAGATACACATGTTACTATAAAAGGTTAAAAAACTCCACAAAGACTTTTGAGATATGCTTCACTACATTATTACTATTTCAAATGGCACATAAAAATGTTTCTGATATAACCACATTATTACCAACCTCCCTTTTCCCACTGTACACATATGGAAAATATTGTTTCTTTGGGATTTACAGCTGAAGGTAACAGAGATTGTTTGCAAGTCTTTAGCAGACTTCCAGTGGCCTTAAAGCCTCAGTTCAAAAAATCATTATGATTCTTTGATATAATTCTATCTCAACCAGTTTACTTAAGTAGCTTCCCAGGAATCATCTGATGAGTCATGCTATCTAAAAAATTCTAATACATTTTAAAAATCTCTCTATTGCATAGCTTTAACTCCTCAAAAGCAAACAAAAGCCATTTTGTCTCTGGCTACTTAGGTATCCTGACATATGAAATAAATTTTATCTAACATTGACTGTAAAGAAAGGGATAAAATAATTATCATGACTATTATAATTATTCCAATTTTATATATGTGAGGCTCACAAAATTTAGTTGCCCAAGTCTCACAGCTTTTAACAGCCAGGCAGGATTTGAACTAGGGTATCCTGACTGAGTCCAGGGATCTAAATCATTCTTTGCTCTGCTATATCTACTCACCCAACTCAGTAGATTTGTATAGGAAGGTACACTGTTTCAATGATGGTATATTGGTTAAATTCCAAGATGTTATTTTTGGTGATATTATTTTGCAATTGTAATGATTATCAGACTCATCAAATACTTATCATACTTGATCATTCAGATACTGTTAACTACCCAAGAAATTACCAGTTTGGTTTTAAATCTCCCTAAACTCCATAAGTTTCTCAAAAGATGTACTGAACTTAAGAAAAAAACCTTTTTTCTCTTTTAGTGTATCATTGAGCAGTATGTTTAATGTCAGCATCTAGTGGTCATTTTCAGCTTTCACCAAGTTATACTGGGATGTTCTGAGAGGCACAAAAAGGCCCACATGACGAAAAATCTTTTGCTCTCACTCTGCCTTGGTGCCTTAACTATTACTCACTATCAGCACAACTTTTTAAGAACATTCTAAAGACATATGCTTCAACTGAATTAAGGTACTGTAGTTTCCAAGTGGAAGTTCATGCATTGACATTTATTTTATTTCATTCATGGACCATGAAAATTCAAAACCTTTGGTGTTCATCTAAATTTAGGCACTAAATATCTGAACATTAATGAGCATGTCATTTAAAAATGCTGCATCCTTGTTTCCTATATAAAGTAAGATTAATAAAGATAATATTAATAAATTAACAAAATACATTTACTTACAACAGCTATGTACTGAATAACCACAGCAATATGAATTACAGCAATAAAATCAGGAAAAAGAAGAGTTTAAAAGGGGACTATAACAGCAAGCCCCCCAACATATACAGGGGCCTGCTATCACAGCTTCTTTAGTCTACTTTTCTAAAAGGAAAGCAACTTCTCAGCAGTCAACAATCTCCTTTAATCAAGCACATATATCATTCACCTTGTTCGGGGGGAAAGTCAGCACCCTGGACTTCAGAGAAAACACAGAGAAATCAAAGATCAACAGACATGGCTTCCAACTGTTTGACCATAATCAACACATATATCACAATTCAACAGACAGATGCAACTGCCTGACGATGTGGACATAGTCACCAGAGAGGGAAGTAATAACATCTGGGTTTTCAAAGGTGGGGGAGAGGGAAATCCTTAGTGGCTTCCCAGAGTCTCAACTGGCCAAACAAACACTCCCAGATATTAAGCCCCCAAGTAAAACCTCAACTCAGAGTATTTATCCCTTTTTTAGATCCAGAGGGTATCCCAACCCTAGGGAACTAGTGCCTCATTAATAAAAGATGTAGACCTTCTTACAAATCCTCCCTAACTAAACTCCCTTTAATGGACAGGCCCATTAATGCGTGGGAAAGATCTTAATTCCATTAAAATAATTAACAATGCAAATATATATATATATACTGTTTCTAATTAAAGAAACCCTTTGTTTCTTTACTTTAATCCCAGTAAAGACTGTTGGTTGATAAAGGCAAGAATCAATCACAGGCACTTGATTATACTAAAATATAAACAGTAAAGCATCCCACTCTGCTTGCCATCACACTCCACCCTTCCAGGATTCTTGGCCTTACAATCTAAACGACCATAGATCCTGGAACAAATAGCAATTATAGTTCTTGAATACACTAAAACAAAAACAGCAAAAGATCTTACTTTGCTTGCCCTTACAGGAACATGGAAGCAAACGGCATTTTTTGTTACTATCTTGTTCAGGTTAATCTATGCTTAAAAACAGAAAATAAATCATGGAAATTTATGGTCTTGTGTAGAGTCATTTTTATCCTTGTTTATATATGAGTAGTTTGCTTTTGTTGATTGTTACTAAATTTGGAATAATATCTTTAAGTAAGGTTAATAATGAATTCCATATTTATATTGTAACATCATTTTGCTTTCAGTAAAACATTACTGGAGATTCTTTAAAAAGTTTAAAATACCTAATAATGATAAAATCATGAAGATAACAGAAAAGATGAACAGATCAAATTTCTTCCAGTTAGGCTTTTAATACTGTAAAAGATTCCAATACACTATATTGAATGAAGATATCACCTATCTGATGTTCATCATACTAATTTTAACTTTGCCCTCCTTGTCCCTATGGAGCCAGTTCCTATCCTAAATATTAAGCTGTTCACATATGACTGTTCAAAGTCTTCAAAGTTTTATGGATTGTTGATAAACCTGAAGATGAAAACAAAGCTAAGCAGAGGAAGGGTCAAGCCTAAGAAAAATGAGAGAGGGTAAAGTCCAGAGCAACCTAGCTAATTAGCTCATCCTGTTTAAGGATTCCAGTATCTGCTGGCAGAGAAGAACTTTCAACCAAGTTCTCTAGAGACATCTCTTGGGGAAAGCGTATGAGGAGAGCACATTAGCTTCAATCTCCTTCTTTCTCACCCTTCCCCCAACTCAACCCACTCTTCTCCTAGAGAAGGACCTCACAGCCTTCAGAAAACTGTAGACTTTGGATTTTTTTCATCATTTTTCATTGTTGTTATATAGAATATATACAGCGTCTTGAGGGCACCAACAATAGTCATCCCATCGCTGAGAAAGTGATTTTCCTAAAGCATAGGCTCTGTTCTCTATTACTTCCAGGATCAAATATTCAGTCTTTTATTTAGCTTTTCATAGCATGCTTACCTTTCTAGTCTTCTTACATCTCCCCTAGCCTGCCACACTGGGTTACCTGCTGTTCTGCATATCTATTGTCTCCAGACTTCGCACTGGCTATCCACCATTCTTGGAATGCAACAGTCTCCTCCCATCTTTCCACCTCTTAGTTTTTCTGGTTTCCTTAAAAGTTTTAACTCACATCTTTTTAATACAAGACCATTGCTGTTTCCCTCACCTAGTACCTTCTCCTTTTAAGTTCTCTTCCATCTATTCTGTAGGTACCTGGTCATTAACATGTTGTCTTCTTCCAAAAAACTCCTTAAAGACAGAGACTATTTTTACCTTTCTTTGTATCCCTGGCATTTAGCATGAAAGCTGGCACATTGTACGTGTGATTAATAATCACTCACTGACTGACAAACTCTTGAGTGTCCCAGGCAAGTCTGTAAGTTGATGAATTGCAAAGCTGGTGAAGATGGGCACTTGCCTTAAGAAAGTTCCTTAGAACATGCCATTATAGATACTGTCATCAACCCCATCATCAACCCCACCCAGCAATACCTACAAAACCTACACGTAAATGGCAGCATTAACTTGAAAATAGGTGGCATAGTGGAGAGAGTGCTGGATCTGGAGTCAGAAAGACCTAACTCTGTATGGATCCACATCATGTTCATTTCTCTTGTAATAAACCTAATTCACACATAAGTTTTGTGAAGTTGTGATTGCCTGATGTCAATATCTGACTTCACACACATACTAACTTTATGACCCTGGGCATGTCACTTAACCCCACTTGTCTTGATTTCCTTATCTGTAAAAGGAGGAAATGGCAAAACACTCCAGTTTATTTGCCAAAAAAAAATCCCAAAAAAGATCAGGAAGAAGCAGACATGACTGAAAAACAACAAAATATATATTATTCCATTCTATGAACGTGCCCATACTTTCAGAAAAAATCTGTAACACTAAACTACAACTTCTGAGAGTTGTTTGTGTCTTCCAATCCCACTTCAGATACCTACAAACTATGTGATTTCAGTATTGATTGCAAGATATTGGAGATGCTGGCATAGGCCTGCCCACATCAAAAAAGGTGCTCTGCTCTATGAGCAAAGCTTAATTGCAGTAGCACAAAGGAAACACGAGATTCACAAATTCAGAGACACCTCCTTTCCAAATGTTCAAATGAACTATTTCTGCCCAAGCTGTGCTAGAGTCTCTTGAGCTCATATTGGACTGATCACCCACCATAAAAACCACACTATCTTGACCCCAACATCATAATGTCATTGATCCTCTCAGAGTATGAAAAATTACCACCATTACCACCACCAACAATAATGTGATCATATACAGTCCCTCAACCTTGCACAGCCTTAGTTTTCTCATCTCTAAACTGGTTTTAATAATAGCTGCATCACATTTGACACATGTATGAAAGGGATGTACAAAGTACAAAATTGCCTTGTGACTTTGTTAAGTCAATAAACACATAGTGAGTATTTACCATGGACAACGGACTGTACTAGGTATGCCAAAGTATATGAAAGAAGTTTTAGACATGGTCTCTGACCTTAAGGATCTTATAATTTAGTTGAAAGGAAGGGAGAGAGAAAACTTAAACAATAAAAATATATAAAAGTGAAAAAATGTCACAAAGTGGTCCCTGGTGATTTTCAAAATGAATTAAATAAAGAGAAAGGGAAGACCATGCTGTGGAATAGAATATCATTTTCCCTGTTAACCATCGCACACTTCTAGCCACATTGATAGAGACTTGACAGTGTCGTTAAAAAGGTTTAGGGTATTTAGAGGTTCACAGAAATGTCCTTGTAGTTTGCCAAGTACAGGAAGCATTTGTGGAGCTTACAGAAAAAAGAAAAGTTTTGAAAAATTATTACTTCAGTCATATGGTTTTCTTTCTCATAGCAGCTGGTTAATGATGGAGCCAAAATTAGCAATATATTGTAAGGGGTATTTTGGGGGCAGAAGGGAACAAGCATGTATTAAGCCATGAGCCAGGAAATGTGCTACGTACTTTGCAAATATTATCTCATTTGATCCTTACAACAGCCCTGGGAAGAATTATTATCATTACTGTTATTATTCTTATTTTATAGCAGAGGAAACTGAGGCAGGCAAAGGTTAAGTGACTTACCCAGGTTTGCATAACTTGTAAATATCAAAAGTTAACCACAAGAGCCATGCTCCGCCAACTTTCTCCTGCCTGCCTCAAACTAATGTTATAAGGAAAAGCTCCCAGGAAAGCTGCCATTCAGGTACCCAAAAAGTGGGAACTTAAAAGCTTGTAGCAAGTTTGTCTGCAGGACAAACACAGACAGAAGCATTCAACAAAACTACTTAAAGAGATACAGTAATTGTGAGACTGAGGAAAGCTGGTTCTTGGTATATCAATATCTTCAGATTTCATAAAATATTGAACTGTTATTGAGAGATAACATCATGTTTGGAATTCTTCATAATGAAGCACATGTTATGCATGAATTATAGCTAGTACTAAGGAGCTTTGCCCAGGACATTTAGGATTCTCCGTCTTTTCCCAGAAATGGATACTAAGAAGACATACATGTCATAGAGACAGCATAGGTGACTTTTTCAACGGGGTAATTTCTAGATTTCAGAAATGTCAAACAAAAACAGTAACAAAAAACATACTTCCATCCTCTAGCTAATATCTGAAATTCTACCATGAAAATCTAATTCCTTTAGCTTCAGATTTTGATCCTTCTTAAAATAAAAATGTTCATGTTTGGCCTCTAGAGTATAGCCCAATTAGCTTCCCAACTGTTCCCAGGCCAGTCCTCAAGTTTGGAATGTACTCCTTCACCTCTACCCCTTAGAATCCCTAGCTTCCTTCAAAGCGAAGTTAACGTGTCTTCTTCTAATGAGGATTTTACAGACTCTACCACCTGTTAGTGCTCCTTCCCTTCTCAAATGGTCTTTTCTTATCTCTTACATATTTTCCCCCTAGAAAAATGAAAATTCCTTTAGGACTGAAATACTTTTGATTTTTGCCTTTGCATTCCTGGTGCCATGAATGTTGTAGGCACTAGCTAGTTAGCAGGATCAGAAGCATTTTGAGATCTTTTACTTCAGTTTCATTCACTTTAGACATAATGATTTTCAGACCCTTTCCTGATATCATGTTTTGATATGGATCTCTAGAGGTCATGAGGGTGTTGCATTTAGAAGAAGGTCAAGGAATGGTTATTGTGGGATGCAGGCCATATGAGAAATAAAGAATGTGAAACCTGGAAACGCTAAAAACAAACTTTTCCTATTTGTAATCTTGACAATAACAAGTTCTATTTGGGGAAAGTCACCTAATATAACCATGATTTAACTTCCCCACATGTAAATTCATATCTGTATCACCCAATTTCACCTCCCTTAACACCCTCTCATAGGCTGACTCTAGGACAAGGCCAGGGCCACCTGCCTTCTGAATTTCTACCCATTGATGTGTTTCAGAGACCTCCTAAGCCTTTTGCAGAGCAGATTAGACCCTGGACTACCCTTTCTAACTCTGCATCTCTTTCCAGATATGTCTTGTTCTATGGAAAGCAAGATAAAACAAGGCTCCTATACTTTCTTATGCTCTTGCCTGTTGTGAGACAGTCATTCTAAAGCCTCAAAACATACAATATTTACCTGCTAAGAGGATAGACCTCCAGGGAAGCACTGGAATTATTTAATCACATGATTCCATTTATAGACCTTTCTCCAGCAACTAATACTCTGCCAGGACTCACGTCTCCATGGTTAACCTACTCACACTCCATTATACTTTATATATCCCATCCCAGGGATTCTGAATCCCTCCCTAGCTACAGTTGTGTAAGCCCATTCTCCATGCCACTCTCCATGACTACTCCCCTTTCCCTATCCACTTAAACCCTACCACTCCAACGTTTGACTCCAAATGTTTCTATCCACTGTGTCTTCCAGAATGCCTGATCTGTAATTAACCAATCTACTTTAATTTTAATGCTCATTCTGTTCTTTCCATGATCTGGTGTTCACCAAAGTCTAGATCCCCCCCAATGACATTGCTTCTGTTGTCACCTACTCTACTACTGGGTGAGTTTGCCTTTGTATTCCTAACTCACTTGTCTCAGTGACTACCACTGTTCAGAAAACCCTCCTTCTTTGAAGTATGCTATTCAAGTTTATTATTCATTTCAGATTCTTCTGGTGATTACTTATCTACCATTAGGATGTTCTCTTTTCTTCCTCAATGAATTCAATGTTTACGGTCTTTCTTATCTCCCCATCTCCTACACTCATAATAGGGGATTTCTATATCTATGTCTAGATACAGAACCCACATATAATATACACACATATACACCAACATATAATATACATATTTACACATTTATCTACATAGGTAGATATGGATATATATGTATGTATATATACATACTCTCTCAAAAACTCTTAACTTCTCAGTTTCTCAATTTAGTTAATTCTGAAAACCAACTTCTTTAATACACTCAGCTATACAGAAAGATGGCCATACCATTCATTTTATCACTATCCACAAGGGTACCAGTTTCACTTTCACAAATTCTGATATTCTTTTATCTGATCATGACTTTTCATGAATCTATCTTTTCCTATGCCTTATGACTCCTAACCCCTGTTAGGAAATGTAGAATAATTCAAGGTATTATGATTACTATCAGTTAGCACTCCTAACTGCCCTTTTCCATCTCATCTAGGTAACCTTGTGATTGAAACTCTATCTTGTATTAATCTATATGCATTGGTTTAGATTATTTTTTTATTTTAAAGTTATCACTTAATTTTTTTCTTTCCTTTGTATTTCTTCTGCAACCCATTTCAATTATTTTTTGCATTTCCCTTTTGCTCCAGAGTAATTACATATCAAAGTGTAAGATTCATTCTGTAACAGAAATGCACAGCATCTCCTCTACTTGTTCTCACTGATGTAAAGTGATGTCTCAGAGTCTCCTTACAAATGAAAACTAAGTGGATGACTGTTGTTTCAAGCAAGCAAAGCACTGGGAAATTTTGTAGTACTGATGAACAAGGTCCATTGGGATGCTGCAGTTTTCTAGAGATCTCAGGCAAAACCACTGTTGGTAGACAGTTGTTAGAAAGCACACTAAGTGGTTTGGTATTTTGGTTTGGTTGTATAGGGCATATTAGGTTTCCCTTGCTCCTTCCCACAAGACACAGTTATTTCTGGATATAACACTGGGAGGTCTAGGTTTCTTCATGACTCAATATTGAATAAGGCTGAATGTGAACAGAAGGCTCTTCAGTGATTTCATAAACTCATTGACCTGTATTTTATTTCATATATTCACACAGAACCCCCTTTTCCTCCTCCCTACTCCCCAAAGAGTTATTTTATGAAATACTGTAGGGTCTCAAAATTATAAAATGATTGGTCAATGATGCTTTTCAAGATCTTCAGACTAATTCTGAAATGTAAACCTTGATGGTGGTACTGTCAAAGCCACAAATGGTAGATAATGTCCCTAAAGTCTTTCTGCATTGCTTTATAGCAAGATGAGTCTATCTCCCACTATTAAAATCCATCAGTGTTTTTCATCCAAATTTGATTCCCTTCTCATAACTAACTCACTGTAGGAACATTTTTACCCCCAGACTATGATCAAGGCCAGTCTTCATTTCAGCTACTCTACAACAGCATCCTAGCTTTTCCTATCACCTGGTCTTCCTGAGCTCTACCTTTTGGCAACTCTCAACAGCCCTCTTAGGCTACCCCTGTAAAGAATCATTCAGTTTTCAAGACTATAAAAGCTGGCAAACTTAGTGATGTCACACCTAATAAAACACCAGTTTTAGAATGTCTTTGTTCAAATGAAAACAACCTACCTTTCTTGGAGAATAAGTTTGTTCTCTTTTTTCCAGAAATCTTTAAAGTCAGAACTGAATTCATGCCAAAGGCTGAAGAAAACATTTGGGGACACTTCCTTCTCTCCCATTTTTGGTTTCATGAAGAAATAGGCTGTAGTTTCCAAAAAGCTGTCAAAAACACATACACACATTTTACACACTCAAAAGTAGCAACATTTCTATTACTTTTCAATATGAGGTATTTTTCTTTATCCAAACACTGATTTCATTCATGCATAGTTTTTACCATCAAGAAAACTAAGAAACTTCAAACACTAACAGTAGCTGTGCTATACTCTGATGTCAGAATCTTGGATAGAGGCAATAACTGACAGCCCCAAAGCATCTCCCATCTCCTGATGACTATCCCTAGTTACATGGTATTTTCAAAATAAATCCTCATGTACAAAACTACTCTAGAATTAAGATCTGACATCGACTTGAGAAAAATAGAAAAAAAACACATTTTCCTCCGTACAATTCCTCAAATCCATATAACTTTGGCGATTTACTCCATAGCCAGTACTTACACCTCAGCCAAAATTTCATCAGACAATATGCAGTGGTTAGTCAATCTTCCACCTGCCTATCTTCTTTGCAATTCTAGAACTATAATCAAATAAATACTATAATTTCTCTTGGAAAGGGTACATCGGTCTCCTGTCCTATGGCCGTACTCATCATCCTTCTAACTTTTGTAACCAAAATATCCTTCCTTGGCTACTGGTAGGAGATTCTGGAGAATGAAAACTTTCTTCCTTCATGTTGTTGTATCCCAAGGGTTTAGCAAAATGCTTACCATATGTGGTAATAATGTTAATAAATGCTTTTTCATTCATATCATATTTATAGATTTATATCAATATAAAGTATTAGGTTCACCAGTATATACATAGGAGAAATAAAATAAGTCATCATAGGCAATGTATGTATAATTTCTCACATAATGAATCATCATAGACTTATCCTATCACCACAAATATGATGAAACTGTAACCATAGCTTTCATGACAAAGTGTCACTTCTTATAGAGTTAACATAATTCTGGCATGGTAAGTGTTTAATTTATATCACCTTCCAGTATGTCTCTATATAAGGTATTGGCAATATATTCATTCAAAAAGGAGAAAATTTGCTATCAACAAAATATTTCAAAACCCTAACTATATTTGATGCTATCTTTTTCTGTTCAACCCAAGGAGAGATTGGTCCTGCCCTTTAGGGGCTCACCATCTAGGACAAACACAAAGGACCCACTGGTATCTTATCAAAAAAAAGAAAAAAAATACAGCATTGAACAAATAAAATACTTAGAGGAAAAAGTAGTAAAGGTATTTTGTGGTGTT
The DNA here is from genome assembly GCA_023548195.1 of Bettongia penicillata ogilbyi. NCBI lineage: Eukaryota > Metazoa > Chordata > Mammalia > Diprotodontia > Potoroidae > Bettongia > Bettongia penicillata. Next base: position 457,913 of record JAJHZJ010000635.1, on the reverse strand, counting down.
CTAACTGAAAGTAGAGTCATTCAAATTATATATTAAGAAAAGCTGGGATCTGCTAATATTCTCTAGGTAACAAGGGGGTGAGATATTTAAATGTGATGTGCTTCAGTGCCATCTTTCTGACTTGGCACTGGTTATTTCAAATTTCTAGGCCTATATAGGGTTCTGTTCTTGTTTTTCATACATTGTCATCTTGATTCCTATCTTCATACCTAGTTTCATAACACAGATCATACGTATGCAAATTAATTAGGTGATAAGATTCAACTGAGAAAGAATTAAATGGTTATTGGTATTTAAGGTATATGTTCGTGTATGCACCCGTGTATGTGTGCGCCCGCACAATACTTATAAAAGAAATTTTTATGATAAAGAGAACTGTACATTAAACATCTTCTATGGATCTCAATGGGCCAGCTGAGTGGCACACTGGATAGAGCACTGGACTTGGAATTAGGAAGATTCATCTTCCTGAGTTCAAATCTGGCCTCAGCCACTTATTAACCATGTGACTCTAGGCAAGTCACTTAACTATTTGCCACAGTTGCTCATCTGTAAAATGAGCTGGAGAAGGAAATGGCAAGCTAGCCCAATATCTTTTTTTCATGAGATCTCTATATCAATGTCACTTTGGAAAGAATAATTCAAAACAGACAACAGGTCAAGTTTTCATTCTAGTCACTAGGTACTGATGGAATTTATTCCATGATGGGATAAGTCTTAACCTCATTCATCTTTCTTCTTAATATAACTTAGGATATTTACATATGGATATTGTTCATATCCAATGAGACAGGACTATTATGTAGTCTTAATTCTAGTGGCAGATGCACCATCTGTAAATAAGAATTCTTTAGTCATGAAACACTTAATTTACTTGAAAAGTAGAGAGCTGTGGCAGCCAAGGATGACACCAATTTAGTGAATAAGCTTATTTGTAAGACTTATAAAAGATGGTGGAAAGTTATTTAGCAATTAAAAATAGAAAGCAGTTGTTGTTTAGCTGTTTCAGTTGTGCCTGACTCATCGTGATCTAATTTAGGACTTTCTCTGCAAAGATGTCAGAGTGGTTTGCCATTCCTTTTTCAGTTCATTTTAAAGATAAGGAAAGTGGGGCAAACAGGGTTAAGTTAAAATTGCCCAGGGTCACACAGGTAGTAAGTGTCTGAGGCCAGATTTGAACTTAGGGAGATGCATCTTTCTGACTTGAAACCTGGCACTCTACCTACTCTACCATCTAGTTGTCCAGTAAGCAGTACTAGAGGCAAAAATCTTGTTTATAGAAGTCTTACAAGAGATCAAACTAAGCAAAATCATTCTGAAGGTATTTAAGGATAAAACTGGAAAGAAGATAATAAAAAGCAGAAGGCAGAAAAGGTCTGCAATGACTTTTATAGTAAACTCTTTCCCAATGGGAAAGATATGGATATCTCAAATACTCCTATAGAGGAATTAGAAATTGCATTTAAAAATCTCATGAGTACATAATTACCACTTTGATAAAGTATATACAGTGTAGAATTCAAATCAAGGAGAGATTTCCTAAAAAAGCAAGTCATTCAGATTCTTCTACTTGTCAATGATATTGTATTGATTTATTCAAGCCTTAGAATATTCCAGAGCCTCCCGGAAAAATTCCATAGTCACAGAAAATCCAAATAGATAAAGAATACCTTTTTGACTTGTCATGAATTTGACATATTGATCAGACATTGATATACCAACAAATGGACAACCTAGAGTTTATTCCTCACTTCCTATCTCCTCTCTCCTCTCCCTTCTCCCTCTTCTCCTTCCTTTCTTTGACTATATACACACATAGAGATAGATGATATATAGATATTATTGGACAGCCATTACAAATAAACAATGAATTGGACACAACTGAACAAAAGAGAAGAGTGGGCTAGGTTGCCTTTGGAAACTGCTAAGTTCTTTTAGTGATGCCAAACTTTTCTCCAAAAGCAAGGGAAATCTTTCTAATACTAGTTGTAGTATGGCTCTATGGCTACACCAGAGTCTTAAGGTTTTGAAATAGAGTATCACTCAAAGGGCAATTGAAATTTACATTTTGGTGTGATCCAATTACAAAACACTTCAAATAAGGAAAGAATGATGGCATGAAAAAAATCAGTTATTAAGAGCTTAAGAAACAAGAACCAAAGCAAAACAGTCCCTGACTTCAAGGACCTTATATTCTAGCAAGGAGAGAGAACACATTTGGGGCAATGTTGGCTGGGGGAGGCTGCTTTGGTTCAAGAAGTTCTGGGATGATTATTAGCTAAATAAGCCCTTTCCAATGGCAATAATAGTATTGATTTGATTATGGTTTTGACAGCAAGAATCAGAAAGCTGGAGGGGGGAACATAGGCAATGTACCGATGCTGAGAGAAGTTAAGTGACTTGCCCCAAAACACAAAGCTTTGTATCTCTTTTCTATGACTCCAAATTGACAACTCTTTTGGTCTACCATGCCTAATTGCATGATAACAAACCAAAGTCAATCTAACTTTGTACCTAAAGTCCTATGTATACTAGGACTTTATCTTCAGTGTTTTGAATTCATCTTTAGATTCACAGATACCCTATTAAAAAAAATCAAACAGGAACGAGACACATTTCTCCAATAAGATAGAAGCTCTTTAATGCCAGAGATAAATTTATTTTGTATTTTATTGTCAACGTTCATCACAGTGCCTGGCATGTAGTAGGCACTTAATGTGTTGAATGAATGAATAATATCCTTCTTTATCCATCTACCAGACTCCTAATCCCTGTCTTTAATCTGACATCATAAACACATATAAGACAGGTGACTTTCACTCCTGTTTTTCTTCCAGGTGGCTTACTTGTCCTTTCTAATTTCGAGGAGGATAGCTTTCCTAGTTTCTTTTGAAGAAACATTTTATTATATAGGACATCTGCAAGTTCATGTCTTTTATTAGCTTCAGGATGAGAAATGGGAAACTTCTTTACCTTTGCTGCCACTCATAGTTTAATGCACTCAGGAATCTCCTTAAAATGGACATCTTAAAAAGAAAGGTAAAGAGAGATTTCTATTTCATGTAAATTGATAGTAAAGTAGAGAGTATAGGTTTATTTGGTAATAATACTTTTAAGTTGTGAGATGAAATTAGCTAGGTGGTGCAATGGATAGAGGACTGGACTTAGAGTGAGCAAGACATGCATTTGAATCCTACGTCACACACTTACTAGCTCTGGGTAAGTTACTTGTCCTCTATCAGTCTCATCTGTAAAGTGGGAATTATAACATCTCCCTCAAAGGTCTGCAGTGAAGAACAAATTGAGTTAACACATGTAAAGCACTTTGCAAATCTTAAGGTCCTATATAATACTAGATGAGATGGTGAAATTCTAAAAGGTGTTTTACTCACTTCTCTTTAACCATGTTATTTATGTTGTTACTACTTCTAATATAAGATTTAAAGCAGCCCATTCCAAAAGATTCTCTCTCACTTCACTTGATGCATGGGGAAAGAGCAAGAAAATAGTTTTCATTCACATCACAAATGAATATTAACAAACACAGACATATATTTTAGCTTTGTTCCATGACCCTTAACTTGCCAGTACTCACGCAATAATAGTCCAAGACTAAAAAAGTGAGATGAAGGATGAAGGAAAAAAATCTAAAATCTATCATCCACAAAAAATAAAATCCCCTAACAAAACCTAGAACTAATACATCTATAGCTATAAATATAGTTACTATCACACATCTAAATCTGAATCATGCTTCTACTTAGTGAGGCCCCCAAGTCTATGCACAGGGAGGAATAGACTATTTATTAATTTCCTCTCCCACTGATTCTGATGCCAAAGGGGCCTTGGGACCAAGTTCCTCCCTCTCCAGTTCTGCTGTTAACGTGGCAGATCAGACTAATCCAGGCATTGCTATATTTCTGCTAGTGGAGGGGGCCCCAGGAGCAAGGGATCTTGGGAAATCATTTATTTTAAATGTATCTCAAATCAGAGGGGCCTCTCATTTGGCTAACGGCTCATTTTAATCAGACTTTCTCCTGAATGTGTCTGCAAAGACGTCTGAGTATCTCTGTTTTGCTGTTTTCTCTCCAATCTCCCATTTCACTATCTTGCCTGATCATTCAAAGAATCACAGGACCCTGAATGAGGATTTTTACATAGAGCCAGGATTGTGCATGTTTAACTCAATTTAGTTCATATAGGCAGAAACAGGGACATAAAGCATCTCAGTATTAAAAACAAGGCCAAGTGAACATACCAGTTTAAATGAACTGCCAAGAATCATCATCATCAATCTTCCCTTGCTTTTGCCTTTTTTATTGTGCAATGTTGGATTTTGTAATATTATTCTTCAGAACAAACTAAGGTCCCAAGAGACAAGATTTATTTTCAGTAAAAACCTTCCACAAGCAACTGCAATTTTTGGAATCCTAAATCATCTTCCTCATTTTTACCTCCTTCTTCCACCCCCAATAGAAACTTATATTAAGTGTAACAAATTTTATTGCTCCAACAAAGGAAAATAAAGCTTTTTTTCTTCATTATTTAAAAGGCCTCCAGGAGTTGTCCATCATTTTCTCAAAAGCACAAAGAATACTCTTATAAGTATTAGTAAAGGAGGAACTCCTATATAGGAGTTCCCTTCAGGCAATGGAAAATCAGTGGGTCTTAGAATGATATTAAGATAAAATGGTATTTTTGTTCTATTAAAATGATGGACTACTTTATTTACACCTTAAGGGTTCTGGTATTCTCAAAGCAGCTAGCAAACCATAAAAGAGGCAAAGGAGTATAGCATCAGCTCCATTTACCTCATTTCAATATATCTGAGAAACTTATTTTCCTGCAAAAATAAAATCTCCAAGCAAAACCCACCAATAATGTAGCTATTGATAAAAACACAATGAATATCACACTTTTAAATTTGGATGATGCTTATGCTTCATGGGACTCTCAGGTTTATACAGAGGAAGGAATGGGTTATTGGTTATTTTTTTTCTCCCACAAATCCTAATGCCAAAGAGGTCAGAACATACAGAAATGAAACAGAAAAGAGGACCTGCCTTTAAGGACCTTATAATCCCAGCCATACTACTGTAATATCTACAGGATCTGGGGGCATCTTGTGCCATCACTAGTCACCTTGACCTTTGTCTTCCCACTGAACTTCAACAACTCTGGGGCAGAGAGTGAGGCTGACGATTGCCCAGCTCTGCCTCACTTAAATCCTATTCACTCAAAAGTCAGGACATTATCCTCAATATGTCATTGATCCTCTTCAAGAATGAAGGACAAACTACAAATGTGACCTTGGACAGATCATTTAACATTTTGGGGATTTTGTTTCCTCTTCTGTTAGTGTCAGTGACCTCTCAGCTCTAAATCTATGATCCTGTGTGCACATATAATTAGAATACAAGGTAGAGAGTACTATGTCCAAAGGATAGATCCAAAGTATTAGGACTGTCAAAATGGAGATTTGTTTCATATGGGAGTGGGTAAAGAGGGATTTAGAGAAGATTTTGTGAGTGGTGGGACCGATTACTCCTTGAGGGAGGAAGGCAATTTAACAGGGAAGTGCTTGAAGAAGGGATTAAGGGAGCGCATCTCAGTCATGGGAGATGACATGAAAAAAAGATCAAGATGGCAGACTGTAGGATGACAGTGGAAAACAGAGAGAAATCCACATTAGGTAGAATGCTGAATATAAGAATGAGTAGGATATGTGATTAGGCTGGAAATAGCATGTAGGAGCAAGATTGTACAGGGACTAGAATGGCAGGATAAGGAGTTTAAAGGCAATTGACTTATTTTCAGGAAAAGATAAACATGGTCATAATTGTACATTGGGAAGATTACCTTGTTAGTCATATAAAAGATAAATTATAAGAGGGCAGGAAGATCATTTAAAAGATCAGGAAGATGAGGACCTGATTTAGGACAGATGCCATGGGAATGGCAAGAATTGATAAAGATATTATAGAAGTGGCATAAAAAGGGATATATGAGGACTAGGGGAGAGGGGAGGTAATTCAAAGTTCAGAAACAAGTGAGCTGAGAAGGTGGTGGTGCCATCAATAGAACTAAAGAAGAGTCCTTCTATTCGCTGTCCTGGTCAGACTACATATGTAGTATTACACTTAGTCCTGGGCACAGCATTTTAGGAAGAACCTGGATAAATATAGAACATCCAGATGAGGACAACCAGAATACTAAAGGTCTTGAGATCATGTCCCCTAAGCATCAATTGAAAGATTTTTGCCTTGGAAAAGAGAGGAGCTAATAAAAACATAATATATGCCTTCAAGTGTGATGTCATGTGGAAGAGGGATTAGCCTTCTTGGCTCCAGAAAGCACTACTAAGTATAATATGTGGAAGTTGTTGTTTATTCATTTTAAGTCATATATCTGGCATTTTGCGATCCCTTTGGGGGTTTTCTTGACAAAGAAACTGGAGTGGTTTGCCATTTCCAACATCAGCTGATGAGGAAACTGAGGCAAACAATGTTAAGTGACTTGCCCAGGGTCATACAGCTATTAAGTCTCTGAGACCAGATTTGAACCAAGGACCTTGTTGTACAATAGTTAGAAGTTACACAGATGCAAAAATAGGCTTGATGTAAGAAAAAATCTTACAAGGAGTGTTCAAATGAAAATGGCTGTAAAGAGTGGAAAGGTCTCTTTCATTGGAGGTGGCAGGTCCACCTCAGTAGAAGTCCAAGAAAAGTCAGGATAGCTACTTGTAGTTTATGTTGTGGACAAGATTATTGTTCAGTTAAGGGCTGTATGGCAGCCTCCAAGATCCCTTCTAAATCTATGATTTTGATAAAGAAGCTGGAGGAATAATGTTTGAGATGAGAGAGATGATCAGTTCAGTTGAATACATGTAGAGTTTGGGGTGATGGCAGGATATACAGAAATAGATGTTTAGTAGGCATGAGAAATTACAGGACTGGGACAGGTCCTCATCTTCCTGGTCTTTTAAATGATCTTCCTACCTTCTCAGGACTCAGGACTCTCAGGACTGGGAGAGGACTAGGACAGGTGTGTGTGTGTGTGTGTGTGTGTGTGTGTGTGTGTGTGCGCGCGTGTGTGTACTTCAGGGACATCTAAACAAAGGAAGAAGTGAATGCATCAGAATGGAAGAAACTACTAAGAGAAAAATGAGAGAAGAGACAAGGAGAGAACATTGGAAGATGGAAATGAGGAAGTATGAAAGGAATGGTCCAAAGTAGGAACAGAAGCAAGATATAGAAGCCCATAGGAATAAAATTTCCAGATAGGGGTAAAGCAAGGGACCATACCTGATGTTTGATAGTTTATGATCCCTGTTATTCCCAAAGCTCTTGCGTTCCAGATTCTCAGACCTCCAGTGAGGTCTAAGATGATATGGGAGTTGAAGAGGTGGTTGTGGTTTAACCTGCCTGGAACATAGTACCTCTTGCCTCTCCCTTGAGGTGCCTTATTGTTCACTAGCAACTGAACTTTACTCCCAGTGAAGTTGTCATTCATTGTCTTCATTTGGCAATTTTGGATTACTAATGAAAATTGTTATTCTTGGATTGACTCTGAGAGCACAGAAGTTTGAGGTTAAGTAAGTTGTCATCACCAAAATCCTCTGGTCTCAAATAAATAATAATGACAATAATGATGACAACACCAATGCCTTATGTCTATATATTGCTTTTAACTTTTAAAAGTTCATTTATATTATTTATATTAGAGTCAGTTAACGGATGCTCTGGATAGAGTCTTGGACTTGGAGTCAAGAAAATCTGAGTTCAAATCTGGCCTCAGATATTTACTAGCTGTGTTACCCTAGCCAAGTAATTTAACCTTTCTTTGCCTCAGTTTCTACATCCATAAAAATGTAGATAATAATAGCGTGAACCTCCCATGACTGTTCTGAGGATAAAATGAGATAATATTTGCAAGCACTTTATTGATCTTAAAGTTCTATTATTAAGAGATCTTTTTAAAACTATTATCACAATGACAAAATGTCACATGAGTAGATGTGCCAGTTTGTCCATATCTCCATGAGATAATATTAGGAAACTGAAGCATGAAAATATTGTTTGATTCACCTGAAGCAACACAACTATTAAGTTGCAGAGCTAGAATCAGAGCTCAGGTCTCCTGAGTGGCAGTGCAATGCTCTTGTACTAAACTACCCTGACTCTCCTCTCTGAGATACTGTGATGTATCTGAAAATAAAAGAAGTCTTAAGAGGTTAACCTGATGGCAATATGGAAGATTAGAGTCTTCAGCTAAGCTCTACCAATATTCTCCTTCAAACAACTTTAAAATAACACCTCAATTCAAATTCTAGAGCAGCAGAGCAAACAAAGAGTCAGGATAGGACATCCTTAAAGCCTAAGACAACTTAAGAGGTGAGAGAGGTCTGTGGCATGGCATGAAGACCGCCTGGTGCCTGTGTAGAGGCAACATCAGTGGTGGGACTTGTTGGTTCCAATAGCAGCAATAGCTTTGGGAGTTCTCAGGACAAAGGTAGCAAGAAGATTAAGCAACTCGTCAAAAAGAGATTGTGGGAGAATTCTGTGCCAGCACCGGGCACAGGATCAGATGCTATTTGGCAGCTCCATTGCTTATACCCACTTCTGGGTCATGGTTCAAGGGCAGAGAGGAGAACCTTCAGTCTTAGGAGGTCAGAAACCATGGAGAGCACTAATGCTCATGCCAGCAAGGAATGAGGGCCCAGTGACTACATCCTCCCTAGATCTTCCTTTATAAATACCAAAACCTCCATACTCCCAGAATTAGCTCTGAAAACAGCAGTGGGGAAAAATGGGTGAAGTTTGGGACAGTGCTCCTGACAATCCCCCATGCCAGGAGCAGAGCCCAATTTTAGCATAAAGTTCAAAATAAATAGGCTGGAATGAACAAGCAACAGCAACAAAAAAACAACTTGACCATAAAACAATATCATGGTTTACAGGGAAGATCAAGACACAAACTCAGAAGAAGACTGATGTCAAGATATCTATAAGCAGAATCTCAAAGGGAAAAGTTGGGGGACAAAGCAGGGTTGTACAAAAACTCAACAAGAAATCCTGGAAGAACTAAAAAAACTTCAAAAATCAAAGAATAGAAGAAAAATTTGCAAAAAGAAATGAGAGCATTGCAAGAAAATTTTGAAAAGACAACAGTATGACAAAAATACTAAGGACAATACCTTATAAAACAGAATTGGCCAAATGGAAGAGGAAGTACAAAAGTTCACTGAAGAAAATGATTTCTTAAAAATTAGATTTGGGCAAGTAGAAGCTAATCAGGTCATGAGACATCAAGGAAAATCAAAAAAATCAAAGAAATAGAAGAAAATATAAGATTAGAAAAAGAACTTATCTGGTGTAACACCAATCACGGCAGCACACCTGAGAACTGCTGCTATGAATGATTGCAAGGGTCTAATTACATAGTATAAAGAACTCTCTATTCAGCAACAAACTAAACACTGTTTATTAAGTAAAGCACAACATTCATAGCAACATCCTTAAGCAAAACATATCATCTAATATATGTATCTTATAACAATAGCAACATCCTTAATACCAAGTATTCACTTAAAGTCCTTTTTCAAAGTACCACATCATCCATCCCGAGGTTACAGTAAGAACAATCTTCTTAATCAATATCAAGTGTCCAAGTAAAGTTCTCTTTCATCTTGACTTGAGGCTGACTTCCAAACCCCATACCTCCTCCTCTGTGGGGCCAACCACTCCCAGCGCTTGCCTGGGTTCACATACAGGCAGCTCTTTGCTCCTGCTCCTTATCTCAGCTCATGGGAACTATTCCATTCCAAACTCTTTCTGCTTTTGTCTGATGGCAGGTTCCAGGGGTTCACACAGCTGCCATATCTAGGCAAACAAGGCTTAACAGGACTATAACAATATTTATACAAATTACCAGTGCCATCATTTAAATTCACCCATAAAGACCAACAGACAGGACTTCTGTCTGAGAAATCAACAGAGATCAACAGACAAAGCTTCCTCTCAGCTCTCAGAGGTCATCCCCTCTGCTCTCAGAAGTTTCTTCTCAGCTCTCTTCTCAATGCCGACTCCTCCCTTCAACACTGGCTCTCTTCACTTTTCCTTCTCTCAACTCTGGCTCTCTTTATATTTAGTTCTACTCAGCACCTGAATGGATAGAGCCCACATATATCTAATTGGTTAGGGCCTACTCTCACATGTCTGATTAGTTAAAACATTATCTACAATACGTATGTACTGTTTCTAGTCAAAAACTCTTGACTGATTCAATCAAAGGCACTTGATTGTCTAAAACCAAAACAACAAAAGATCCTACTTTGCTTGCCATTATATCTGGGATTAGATCAATGAAAGATAACTTAAAAGTTATTGAACTACCTGAAATACATGATTGAAGGAAGAACCTAGAAATAGTATTTCAAGAAATTATGAAGGAAAACTGCCTCGATATGGTAGAAACAGAGGTAAAATGAAAATTGAAAGAATCCACAAATCACTATCTAAAAGAAATTCCAAAATGAAAACTCCTAGGGATATTATAGCCAAATACCAGAGATTCCAGGATAAGTAGAAAATATTTCCAGCAGCTAGAAAGAAACTATTCCAATATAGTGAGTTATAGTCAGGATCACACGAGATTAGTAGCTACCATGTTAAAGGAGTGGAGGGCTCAGGAATATGATATTCAAGAAGGTAAAGGAACTAAGGTTACAATTGCAAATAACTTACCCAGAAAAAATGAACATAATCCTTTGGGGGAAAAATGGATATTTAATAAAATAGAGAACTTTCATGAATTTCTGATGAAAAGATCAGGAATAGATAGAAAATATGACTTTCAAATACAACACTCAAACATAGAAACATAAACATGAAAGAGAAATGATAAAGTACTCAATAAAGTCGAATTGTTTATATTCCTATGGGAAGATGATACATGTAACTTCCAAGAACTTTACAGTATTAGAGCAGTTAGGACACCACCTAGATAGCAGGGCAGTGAGTCAATTATTTTGGGATGATGTTAAAAAAGTCTGGATGCCTGAATGAGAAGGAGGCACTGTGAGAAGGCAGAGGAAAAATGGGGAAAATAATCTCACATAAAAGAGGCACACAAGGAAGTGCTTTTATACCAGAGGGGATACTGGTAGAGGTGGGGTGGACAATGCTTGAATCTTATTCTCATAGGAATTGACTCAAAGAGGGAAGAATATATACATATACACACATGTGTAGAAATTTATCCTACCTAGCAGCAAAGTAGGAGGGAAGGGATAAGAGAAAGGAGTGGGGAGAGAGGACAGAAAAAGGAAGGTAGAGGTCAGAGGCAAAACAGAATTTGGAGGAAGAATAGAATAAAAATAGAGAAAGAGAAGGAAAAACAGAAGAATATTGTAATCATAGTAATCATAACTGAGAATGTGAATAGGACGAACTCATCCATAAAATAGAAACAGATGCCAGGATGGATTAGAAACCCAAATCCAATAATTTGTTGTCTACAAGAAACACATTTGAAATAGACACAAACAGAGTTAAAATAAGGGGCCAGAGCAGCATCTATTATGTTTCAGCTGAAGCAAAAAATGCAGGGCTAACAATCATGATCTCAGACAAAAGCAAAAATAGACCTAATTAAAAGAGATAAGCAGAGAAACTATATCTTGCTAAAAGGCACCATAGATTATGAAGTAATATTAATACTAAACATATATGTACTAAATGACATAACATTCAAAATTCTTCAAGGAAAAGTTAAATGAATTGCAGGAAAAAGGACATAGTAAAACTATACTAGTGGGGGATCTAATTTTTCCCCTTTTAGAGCTAGAAAAATCTAAAAGTAAAACAAATAAGAAAGATAGTAAGGAGATGAATAGAATTTTATACAAATTAGATATGATAGACCTTTGGAGAAAACTGAATAGGAAAAGAAAGTGTACCTTTTTCTTAGCTGTAAATGGCAACTTCAAAAAAAATCAACCCTGAATTAGGGCATAAAACCTTACAACCAGATGAAGAAAAACAGAAATATTAAATGCATCCTTCACAGACCATATTGCAATAAAATTACAGTCAATAAAGAGCTGTGGAAGCATAGAATAAAAATTAATTGGAAACTAAATAATCTAAACCTAAAGAATGAGTGGGTCAAAGAGCAAATTGCAGGATATAAAATGAATCCACATATATCACTAGCATGTCTATATAAAACCAATGAAAGAGAACTGGAAGAAATAGAAAGAGAAATTCCTTTTAAAATAACCATATTCAATATTAAATATGCGGGAATCTATCTGCCAAGACAAACCTAAGGACTACATGAATACAATTACAAAACTCTTTTAACACACAAAAAGGTCAGATCTAAACATTTGGAGAAATATCAATTGTAGGCAGGCCAAGCCAATAAAATAAAAATGACAATTCTACCTAAATTAATTTATTTCTTGAGTAAACTATTAAAATTATTTCATAGAGATAGAAAAATAATAACAGAATTCATTTGGAAGAACAAATTGGAAGAGCAAATGTTTAAGAATATCAAGGGAACCAATTAAAAAATGAGAAGGAAGGTGACTTTACAGTCCCAAATTTCAAACTATATTCCACAGCTAAAATCATCAAAACAATCTGTAAAATAGAGGGGTGAATCACTGGAATTATACGTACCCAGTAGTAAATGACCATGGTGATCTAGTGTTTGATGAATCAAGAGTCAAACTTTTGGAGCAAGTATGTACCATTTGAGAAAAAAACTATTAAGAAATTTGTAAAACATTTAGGCAAAGACTAGGAATAAACCATCTCATACCATGTGCCAAAATAAGGTTAAAAATGGGTAAAAGATTTAGAAATAAAGGGTGATATCATAAGTAAATTATGGAAGAAAAGTGTACCTATCAGATCAATGGAGAAGGAAACATTTATTACCAAACAAGAGGTACTGATGATCATGGGAAATAAAATGGATAATTTTGATTACATTAAAATAAAAAAGATTTGGTACAAACGAAATCAATGCAGCCAAAATTAGAAGGAAAGCAGGTAACTTAACAGGTGAAAATATTTTATTACAATTTTCTCTGAAAAAAGCTTTATTTCTCAAATGTATAGGAAACTGAGCCAAATTAATAAAAAATAAGAGCCATTCCCCAAATGTCAAATGTCTAAGGATATGAACAAGCAGTTTTCAGATGAAGGAATCAAAGTTATCTATAGTCATATAAAAATATTCTAAATTACCATTAATTAGAAAAATGCAAATTAAAACAACTCTGAGGTACCATCTCACACATACAAATGGGCTAACATGGCAGAAAAGGAAAATAAAAATACGAGAGGAGAAGTGAAAAAATTGGGACCCTAATGTACTGTTGGTGGAGTTGTGAACTGGTCTAACCATATTGTAGAACAATTTGGAACTATATCCAAAGGCCTATAAAATTTTATATGCCTTTGATCCAGCAATACCATTACTACAGACCAAAGAAAAGGGAAAAGAACCTACAAGAAATATTTATAGTATTTCATTTTTGCGGTGGCAAGAAAGTAGAAATTGAGAGGCTATCAAGTGGGGAATGGCTGAAGAAATTGTGGTATATGATTCTGATGGAATACTATTGTGCTATAAGAAATGATTAGCAGGATGGTTTGAAAAAACCTAAGAAGACTTAAATAAACTGATACAAAATGAAGTGAGTGGAATCAAAAGAAGACTGCACACAGTAACAGAAATATTGTAAGAATGATTAACTGAGAAAGACTTAGCTATTCCAAAGAATAAAATAATCTAAAGCAATTCTAAATGAAAAATGATATCCACCTTCAAAGAAAGAAAGAATGAACTCTGAGTAGAGATTAAACCATGCTTTCTCCTTTTCTTTATTTTTCTTTTCTGTATGTATTTTTTTTTTTGCAACAGGGCTTATATGGAAATACGTTTTTCATGACTTTATATGTATAATTTATATTATATTTCTTTCTTTAACAATGGGTTGGGGAGAAGAGGATGGGGTGGGAAAGAATTTGGAGCTCAAAACTGTAAAAGATGAATGCTAAAAAATTTTTCATGTGGTTGGGAAATATTCAATGAAGTAAATAAAAAATTTTTTAAAAGAAGTCAATTAATTAAGAGATTAATTAAAAGAGGCTAACCCTCAGTTACACATCTACAAGGCATCTTGAGTGTATTCCCTTAATACTCCAGAGGGAGGTGACTCTTCAAGTATTAAAGAATTAGCATCATCTTAGCATTTTAGAACATTGAAACTTTTAGTCAATGCTACATGCATCTTAAGTGTTCTCAAAAGGACCATATTTTCCGGGGAGATTTATGATTGCTGTAAGTGATAGCCCAAATGATAGCTAAATTACCATTTACAATGGAAGAGACTACCTCTTACCTCTTTATTCACAGTAAAGAATAAATATTTAATAAATGTTTGTTGATTCGTTCTCTAGAAGCTACTATATAAAAAGACATAAAAAAAATCTTTCTTGAATATAGCAAGCATCCCATGTGTCTCTAAATGTATGTGGGCGCTGAAGATGCTTCTCAAAATAGTATGGCCCTCAAAACCATGGTTTTAGAGAGGTTTGCTGGGAAGTAAAATCTCATTTGGTATACTGAGTTATATTCAACTATTCAGATACTATTTTGTTGTTTGTTGCACGGTCATTTCAGTCATGTCTGTCTCTTCATGACCCCATTTGTTTTTTTCTTGTTTTTTGGCAAAGATAATGGAATAGTTTGCCATTTCCTTCTCCAGATCATTTTTACAGATGAGGAAACTAACACAAAAAGGGTAATGTAACTTTCCCAGAATCACATGGCTAGTGTCTGAGGCCACATTTGAACTCAGGGAGAAGAGTCTTTCTTACTCCATGCCCAACACACCATCCACTGTGCCATCTAGCTGCTTCTTTTCAGATACTGAAATTGACAAATAAGTGGGCAAATGGGATGACAAACATGAAGTAATGGATTTTAGTAAGCAAATGTGGATCATTTATTCTGCTTTTAGGGATCAATAAGTGAGGGATTATTTGGGAGTACGTTATTGGGATTGTCTGTGTTGTACTAACTACAGGGTCCCATAGCAATAACAGAAGCTTTCATTTCTTCATGAAATAGATGGCACAAAATACCAAAACCACACATGTTAAGTTATATAATTCATTGTAATAAACATCTGTAATGTGCCTACTATATATATTGCAGTGTTTGGGGGCATCCAAGTTGAAAAGAAAAAAATGAAGCATATCCTTAATTCAGACAGTTTATATTCTTTTGAGGGGATACAACATACACACAAGTAGCAAAGCAATTAGAAGACAGGCAGTTAATTATTTGGGGGAGAGGAGGATTAAGAAATAACAAGAAGTCATTGATTCTGTGCTTTTAAGAAAGCTATGAATTCTATGAAGGGAAGGTGATAAGAGACAGCATTCTAGGCATGGAGAACCATCCATGCAAAAATAGAGCAAAGAAATAGAATATTATGTAGAAAAAACACCTAAGCAGCCCCATTTTACTGAAATGAAGATTATGTGAAGGACAGTACTGTGAAAAAAAAAACTAGAAAAAAAAGGGGAGCAGCCAGATTGGAAAGACATTAGCTGGCATTAAAATACAGATTCTGTATTTTATTCTAGAGCTAACAAGAAAAATACTGAAAATTACTGAATATTTGTATTGGGGAGGAGGCTGAAACATGGTCAGAACTGGTTTTAGAAATTAATTTAGCAGCCATGTAGAGAATGGATTAGAGGAGAAAGAAACTGGAAGCAGCAAGAATAATTAGAAGGCTGTTACAATAGCCTAGGGAAGAGGGAAGGCTTCCTGAACTAGAGAAGAGCCTATGTGAGTGAAGATAAATGGACAGATGAAAGAGAGAGTATAGTAGTAGCATGGACAAAGCTCATTAGATAAGAGAAGTTAGAGGACATTCACTGTGATTGTGAGATATCAAAATTGAGACCGAGGATTACACAATAGCACCAATTAAGCAAAATTTAGTATCCCAGTAGGTCTGAGTCTTTTTCCTTCCTTTTTGCTGATCTTAAAGAACTCAGTTCAAATTTCTCTTTACATATCTCTATCTGGAAAATCAGGCTTACAAACTTGCCCCATCCCTCACAAAAGTATGCTAAGTTTCAATAAGCCAAGACAGGAACAAAACTCCTCCAAACCTTAGTGAGACAAATAGAAGGCAATATTACAACTTATATTTCATTAACAACTTGAAACTTTGCAAGCACCTTTTCCAAGATACAATTGTCTTTCCTTTCAAAGCAGGGAAAGAATCAACCCAAAACTCACCCTGAGGTATATTCAGAGATCTGAGCTTGGGGAGAAAAATCATCAAAGTGACAGACAGTGTGTGTTAAATGTACTTTTAGAGCCTGGATAAATCTTTGTTTTAGTGACCCAACCACATCTGTGAGGTATGCCTGGCATGTTGAATACTGCATAACACTGCTGTCCTGAGTGGAATAACTTATTTATAAGAGGAAACATGAAGTCTTGCAATGAGTGTGCACGTGAGAAGCACTTGCAATTTAACCAAATTCTCAGATGCAGGATCCAACAATGTTAGAAAACTTGAAACTCCATTACTTTGGGGAGAAAAATTTGCTCCTCCATTCTGTGATTGAAAAGCCTTCTAAGATTTTTAGAATTCTTGACAAATAAGCTAACACCAGGGAGAAAGAATACTTCTCTAAGGTTAAATAAACAAAGCGAACATATTTGATCTCTTCCTTTTATCCTTTTCTCTATTATAACGTATCTCTCATATAAACTTAATCTTTGCTTTAAGCAATATTCCCACATTCTTGCCTTAACTAAACCCTGCTTTTGTCCAGATGAGAATATTTCCCAGAAATGCTTTACCTTTCCCCATTCCTTCAGCTAAGCAAAAGAAGAGGGTTCCACAGTGCAATGTTTGGGTCTATGTCCATTATTCAATATGTAATCTTCTCTTGAAGTCCATTCTGTCCTCTCCACATTGCTATCTTTATTGTCTATCATTATCAGTGACACATTTGTTTCGTTTAATGAATTCACATCTGGCTTCCATTTTCTCTCTGCCCCTGTAGTTATCGCTAGAGACTTAAAGATAGATATAGATGAGCCTTCTGATACCTTGAATTCACAATTTATTTACTCTCAACTACCACAGCCATCATTCACACCAGACTTCTGTCACTTAGTGGTGATAAGTCCTAAATACCTGAGAAATTATTATCACCTAGAACTTTATTTCCACGATCTCAAATTTGGCATATGAGTTTCCTATTACAATAACCTCTTAATTTTATACCATTACTCTAATGTCTTAAATCTACTGATTCAGATCTTTGCCTGCATAGTGACATCTAGTGATAGAATTATAAATTTAGAATGTGAAGGGGCCCTAGAGATCATCCAGTCAAACTTCATCATATTATATATGAACAGACAGAGAATTGGAAATATAAATTTACTTGTACACTATCAAACAATAAATGGCAGAACCAGGCAATAAGTGGCAGAGTTAAGTATTTGAACTTCTAATTCCAGTTGTATCACTCTTTTTTTTCCCTTTTTTTTCTTTTTTTGAAGGCAGTTGGGGTGCAACACTCTTTGGACAACATGATCCCTTTCGTTATCTTAGTTGGTACTCTTTGATCTAGCTTCAGTTGCGTCTATTAACTCAAATATTAAAGAGTGTCATTGATCTCATTGATATGGATGTTCCCTATTCCAGTGCAGATGTCAGCCATCCCAGGCCTGTACATTCCATATGTCTCTCATCCATATCCTCCTCAAAGTTCTCTATGGAATGTCAACTGTTCATTCATTTCTTTTAACATTGGGAGAATACTAGTGGAGTAATCAAGCTATCTGTACTATTTCTTGCTCTCACCCTGTGATCAGACCATTTCATTTTTTTCAATAAGATATTTGACACCTTTTACTCCAATTCTCATTCACATGCCCTTATTTTCTATAGAGTGCAGCCTGCTCACACCCATAATATGCCTCTATCCTTTGCTCTTTGTGTGATATTTATCTTTAATTTCTAAGAGTTGTAGAGTTCTATTACTTGCAGCCAAAAACAAACCTAGGAAAACAATGATATTTAAAAATTAATAAAAAAATTAATTAATTAAAATTTTTATTTTAATTTAAGTTTATTAATTTAATAAACTCAATTAATTTAATTTAATTAAATTAAAATTTAATTAAAAAGCTAAAAATCTTTTGACCAGGTTTATAAGGTGGTGTATTGGACACTTTATCCAATCTACTTTAACTCTATAAACTTCCAAATAAAAGGGAGAGGGGAAAATTAGGAATCATAGGTATTGATAGTTAAGTGTACAAGAGAAAAACGGGACCCCAACAGAGTGAAGTCTAAACTTTATCATTCTAACCCTCGCTCAGCACTTCATCCCCATAAGCAGTTAAGGGAACAACACAAGCTAACTTTGAGTGTTGTTCAGGGATTTATCTTGCAATTTTCCACAGCTACAGAGACGTTACCAGAAATATTCTTCCTTCTCTCAGGGAATGACAGACGCAGAAGCTGATTAACCACATCTATCTAAAGCAGGAGAGGAAAGGGAATACTGGAAAATCCTTTTTCTGGGGACCAGCCATTCTTAAGGAGTCACAAAGCTACAGAAATTTCCAAGAACACTGCAACAAGTGACAGACTGTTTGAACTAAACTATAAAAAGGAAAAGATATCCTAACGAATACGTAGGGTGGTATATAGTGTGGTTGATAGAACTTGGTCTAATGGAAAGGGGAATGAAATCAGGCCAGGGAGTTCTTTGCCCCTCTTGCAGGCACTTGAGCCAAAATCTCCTATAATCTTGAAACAATGAGGCAGAGATAGTCTTACTGCCTTGTTTTGGGGGCACACCCAACATCAAAGGGAGAGGAGCCAAAAATTGAGTAACAGGGGAATAAGAAACAAAAGTTGAAACACCAAAGATTTTAAGAGAAAGGGTCTCAGTGAAAAACAAAAATATATGCAGATAAATCAATAGAGAGGATCCTAAGTTCAGGAGACAGACTGAGCAATGACTCTTCAAAGATAACAAAAAGCACACAACAACTATAATAAGACAAAGAAAAGTGATCCTATGCTTTATGAAATATAAAATCCTGTGGGACCCTAAGATTGCATGGAACATCAAGAAGTTTAACAGTTTAAAAGAGAAATTAAAACAAGAAAGGAAGAAATTAGGAATAAACATAATTAAGAATTTAGAGTTCTCAACATAAAATTAAAAAAAAAACTAAATGATTAGGTTAGGAAAAAACTGAATCCAAAATAATCAATCTCTTTAAAAAATTTAAAGAGATTAGCAGAATAGAAAGAAAAAATGCTGAAATGGAGAAAAATCTCATGGAAGAGAAATACAATGAAACATATCCAACACAGTAATTGGAAGCAAGTAAATGGAATTGACTTTAAAGAGAGGACGTATAGAAACAATTTATAGATCATAGCTCTCCCAGAAGCACATGCCCAAAATACAGATCATGCAGGGAAATAACACAAATAAATCTTCCCAGAAATACCGAATACAGACAGCAAAGGATAAATCAAGAGGGTGCATAGACGGCATGCAGAAAAATCCCTAAACTTTAAATTGTAAACATAGTGCAATTTTGCACTTTAAATGACAAATGACAAATTTTGCAATCTAAAAGAGGAAAGAACTTCAAATATAAAGGAACAAATATTGAAATAATATGATGAGTCTTCAGTCTTAGGAAATTGTAGAAGGTAATGGAATATCATATTGAAAAAAGCAAAGGAGCTCAAAATAACGTACCCGCAAATGGGAACCTATCTATCAAGAAAAAAATAGAGATGTCTTTTAAAAAGAGGGATTTGAGACATTTCTGCAAAATGAAACAAAAGAGACAAATAGAAAATTTGATTTGCAAACATGCTAAAGAACAGATGCAAACAAAAAATGTAAGTACAACCACAGGAAAAGAATGTTTTGAGGTTTCTTTGTTCATTTTTGAGAGAGAAAAATACTGACTGATGAGGTAAAAAGAAAAAGAAAAGAGACCCCTGAACAGATAAATAAAGATACAAACATATTACTATATTTTAAATAAACAAAA
The DNA here is from genome assembly GCA_023548195.1 of Bettongia penicillata ogilbyi. Taxonomy (NCBI): domain Eukaryota; kingdom Metazoa; phylum Chordata; class Mammalia; order Diprotodontia; family Potoroidae; genus Bettongia; species Bettongia penicillata. The sequence continues at coordinate 437,756 of JAJHZJ010000635.1, read as the reverse complement.
GTGACAGTGGAAGGAATGAACTGAAGCACCATGGACTAAATCACATTACTGTCTTCAATTTAAACTAAGATAGTTTGTGATGGTATGTTACACCTAATTTGATCACAAGTGGTGGCCATAGTTTCAGCCAGGTCATTTGAAGTGTTTATTTAGACCTCATTGTCTTCTTGTCCTTTCCAGTGAGTCATATAATGGCAGATTAAACTGGCTCTCTGTCAGGACTGCCTTTCTGCAAAAAAAAGAGAAGTGGGGGAGTTTGGAAGATCCATTAGCTCCTCTATTGTAGAAGATACTTTTCTGCCAAGTGAAGTAGCCTTCTCCTTCATTTCTCTTTCTGTCTTTTAAGAAGTGCAAAGTCCATGTGGCTACATGTTCATGCAGATAGACCCCATTGGACCAGAAAAGAAAGGCACTAGAGAAGGAGGCAGTGCCAAAATGGCAGAGTAAAAGCAGGGACTCACCTGAGCTCTTCCACAAATGCCTACAAATACCTCTAAAAAATGGATCTGAACAAATTTTAGAGTGACAGAATCCAGTAGGAGACAGAATATGGTAGAGTTCCAAACTAGGATAACCTGAAAGGATGATGGGAAGGATCTGTTTCACCAGACTGGGGGAGGGCAGAGCATGTAGGCTGCACCAACATAGACTTGACCATGGTGGAGCAGGAAAGTACCAGGTGGATTGAATCACCAGCAGCAGTGCCAATTCACAAATCTGTAAGTACAGAATGGGAGTCTGGGTGAAAGAGAAGCACAGGGCCTGTGGCAGCAACAATAGCTACTCCTGGGGCTATTAGTCCACAATCTAAATGTTTGAAAGTCACCTACATGAAGTTCCAGGAGACAAGGTGGTGGAGGAAATTGTAAGTGCTCTCACCCTCCCTTGTTGACATTCAAAAACCCAGAGAATATTGCCCCAGGAGAAACCCAGGAATAATGGAGCCAGCAGAAGGGGAACAGCAGTTTTTTAGCTTTGGAGACTAGGGAGATTGATGGGAAGGGTCTCTCTTGCTGTGGCTGAAGGGCACCAGTGCAGGACTGGAGGTGTCCCAGCAAGCCCTACCTCACTGGACCAGAAGGAGATCCTGAGCCCCAGGTGAGTGGAGCTGATAAGCACCAACACCAGGACCCCAGGCATGCCTTAGCACATGTAGCCAGGGGAACTGGGCAGACACCAGTGCAGATGGGGACCACCAGCCACTGAGCCTGTCTGTGCTCTAGTGTGTTTGTAGGGAAGGAGGAGACCTCCAGTGCCCAGACCACCCCTCTCTCCTCAGACTTCAGGGTAATCTCAGGGAAACTTAAATAGTCTTTATCTGGCCTTGGCCTTTTCACATACCAGCCAGCTCAGTACCAGGTAAGTTGCAGCATTATGTGTGTGTGTGTGTGTGTGTGTGTGTGTGTGTGTGTGTGTGGGTGTGGGTGTGTCTGCTGCTGAAGAAGACTGTGCCATCAGAGAAATAATAACTTGACTTGCACTTGACTTTATTTTGAGTGAGTGAGGAAGGGCTGTGCAGGTCACCAGCCTCACTTCTCCTCCAGAGCCATCTGAATCAAGTGACCAGATATTCATCTGGATGACTGGAGATGACCCAGGATGAGACAATTGGGGTTCAGTGAGTTGCCCAAGGTCACACAGCTAGTGAGTGTCAAGTGTCTGAGGTGAGATTTGAACTCAGGTCCTCCTGACTCCTGCACTGGTGCTCTATCCACTGCACCACCTAGCTGCCCTTTGTAGCATTATATAGTTAATAGATGAAAGAACCAGGGTCCACAGCATACAAAACCAGTAATCAGGCTCCTAGCTCCCAGTGTAAGAAATGTAGGACAGAGCCCTCTGTGCCCCAGGAGCAGAGTTCCACTTTAAAAACCAGGAAAAAGGCAATCACCATGAGCAAGAAGCAAATTAGAAAGGTAAAGACCATAGAATCTTATTACAGGGACAGGGAAGATCAAAATATGACAGGGAAGATCAAAATATGAATTCAAAAGAGGATAATATTGACACTATATCCACATCTGAAATCTAAAAAGGGAATAAATATGACCTGGTCTCAAGATCAAAAACATTCTTGGAAGAGCTCAAGAAGGATTTCAAAAGCCCAATTTGAGAGGGAGAAGAAAAATTAATCAATGATTTTAAAAATGCAATCAGCTCCTTAAAAAGTAAAATTAGTCATATGGATAAGGAGGCACAAAACTTAATTGGAGAAAGTAACTCTTTAAAAGATAAAATTGGACAAATGGAAAAAGAGGTACAAAAGCTAATTGAAGAAAACAACTTATTAAAAAGTAGAATTGGGCAAGTAGAAGCTAATGACTCTATGAGGCATCAATAATAAGTCAAACAAAATCTAAAGAATGAAAAAAATAGAATACATAAAATATGTCATTGGAAAAACAACTGACCTGGAAAACAGATCCACGAGAGAAAATCTAAGAATTACAGGCCCACTGGAAAGCCATGATGAAAAAAACACCCTAGACATTATCTTCCAAGAAATCATCAAGGAAAACCACTCTGAGTTCCTAGATCCAGAGGGCAAAATAGTCATTGAAAGAACCAACTCCCAAAAGGATTCCAAATTGAAAATACCAGGGAATATTGTTGCCAAATTCCAGAATTATCAGATCAAGGAGAAAATACTGCAAGTAGCCAGAAGGAAACTATTCAAATATCCAGAGACTACAGCCAGGATCAAACAGAACCTTCCAGCTTCTACATTACAATATCAGAGGGATTCGAACAGGATATTGTGTAAGGCAAAGGAGTTTGGACTACAACCAAGGATCAATTACCCAGAAAAATTGAGCATCATCTTTCAGGAAGGAGATGGACATTCAATGAAATAAGAGATTTCTAGGCCTTCTTGATGAAAAGGCCAGAGCTCAGTAGAAAATTTTATCTTCAAATACAAGACTCTAGAGATGCATAAAAAGATAAACAGAAAAAAAATTGTTATTTAATATGAGCAAATTGTTTACATCCTTATATGGTAGGATGATATTGTCAATCTTGAGAATTGTGTATTTATCATGGCATTTAAAAGGGATTATACATAGATAGAGGGTATGGGTATAAATGTGATGATAAAAAACCTAATTAAGGGGTACAAACAGAGAAGAGGAAAGGAGGAGGCAGAAAATGGTAAATTACATCACATGAAGAGATACAAAAATATAGTAGAGGGAAAGAAGGGAGGGAGATGAGCAATGTTTGAGTTTAGTCTCATCAGATTTGGTGTGATGAGGGAATAACATATTCAGTGAAGTACAGAAATATAACTTGCCCTATAGGCAGTAGGAGGGGAAAGGGGAAAGAAAAGGCAAGGGGTAATTAGAGGGAAGGGAAAAAGTAGTAAGAGAAAATGGAAAGAAAAGGGAGAGGGGGCTGATAGGAGAGAAGGAAGATAAAGGGGGGCAGTGGTCAAAAGTAAAATTTCTTTGAGAAGGGAAAGGGAGAAGGGAGAAATAAAAGCATAAACAGGAAGAAACAGGATAGAGAAAGACACAAATAGTAACCAAACTGTGAATGTGAAGGGGACGAACTCTCCCATAAAACACAGGCAAATAGCAGAGTGAATTAAAAACCATAATAATACAATATGTAGTTTACAAGAAACACATTTGAAACAGGTAGATATACACAAGGTAAAAGTAAAAGGTTAGAGTAGAATATAATGTGTTTCAGCTGAAGCAAAAAAAAAAAAAAAAAGCGGCAGCAATCCTAATCTCAGACAATGCAAAAGCAAAAGTAAATCTAATCAAAAAAGATAAGGAAGTAAACTATATCATGCTAAAAGGCACCATAGACAATGAAGTAATATCATTACTAAACATATATGCACCAAGTGGTACAGAATCCAAATTCTTAGAGGAGAAGTTAAGGGAGTTACGGGAAGAAACAGAGAGCAAAACTATACTAGTAGGGGACTTCAGCCCCACTTTCTCTGAACTAGATGAATCTAATCTCAAAATAAGCAAGAAAGAAGAAGGTGAATAGAACATCTGGAGAAAACTGAATGGAGATGGAAAAGAACAAACCTTTTCCTCAGGGATACATGGTGCATGCAGAAAAACTGACCATGTATTAGGGCATAAAAACCTCACAAACCAATGCGGAAAGGCAGAAATAGTCAATGCATCCTTTTCAGATCATGATGCAATAAAAATTTCATCTAACAAAGGGCCATGGAAAGATGGACCAAAAATTAATTGCAAACTAACTAATGTAATCCTAAAGAATGAGTGGATCAAACAACAAATCATAGAAATGACCAATAACTTCATTCAAGAGAATGAAAATAATGAAGTAACCTATCCAAATTTAAGGGATGCGGTGAAAGCAGTTCTTAGGGGAAATTTTATATTTCTGAATGTTTACATGAATAAAATAAAGAGGAGATCAATTAATTGGGCATGCAGCTGAAAAAGTTAGAAAAAAAATAAACTGAAAATCCCCAATTAAATAACAAATTAAAATGCTGAAAACCAAGGGAGAGATTAATAAAATCAAAATTAAGAAAACTATTGACTAATAAATAAAACTAAGAACTTGTCTTATGAAAAATAATAAAATTGGTAAATCTTTGGTCAATTTGATTTAAAAAAAGAGAGAAAACAAAATTATCAGTATCAAAAGTGAAAAGGGTGAATTCGCCTCCAGTGAAGAGGAAATTAAAACAATAATTAGAAATTATGTCACCCAACTGTATGCCCATAAATTTGACAACGTTAGTGAAATGGATGAATATTTACAAAAAATAGATTGCCCAGATTAACAGAAGAAAAAGTAAAATATCTAAATAACCCCATCTCAGAAAAAGCAATAGAATAAGTCACCAATGTACTCTCTAGAAAAAATCTCCAGGGTCAGATGGATTTACAAGCAAATTCTATCAAACATTTAAAGAGCACTTAATTCCAATACTATATAGACTATCTGTGAAAACTGGCAAAAGAAGAAGTCCTACCAAATTCTTTTTATGATACAAATATGGTGCTGATACCTGAACTGGGAAGATCTGGATCAGAGAAATAAAATTATAGACAAATTTCCCTAATAAATATAGAAGCAAAAATTTTAAGTAAGATATTAATGAAAAGATTATAGTAACTTATCATGAGAATAATACACTTTGATCAGGTATGATTTATACCAAGAATGCAGGTCTGGTTCAATATTAGGAAAACTATCAGCATAATTTATCGTATCAACAACAAAACTAACAGAAATCATATGATTACCTCACTATATGCCGAAAAAGTTTTGACATAACAACCATTCCTATTGAAAATGCTGGAGAGCGTAGGAATAAATGGATACTTTCTTAAAATAATAAGTAGTATCAAGGGGCAGAACCAAATGGCCAAGGAGAAGCAGAGACCAGCTATAGCTCTGCAGCTCAAAACACTCAAAAAACCTTTAAAAATGACTCTAAACAAATTATAGCACAGCAGTAGCCACAAAATGACAAATTGAAGCACATTTCTGGCCTAAGATAATTTGGAAGGTCAACAGGAAAGGTCTATTGCACCAGGCTTGACAAAGAGTACATTTTGGCATGGACTGATGAGGAACAAGTGGCAGCAGGCCTTAGGAGACTGAATCGCTGGTGGCTGTTCTGGATTCCTTACTTCAAAAGCCAAAAATGCTAAAGGGATCTTGAAAGGTCAGAGGGAAGGGTCTCTCACCAGGTTGAGAGGGAAGCATGGTCTGTTCCTGGCCCCAGGCCCAGGGCAGCTGTAGCCACTGCTGAAGTAGAGGCTGCTTTTGGAGCACTCCACTTAACAAAGCTCAAAGTCAAGTAACTGACTGAGAAAATGAGTGAACAGGGGGAAAAGAAACAGACAATAGATTCTTACTTTCTCAGTGAAGAGGTATTTTCTTACATCATTGGTGATAAGAAAGATCAAAAGACACAGCCAGAAGAAGACAAGAAAGCCAAAGTTCCTGCATCCAAAGCCTCTAAGAAAAATATGAATTGGTCTCAGGTCATGGAAGAGCTCAAAAAGGATTTTGAAAATCAAGTAAGAGAAGCAGAGGAAATATTGGGAAGATAAATGAGAGTGACGCAAGAAAATCATAAAAAAGAGTGAAGAACTTGCTAAAGGAAACCCAAAAAATGCGGAAGAAAATAACACCTTTAAAATCAGACTTACCCAAAGGGCAAAAGAGGTCTAAAAAGCAAATGAGGAGAAGAACACCATGAAAAAGGAGAGTGAGCCAAACGGAAAAAGAAGTTCAAAGGCTCAGTGAAGAAAAATAACTCTGAAAATTAGAATGGAGTAAACAGAGGCTAATGACTTTATAAGAAATAAAAAAAATTAGAAGGCAAAATGAAAAGAAAGAAAAAAATAGAAGATACTGTGATGTATCTCACTGGAAAACTAACTCACCTGGAAAATGGATCTAAGAGAGAGAATTTTAAAAGTATTGGGCTGCTGGAAAGCCATGATCAAAAAACAGCCTAGATATCATATTTCAAGAAATTATCAAGGAAAACTGCTCTGATATTCTAGAACTAGAGAGTAAAACAGAAATGAAAAGAATCTACCAATCACATCCTGAAAGAGATCCCAAAAGGAAAATTTCTAGGAATATTGTAGCCAAATTTCAGAATTCCCAGGTCAAGAAAAATATTATAAGCAGTCAGACAGAAACAATTCAAGTATTGTGGAAACATAATCAAGATAACACAGGATTTAGCAGTTTCTACACTAAGGAATCTGAGGGCTTGGAATATGATATTCCAGAGGTCAAAGTAGATAGGATTAAAAGCAAGAATCACCTCTTCAGAAAAACTGAGCATAATACTTCAGGGGAAAAAAATGGAACTTCAAAGAAATGAAGGATTTTCAAGCATTCTTGATGAAAAGGCGAGACCTGAATAGAAAATTAGACTTTCAAACACAAGAATCAAGAGAAAGAAAAAGGAAAGAGAAACCATAAGGGACTTATTAAAGTTGAATTGCTTACATTCCTACATGGAAAGATGATATTTGTAAATCATGACACCTTTCTTAGTATCAGGATAGTTGAAGGGAATATATATATATATATATATATATATATATATATATATGTATATATATATATATACATATATATATATATATGTGTGTGTGTGTGTGTGTGTGTGTGTATGCATGTATGTATGTGTATATGTGTATATCTGTGTATGTATACACATACACACACACACGTAGAGAGAAAGAGGGCACAGGGAGAGATGAGTATGAAGGGATGTTATCTAAAAAAAGAAAAATAAGAGTTGAGAGGAATGTACTAGGAGAAAGAAAAAGGGAAAGGTGGAATGTAGTAAACCGTCTCACATTAAAGAGGGAAAAAGAAGCTTTTATAAAGGAGGGGAAGAAGGGGAAGGTGAGAGGGAATGAGCAAGTCTTCCCTTCATCAGATTTGGCTTCTGATGTGTGGAGGGAAGATACTCAACTGGGTAGGGAAGTCTATCTTACCCTACAGGAAAGGGGATAAGAAAGGGGGATAATAGAAGTGATGTCAGATTAGGAGAAGGGGTAATCAGAAACAAACACTTTGGTGGAGGGACAGGGTCAAAGGAGAGAACGGAATAAATGAAGGGCAGGACAGGGTAGAGGAAAATACAGTCTTTCACAACATGATTTTATGAAAGTGTTTTCATGACCACACATGTATAACCTTTATTAAATTCTTTGCCTTCTCAATGAGAATGGGTGGGAAGGGGGCGGGAAGGAAGAGAATGTGGAACTCAAAGCTTTAAAAATGAATATTAGAGGTTGTTTTTACATGCAACTAGGAAATAAGATATACAGGCAATGGGGTATAGAAATCTATCTTATCCTACAGGAAAATAGAAAGAAAGGGGAGGGGGGGCATTATAGAAGTGAGGGCAGATTGGAGGAAAGGGTAATCAGAATACTGGGATGGGGGTAAGGAGGAGATGAGGAGAAAATTTGAAATACAAAATTTTATAGAAATGAATGTTGAAAACTGAAAATATATTTATATAAAATAAGTAGTATATCTAAAATCATCAGCAAGCATTAAATGTAATAGCGACAAGCTAGATACATTTCCAATAAGACTGGGGTGATATCCAATATCCATCATCACCACTGTTATTCAGTATGGTACCAGAAATATTAGCATTAGCAATAAGAGAAGAAAAAGAAGAAATCAGACTAGGTAAAGAAGAAACTAAATTATAACTCTTTTCAGATGATTTAGTGATATGCTTAGAGAATCCTAAAGAATCAAGTAAAAAACTACTTGAAATAATAAACAAGTTTAACAAAGTTGCAGGATTCAAAATAAACCTACATAAATCATCTACGTTTCTATATGTTACTAACAAAGTCCAACAGAAATAGAAAGAGAAATTCCATTTTAAGTTACTGTAGACATTATGAAATATTTGGAATTCTACTTGCCAAAACAAACCCAGGGATTATATGAACATAATTACAAAACACTTTTCACATAAATAAAGTCAGATCTAAATGACTGGAAAAACATCAGTTGCTCATTGGTAGGCTGAGGTAATATAATAAAAATGACAATTCTACTTAAATTAATTTACTTATTCAGTGACATACCAATCAAACTAACAAAAATTATTTTATAGAGCTAGAAAAATAATATCAAAATTAATCTGGAAGAACAAAAGTTTGAAAATATCAAGAGAACTAATGAAAAACAATTCTAGGGAATGCAGTTCAGCCATATCAGATCTTATATTGTATTATAAAGCAGCAATCATCAAAACCACTTGATATTGGCTAAGAAATAGAGGGGTAAATCAGTGGAATAGATGAGGTACACAAGACACAGTAGTCAATGATTATAGCAGTCTACTGTTTGATAAACCCAAGGAACTCATTGGGAAAACTGGAAAATAGTGTGGCGGAAACTGGGCATAGACCAACACCTGACTATGAATAAAGTCCAAATGGATACATGATCTAGATATAAAGGTTGATACTATAAACAAATTAGGGGAGCAAGGAATAGTTTATTTGTCAGATTTGTGGAGAATGGGGGAGCTTCTGACTAAAATAATAGAGAACATTATGAAATGTAAAATGGATATTTGTGATTACGTTATATTGAAAAGTTTTCACAAAAAAGCCAATGGAACCAAGATTATGAGTGAAGCAGAAAACTGGGAAAGAATTTTTACAACTAGTGTCTGTGACAAAGGCTTCATTTCTAAATATGTAGGGAACTGAGTCAAATTTACAAGAATACAAGGCATTCTCCAATTGATAAATGATCAAAAGATATGAACAGGCAGTTTTCAGAGGAAGAAATCAAAGTTATCTATAGTCATATAAAAATGTTCTAAATCACTATTGATTAGAGAGATGCAAATCAACACAACTCCGAGGTACCACAACACACATATCAGATTGACTAACATGACAAAAGAGGAATATGAAAAATGTTGGAGATGTGGGAGGGAACACTAATTCATTATTGGTGGAGCTCTGTGAGCTGACCTAAGCATTCTGGAGAGCAATTTGGTACTATACTCAAAGGGATATAAAAACGTGCACACTCAGCAATATTGCTTCTAGGTCTGGATCCTAAAGAGATCATAAAAATGGGAAAAGGACCCACATGTACAAAAGTATTTATAGCAGTTCTTTTTGTGGTGGCCAAGAACTGGCAACTGATGGAATGCCCATCAATTGGTGAATGGTTAAACAAGTTATGGTATATGAATATAATTGAATACCATTGTGCTATAAGAAATGACAAGTATGTGGACTTCAGAAAAACCTAAAAAGACTTATATGAACTCATGCTGAGTGAATTGAGCAGAACCAGGAGATCATTATACACAGTAATAGCCAAAGTATGTGAGGGCTGTTTTTAATAAACTTAGCCCTTCACAGCAATTCAAGGACCTAAAACATTTCCAAAGGACTCATGATGCAAAATGCCATCCACATCCAGAGAAAGAACTATGAAGTCAGAATACAGAATGAAGCAGACTATTTTCTCTTTTGTTTTGTTTTTCTCACATTTTCTCCCATTTGTTTTAATTCTTCTATGCAACATGACTAATGTGAAAATGTGTTTAATAGGAGTGTATGTGTAGAGCCTGTATAATATTGCATGCCTTCTTCGGGAGGGAGTGAAAATTTGGAACTTATGAAAGTGATTGTTGATGACCAATGTGAAAACGTGTTTAATAAAAATGTATGTGTAGAACCTATATAAGATTGCATGCCATCTCGGGGAGGGAGGGAAGAAGGAGAGGGAGGGAGGGGTAGAAAATCTAAGACTTATGGAAATGATTGTAGAAAACTGAAAAAAAAATTAATAAGAACAATAATGATAAAAGGAAAGTAAAAAGAAAGATATTGATCTCTGATTAATTGTATATGTAACATATATATGTGTGTGTGTATATATATATACACACACACTCTGCAAATCAGGTCTATGGTTACCTTCTTATGACCACTTCTGTTATGAATAAATGCTTTTTATGATTCAATCGGGAATATTGGCTTGGTGATAGTTATTGGGGCAGCTAGGTGGTACATGAATAGAATACTGGCCCTGGAATCAATAAGATCTAGTTCAAATAAGACTTTAATACTTACCCACTCTATGACACTGGGCACATCGTTTAACCTCTCTTAGTTTTGTTGAACTGCTATTTTTTCTTTATTTCTCATATTTTGGTATAAAGGATGGTTCTTTAGGTAGGGAACCAGGAGGGGACATATAAAAATTACTGTTATATTTTTAAAAGTTCCTTTCTTAGCTCTTATTCATAAAACTGTCTTTTTCTATGAAATTAATAAGCATTTATTAACCATCTACTAGCACAAAAGTTATTGAAAAGTCAGTAAGCTCTAATATCTGTTTCTAATATATTAACACAGTAGTACTTTAAGCTAGCTCAAGTTTTTAATCATTGACAACATCACAGTAAATTAGCTCATACCTCTCAGTAGTTTGAATGTGAAAGAGGAGTGGAAGGTCAACCTTTCCACTCAACTATGTTTTCCCAGAACAGTCATTGCCTCAGTTTTCTCACATGTAAAATATGGATAATAATATAACCTATTTACCAGGGTAGTTATGAGGATAAAATGAGAAAATAATTGTAAAACATTTTTCATACCTTAGAGTGTTAAATAAATGCTAAGTATAACTTTTATTATTATAATAGAGACATCACTTGAACACACTGATTAACTAATTAAAAAGTTCCCTGGGGCTATAAAATCTGGATGAGTATAAAGGAAACTAGAGAAAGTATCAATTATCTACTTCATTTTCAGGATCTAGGGTAAAATACCAATATTTTATATTGTTTTGGACATATGTTTATATTTGGACATAATTTAATTTTGAATACTTACATAATATGTTAGAAAGCGGGGAACCTACAATCTAAAATTATTTTATTTATATAATTTAATGTTTTCTCCCTAGGAGTTTTAGGAAAACATTCTCACCATTTTCTTGAAGTTTGTTTTTCCCCTTCCTTTTGGCTACAAAAACACAGAGAATATACATCTATAGCTCTATTTATAACAATAAAACTATATACAGTTATATGCAATAAGTTTGATAGATAAATTACATATTACATAGAAACATATGTATTTTATATAACACAATAATATATTTATATATAATGTATACACATGTGCATATATACATATACATACATACATATGTATATATGTATACCCACTCATATTGAGCACTGGGCTTGTGATTTCATAGCATAGAGATTCTTCCAGGGAGAAAACTCACAATGCTAATACAGATTGTTATCTTCTCTGAAACTTACAGTGTTAGAGTGCAGTCTGGAATGAGGAAAGCATAAATAACTTCTAAGAGTCACATAGTCTGTGTCAGAGATAGGACTTGAAGCCAGGTCTTCTTAATTCTGTGTTCAGAATTCAATCCATTATATTATGCTACAGTACCTCTCCTGCAAATGCTTATATCTAGTGTTACTATATAGGCAATTTTATTGGTAAAAGAATAATTTCCAAGTAATAGAAGGCAACTAACCACATTTACATCTCATTGCCCATGTCCAGAAAAAAAAATAATTTTAGTTGATATGTGCCACCACAAAATCTAACTCTGATGCTAAAATGTGCTATAGAGGTGACCTCAGTTTTTTCTTGAACACTATTCTAACCAAGTAAAAATTCTGGTGGGTTCCACAGTCTTGATATAGTCCTGACAGAGTTTGTTTCTAAAGATCAACCTAGTTAAGTATGCAGAGGGTCATCTTAAGGAAGTCGAGTACATGGAAATCTATGAAACAAATGAACATAAAAAAATCACCATTAATTTTGCTTAGCATATTTTTAATCTTTCAGTGAAGCTTGCACAGTAGTGGAAAAGGGACAGAAGGTTCCAAGAATCACCTAGTTTTTAGGTCATTTAAAAATATTAGCTGTTGAACTTGAATGTATGTTCTTGGTTTAGTGAACAATATAGTCTACTGAAAGACTACTGGAGGAGTTGAACTATATTGGCATTAACTTCTTTGTTATTTGCTGTTGATCAGTAATTTCAATCATGCCTGACTCTGTGACCTTATCTGTGATTTTGCTGGCAAAGATACCGGAGAAGTTTACCATTTCTTTCTCTAATTCATTTCACAGATGAAGAAACTGAGGCAAGCAAGGTTAGGTTACTAGCCCAGGATCGTACATTGTGTTATAAATGAAACCAAAACCAAAGGGAATTTGCAGGTTAAGATGTTTTACAGGTTCTCCTGGGCAAAGCACATAAAGTAGTTGGTGGAAATGATTTTAACATTTATCCAAGGGCAAGAAACACAATTTCATGGAACATCTGGGTGACTCATGTCATAGTGTTCATACCAGGCATTGTTAATTCTTTTAAGAAAGACTTCATGCACCCACATAGGTTGCAAAGAATATGAAGGAAGAAAAATTCTACAAAATATTTGGTAAGACCCACCAAGTTAAATTAACATATTCTTAAATACTCAATGACTTTAAAAAGTTAGCATTAGAGAAGATGGTGAAAAATATTTTTAAAAAAATGAATCATGGATAAGAAATAAAAGAGATCAAAGGCATATACATCATACAGAGGCTTTATAACTACATATCATTATGATTTCTCAAACAAGACAATAGGCAGGAGTTGTGCAAGGTGGATGTATAATAACAGCACCAAAATGAAATTGAGTATATTCTTGTTGTGCAATTGTGTCTGACTCTTCTTCACCCATGGACTATACTGTCCATGAGGTCTTCTTGACGAAACGACTGGAATGCTTTGCCATTTCTATCTCCTGTGGATTAAGGCAAACGAAAGCTAAGGGACTTGCCCAGGTCTCACAGCTAGCTGGTTTAAGTGTTTGAGAGCAAATTTCAACTCAGATCTACCTGACTCTAGACCTAGAACTCTATCCACTGAGACATTCAGTTTTCTTGGAACTATATTCTAAGGGACAGTAAATAACTGGATTCAATTTTAGGAGTCAATTTTGAACTAGCTGTTTCTCTTCAGTAGACAAAGAACTGACTTGCTAAAGTAAAAATTCAAAACATCAGCTTAGAAGAATTAAGCAAGAAGAAAAAGCCCACAAAGGAGGCAACTGTAACCTGGCCACTTTAAATGGTTTCTTGGTGCTGAAAAATGGGAAATGCATACAAAAACAGTCAATGATGTTTTCTAAGTAGATTGAATTTATATAAATGAGTTGGCACAATGAGGAGCCTCAAGAATTCTAACAATCCTTTCACTATCCAATTTGGTCTCTACTTGACAAGTGAGAAGTGATAGGTCAACCAATAGTTACACTGGTTTATAATATAATTTTTTAAAAATAAAATCTTGCGGAAAAGTGTGGTGGCAGATTATGAGTAATTTGTTGTTCGGTTGTGTCCATACTGTCCATGGGGTTTTCTTGGCAAGTATATTGGAGTGGTTTGCCATTTCCTTCTCCAATGGATTAAGGCAAACATAGTGACTTGCCCAGGGTCACACAACTAGCAAGTGTCTGAAGCCAGATTTGAACTAAGGTTTTGCTTACTCCAGGTCCTGTACTCTATCCACTGTGTGACCTAGCTGCCTTTATGCGCAATATCACCTTATAAAACAATGAGAAGAAGTAGAGAGAAAAACAATTTTTCTGTAAGTCTGGCAAGAGAACTAATGAAGCTAAGTCATTCCAAGGGCATTTAAGGATGAAATTAGAACAAGGACAGCAAGAGACAAAAAGAAGAAAATATCTGTCAACATTTCTATAACTTATGACAATGGAGCTACCACATTTGGATGCTATCAAGATAGTTCCAATGTGCTGAATGAGTTATTAGAAATGGAATTTTAAAAGTTGAGAAGTATAGCTGGTCTAGATTAATTACACACAGAAGTCTATGCTAGAGGAGACAATTTTGAAGTTATTAGAGGACTGATCTTCAAAATATTTGAAAGAAGAGAGGTTACCAAAGGCTAAAAAATATCTTTGGCCTTATTATGGTCAGAAACAAATGAATAAGAAAGTATCAACAACCGTCAGTCCAAGCTAATTTTTCCATCACTGCAAAATCTTTATGAAAATTATCAGCATGAAAAGGCGCAAAGCTTAGAAGACAATACACAGCTTTTTTTGTGGCTGTTTGTTTTCTTTTTTATGAATGACATTCTATAAGGGACCGAATCTTTATAGTCACTGACGACTGAAATGTATAGAGAATACAAGATCTCCTTTCATTCATCTGTTAATTTAGAAAAAGTACTTAATTTGAAATCTCAAATTAAAGTTACTTAAAACTTCTCTACCAGCAAAGTGTTACACCTTAATTCGTCAAATCATTCATACTCCTCAAAAGCAGGATGGAGATGACCTTGTTAAATTTCTCCCTGATTATTAAAAAAAAATTATCTACTCTGTCATTTATTATTCTAGGAGAGTCAGGGAGATGTGAGAGAAAGCACTTGTCTTCATGTGGGTTCCTTGAGGAAGCAAGCTGGCTTTTGTCTGTGTTTGCATTCTCATTGTCTAACACAATGCTTGGTACGTAGTACTTAATAATTATTTGCAGATAGATTGATTAATTATATCCACTCAGAATTCCTAATTCTGCCTTCTAGGGTTGAACAAAACAAGGTTAATTAGTCTATATAAAAGTCCTTCCAAGTCAGTCGTTATGGTTCTTCTCTGGTTTATTATCTCTAGGTGTAACAATCCTAGTTCTTTTACCTGATTATTAAAGGACACAATTACAAAATATCTTGCCATTTCAGTGGTCATGCTCCAAGTTTAAATATAATAAACTTAGCTATGTTGAAGTTTAACATTTTTAACCTATGTTGATCTTGTAAGGCATCAATAATGCAGCTCTACTATAGCACAGGGGATCACTCGCCAGCCAGAGAGGCCAAGAAATGGGATCATGTGGACAATACAATAAATAAATAACCTGAATAAAAGTTTTTTCTGCAAAGCAGGATCTCCTTGGAATTTCTCACATTGTAGTTTCCCAATTTCGACAGTTTTGGATCATCTTAATAGCAACCCGTCCCCAAACTTATTTGGTTCTCCTTTTCTTTTCATTCCATAGTCAAACCATTGACTAAGCCTAGACTATTCCTGTTCTCTTTTCAATTTTTTCTTCCCAAAGCAAGGATTACTCTCCATATAACTTTCATTCTTTTAATACCTTCCAATGCCGTATTATGGTTTGGGGGAACAATTTAACTTCCTGTCAGTTTTCATAATTTACAATATACTTTCAGACATTGCATCTTATTTGATTCAAATAAAAACCTTGCAAGGTAAGCTGAACATATTTTATTTTATGTATTTTATTGATATGGAAACAGATTCAGAAAGATTGAAATGATTATGATAAGATTACATCCCTAATAAGTTGCAGAGTCTAGAGCCCAGGTCTTCTGAGTCTCATATTTATACTCCAGTATACTTTTTCTTATCTTTATTATTTACTTAGTATTATGCAAGATAAGTGCCAGTCAGTTGTCATCCAGAAAGATAATATGTATTCTATACTTAAAGTGTAAACCACTTTAAAGACTCACCATTAAAGATTTATAAAATACGTTTCTCTTATACTGCAAAATGGCACAACAGAAATAACACTGGACTAAAAATCAAGAAATCTGAGTCCTTGTCTCAATACTTCAAAACAATTGTTTGAACTTAGAAAATTTATGTATCCATAAAAAA
Organism: Bettongia penicillata ogilbyi; assembly: GCA_023548195.1. Lineage (NCBI taxonomy): Eukaryota > Metazoa > Chordata > Mammalia > Diprotodontia > Potoroidae > Bettongia > Bettongia penicillata. The sequence goes on along the minus strand of JAJHZJ010000635.1, from coordinate 421,537 downwards.
TATCTGCTGTTTTTTTAAAAAAAATAGAATCTTTTAATGAAACTCAACCTATATTAAATGGAATCTCTGAAAAGCATAAAACATGACAGAAATATATTACTAATGTGGAAAAAGATGGCCACCCATTTCTAAACAGGAATCAAATTGCCTTAAGTATTTCTAGCCCTAAGTCTCCTCTGGAGTGTTTTACCCTTTTAAAATAAATTTTCTCATTCTTTCCCTTATCTTGCCCTTGTTGAATGTAACAGAGTTATGAACTGCCTGAGGGCAAGCAAAACCAGTTAAAAGAAGATTACTGAAACCAGTTAAAAAAAGAAAAGAGGGGAAAAAAAGGAGCTGGTCATTTGACCAGATGTTAGGTCATTCTGACCAGATGTTACCATTCACGAGAATCCCAGGCCTTCTCCATGGACCTCTTGAGGTTGTTATGCAAAACAACTTACGTAACAGCTACTTGAGGCTCTGCCTCCCAAGAGACTCCCTTTTTGTTGAAATGTATTTAACCCTGCCCCTCTCCTGCCCTCTCTTGGGCATTCTAGGACTTCTGTGCTGTGTGGTACTCTGAGTTACAATTCCCTTGCCTCCTTTAAAAAATCCAAAGTTTTGCTACTTTGGTAATCTCCTTTAGTTTAGATTGACACCCTAAGTTTACTTTTAATAAAATGGTTCTCTTCCGTATTAGAAAATTTCATTTTTCCAGATTTCAAACAGCAAAATTCAGATAGGATACATTTCCTCAAGTATTCACCTGTACATAGACATACATATTGAATTAAATAGGATGGAAAAGAATGTCTTCTGCCCCTTGCTCCTTTGCTTGATAATTTTTCACCAAAACAATATAAATTTGATATAGTTTTCCCCAGAAAAATGACACATTTCATAGAGCACTGGGAGTTCAGAACCAGCCTCAAGCAATTACTGGCCATTCGTCTGGGTAAATCTCCACTTTTTTCTGTCTCAGTTTCCTCATCTGTAATATGGGGATGATAATTGTACCCGCTGCGCAGGGTTGTGGTAAGGATTAAATGAGATAATATTTGTAAAATAATTCACAAACTATGAATCATTATATTATGACTGCTATTATTAGAATAATTGATATTAAATACAATTATCGTATTTATATAACTCATTGACTTTATGGGGAAAAAAAAACAAACATGTCATGTATACTTAGTAAAAGCACTTCCAAGAGGTTGATAGTAGAGATCCTAACAACAAAAAGATATGTTTCTATTTCCAGAACTAGACCTTTTAAGGTATAAAGAAATAGTGTTGGCTACATGTTCATTCCTTTTGTGCCAAAATGTTTTGTGAAACCAGTAGTTCTTGTGATGTTTGCAGCTTGACACCTACGAACATAGACATTTCAGGGCAGGCCACACTTTCAGAGGGTTCTCTTCATGTCTCGCATATTCCCTGACAAGTGCCCAGCAAGACCTGTTGCTTCCTATCCAGCAATCAATAGATTTTATGTTAAATTCAAAGACATAGTCAAAGAACAAATGGAGTTAGTAAAGACAGATGTAAATTACTCGAAGAGTATAAGCTTTCTCCTCTTCCTCCTCTCTCCCTCTGCCCCCGCCCGTGTCTGTGTCTGTCTGTCTGACTGTCTCTCTCTCTCTCTCTCTCTCTCTCTCTCTCTCTTTCTCTCTCTCTCCCTATAATTAGTACTGAGATGCTCCCTTTCCCCTAAGGTACATAGGGAGAGAGATAGCTTATATTATAAGAGTCTGAAGTATTTAGCTATGAAGTTCTAATTGCAAAGTAACACATTCTATTTGTTATACTTTATCAATATTAGTAAGGGAATGATGTAATTGTTTAGAGTTTTGCAAAGACATTCCATGTCACTTCAGTGTTAATACCAGGCTGGAGCCTTCCTTGTCTGCCTGCATAAGCTAGATAAACACAGACCTGTATGCTTTCTTCTCATCTCAGGATACTTACTCAGAGAGATCCTGGAAAATATGCCTATTGTGAGCTAAACATTTCACTTTTCATTTTATCCATGTGCCAGAAATCCATTCCTTGGATAAACACTTTACAAACTGACACTCTAAAAGTCACTAAACATGATAAAGAGAGTGTACATCATTTCAGGACTGATTAAATATTTTCTCTCCCATGACAAATGAACAGTTACAAACTATATGGAGTCTTTGGAACCAGCATTCCATTTTTGTCTTTATTTTGTATGAAAGATTAATTTTCCATTTCAACTCATCAGTTATGCAATCCTAGCTTTGGTAAAGCACCACTCATGCAATTCAGCATGGATATTATTTATTTTTAAAACTATGTAGAATAGTGCTTTGTTTTGGAGTTATATCATAAATGTGCTTTCTTCCATACCAAGTCTGCCATTTATATGTCTTGTTAGAGACTATTTCCTAAATTTCTCATTTGTTAGTGCTGACTCCATCCTCAAATCACCTTACATTTATTTATCTGTGTGTATGTTATATAACCTAGAAGAATGGCAACTTCTTGAGGGCAAGAACTGTTTCATTTCTGTCCTTTTATCCCCATTGCTTAGCATTATGTCTTGCTCATGGTAGGTGCTTAGTAGATGGTGAAATTTCTTCTTTTTCTATATTCAGAAAGAATTTGGGGAACAGGAGATGGATAGTTAATTAAGGAGTGTATAAAATTTAAAGAGTGCAATTAGCTATATTTGATAAAGATATATACAAACTTTAAAATTAACCACCGAACTTTTTTAAATGATGCAAATTATTTAAGTTTTCTTCTACCTATCCCATTCATTTACTTTGCACTACTTGTTTTTTCTCTATTTATCCAGTTTGCTCACACATTAACCAATAATAATACTACATATAAAATTACTAGAATATACTACTGTAAATAACCTTTAAATAACCTATAAATAACCTTTCTTAAATATCTTATACCACTTCTTTACCAGAACATTTAAAAATATTTTAATACAGCACATGAAGTCTCTCTCTCTCCATACACACACACACACATATATATATATACATACACATATATATGTACACATACATACATACATATATATGTGGGTCTGTTGGCAATTAATACTTTTATTTTTATGTCAAATCATAAATTAATATAGAAATGGAGAAGATACCGTGAAAGAAACACACAGTGATAAAATGGTGCAATGGGGCAGATGGGAAAGAGGATAGTGAGAAGAAAAAGTAGTAGAAATGATAAAAGACTTCTTTTTTATATAACTAAGCAGTTCTTTGTCTAGAGTTTTACAGGTATGCTAAATATACTTCCCTATTGGACAGAAATTGCAAATACAGAACCCACCATAAAATTTCAAAACCTCATTGAAATTGTGTAACTAATGGACCACTTATAAAACTTTTTCTATGTAATTGTGTTTCCTAACTTAGACTCTAATAATATTATGTTTTTGAAGAATCAATTAGTGATATATGTAGTATATTCTTGTACTTTGAATTCTCAGATTGTTTTTTTTCTGAGTATGGTTACAATATTTTAAAAATGGATTTAACCAAGAGAAAAGGATTTACATGTACAAAAATATTTATAGTAGCTTTTTTAGGTAGTAAAAAAAAAATGAAATTGAAGGTATGCCCACCAACTGAAGAATGCGTGAACAAGTTGTAGTGTATGACTGTGATGGATGAACAGGATGAATTCAGAAAAACCTGGGAAGACTTACATGAACTGATGCCATGTGAAATGAGCAGAAGCAGGAGAACACTGTACACAGTAACAACAATATTGTGATCATGATCAATTATGAAATTCTTTGCTCCAAGAACCCATGATGAAAAATGCTATCCACCTCCTGAGAGATAACTGATAAACTCAGTGCATGTTGAAACATACTTTTTTCACTTTCCTTTTGTTTTAGCTTTTTTGCTGTTGCCTTTGTTGTTTTGGAGCATGGCTAAATATGGAAAAAATATTTTGCATAACTTTACATGTATAATTGATATGATATTGCTTGCCTTTTCAAGAAGTTGGGGAGTGGTAGAGAGGAGGAAGAGAATTTGGAACTCATTTTTTTATTTGAATGTTAAAAAAATAATTAGGAGAAAAAAACAACCAGTAAGTGGCAGAAATTTCAGTTCAGGAACACTGACTCCAAATGTAGTTGTATTTATAACTAGCTGGGTTTGTAGTTTAATGGTTATAACTACTTCAAAATGCCACATAAAGTTTAAAAAATAACTCAGAATTTTAGAATCCAGCTTAAAAGTGACCACAGTTAAGAAAATCTAAACTATACCCCAATATAAATAAACAAATGAACAGATAAATAGATGAATATATAAATAATTGAATAAATCTGTTCTCTAACCAGACAGTTCTCTAGCTTCTATTTAACTGCTTCCATCGGTGGTGAGCTCACTCATTTGTTAGAAATGCAACACTTAGTTCCAATAATTAGAAAGTTTTCCTGAATAATACTAAAAAATGTTTTGCCTACATCTTCCACCTATTAATCTTAGTTCTGCTTTCTAAAGTTATAATGACAACTACTGAGTCTAATGCCCCATATACAAAACAGCCTTCCAAATAGTTGCACGGTAACCCCTACCACCTTTTATGTTTTTCAGTATAAACACATTAAGTTCCTTCTAGCTTTCCTTATATGACAAAATTTTCTGTTCCACTGACATCCTGGAGGTCTTTTTTTTCTAAAATCAGTGTTCTTCAATTTAATCAATGCTATTCAAAATATGGTGCTCAGAATTAAACATGAAACTCAGATTGGTAGGTAGTACAATGGTATCATCACCTACCTTGGTTTTGACACTATTAATTGCAGTGATATAGATTAATATGGAATTAGCTTTGTGGGTAAACTTGTATTGCTCTTGGATTAAGTTTGCCATTAAATAAAGCACTTAATTTTTTTCATGTGATACATATTCGATCACAAATCTGGAGCTAGAAGAGAACTCAAGAGGTCATCTAGTCTAACCTCCTTTGACAGTTGAGGAGTAAAACACAGGTGAGTTAAATGGAATGCCCAATGTTATACAGGAAGAAAATGTCACTAGCATGAATTGCTTTGGTAGACTTTTATCCCTTAACTTGTACCTTGGAGCCACCTTCAGGGCTCCAAATTTTGACAAAACACAAACACTCTGGGCCTCAGTTTCTTTATTTGTAAAGTGGTTTATTACAATAGCCTTTTGGTTAGTCTTCCTGCTTCAAATCTCCCTCTTCTCTAATCCATCATTCAGATTAGCTGCCAAAATGATTTTCCTAATGCAAAAGCCTCATTCATGGAAGATTCTCTTCTCACATCTTTCACCATGGAATCTCCCCTACATTCCAAGATTCCTTCAAACCTTAGCTCAAATTCCAGCTACTTTAAGAGGCCCTTCCACAACTCCCACTAGTGCCTTTCCTTCTGATATTAACTCTTATCTATTCTGCTTCAGGAGTATCTTGCACATATTTAGTTATCCAAATGTTGCCTCCAAAACTGTTTCTCCCTTTTTTAGTATCTTCAGAACCTAGCATAGTGCCTGGATCATAGTATGCACTTAATACTTTTTGATAGATTAAGCATTAATAATTTTTCTTCAAAAATCCCTAATTTGATCAGTGAAGGCTCATTCTCTTTCAATTTTGATAGGAGTTTCTTATGAGATAAAATAATTACCGCAGTGACTCAAATATCCTTATGATAAGCCTCATCAGATTTAAGTCCAGTAGACTGCCAGATGACAAATGGTTCTAACAAGTATCTTGATTTAGTCTTCCACGAGGGGAGGGGTAATAAAGGGAGTTTCAATTCATCATGAGTTTCTTTAGTCAACTTGATGAAATTGTAGGGAATGGACCACTCTTTAGAGACAAATGCAGGGTATCTCTCATGGAATGTGGGTATGCCCATTGGCACTCTTAATTAATGACTGACCAAGAATCAATTAAGTCTCCCTATGATTGACAAAAAGAGGCTAGTCAGTTTCACTCAGATTCCCTTTCCATTTTCATAAATAAACTGTAGTCTACTATCAAGAATGTGTATTAAGGTAGTGGAAAAAAGTCTGTGTTGAGGTGCAGTTTCCTTCTCTCTGATATAGATTTCAGAGGTTCACCATAAACTTCACATGCTTTTCCAGCTAGCTTGAAAGGTAGAACTCAATTCCCTAGATACATTTCTGCCTTTCTGTTGCCATTTCTTATAGCAACTGGGACAGGGGGAAGTATCCTCATAACGTCTATGGCAAAACCAGAGCCACTAGGCACAGACTTTGTTTGATGTCTCATGGAGAAGCCCAAGTTCAAAAGTTCCTTAGTTTAAGAGTTTGAGTAACAGATTCTCTAGAGAGAGAAATGGATTTCTTAATGTACTACGCTCCTTGGAGAAAGAAGAGGAACACCAAGAGTTATTCTGACAAAGCAGGTCTGATGGGAAGAGTATTGCTTGTTCAGCAGTATCTATTTTATTTCCCAAAGGGATTCTAACCACCAAGATAGTGCTCTGTATCTTTGGATCAGTCACTATGTATTTATGCAAAAGAGGGACTCATTGGAATTATTTAATTATATTCTCTCAACTGCATGTGAAGGCAACTAGCTGTAGAGAAATTAATTCTTTAGAGGCATCTCCCACGATTGGATTCAGTCTATGTAAACACAAAGCCTTTAAGGAGGAAGTGGGGGAGGGAAGTCTGGGCTGTGATTTACACTACAAAGGTAAATTCTGCCCAATTTCTAAATGAATTGTTTTGCTGTAAACTAATTTAGAATACAATTTATATCTTGCTATAACTTTTATCAAAGAGAATGATCTTTCAACCTGGAAGGGAAATAGCAAACATAGTTAAAAGAAAATTGAAATCCAAGTTAATTACAGAGACAGGAAAAAATAACTTAGCTTCCCTAAATAATTTCAAGACCTATAGCTCCATAAACATATATGCATATATACATACACGCATACACACAGATATATGTTCTGATCAAAGCTGCAGATGTGACCCCTGAAGATGTAAGAATCTTTAAGGAACAATGAGGATGCTTGTGTAATTAAGCCTATAAAAATGTCTGGATTTTTAAGAAAATTAGATTCTAGAAACAATAGAGCAATATGCATTAGCCTCCCCCCCTTCCCACTTCCATTCAAGAACTGATTATTAACTACTCAGTTTGGGGCCACCTAAAAAGTGAAATGTGCTCTTCGACATCAGTATAAACTCACTGAGAAAAATTCACACAAAGTAAACTAGGTTTTTTTTTTTTTTGAAAGCATCAAAACACTGACAGAAAATGGTCACAGTGCCAGTACAGCACTTCTGAATTTGGCAAGCTGTTTTGCAAAGTCTCTCAAGAAATCCTTATGTACAATATATACAATCCTTATGTACTGGATGATAGTACAGTAAGGATTCATTACAGCTAGTTGGGCAACTTTTAATCCAAGATTCCTAATGACATAATAGATTGACATCAATTGGGAATGTAGATGTGTAAAAGTAGAGGTTGTAAACCTGTCAGAATATTTCAGAGAAGATTATGTTTATAGTAGGGGGGTTGGACTGGGTGACTTCTAAGGGTCCTTTCAAATTCTAAGAATCTATGATTCTACTGTTGATACCGGACACTTAGAAATATACTATGCACTTCTCTCAAGTGATATATTCCAAGGCTTGCTTAACAATTCCTCTTGTTAACCAATCTTTCAATTAACAAAAACCTCCATACACCCCATCCTCATTTAAGGCCCTATTTATTATGTGTTTTTGTTTTTAACTGAGGTAGTCAATTACTAGTTACCAGTTTACATAAAAGTTCATATGTAATATTTTCTATAATATCCAAGTATCCAAGCTTGTTATGTGCTCTCAGTGAAGACAGGAGACTAAGGCTATTGTACCTATATCTAAGTCAGAATGCTATTTCAAATCTGGTCAGTTTTCTGAATTAAGGAGATGAAAAAGGAGGTAGAAATGAAGCATGAAAAATGATGGATTTTCAATCAGGTGTCCACCTCTGCTCAAATCTGCAATTCGAAAAGCAACCCATGGTTTCCTTGCCTTATCAATGATGTAATTGTGCTGGATTCTTTTTATATGTCTTCACCTTCATGGAAAGTTTACTACATTCCAACTTCCTACTTTTTGCCTACTTTTTAGTAACACTGTTTTCTGCTGCTTTCTTTTTTCCTGTTTGCTTCTCTAAACTTCCTCCCTAGTAGCACTGAACTAGATACAATGTATTGGTTAGATATGGTGGTGGTGGTGATGTTCAGTCACTTTTTAGTTGTGTCTGATTCTTTGTGACCCCATTTAGGGTTTTCTTGGCAAAGATATTAAAGTGGTTTGCCATTTCCTTCTCCAGTTCATTTTACAAATGAGGAAACTGAGGCAAACAGGATTAAGTGACTTGCTCAAGATCACACAGCTAGTAAATCTCTGTGGTCAGATTTGAACTCATGATGATGTCTCCCTGACTCCAGGCCCAGCAGTCTATCCACTGTACCATCTAGCTGCCCTTAGATTATAGTAATGATATCCTACACTAGTGAGGGGCAAAAAGATAGACGTAAGCAGCAACAATGTGCATTTAATGTACATTATGTGTAGGATATAAGATTAATTCTAAATTGTTTAAAAATGAGTGGTACTCTTAGTTGCTATGTCATGGACACATTGGGCATGTCTGACACCAAGCACTTTGCAAACCTGTTCTGAAGTGAGATATTTTAGTGAAGCATAGTGAATCTTCTCACCATTTATGAGCTGCTGTCAATGAGTGTTCCTCAGCCTCTTGGTCAATTTTCGCTGCAAACATGGAAGGAATAAAAGAGAATATAAATGTTAAATAAGTGCCATATCTCAAAGAGGATGATGCAAATCCTGTAAAATTATTGTATAGTAACATTTAATGACATAACTAACTATAAATCTAATATTCATTGATTTGTAAATATCTTCAAATAACATAAAACATCTTATAGATATATTTTTAATCACAATATTTTCCTCTAATACTTTAATCATTTGTAATTTCATAGGTCCACATACTTTGTCAATCAATACGAATAAGCACTATAACTTGGTTGAAAGGTAATGAGAAGTTTTGTGGCCAAAAAAAAAATACTGTAAGGCCAATCTGCTAACGATCCTCTCTAAACTTAGCCACCGTGCTCCCTGGATAACAGGCACACTGAATACTTTGCTAGGCCAATACTCAAACTCTTTCTAACTCAGTAAAACCTCCAAGACCTCAGTTTCTATGAGCATACATTTGTATAGACTTTGAGAACTAGGTCACCTCCTTTGAGGCACCAGAATAGGACTTCAGTGGTGAAAATGCAAACACAATGCATACAAAATTTAAAGTTTGTAGTTTTGATCCCTCTATATTAGGTATATAATATTGCTTTAGGTAAGACATAAGTTTTATGATCTATGTGGCTTTTAGGATCCTTAAAAATAATTTCTAGGATTAATAGGATGATAAATTCAGAAGATAATTCTAGAGACAACAGAATAAAACAAAAATTCTGAATATAAGTATAAAATTTAATTATCATATTGTAGTTCTATTTATTCAATAATAAATAGTGCTACAGATAAGACAACTCAAGGTTTTTAGATTTACAAAGGATCTAGGAAGTCATATGACACAACCTTTAACCAAATCATGAAAACTGTCTACAATATTCCCAATGAACAGTAATCTAGCTTGTACTCAAAATCCTCCAGTTACAGGAAATTAAATTGAAAAACTCCATTTCATTTCGGGGTGGGAGAAAGTATCTCTATTTGTTAGGAATTTAACTATTTTACTAATTAGTGAAGCTATAACATCAGAAAATTTCAAATTTCACTTTTCTGTAGCAAATGTGAATCAACAGAATTTCCATTAACTTTGAAAACAACATTTCTGCTTTGATTGAAGTTATTACATCCCGAAGTCAACTGGAAGAAGTACTATTGACCTCAGTCAGTCATCATTAAAGAAATGTACATCCCAAAAGTTCACAAACTCAAAGACTGCAACTTAAGAGGTATACAGATTTACCACAAATGAAAATAAAAGGAAAAAGAAATTAATTACCATACTGCTATTTTGAAGAATGTTGAAATTTCATCATCATTTACCAATTATGTTAGAAAATACAGTTATAAGGATACATAGCATACATTATAAGAATCTAAAGCAAAAGTTACAGTGGCAATAGGAAAGGAAAACTATCCACAGAACAGTTTATCTTTCTTTCTGAATATTCCACTTGGGACACAATGATGTGTGAGTTCACATTTGGGGGAATGAAGGAAGAGAGATGGTAAAATTGATGAAATAATAAAATAAAATTAGTAATAAAACTTGTTTGGAGATATGCAGAGAGAAACATTTCACTTGTGACTTTCTTAACTGTCTCCATCACTACTGAAAACACAAAAGTACAGCTTGGACTGGTTAGTGTTTTGCAGCCCCAAGACAGTGGTTTTCAAAAGTCTGTACAGTATCTGTAAAGTCATAACTGAGTGTCATACTCCTACTATTTGCCAGGATTGCTAAAATTTGACAGGATCATTTAAGCTGGCGGCAAGGATCTCCCCCTCTCCGAACCCCCACACACTTTGCACATTAGATGGTTTACATAAGTCTACAGGTCAATTGTTTACCATATTAAAAATGGGACAAATGTTCCATGATTTATTTTTTGAAAGAGTTTCAACATGAACACCCAGCACCATAAAAATTTGCTTTGGGCTGCCTGGCATAAAGAAAGATTTCCATCCAGAAGCAACTTTATAAATACAAAAAGGTTGCTTAAACACACACAGACACACACACAAATATAAAATCAAAACAAACCTAGACCATTTTCAGGAAGTGCTTCCAGATGTTATCAAATTTAGTTTACAAAATCAGAGATGCATAATTAGACTGGAAAAGGATATTTCTTATTATAATTAAAATAGATTTTTTAAAAGAAATAATTGCACTGAGATTCATATCAACAAATTTTTACTTCCTTAGTATGTGACACAAACATTTTTTTTCAAATATATATTCATTTCATGCAAAGAGACAGAGCCCTAAAAACACTGGATTTTCTGAAATGACTCCATTAAAGATAGATATAACATTCAAACCATCCCCTAAATTGTTATAAACAAGGTGAAATGAATATTAGTTTATTTCATTTACAATTTTTTAAAGCGCTGTGTAGAAGCTCTGTAAAGATTTATTTTGATATGAGAGCTAAAGAAGCAGCTCTTGCCTCATTCTATAGACATGTTTGATGGTATAGAATATACAGTATTCAGTATATGTTCTTTGTGTTGCAAGGTGACAACTGCTACTAAAAAGGAGCAAATATGTACTATTTTACTGAGCCTAAGTCTATATTCTAATCATTACTGCTGGCATGCCATAGTTCTCAATATTATACAATATTTTTGCCCATTTCTTTTACATGGTTCAGAAAGTAGCAGGAGTTGTGTGTTCAAATGGTAATTAGTCTTAATAACAAATTAAAGATCAAAGGAACCACAGTATGGTTCACAATTTTAATCCTTAATATGAGTCAACAATTTAGTGCACCAAGTAGATATTTTTCCCCATTCTATGGCAATCTTACAAGAAAAGCTAGGTGAGTTGGATTCCATTTCATGTTATGGGGATGTGGCCATGCCATTTACCAACAAAGACTTTTGTCCACACACACAAGACACCTATGTCCTCTGTACAACTTTAAATCACTGCAAGATCCCTTTAGATAATGTTATTGCTAACTTACCGATGAAAGTGATTGGGGGAGGTGGGGCTTGAGGGGATATAATCAATTTCAGCCTCAAAACTACTTTTGATATTTAACATCAATTTACTCAACAATGATTTAGTTAAATTATTTTAGTGAGTGAAGTTGAAGACAGATGCAAAAAATAACTCTACTTATAGATGGTTATATTATACCTGTGATTCTGCCATTTAATTTTTTTTTTTTAACAAATGTCACTGCTCACATGGTCTAGACTAGAGGCATCAAGCCCAAGGTCTGGGGCAAAACTCCCCACTCTGACCACAAAAACATTAAAATGCAATTGGGGAATATTTAATAAAATAAATAAAAATACCATAAAACATAGATAATGTTAGTTTGTGGTTTCCAAAGTCAGTTTGTGGGCCTCAGCAATCTGTTTCTATTTGAGTTTGATACCACTGGTCTAGACCACATTCAGTATCTTTTTAAAAATTAATAAATTTATTTGTTTTCAGTTTTCTACAATCACTTCCACACATCTGTATCTTTTTTTCTTTTGATTGAATAATACTGACAAGTTCTTAAATATTAGTAAAGCCTATTCATGGTCCCTGTTTACTTTTTCAGATTTCCGATACTTTATTTTCTTCCCCATACTCTAGGGATGCAACTGTATTGACTTGTTTTCAATTCCTTAAACACAACATTCCATCTTCCATCTCAGTGCCTTTCCCCATTCCCAGAAAGTTCTGCCCTCTCATCCCTACCACTTCTTTCCTCTGATTTCCTTTAAGAAGATCCAGCTTAAACACAGGAAGCCTTTCCCGGTAATCCCAGCTTCTCGTGCTTTCGCTTCCAATATACATATTTTATATACCCAGTTACTTACATATTGCCTGCCCCATAACAACGTGAGCTCCTTGAGGGCAGGGACTATTTTTTTATCACTAGGACTTAGTACAGTGACTGGCACATTAGCAAACTCTTAAATATGTTTTTATTCATTGTCTATTAACTAGCATACTGTTATATTTGGGGATAACATTTAATTAAATTTGTTCATGCCGATTTCCCTAACCTAAAATAAACTATTAATTCATAATAATGGTGGGCAAAACAACATTCATTAGTAAAAATCTGAATTATAGGACTTACTAAAATGAATGCTGATGAGATTATAAAGATCTTAAAAGTAGGTTACCAGCACATTTCTAATAGAAGTTTTTGAATTCAGATTAATGAAATATATATTAGAACTTTCAAATAACCATATTTATTATTTGGATGTAAGTGTTCGCTGCTACAGTGTTTCAAATATTTCAGGTCAAATGCTACCCTTGAAATATTCTTTAGACTATCTTTAAAATCAAATCCTTTTTCATTTTTTTATTAAGATATACTCCAGCTCATTCTCTTACTTATTATGAATTCGGAATCAGTAGGTCTGCATTTATGAATAATTACCATTCCATAACATGTTGTTTATTATTGTTCGGGCATGTCTGAATCTATGGCACCCCATGACATTGTTTATGGGTTTCCTTGGCAAAGATACAATCGTGGTTCCCGTTTCCTTCTCCAGTGTATCCCCCATTTTATAGATGAGGAACTGAGGGAAAAAAGTGTTAAGTGCTTGTGCTGGGTTATGTAGCTAGGATGTGTCTAAGGGCAAATTTGAACTCATATCTTCCTAATGTTAGGTCTGGTGCTCTATACATTGGACCACCTAGCCATACTATGCCAATATATAAAATATGAGGTTAATTTTTTAAAAATATCATTTCAATATAAATTGAAACACACATATATAAGCATCATAGGATGACTTGGGCTTTAACCAGGGGCACTGATATCTTAAAGTAACATTTCATCCCTCTACTCAAATGAATTAGCCTTAGTTTAATGATATAGTTCTTTCAATACATGATTACAGTGATGGGGAAATAAAGAATTCCTTTTCCCTCAAACACATTTATTATCTATAGACAAAAGAAAAATATAACCTCAAAATCTAGTCTGTATGATTCTATGGACATGATTTCCACATGGATAAAAAAATGAATTTTAGTAAATTAGAAGAGATAATTGGTCAACTTATCCAACATCTCTATTATCTTTTAAAGCATGTAATCACAAAATATCCCAAAAGGAAAAAAAAAAGAAATTTTCTAAGAGGTACTTCTCTTACATGCACAAATATAATGTTTTACATATAACTTCAGCATTTTAAGATGAAAATTGTTATTTTCTTTCTTCTACCTTGCAGAGGTTCCCACTCTAGAATTTGATTTTTCTTTTTCTGTACACATATGGGAGAAAGATTTTTGACTGATTAGCTCAAAGTCCGTTGATGACTAGTGCTAAGTATTAGCAATTAAATGAAGCCAATGTCAAAGGTTCAGTTTCTTTTGCAGTACAAGTAGCATCACCGTATTCTAAAGCCATAGATAACTACCTAGTCATCATAAATGTGAGCCCTTTGTCACATGAGGACTAGGAAGTGGTATCTATGTAAATAAAATATCATTCCTCAGGCATATAAAAAAAGCATTTCAAATGCATGCCACATTTGTGCTTAGTCAGTCATCACACTGACATATATGAAGGACTTCACTGTTACTATGATGACAGTCCTGAAAGACTCCATAGCCATGTTCAACTGTAAATGCTCATCAAATATATCAGCAATGACAAAATTCTTTTATGACCATCACAACTATGAAAACCTAGGAACTATTGGCATCTGAAAATGAGAAGTACTTGAAAGGTGGTTACAAAGGTAGAACCCATTTTTCCTTACTATATGAATATGAGAACAGTTTTATTGCTTATTCCTCATTTGGGTTATTTTCTTATTAAGAGAATACTCTTAAAGGACAAATACTTGTTGCCGAAAGAAGGAAAAACAGAAGAGAAAATGTTAATTTTTCAGTTTTTAACATTAAGCAGATTCTTTTTCATTATTTTAATTTTTTTCACTTTCTATTTTATTTTTTCAAAGTGGGGAGGAAGCCTTTCTTTTTCTTTTCAGTTCATCATGGGCAATTTTTGGAAATCATGAGAAATGTTAAATTTTAAGACTACTTTCAATATATTTATAATCTGCTATCAATGGATTTATAATAAAATATGTTGAGGTAATTATATGAGGGAAGAAACATAAAAGATGCCAGTTACTTAACTGCCAGCAAAATTCACTAGATTAATACTTGCAGTGCATATATCACTTTCTGAGACATCAAACAAGGCTGGCAGCCTTCCAATCATGCTATAATAAAGATACCAGAATACTGAACCAGAGAATGGAAATGTCAAGAAGGGGAAGACTCAAAAAAGCTTTGATTACTGATAAAGTTGGCTTGTGTTCAAGTTGTCATCTTCAGACCCCTTGAAGATCTTTCCTCATCATCATTAATGATGTCTAACTGGAAACTTGGACCACTATTCTTATCTTTCCTCATCATTTCCTCCCATAATCCCATTCATCTCCATGTTTTTGCTCTGCATTCCCATTCTACAGTTTTCCCCTGTGACATGACTGGAAATATCTCCCACTTTTAGAATTCATTATATCAATTTTGTTGCTTTTCTAGAAGGTATCTTAGTGCACTTGGGGCATCTGCTTGAGGGAAAAAAAGGGGAAATGCCAAGGTATTGAAGGAATTGTCTGACAAGAACTTTTCGTGTGAGAAATCAGTATGATTAAAGGAGAAAAGTACTGGATTTGGAGTTTGACCGTCTAGGTTTGAGACTCAACGATGTTATGTATTCATTGTGTGACGACAGGCAAGGAACTTTACCTTTCCGAGCCAAATGGATTCCTGGACTGTAAATAGTCCTGTAAACATTATCCCAGTGAAATAGGAATAGTAATATTTGCACTACCTATCTCAACTGGCTGTTGGAAGGTTAGTATTTATTTATAAGTTCTTATGTGACATGTGAATGTGACACTATTATGTATTATGTGTCATGTATTGTAACCCCACTTCCACTCAAGTGGGGGCATGTTCTGAAGGAGAGCTCTTTGACTTTGACACAGAATGCAGTGTGATTGGAGGGAGACATGACTCCTGATTGACTGAGAGAAGTCATGAAGATGCTTGCCTACATGAGGGAGGAATTTTCTTCAAAATTATTAAATGACTTTGAAAGAGAGACGTGGGAGAGGCAAGTGAAGACTTTAGAATGTCTATGACTCCAAGGGGATCTCAAGTTCTCCACTGGAAGTTCCACATTTGCCTTTCTCTAGAAGTCCTAGAAGCCAGAGAAATCCTTTCCACTTAAGCAGGTTAGCAGCTTCTCTAACATGACAGACATCCAATCAGACTCTAGTCTCCCTTTGTTTAGACAACACACAGAGTACAGGATTGTCTCTTAGGAAAATCACTCCAGATTTAGACAGGAGTGGGGTTACATTCCTATTTAATAATAACTCTTTAGAACTCTCAGAATAATAATAAACCTGGACTATCAAAAGCACATGAAACAAAATACATTAATAATATTTCCTTTACATATTTCATTTGTTGTCTCTTCCATTTGACTGTGAGTTTTTGAAGAGCAGGGGACTATCTTTTGCTTTCTTTGAAACCCCAGGGTTTAGCAGGGTGCCTGGGACATTTAGGTGCTCAATATATTGACTGACTACATAATAATGTAAAAAATATTTTTTATAATCTATGGCAATCTTAGGGCAAAAAAAGAAATAAGGATACACTTATAGGCTCCATAGTGTTGGACTATATAAAATCAAAGGATAAACCTTGATGAAATTTCATCTACTCTGTTTGCCCCCTTTTATTTATTCTGAGTTTTATTTTTAAATGAGTATTTATATTTGTTGGAGAACTTTCAATGCATATGATATAGGAAAGTTTTTGAAGATTTTTAGACTTGTTTTATTAAGTATATTAGAAAATGCAAAATTCTAGAAGATACAGATAATGTAAGTCTGGGAAGAGCTTATGTGAATTTAATAGATCAAACAATTTATGAAAACTCTTTGAAGGGATACTCTGTAGTAAATCACTTGCCAACTTAAGCAAATGATCACATAATCTCTATGCCTAGCAGAAGCATTAGATTTGTTAATAAAAGGTACTGGGCTACAGGTTATAAAGTTACTGAAGAAATAAAGAATTTGGGAAACAGAGTAGGAGTTCAGCGATGGCAAGAGGGTGCAGGAGTGGTAAAGGGAGCAATGCCTGTGTTACTGTTAGAGAGAAAGAAAGATGGCTATGGAAATAAGAAAGGACAGCAATTTATAACCAGAGATCATAATCAATGACAAAATTTTACCAGTTTTCACTATTCCTTAGTTTTCTGTGGACTTTGTTGTATGTGAAATTATACACTTGGAATGGATATGTCAGTTTCAGTAGAATCTTAGGTGAATTTAATTATATGCAGAGAGACAGATGTAGATAATTATACATAAAGAGAAAGCAAGAATATTAAGAGAATGATAGTTTCCATAGTGTGGGTCTACTTGCCATTCCATTCAATGAGCATATTCCCCAGAACTACCATGAGATCGGAAACCAAAATCTACTTCCAACCACCAAATTTCATTTCGCTGTGTGACAGGGCAGGTTCACATCCTACCCAACCTACCAAATCTTAGGAATCGATCTTGTCTTTAATTTATTGATATAGGTTGCCATATCATTGGCAACCAATATATCATTTCAACCTGAGGCTGTTCACCTTGGAGACCTGATTATTTTTTTTAAAGGGGGGTGGTGGTGGTAATTATTGCTTTGATAAATTATCACTTCACTCACTAACTGAAGAACCTAACCCCTACTTGTGACTATTCCATAGTTCATTCCACCTTCCTTTGTAGTGAAAATAGAATGAAACTTCCATTCACTTCCCTTATAGTCCATTCAACCAGGCTTTTAGCTTCAGAACTAAACATTTCCATTATAATGGCTGCATCATGGTGGGTGGTGGTTGTGTTTTTTGACCTGTGGTTTATGGGATCACAGGACCTAGGGGTGGACAATTTGGAGCAAATAGGGGGCCCTTTGCTGAAACCAGATGGCAAATGAACTCCTGAACTTTCCTAGAAGGCAGCCATTTTTCTCCTTTTAAGTGTCAAAAAATTGGATTACCTTTTAGTTCCAGCTCAGCTGAATAAAACTGCTGGCTAGATAAATTCAGTCAACTGCTAAGAATTCAAGAGGTTAAAAAATATTGAAAAAAAGTTCCACTTCAACAGCTTGGCATTCATCAATGTCTCCTCCAAAAGCAATCAAAAATCCTCCCCAGACTTCTGTCACCACAACTCTTTTGCAGTTGTTGTCCTACTATGTTACTATTTTGACCCAGTGATTACTGTCTGCAGTCACTGCCTGACTCCAAACCCTTTTGCAATTTGAAGTATTTCAGCTGAACTAGTTCCAAAAGACTATGAGTAAGCAGAGGCACGGAAAAGGCCGCCCTTTCTGATCTTGCGCTCTCATGAGGGAATACCACATCTTCCCAGGTAATTGGAGACAGAGTTGCATTTGAGTAATCTCAGATGGAAAGCAACTTAGAACCCTTTCATCTGTTTGTCTAGGCTTTAAATCTTTTTGCTATTTTCCCTTTTATTTAAAGTGTTAACTAGTATTTGTTTATAATTAGCTATGAATGTGCATTTCAGTTGCTTTTAAGTATAGCCAGTTGTTGGGCTTTTTTTTTTTTAACTGGCTATGGGTCTTGTCTCTGAGTCATTTAAAACTGTGATTTGATTGAAGCTATATTACTTTTCTTTGAGATTTCTGAGGCATTGTTGCTATTTACCCTAAAATGATGCTGAAACTAATGTAGATAGAGTATGAAAGTGATGTCTGGAATATGGATACTAGTACCTTTTCCTTTCCCCCTTTTCTGGATAATAAGAGAAAACTATATTCAAATTCACTGCCTTTTTGATGCCTCTCAGTTTCTCATGACAATAAAGCAAATGCTCTGGAATGCTCTTAAGAGGAAAGGGGACACAATATCTATGAGGTATCAAATTATAACAGAACTTTTGTAATATTCACAGGCACCTTATAGTTCGAGTAAAAGCTATTTCTATATTGTGTGGGAAAATATATAACACATGTGTCCTTAGGTATATAGGCATATAGAGGCACATATTGACTTCAAATAAAACAACTGAAGTAATAAAGTAATTATATTCATCGCCAACTCACATAAATTTAGACAGTGTAAGGCATGTAACTTTGGCCAAACCAAAAATGTCTTCCCTCTATCAGTCTTATCACCCAGACGAATTTAACTAAATGAGCCTCAGTTCATTTTAAAAATCTGCATTAAAAAATAACAGAAAGCAAATAGAAAACAGACCAATTAGTTATGGGCATATGTTTTGCATCATTCATGAGTAATATGATGGCACACCATTTCCTAGAGATAGCAATTTCACCTAAGAAGATGACTCATCCCTTCTAAATGTTTATGACAAGTCACTTGCCTCAGATGCCGGATGTCTTCTTGGACTCTTCATGACCCTCTTTGGGGTTTTATTGCTACTTCCTTCTGCTCATTTTATAGATGAGGAACTGAGGCAAAAGGGTAAAGCTAGTAAGTGTTTGAGGCCAAATTTGAATTCATGAAGGTGAGTTTTCATGAATCTAAGCCCAGCGCTCTAACCACTGCTCCACAGTAGAATATTATAAGGTTATAAATTAGAATCCTCTTTGCCTCAATTTAATGAACAACTTTTTTCTTTACATACTGCATCTTCCTTTTGCTAAATATTTATTCCAAATCCAATCACCAAAATCATTATTTAGATTTAGTTTTTCCTCTGAACTTACTCCCTCATAATAGATGGATATCAAAATGATCTAAGAATTTTAGCTGTATGCAAATTTCAGTCCTTCTGAATTAAGTAAAATACAACCCAATAACAATCTGTAGATCCAAAATATCCAAACACATAACTTTAAAATGGGAATTTGTAAAAAGCATGAAAAATTCCTCTTTAACATTTTCTCCCGAATATATATAATGCCTCCATACTCATAGCATGAACTATATCAAGAAATCTATAAAATTTAATCTACAAGACTGTCAATCTTAAAAATATTTCAACCCCTTAATTTCATTATAGTTATGAGAGAAACTTCTATTCAAATCAGTTTAAAAGATAGTTGGCATGCTATCCAACCTGCCCCTCCCCTTATAAGTTATCCAAAATATGTTTCTGTTTTAACAACTATGGATTTAGAGGTTTTAAAAAAAACCTTCAAAGAAACCAACTTTTTTTCATTAGACTGATTATAGCACAATCTTATCTGAATTAAAAACAACATTAGATAAACTCCAATCCAGAATTCTAACATGGCAGCAAAGATTGCCCTGAAAATAGAATTCTGAACACAACGGAGACAACAAGACCAACCCCAAGCCTTCCCCCAGAAAGCCTGTCTCTGACGTTTGTGACCTTGATGAAGTAGCATTTTCTTTCATTTGTTCCCTTGAGCATGATGTAGAAATGACCAGTTATTCATGAATGGCCAAGGGACATATACTAGCTAGTTTAGTTCAACAGTAGAGTAGATGCATTTTCAGTGATAATATAGATAAAGAGGTAGTGTTCCAGAAAGCTTTAGGTTGCTTATGGTACAATGGATCTGGAAACAGAAATGGACAGTAAAAAGAAGAGGAAGATAAGCTTCTTATTCCCCTTTTATACTTTTCTTTACCTATAGCCATGATCTCCATGTCACTAAAACTCACCTTATTCAGCTCAGTTCAGTTCAATAAGTATTCAAGTACCTATTACTACAGGCTTGATGCTAATTGGCCACTTTTTCTGAATGTGGCAAAAGGTAGGAAACATGGGCTTAATGCAAGGTTTTAATGAGAAAAAAAGCTGTTGCTAGATTTTCAGATTGAATGAAGTTCTGTTTTTCCAGTGATAAATTGACTCTTTCCTTATTTTCAACAATAATTTAAATGACCATCAAAATTGCAGTGGGAATGGGAAGCAATCCAAATGTGTATAAAAGAGATGGACCCAGTG
This sequence comes from Bettongia penicillata ogilbyi, assembly GCA_023548195.1. Taxonomy (NCBI): domain Eukaryota; kingdom Metazoa; phylum Chordata; class Mammalia; order Diprotodontia; family Potoroidae; genus Bettongia; species Bettongia penicillata. The sequence goes on along the minus strand of JAJHZJ010000635.1, from coordinate 400,793 downwards.
GATCATTATGGGAGATTAAGGGAACTCACCCTCCCTTAAGAAATTTGCTTTTGAAAGCATGTTGATGACAGTCAAAAGTTAACTTTCTCTTTGAAAAAGTTTAACAAACTTGTCTCATCAACTATATCTACAGAAGTATGGAAAGCAGACCACTGCAAAGCGAGGAAACTGAGGACCTATATATCATGTCTTGTCCTACACTGCTCATTTAAGTCACACCATCTCATCCTCAAGAACTAGTCTGAGGGAGCTCCAGATTTCTTGCATTGAATCAATAAGAAGTTTAGCTACTAACAGTTCACTGTGAGTGAAAAGAACAGTAATCCAAAAACTTTTATTCAGTTTTAACTGCAAACAACTGAGAAGTGAACTTGTGGGTTGTGAGTTAGTTCTCATGGAGATAAATGATGTGAAAGATAGATTGTAGTCTGTAATGGTAATTTAAATGGATTGATCTATCTTATTCATTAATAAGCCCTTGAAGCCTGAGTCACATGAGTCTGAGTCATATGGAGCCTGTGGTGAGAGGAATTTACTGAATGGGTGGAGCAGAAAAAGGCAGAGCTAGAGCAAAGCTGAGAGGAAGTTAGTCTTGAGAGCAGTCAGAGGAGGGGAAGGATGCAGGCAGCCATCTAGCTTGAGTGATTATGTGATTGTTTGTGATTTTGTTTAAGAGGGCCTCCTTGTGATTTGTTTAGTGGATCTGGTTTGTGGCAAGCCTAGCAGGGGGAAGGCTTGGGGATAGTCTTGTTCTCTCCATTTTTATTGCGTATAGACTTTTGTTACTATGATGGATTTGGCTTTCTGGGTTCTGTCTTCCATGTGGAGTGTCTGTGGTATTTTGCAATTCAGAATTGTGCTGGGATATTCATGGCTGCCATGGGCACTGTGAATATCACATTGGCACTACATGGTCCTGGAAGGTTTCCTCATTTAGGAAGGGTTTGGTCCTGAAATCAAATGGAATACATAACCACAGTACATGTGACATGTGAATATTCCTTTTGTTTTCATTATCTCTTATTTAATCTAATTAAATGCTTATCAGAAATGACCTAGAGAGAAGTTATCAATGAAAAATGGAGTCATGAAATTAAAAGATACTTGCTCCTTGGAAGGAAAGTTAAGCAAGTCTGAATAGCATACTAAAAAGAAGAGCTGTTGTCTTACTAACAAAGGTCCATATAGTCAACGTTAGCGATGTATGGCTGTGTGTTGGACTGTAATGAAAGATGAGAGCCCTAGAATCAATGCCTTTGAATTATGGTTCTGGAGAAGACTTCTGGGAGTCTCTTAGACAGCAAGGAGATCACAAATCAGTCAGTACTTAAAGAAATTAATTCCGCTATTCACTAGGAGGTCAAATAATGAAATTAAAGTTTAAATACTTTGGCCGCATAAGGAGAAGATGGAACTCAATGGAGAGTATGCCGATGATGGGAAAGATTGAATGCAAAAGTAAAAGGGGACGGTATAGGGTGAGATGGGTAGATGGTGACATAGAAATAACAAGCATGAACTTGGACAGACTTTGAGAGCTGGACAGAAGGGCCTGGTGTGTGATGATCCATGGGGTCATGAAGAACTGGACATGACTGAATGAATGAACAAAAACAACATGGCTAGGAAACTCTAAGTCATGGTATAAATAGATGAGAAAACTTATACTATAAAGGAGCAGAACTAGGTAATGAATGGCAATCTGAGAAGTACAGAGAGATTGGCACTTAACTCTGAGAAGATGGTGTGAATAATTAGTAGGGCTGAGTTTTTGAATGACAGTCACATATCCAGGATCCTATTTAATAAATAGGACAATAGACTAGTTCTAAGTTGTCAAATGTGTATGGAGTGTTTTAAGACAAACCACCCTGGATGGAACCTTTACATTCTAGTGACTGGTTTCCTTACAATGGCAGGCAATTAATGCATACTTATCAAGTTAAATTGAACAAGATGTTCTTGAATTAAAACAGTTTATACTTTATGTAATCTTACTAGTTAGAATAAGTTGAAGTCAGAGGGAATATAATATGTCCTCTTTCCTTGGAGTCATGTATTAAAAGACTAATTATGCTTTAGGATCAAAAAGATTTCAGAAAAGCCCTCATCAAAGACTCACATTCAGATGAGTCATTTCCCTTTAATAATTTTTATTTGATTTTTTTCCCAAAATACCTTCAAAATATAAGTTGGGCTCAATGACTGCTAAGGTACTTTTCTACTTTCAATTTCTGTAATTCAAATACTGCAATTCCTCATATTCTCAGCGAATATAAAAAAAATGATCATTTCTCATTTTCTGGGATTCCTGAGAGGTATCAATTATTGTACTAATCTGCGGCACAGTGATGTCTGCAAGGCCCCGGTAGTTGTATGACCCTAGGCATATCAACTGATTTTCCTGGGACTGTTTCTTCATCTTTAAAATGGAAGTGCAGGAGAAGATATTTAAATTTCTGCCCAGTTCTAACGGTGTGTGGTCCCATGATCTGAAGTATATAGGTCATTATTGACCCTGTACTACGTTGGAGTTAGTCTGCTCTGCTCTTCTAGTGTTTCTTGTATCTTTTCTAATGTTGCTTCTTTTACATTCAGCAATTATGCTTTTCAAGTAAGTGTATGATATGAGCTAGAGCTGTGTTTAAGAGCAGTGGAAAACCAGATAACCAAACTTATTAAATAAGAACACTTAGTTAACATAAAACACTAAGCTGTAATTCAATCATTTCTGACCTATGAAGTCTTCTCTCCTTGAAGTAAGGGGTTTTGTGATATATATTTTCCTTGATATGTGATATCTGAAAGTTATTTGCAGACTGGGTTAGATGACCTCTTTCAGATCAATTCCAGTACTATGAGTCTATGGGGGGGGGGGAAGGACAATATAGCCCAGGCTTCTCACTATAGATACCTGATCAAACAAGATAAAGCAAATAACCTTAGACGATCGGCTGCTTATCCAGAGAAGTAGTAAAAAGTGGTTCGGTCCATTGGGCTACTTGACTTCAAGTAAATGATAAATTTTTTTAAAATATATTTTTTTCTGAAATGCTGAGGATCTTCATCAGTTTTTGTAACAATTGAAACAGGTTGTATTTTTTGCTTATTTTCCAAAAGGAAATAAAAGCAATAGGAAATCTTATCACCCCATCTATGGGGCATTGCTTAGTTGTTCTCTAAGTACTTTTTTATTCTCTTCTTTTGGAAGCAAATATTTTGGGACTCTCTGGCACAGTTAATATCCCACTGCTTTCACCATCACTTCATCCTCACGTATAGTATTTCCAATACCAAAGACTGTATATTTTAAAAAGACTTGAGGTTTCAACACTCTTTTAATTATAACCTTGTGTTTACAGATTTATTCTTTTTTTCCCCTTGTTTTTACTTCTCTAGTTCAGCTACAATTTTCCATGTTTGGTTTCAGCATGAAATTACTGTTGGGAGAGAGAAGAGAAGACGGATGGCAAATGGGTGGAGGGTAAAGCAACTAAAACATCTTATTAACTATTTTTAAATTTCTGAAACCATAAGAGGAGATAAAGAAAATGGAACACTGCTTCTGTTTAATGGAAAGGAGAAGAACTGTATGTTTAGTCTTTTTAATTTTGCAAAAGTTTAAAAAGTCAAAAACATAAAAAAATATTTTTTTCTTTCAAAACTATATTACATAAGTTAGAATGGCAATCCATGTCAACAAAGAATAACCAGGATTCCATTGTCTTCCAAGTCACCTCTCTAATAAGAACAAAGCTCCTGCAGTTTCAGTGGAAGGTCTCTAAAGAGGAAAATATACTGGGAGATACATGCATACATACATATACACATAGATACATGTATGTGTGTGTGTTTATGTTTTAAGGAAGAAAATTAAATCTAAGTTCCCTTCAAATGCTAAAATGATAGCATTTTTTAAAAGTGATTAGTATAACTCCTTCTCTGACTTATTCTTTGTCCTCAATGCATTGAGGGACTGAGGAGGAATGGAAAAGAAAAGGGAATGTCTGTGATGCAATGATGGTGGTAGAAGACATCAAGGTGGGAGATTTTCTGATGGTTACCTCTGCTTCAATTTCCTATCAGCCCTGATTCTCTCTTCTCTCTTATTCTCACTCTTTTTCTTCCTTTTATTATTACATAATCCATAATTTTAAAAGGTTAAGATAAAGATAATAAGACAAAACTAAACAGCCATCTGGAAAATAAGAATCTTAATTCCCTGGAATTGATACAAGAGAATGAAATTGTATACTTATTTTATCATAGGCTATAGTTATCTAGTCAACAATTACCTTAATCAAAAAGTTAAATTTCACTATTGTACATAAATTCCAGCTGTGTATTTCAGTATTCCAGAAAATACTGACTTTTCATTTTGTTTCTGCAATTTAACTAAATGTTTAATACTTTTCTTTTTCATGAAAAACCAAATATCAAAACCATTACTGCTTTAACAGCAGTTACTTTTTTAATATTTAAAAGATGTAACTTATTTCACATAGTTTTTAGAGCACTTAGTCTATTCTGAAAACATTATATGTACATTCAAACTTTGAATGCTCATCTTAAAGTCATTTCACATAAGTGAACAAAGTTCAGACTTTGTCATTCTTCTCAACATTCATTCAATGTTATCTCAATTCCAAGTTATTTGAAAATATTATTTTAATTGCTACAAAATAATTACATAAAAATTTATTTGACCCAACCTGTACATACAAAAGTTTGTTTCATCTGACCTAAGCATAAACTTTAACTGGAATATTTGTTGATTATGTTTATGTAAAAACAAAAAAAAAGTTCTTAAAAAACCAATGTAGTTCAAAAGCTTGTCAAACAAAAACCCAAATTCATTAATATATTGTGAAAACAAAGGATTTAAAATGTACAATATTTACTATATTAGTTTAGAATATAGCCAAATAATTTCTTTCTTTCCATCCTTCAGTGACAGTAACAATTCCAAACTAAATTTGTAAACAGAAAACTGATACCATCCTAATAATCCAAATTTCTTGCTCCAGACTGAATTATAGAGAAGTCGTAAAACAGAATTTTTCTTTTCCTTGAGATGTCTAAATATCTCAAAATACAGTCAACAACTGAAACATGTTCAATACTACTCAGATCCTTATCAACTTTGAAATGTGATAGACTCACAAGATTGCAGAAGATTCAGAAAAAAAAGCCAACAAAGTTGATTTTAAAATCTGGAAAATAAAATATATGAAGAATGACCTCTTCCTGGGAGAAATTGATAGATTGCTCAAATAAAGCCTCAATCCATCATCTTAAACCTAACACCAGCTGTCCAATGGTTTACTAAGACTTCACTTTGATTTTTAACTGAGTATAGAATAAACCTATGAGTCCCTATTCAATGGAAAGTGATACCTATACAGGTCTGGAGATGTGGTATAATGGATTAAGGGCTGATAACGAAAGTCAGGAATACATGGCTTTGTACCCTGCCTCTGTGGTCATGTGAATATGGACAAATCAGAACATCGCCATGTCCTGAGCAACTCTCTAAGAGTTTTATAAAGTACTTTTCATCTACATTTGGGAAAGTGTTTTCCATACAAAGAGTTCCATAAACTGATGAAATCATAGATACAAACCATCCACTCCCTCCCTCCCCAAAAAAGACATTTATCATTTCCTTTTAATTAATAGGAAGGTAGAAATGAAATTAATAGGAGGTAGAAATGAAAATCTGAATACCTGGCCTGGAAAATATGTATTCTGTTTAATGCATCAGTTACACACAATTTGAGCAGCATGGTGGGCAGGGTTGTTATATTTGCAATTGATGTTTAGCAAGAAACTTTTGGTGAATTCACCTTGCTTCATTTCTTTCAAATGATTCAACATGATTAAAGATTTTATGCTCCCCACACCCAAAAATGTACCGCAAATTACAGGTTCTTGAAATAAGGAAAGGGCATAACCTATCAAGCATACCACCGGTTGGAGATAACAAATGCCACCCCTCATGTCCATCAGTGCTATTTGTAAGGTTATTCAGGGCCTTAGCACTTACATAGGACTGCCAAAACATGATTTTAAATAATTGCAATTAAGTTTGCAAATTGTAAACTCCTTGAAGTCATGGATTGTTTTTTGTTTTGTTTTGGTCTTTTTAGCCCCAGCACCTAGTATTACGCTTCATACAAAAGAGGGATTTTTAATGAATTGAATTGAATGATAGTATGACACTTCAAATTATATTCACATTGAGACAAATTTTTTTCTGATATTTTTCTTTAAGTATATCATCTTATCCCAGGAAGAGGGGGAACTGTATCTGAGTCAAATTTCAATGTTACCTATTGATTGTATAACATCAGCAATAACCTTTGTAAAACACTAAAGTAAATTACATATAAACTGTGAATAAGGTCACTTGACATCATTCCTTTGCCTACATTTAGAAAAATTCCTAAAAACCATAAATGTTCTCAGAGTATGAAAAGATGACTCTTATTTGAACACCATTCCAGTAGTTAAACTATATCAAGCAATGAATATTCTATTCAATTATAAATTTCAAACTATAGGATTTCTTAATGTAAAATTACTTTTTTGAAGATTAGGGCAAGTAAAGCTTTGAATGTTTCATTAATATCTCTGAGTTAGAATTCCTGCTTACTTTAAAGGTATGCGAAAAGAGTCAATGTGAAAATAGAGTTTTTTGAGCTTATTAAATAAATGCTTGGTGCTATTAATGCTTTATAGAAACAAAATAATGAATAATGCAAAAGATCTGTACATGTTCTTTTGGTGCAGGTTTTTTGACAATAATCAAATAAATAAGACAATGGACACAAGTCAGAAATTTAGCAATAGATTTTTTTTGAAAGTAACTGTATGCTATAGGATGCATAAAATGTTTTTATAATAGATAAATAAACAAAGCCAGGAGAGTCAATGACACTGTGTTTTCTGTCTTTTAAAAATGAGAATTATACAAAAAAACACATCTTTAGCAGATTGTTCTCAGAATTCGTGACTCATGATTAAACTTAATCCTTAGCTTTTTGTGATGCCAAAATAAATATTCTCTTTCCAGTATATATAAACAAACTTTATTCTACCTTTTTCTTGACAACAAAGGGAAAGGTAAAATAACTTCTCATTGTTTACCTTGAAAAATGAATTGCTCCATACTTTCTTTGAAAGGTTGGATGTGCTCCTCTAAGGACATCTGATAAACTTTTCCTGCTTCAGTTTCACAGGCTGAAATTAATGGAAGAAATTGCTTAGAATGCCACATAGTTAATGATAGAATAAAATATTGTTAAAAATACAGATATATCAACTAATGTTAGACAGTCTGGTTAGCCCTGAAAACTGATTGATTTTTACTCATTTTATTGAAGCATTTGAATAAAAAAAAAGCAAGTTGAGTGCAGTCATATATAATGATTCATTTAGTGGGATATTCGCATTGTTTCAAATACAGGATAATCTGAGTGTGTGTGTGTGTGTGTGTGTGTGTGTGTGTGTGTGTGTATGTGTACAAAGGAAGAAAAGGTAGATTTATTCTCACTTGTTCTGGGGAAAAGGTCCAATACTTGTTCTTTCTCCACTAAAAACATGATCTGATCAAAAATTTTCTAGGAAGAATCTAGCATGGCAAAGAATCTTATATAATTACATAATTCCCATGTTAAGGAACTAAGAATTACCAATAAGAAAAGCTCTGAATTAAGATTTGTCATTATCATAATGGTAGTAAACCACAGTATGAATTAAAAAAACTGAAAATCCCATACACGTTGATAGCCAACATCTCAAATTAAAATGCCACATATAGCATTTGCCCTATAAACTAAACTTTTGAAGTAAAGATACCAATCATCCCAAGAGACTTAGATACGTTAGTTATGCTTCTCTCATAGAAATTTCAAGGCTAAAGGAATTCCACTGGGTGATATAGTTTTTTTTTTCCTAGTTTAACAAGAGGATTTAGAAAGTGGTGGGGGAAAGGCATTGTACTAATAGTAGGCATTCTATCTCCATAACATAGGAAAAGGAGAATTTGGGTATGCAATCATAACTTCATTTCTGATAGCTGATTTATTCGTAACATGACAAATTAAATAGGTGACCTACAAACAGGAATAAGATATGAAACAGAAATTAATCTGAAGACCTAATACTGTTTGTACTGGTTTTCTATTAATATTATATAATGAATAAAGGAGAGTTTATCTTGAAGCCCAGAATGCCTAGCTTTGAGAATTGAAGACTTCGTCGGGGTAGGAGAAGGAGGTTATGATCGCTATATTCAAATATTTGAGAGACTTTCAAATAAAAATTTATTTTGTTGCTTTAAGGAACAGAACTAGAGCAAGAGTGGAAGTTGCAAGGCAGATTTTTGACTCATTGTAAGAGTGACTTTTCCAACCAATAAATTGAGTTGCCAATTTGATAGCAATCTCTTCATCAATGGAAATAGATTGTGAAAATAGATCCCTGCCCTGGAAGGATGGGAGTGGGGATTGAATTAGGTGACATTTAGCTGCGAGGAACAATTCCTTCCTTCTCCCCACCCCCCCAAAAAATAAAGACCTGGCCAAAGAGATCAAAATCGCATAAGAACAGCACAGGGTGCATATCGTTCCTGCTGTCTTGCCTCATTCTTGGGTTTTACTGATGATGTTTTCAGTGATTATATTTTATTAATTAATTCAACTGCAATGAACAGTTATTTAATCCATTCACACACAAAAAATGCTGAAAAGAAAAATAGAATACTAAACATATAGGAATAACATGTCTCTTTCTTTCAACTCACAGAGCAAACATTCTGGGTTAGGCCCTCAATACTTTGTGCCTGAAATATTACAGTATTGTTATTTCTTTTAAAATTGATAGTTTTGTTTTTATTTTTTCAAATTTTTATTTTTCCCTATTACATGTAAAAACAGTTTTAAACATTCACTCTTTTAAAATTTTCAGTTCCAATTACTTCTCTCCCTCCCTCTTCTGCCCTTCCTTGAGAAGGTAAGAAATTGAATGCAGATTCTATACGTGCAACCATGCAAAATATTTTTCACGTTAGCCATGTTGCTAAGAAAACACTGACTTAAAAAAAACAAGAAAAATAAAGGAAGTTTAAAAAGTGTGCTTTGATATGCATTCAGTCTTCATCAGTTTTTTTTCTCTGGAGATGGATAGCAATTTTTCTTCATAAGCCCTTCAGAATTCTCTTGGACCATTTTATTATTGAGAATAGCTAAGTCATTCACATTTGATCATCATACAATATTGCTGTTATTGTGTACAATGTTCTCCTGGTTCTTCTCATTTAAATTTGCGTCACTTCATATAACTCTTCCCAGGTTTTTCAGAAACCATCCTTCTCATCATTTCTTATAGAACAATAATATTCCATAACTTGTTCAGCCATTCCCCAATTAATGTACATCCTCTCAATTTCTAATCGTTGCTACCACCAAATGAGATGCTATATATATATATTTTGTACATATAGGTCTTTTTTCTTCTTTAAAAACTTTTTAGGATATAGACCCAATAGTAGTATTGCTAAATCTAAGCGTATGCTCAGTTTTATAGCCTTTGGTGCTGCGTTCCAAATTGCTCCCAAGAATGTTCACAATATCACTAATAGTGCATGAGTGTCCCAATTTTTCCACATTCCCACTAATCTTTTTTTATTTTCCTTTTCTGCCATATTAACCAATCTGATAGTGTGATATGGTTGGTACCTTAGGGTTGTTTTAATTTGCATTTTTCTAAGTAAAAGTGATTTGTACATTTTTATGTAACTATAGAAAGCTTTGATTTTTTCTTCTGAAAATTACCTGTTCATATCTTTTGGTCGTTTATCAATTGGGGAATGACTCATAATCCCTTTCCTACCCCACCCCCAGTTTTCTGGTTTCCATCTAATCTTGATTGCATTGGTTTTGTTTATATAAAACCTTTTAAATTTAATATAATCAAAATTATCCATTTTACATCCTGTAATGCTTTCTATCTTTTATTTGGTCACAAATTCTTCCCTTATCCAAACATCTGACAGGCAAAATATTCCATGCTCCTAATTTGCTTATAATATCACCCTTTTTGTCTAAATCATGTACTCAGTTTAACCTTATATTGGTTTATGGCATGAGATGTTTTTGTATGCCTGTTTTCTGCTAAATTGCTTTCCTATTTTCCTAGTAATTTTTGTCAAATAGTGAGTTCTTGTCCCAAACGCTTGCATCTTTGGATTTATCAAACACTAAATTATTACGGTCATTTACTATAATGCAATTTGTACCCAATCTATTCCACTGATCAACCACACTGTTTCTTATCCAGTACCAGACTGCTTTGATGACTTTTTTTATAATACGGCTTTGTATTACAGCTTGAGATTCTGTACTGCTAGGTCACATTCCTTTACTTTTTTTTCCATCAATTTCCTTGATATTCTTGAATTTTTGTTCTTCCAGATGAATTTTACTATTTTTCTAGCTCTATAAAATAATTCTTGGTAGTTCATTTGGGATGGCACTAAATAAGAAATTTAATTTCAAAGAACTTTCATTTATATCATATTGGCTTGACCTACCCATGAGAAGTTAATATTTCTTAAAAAGTACAAATCTGGCTTTGTGTGATAAAGGAACAGGTTACTTAAGCTTTCAATGCCAAATTTGCTCATCTGTAAAATGAAATACTAGTGCTTTCCCCATTTAATGCACAGAAATACTGTATGGAAAATGCTTTGCAAGTCTTATGAAATTATATAAAATGAGTTACCTACACTTAAGCTCCTTTTTCACATATTTTGACTTGAAAAGGGAGTCAAATTTCCTTGGAATCACTTTTTCACCTCTTTTCTTTCAAATAAGTATATATTCATTAGGTTAAATATATGAACTTTGTACTATATTATTTCCTGAAACATATACAGGGTGCAAAATTATCTTTTAATATTTTTATTTTGTGTAAATTATGTCATCTCAGCCAGGATTACAAACTAGTTACATAAGAAGTGCTCAACAAATGCCTCTTAAAGGCAGAGGATTCTGACATTCTTTAAATGGACATAATCCCTCCCTGTCCTTTAGGAGCTTATAGTCTATTGAATATCCCACTTCCTCCCCATCCCCCATTTATGCTACCTTCAGTGGTCTCTGATAAAATATTCTGCATATAACTTCTTGAATTAAAATAATGAAAACTTAGGAAATACTTTAAGAATTGGCTAATGGGATTTTCTGCTCATTATAATAAGCTACTTTACAATATCCCTGAGAGATTGTAATCCAGCTACTGAATGAACACTTTATTTAATTTATGACATGGTTTTCAACATATGGAAAGCTTTATGAGAGAATCCTTTGCATAATCTTTACATATAATGACTTATATGGACTTCATAGTAATAAAATATTTAGAGTATACATGGTTTTTGTTTTTTGAAATAAATCATATTAAATATTTATTTTTTAAGCTTTTACTTGTTACCAAATCAAATCAAGTTACCATTCTATAGAAGCTCAATAGTTTCTGAGATGGCTTGTACCATTCATTTTTTTTAAGTTCTTCCCAATATTGAGTTAAAAGGTAAATCTCCAAAACATCCTCTGATTCTAATTCTGTCCTTTAAAGCAATATAAAATCAAGCTTACTATTTTTTCCACAAGAAGACTTAGTCATGGTGTCCCACCTGAGTTTATTCTCCTCTAGGATAAACATTCTCAGCTCTTCGTGTTCACCATATGAAACAGTTTGTAGTCCTCCCAACACCCTGACCATTCTTCTCTGGATGCTCTTTACTTTGTACATGTGTTTCTCAAATCACACTCTATACAAGTAAACACAACTTGACACATATGGTCTGACCCATGAAAAGGACCATAGCACTACTACTTTTTTTTGACCCATACATTAAATTTCTAAACACTTTTTAACTAACAAATAGCCCTGGTTTGGTAACTTAAGTAATAGGTTAAAAAATAATCATTTAGTATGATTCATCCCCAAAACCAAAAACTGAATATTCTCCAAATACTTATATAATTTGTTGTATATAAAGACTATGCAAAGAATTCTCTCATAAAGTTTTCCATACATTGAACAAGACCTATTAACATACCATAAATACCATACCATAAATATCATACCATATCATAAATGAAATCGGAGGGGTCAAGTCTGAGTACTTAAATTTCAACATCCAATTTTTGCGCATGGAGCATTTACTGAGGAAGTTATTTTTAAAAAGTCAGAAATTCCCACTGGTGACCTGAGTCCTGGCCATTTTAAATTGTTGCATGTCATGTTGTACGACTTATCTTTTTTGGCTATTATTCACCTTCAAGACTGATATATGAATATATAGATATTTTTTGTTAAAGATTTCAAATACTGTAATCTTACAAAACATGTGGGGTCATTTGGAAACATTTTGAAAGGCAGCAATAGATAGGCTTCTTGGAAAATATGCATTGTAGTCAAATCCAAGTATTAAAAAAAGCATTTGTTAGGAGGCTGTGTTGGCATCACTAGCTAATTCCAATCTTGTGGGGTTTTGTTGTTTTTAAAGACATTTCTAGCCCAAAAGTACTTTGTTTTGTGTTAGAGGGCTAATATTGGAAACCACATGTACTTCAAGTACAATGAGGAATGCAGCCAGTGGAGGTAGGAAAACGCAGCGGCAACAACAAAAACAGACCAAAAACCTTTTAGATGAACTTATTGAAAATGTTTCTAATACTATCTGTAGCTACAGTAGGACATATACTTCTATCATCATGTTATTAATGCCACTACTATCATTTCACACTCTCTGAAATGAATCAGGGTTTCATATAGACCAGTGTTCTTGTTATTTTTTAACTGAACTTAACACTTTTACTGATATCTTAGACTGATGTGAATCAATGTTAAAGATTATATTCTAAAATACACAACTACTATTTTACTATATTTCTTACCATTTCTCATTTTTATCCCACCTAATCCCTCTCCTTAGGCTTAGGACGGCATACACAGTCCCTACCTTGACCGTCCTGTCCTTTGTGTTATGTTGTATTCATTTACTTTTGTGCATGTTAGTTTCCCTATAAGACTATAACCTCCTTGAGGGCAAGGACTATTTCATGCTTGACTTTTTACTCCCATCAATTATCCTTGCCCTTAGTTAGTGATTAACAATATTTTGTTTGTTGAATTGAAGTCACAACTCAGGTATCACTTTTTCTGTTGCAACCCTTCCATGACTTTCTCAAGTAAAATTGCTCTTGTAATTATAAATATAAGATTTGGCTAGAGTAAGAGTAAACTCTCATGATTTCTGCTTGAATTTACTATCTTCACCATGAGACCACTGAGTTAAAGGCTACTGCCTCACCCGTCATGCCTCAAAGGACCAGACTCTATGACTCCATCTAAAATGTTACATAGCAGTAATGTTATTCAATTATCACATAAGAATAATGATAGAAGTAACAACCTGAAGGAAAAAAGGGATGGGTGGTAGGGGTGAAAAATATTCCCCAGCACCAAATCTTTCCCTAATTATGAATAGGTGTTTTGCCCAGGATTTGAATAGCTAAATATGAAGTACAATGTTGTAGAATGCAGTGCTGATTAGTTCATTTAAAGCATGGAATTAATGAGACTAAGGTCTTATGACATTTGGATTTGATTCCTGGATATGTCTCAAAAGAGAAGAATGATAATTTCCTGGCCAGGGTTGGAGTACACCTAAGAATAAATATGAAAAAAATAGTTTTTCCTGTTGTGTCTGAAATATGATCAAAATAACTTTCCATTTAAAAAAAAGCATAAAGAAGAAATCTACCTATACAACAACTACTATACAGTGCTTTAAATTTTGTAAAACTGCTATATATATATATATGTAATTATTATGCATATAATGTGTGTAAAATTGCTATATATTGTATATATGCATATATATTGATTAATGTGTATGTACAAATATACATATATGTATACATATAGCTAGCTAGCTAGTTGGATGCTCAAATGCCTGTGATGTAGGTTTTAATATTATCTCCATTTTAAAGACAAAGAAACAGAGGCTAAGAAGGGTCAAGTGAATCACTCAGGACCACAGACCTTCATGACACCCATGGCCAGTACTTTTTTCACTGTGTCATACGTTCATCATTTATCAACAAGGCAGATACAAGACAGGATAACTACCATGTGGAAGAAAGCAGTAGAATCAACTCAAATTTCACAGGAAATTAAATTAAAAGAAAAAGCAAGCATTATAACCCATGGTCTTAGATTTCTATATAGAAATTATGTCCTTTCTATTATTTTTATTGCTTTTGTCTACCAGTGAACAAGGAATATTTCTCAAATTATTTGGATTTGTGTTTATTTAGGCAAAGAGTACTTTGAGTGCACAGAGAACAGATAGAAGCCAAGGTGAATCGGAAATCTTAATTCAAACAGGCTAAGTTAACCACATAAAGTTTCATTGAGATTTGGTGGAATGACATCCATTAGAAAAATAGTGCTCCAGGGGGAAGGAGCCAAGATGGTGGAGTAGAAAGACTCACGTATGCTAGCTCCGAATCCACCGCCCATAAATGTCCTGTAAGAAGAACTCCCCACAAATTCTGGATCACTGCAAGGTGCGCAGAAACACAGTGGAAAAGATTTCTGTTCCAGAGAGTCCTGGAGAGCCGTCCCCAGGGGTCCATCATGCCCCAGAAAGCAGAGCCCATCCCTGAGCTACCCTGGCCACGGCCCCAGAGGAGCAGATCCGAGCAGGCTTCAGGGACGGAATCTCCAGTGGCCAGGAAGGTCCCTCCACCCACAGACACTACAGGTCAGTGAAAGAGACACCTGGACTGGCCAAGAGGGGAGCGGGGTGTCTCCCTGGCTCAGGCCACCTTGGGAGGCAGTGGTGGAGGGAGCGGCAGAGGCAGGGGCAGCGGCAGAGGCAGCGGCGGCCGGGACTCCCCGAGCAGGCAGGAGATCCATTACCGAAGGTCTCTGCATAAACCCCCTGAGGGAGCTGAGCCTAGGAGATGGCCCTGCCCCCACACGCTTCATTACTGAAGGTCTCTGCAAAAAGCCCCTGAGGGAACTGAGCGTGGGAGGTGGTCCTGCCCCCACCTGAGCATCAGAACTTAAGCTCACATTGAATAGCAGCCACGCCCACCACCAATAGCCCTGTGACTGGGAAGCAGCATTTGAATCTTAGACCCCAAGCACTAGCTGGACAGATCTAGGCAGGGGTGGAGAGGAATCTCAAAAGTCAAGTAACTGGCTGGGAAAATGCCCAGAAAAAGGAAGCAAAATAAGACCATAGAGAGCTACTTTATTGGGGAAGAGATGTTCCTTCCTCCTTTCATTTCTGATGACGAAGTACAATGCTTGCCATCAGGGAAAGACATGGAGGGCGGGGCCTCTCTATCCCAGACATCCGAGGTGGATGTCTGGTGGGCTCAGGCCATGGAAGAGCTCAAAAAGGATTTTGAAAAGCAAGTTAGACAGGTGGAGGAAAAACTGGGAAGAGAATTGAGAGAGATGCAAGAAAAGCATGAAAAACGAGTCAATACCTTGCTAAGGAGACCCAAAAAAATGCTGAAGAAAATAACACCTTGAAAAATAGGCTCACTCAATTGGCAAAAGAGGTTCAAAAAGTCAATGAGGAGAAGAATGCTTTCAAAAGCAGAATTAGCCAAATGGAAAAAGAGGTTCACAAGCTCACTGAAGAAAATAGTTCTCTCAAGATTAGAATGGAACAGATGGAGTCTAATGACTTTATGAGAAACCAAGAAATCATAAAACAAAACCAAAAGAATGAAAAAGTGGAAGAGAATGTGAAATATCTCATGGGAAAAACAACTGACCTGGAAAATAGATCCAGGAGAGACAATTTAAAAATTATGGGACTACCTGAAAGCCATGATCAAAAAAAGAGACTAGACATCATCTTTCATGAAATTATCAAGGAAAACTGCCCTGAGAGTCTAGAACCAGAGGGCAAAATAAGTATGGAAGGAATCCATCGATCACCACCTGAAAGAGATCCAAAAAGAGAAACTTCTAGGAACATTGTGACCAAATTCCAGAGTTCCCAGGTCAAGGAGAAAATCTTGCAAGCAGCTAGAAAGAAACAATTCCAGTATTGTGGAAATAAAATCAGGATAACACAAGATCTAGTAGCTTCTACATTAAGGGATCGAAGGGTATGGAATAGGATATTCCCGAAGTCAAAGGAACTAGGACTCAAACCAAGAATCACCTACCCAGCAAAACTGAGTATAATACTTCAGGGGAAAATATGGTCTTTCAATGAAATAGAGGACTTTCAACCATTCTTGATGAAAAGACCAGAGCTGAAAAGAAAATTTGACTTTCAAACACAAGAATGAGAAGAAGCGTGAAAAAGTAAACAGCAAAGAGAAGTCATAAGGGACTTACCAAAAGTGAACTGTTTACATTCCTACATGAAAAGACAATATTTGTAACTCTAAAAATGTTTCAGTATCTGGGTAGTTGGTGGGATCACACACATGTACATGCGTGCACACACACATACACACAAGCATGCACACACAGAGATAGAGATCACAGAGTGAATTGAATAGGATGGGTCCATATCTTAAAAGAAAATAAGGTAAATGGTGAGAGAGAAATGTAGTGGGAGGAAAGAGGGTGAAATGGAATGGGGTAAATTATCTCTCATTCAAGAGGCAAGCAGGAGACTTTTTAGTGGAGGGAAAAAGAGGAGAGCTGAGAAAAAAAAGAAGAAGTTTACTCTCATCACATTTGACTAAAGGAAGAAATAAAATGCACACTCATTTTGGTGTGAAAACCTATCTTACAGTACAGAAAAATGGGGAAGGAGATAAGCAGGGAGGGAGGGATGATGGAAGGGATGGCAATGGGAGAAGCTGCCTGTAGGTCATAGCCAGGAGTTGAATCCTTTATGGTCAGAGTAACAAAACAAAAGTAGAGTGCTTGTACACAAATACACACACACACACACACATACACACACTTTAACAAAGAAATATATTCAATTCTACAGGGAAACATAAGCGAATGTGGAGGTGGGATGGAAAAATGAAGTGAAATGAGAGATTTAGATATGAAGTAGTTCTCTGATAAGCAAATGTTAACCTGGGAAGGGTGGATGTGAGGAGAGATTTAAAATGAAAGAAAAATTAAGAATCAGTGACCGGTACACAGATAAAGGTAAGAGAAGAGGGGCAAGGGAGAAGAAACTGATTGCAATTTGAAGTCAACACTCTTGGGGAGGGACAGGATCAAAAGACAGAATAGAAACAAGGTGGGGCAGAATAGGATGGAGGGAAATACAGTTAGTCTTATACAACATGACTGTTATCGAAGTCATTTGCAAAACTACACAGATATGGCCTATATTGAATTGCCTGCCTTCCCAAAGGGAATGGGGGGGGAGGGAGGGATGGGGAGAATTTGGAACTCAAAGTTTTAGGAACAACTGTTGAGTATTGTTCTTGCTACTAGGAAATAAGAAATACAGTTAATGGGGAATAGAAATTCATCTGGCCCTACAGAACAAAAGAGAAGATGGGGACAAGAGAAGGGAGGGATGATAGACGAGAGGGCAGAATGGTGATAGGGAAAATTAGAATGCTTCATGTATTGGGGTGGGGGAAGGGGATAAATGGGGAGAAAATTTGGAACCCAAAATTTTGTGAAAATGAATGTAAAAAGTTAAATAAATAAATAAATTTAAAAAAAAAAAGAAAAATAGTGCTCCAAATACTTTTTCAAGAGATATAGAGAGACCAGCAGAAGTGGTAGTGTAAGAAGAGGCAGTAAAACTAAGTTATTCACACAGTTACTCTTATACCAATCTAAAAATAATTACAGACTGAGAAATCAGAAAATCTAAGGGAAAAGTATAGTGTGATCTCAAGCCTGAGATCACAACTTCATCTCACAGACAAGGGATCAGTACAGGAATGATGAAACAGGAATATGCCAACAGTTTTGTTACTCTGACCATAAAGGATTCAACTCCTGGCTAGGACCTACAGGCAGCTTTTCTGATTTTATACCAGAGTCTTGGACTCAATGACCCATCCCTACCCCTAAGTGGGCACTGACCAAAGGTGGGCCAGAAGTTCTATTCCTCTGAGTCTAGACAAGAATGACTCAGAACCTCACTTTCATCTGAATTGTTTAAAGGAAAGTAGAGTGCTCGTACACAAATACACACACACACACATATACACACACTTTAACAAAGAAATATATTCAGTTCTACAGGGAAACATAAGCGAATGTGGAGGTGGGATGGAAAAATGAAGCGAAATGAGAGATTTAGATATGAAGTAGTTCTCTGATAAGCAAATGTTAACCTGGGAAGGGTGGACTGTGAGGAGAGATTTAAAATGAAAGAAAAATTAAGAATCAGTGACCGGTACACAGATAAAGGTAAGAGAAGAGGGGCAAGGGAGAAGAAACTGATTGCATCAAGCATAGGACAATGGACCAAACACATTCTATTTCACCATTCTAGTCTTCTTTGTTGTTTGGCTTTCATTTTCCAAGATGACCAATGCCATCATGAGGTAATGTCTTGACTTCTTCATGAACTGGATTTAAATGAAGCAGAATTGTGCAAAGTCATTAGTCTCACTCCCTTCCAGAGTCATCAAAGTCCAGTGGTAAGACAAAAGTCAGGATGACTGTCAATGGCACAGGATATATTGGATGACATTGGCATTTTCCATGTCTGACCCATGATCTAAACTCTGCACAGCAACTGCCTCAGCCACCTTTATGGCCTTGGGAAAATTTGTTCTTTTCTGCCCATTCTTTGACGTTTGGAGTAGACAATCCCCCAGCTCACTGATGGATTTGATGCCCGATGGTTACCCTCAACTTGGTTTAGCCTGTGTGCTAAGATTGTTCACTGGGGTGTGATTGCTGTGCCTCCTACAGTTTTAGAGCCACATCTGAGAGCCAAGTGCCAGGAGGGCACCAAAGGTGGATGAGCAAGCCAAAAAGGACTGAGCAAGCCTTCTCCACCAGAGGAGCTAGTCCTCCTTGAACACCCCCATTCACACTTCTTTGTAAGAAGTGGAGCAAAGACAAGGAAAATGATAAGAGGATAGTATGGAGGTGATACACAGTGAAGTATCAAAACTATAAACATAAATGGGCTGAACTCACCCAGAAAATGAAAGTAGATAACAGGATGAATTAGAACATCCATTCATGGAGTGCTCTTCCTCCTCATCTCTGCCTCCTGACTTCTCTGACTTCTTTTAAATCCCAGGTGAAATCTCATCTCCTTCAGGAAGCCTTTCTTGAGCTTTCTTAATCCTAATGCTTTCCCTCTGTTGATTTTTACCTCCTATTTGTTCCTGAATAGAGCTTACCTGTATATTGTTAATTGAATGTTGTTTTTCCCATTAGATTGTGAACTACCCAAGAGCAAGGATTGTCTCTTACCCAGTGCTTGGCATAATAGGTTTTTATTAAATATTTATTGATTGCTTGAAAGTAGAATTCAATGTTGTTTACAAAAAGCAGAGTTGAAACATGAGTATGTACATAGAGTGAAAATAAGGGTTCAGAGAAAAAATTAATTATTCTTCAGCTGAACTCAGAAAAGAAGGATGAGCAATAATGATGTCAGATAAGACAAAATCAGTTATTATATATATATATATATATATATATATATATATATATATATATATATCTGACTTTATCAAAATAGATAACCAAGAGAAACTGTGTTAGCTAAATGGTAGCTAACAAAATGTGTTGATACAAGTACTTAACATATATGCACAGAACAGAGTAGAATAAAATATTAAAAAGAAAAGCTAAATGGATTACAAAGGAATAAAAGGCAGTAAATCTTATGAACCTCAATGTACCCCTACATTACAATGGATACAACTAAAATAAAAATCTAAATGTTAATTTCATTATTGGAGAACAATATAAAATTAATCCATATAAATCATTAGCATTTCAGCATATTTCTGCTAAAACACAGGAGAAAAGAGAGAATTCCATTTAAAATAACTACAAAATTTATAAAATATTTGGGAGTCTACCTACCAAAGCACACATAGACATTGTGTGAATACAACTGCAAAACACTCTTTGACTAAATAAACATTATTATAAATTATTTGAGAAATACTATTTAATCATAGGAAGACCAAGGTAATACAATAAAAATGACAATAATAATTTAATTTACTTATCACAACTAAACAACCAAAGAATTATTTTATGGAAGTAGAAAAGAAAAATAACTAAATTCATCTGCAGGAACAAAAGATTAAGAATCTTAAGGGGAACAATAGAGAAAAAAGATTCAATGAAGAGGGTTTAGCAGTAACAGATCTCAAACTATACTACAAAGTAGTATTCATCAAAGTAGTTTGCTATTATTTTAAATATTAGATCTGTGGAACAGATTAGGGACACAATATTTAGAAGTGAACAATAATTTCCTAGTGTTCAATAAATATTAAAGACTCTTTAGCAAAAAACAAATGCTTGGAAAACTGGAAAATACTTTGACAGAAATAAGGGTTAGTCCAAGATTTCACACCATATGCCAATATAAGCTCTACTGGATTTAATTGCTTAGATATAAAAGGTCATATCATAAATACATTGGAAGAGGAAAGGAGAAATTATCTTTTCAGATGTATAGGTAGGAAGAGATTTCATACCTCAATAAAGTATGGAAACAATCACAGAAGAAAAAAAATAAAATGTTTTAATTTGCACAAATAAAAACAATGCAGATATGATCAGAAGGCAAATAGATTACTGGGGGAAATCTTTGTAGCAAGTTGCTCTGATAAAAGTGTCACTTCTAAGACATATAAGGAATCGATTAAAATGTATAAAAATAAGTTCCACTTCCCAATTGGCATATAATCAAAGAAAATTACTAAGAAGCTCTTAAGATATCTAAGCAATCAATAACCATATGGAAAGAAAAAAAGGGCTCTAAAGAACTAATAATTATAAAACTATAAATGAAAGTAAATCTGAAGATCCATTTTATACTCATTAGATTAACAAACTGAAAAAAGAAAAATATTAAAAGGGTTGAATTAAAAGAGGGATATTGACATATTATTGCCATCAACAACTCTGAACCTGTAGAGCCATTCTAAAATTTTTTACATTAATTACAAAAAGATATTAAATTGTATGTACCTTTTTACCTAGTAACACTTTTGCTAAGTTTTCATCCCAAGGACATCAATGAAAGAGGAAAAGGACCTATATGTACAAATATATTCATATTAGCACTTTTCATTGTAGCCTAAAACGGAGAGCTCACCTACCAGAGAATGGCTAAATGATTGTGGTATATGAAAGAAATGTAATATTATTGTGCCATACCAATGAAATACAGAATTTCAGAGGAACCTGTCAAGACTTCTATGATCTGATGTAGACTGACATGAACAGAACCAGGAATACAATTTACAAAACAACATTATAGACAAAAACAACACTGAAAGACTTTGGAACTTTTATTTAATGAATTTGCTATTCATTTCCCAACAGAAAACTGATAGGCTCAATACCCAGAATAAGACCCACATTTTTGGAGAGGTCCAGATTTTGTTTTGCTTGACTATGTATTTTTGTTACCAAGTGGGTTTTTTTTTTTTGTTCTTGTTGTTTTCTCAATTGGGGCAGAAGGAAAAATAGGAAGGAGAGAAAATAAATGCTATTTAAAGTATAATTTAAAGTAAGCCAAAAAAGACCTATAATTAAAAGGATGGAAGAGCATTATGGAGTAAAAAGATTTGCTCCTATAAGGAAATCAAGGAACCTGAAAGGGAATGGGATATACAGTAATGAGTATTTGGGAGGAGGCCAATGGAAATCCAAATAGAAGTAATATTGTCATCATAGTATAGACCACCTGGCAAGAAAGAAAAAATAAATAGAGTTCAGGAAACAAATCACAAGCCAGGAACTATGGCATGATATAATAGTGATGGGGGATTTCAATTTTCCAGACATTTGCTGAAGCTGTCTCTCTGCCAGAAGCAAAAAGCTAATAATTTCTTTATTTTTTAATGATAATTTCATCCTTCAAAAAGATTGAAGAATCACAAAAGGGAATTCTATTCTGGATAAAGAAAACCTGGTAGCAGACTGGGGAATGATGGAAAACTTGGGGCTGGGGGTGGGAAATGAATCTTTTATCTCAAAGTTTAGGACTGAAAAGCAGAGGAAAATGAGATTTTTTGATAAAACATTTCAAAAGTGCTTTGAGAGAGTCTAGGCCTAAACTTCAACAGTTCAGAGAGGATAGAGTGAATTTCAGAAATGAAGATCTGAAAACACAAAGTAAAAAAGGAGGGGGAGGAGTTGTGGAGGAGCTAGAAAAACATAGACAGAGGGACAGAGACAGAGGAAAAAGCGCTGAGCGCTATGTTAATAAGCACTTTACAAATGTTACTTCATTTTATCCTCACAACAGCCCTATGAGACAGGTGCTATCATTATCTCCATTTTACAATTGAAGAAACTGAGGCAGAAAGAGGTTAAGTGATTTGCCTAGAGTCCAACAGATAATAAGAATATGAATCCAGATTTGTATAAGGGTTTTCCTATGCTAGATGACAGAGTGGAACTCTCTCAGTTGAGAACTTTGCCTCATATGTTACAGATAAAATTGATGCCATTTTGCTGTAACCTCCCTTTCTCATCTATCACTCAGTGCCTTCTGCTATTATCTCCTCCTTTAACATGATGAAGTGGATTTACATTTGTTCCCACAGATTTGACTTAGTTTGTTTTTTTTATTTTGTTTTGCAGTTAATAATGTTTTATTTTTTCCTAGTTACATGAAAAATTGTTTTCAGCATTCATTTTTGTAAGGTGTTGAATCCAAAATTTTCTCCCTTTCTCCTTTTCCTCTCCCCTCCCCAAGACAACAAGGGATATGATATAGACTATACATGTACAATCATGTTAAACATATTTTCACAATAGTCATGTCATGAAAGAAGAATCAGAACAAAAGGGAAAAATCACGAGAAAGAAAAAACAAAACTCAAAGACAACTGAAAAGGGAAAATAGTCTGCTTAGATCTGCATACAGACTCCACAGTTCTTTCTCTGAATGAGGATAACATTTTCCATCATGAGTCCTGGAATGATCTTGAATATTGCTTTTAAGAGCTAAGTCTATCAAAGTTGGTCATCTCACAATGTTGCTGTTACACTGTACAATGTTATCCTCGTTTTGCTCATGTCCCTCACAACATCAGTTCATGTAAGTCTTTCCAGGTTTTTCTGAAGTCTGTCTGCTCATCATTTCTTATAACACAGTAGTATTCCATTACATCCGTATACCACAATTTGTTCAGCCATTCCCCAATTGGTGGGCATCCCCTCAATTTCCAATTCTTTGCTATCACAAAAAAATATTGCTATAAATACTTTTGTACATGTGGGTCCTTTTCCTCTTTTTTAAATGATCTCTTCAGGATACAGATCTAGTAGTGGTATTGCTGGATCAGAGTATGCACAAATTTATAACCGTTTGGCCATAACTCTCAAGTGAGTTTCACAATGGTTGGATCAGTTCACAACTCCACAAACAAGGCATTATTGTTCCAATTTTTCCACAATTCCAACATTTTCCTTTTTTTGCCATATTAGCCAATCTGATAGGTGTGAGCTGGGTTCTCTTATCAAGAGTGATTTAGAGCATTTTTTTATATGAATATAGACAGCTTTAATTTTTTCATCTGAAAACTGCCTGTTCATATCCTTTGACCTTATCAATTGAAGAATGCCTTGCTTTCTTATAAATTTGACATGCTTCTCTCTATATTTTATAAATGAGGACTTTATCAGAGACCCTGGCTATAAAAATTGTTTTCCAGCTTTCTGCTTTCCTTCTAATCTTGGTTGCATTGGTTTTGCTTGTGCAAAGTCATTTTAATTTAATGTAATCAAAATTATCCATTTTGCATTTTATAGTGTTCTGTATCTCAGTTGGTCATAAATTCTTCCCTTCTCCATACATCTGACAGATAAACTATTCCTTGCTCTCCTAATTTGCTTATGGCATCACCTTTTATGTCTAAATCATGTATGCATTTCAACCTTATCCTGGTATAAGGTATGAGGGCACATCACTCTTTCCTGGTTTTCCTCCTACTTATTTGACTGCTCCCTTTCTGTGTCTTTTGCTAGATTCTCTTCCAGATCACTCCTTCTAACCACAGATGTTCCACAAGGTTCTGTCCTGGGACCCCTTCTCTTCTCTCTAATACTTCACTTGTTGATCTAATCAGCTCCCATGGATTTAATTACCATCTCTACACCAATAATTCTTAAATCTACTTATCCTGACCAATCTCTCTGCTGACTTATACTCTCACGTCTCCAACTGCCTTTCAGACATCTCAATCTGGATGTCCAGTAGGGATCTTAAACTTAATATGTTCAAAACAGAACTTAATCTCTTTCCCCTTGAGCTCTCCTCTAACTCCTACCTTCCCTATTACTGTAGGAAGGTCATCATGGATTCCTCACTATCCCTCACCCTCCATTTCTAATCTGTTACCTAAACCTGTCAATTTCACCTTTGCAATATCTCTTGAATGAGCCCCCCTCTGTCCTTTGACACTGCCACCATTCTCTTTTCAGCTACTAAAGTGATTATGTTGCATGCTCCCGTTCCCATTCAATAAACTTCAGTAGCTTCCTATTGCTTCTAGGAGCAAATGAAAAATGTTTTGTTTGGCACTTAAAGCCTCCTCAAAACCTAGCCCCCTTTGACATTTCCAGTCTTCTTACACCTTATTCCCTGAAATATACTCTTTGATCCAGTGACACTGGCTTCTAGGCTATTCCATGAGCAAAGTGCATTATTTCTCAGCTTGGGCATTCTCTCTGCTGATCCTATGCCTGGAGTGCTCTCCATCCTCTGTCCGTCTTCTGACTCTCTGGCTTTTAATTCTCAACTAAAATGCCACCTTCTACTTTCCCCAACCTGAGTTTCCATCTTCCCTCTATTAATTATTTCCTATTTATCCTGTAGATGCTTGCTTTGTATATATTTGTTCACATGTTTCATTGGATTGCAACCTCCTTGGGGGCAGAGATTGTCTTTTGCTTCTTTTTGTAACCCCAGTGCTTAGCACATAATGGGCATTATAAATGATTATTGATAGATTGATAACTATGTGTCAGGCCCTGAGTTAAGTGCTTTACAAATATTATCTCATTTGATATCCACAGCTCTTCAGGTAGGTGCTATTATCATTATGATTTAATAGATGAGGAGACAGACAGAGATTAAGTCTGATGGTCACCCAGGGTTGCACAGTGAGAAGAAAGCGTCTGATATATGACCTCAGTTTTTCCCTATTTTAGGACCAATGCTCTATCTACTGCACCATCTAGATACCCTCATCACTGGTGAACATTTAGAAATGTAAGCAGTGATAACCAAAAAACAGTATAGCTTTATCCAGGTCATACCAGACACAGTTACTAGTCTGGTATATTAAGAGAATGCTATTGATATATTTTAGTAAAATACTTGACAAGTTCAAATATTTAACTACTTAAAAAAACAACAGGAATTGGAGTATAAACACCAATAGCATGCTTCTTAAATTGAAGATGACAAAAAGAAAACTGGGAAGGAAAGCTTAGAACATACTGGATGAGAGTCAATATGCAAAAAGATCTTGACAGTAGAGAACATTAGGCAGAATCTAATGAGATGAAATTTAATGGAATAAAAGTTTTAGATTCACATAAAAAAAAAAACAAAACACTTTTCGAGTTCCAGATGGGGAAGGCATGGTTCAGTGGAAAAAACAGATGGTAGTTTTAGGGGACTGCAAAATCGATACGAGACAACAGTTTAACACGGCAGCCAAAAAAAAGTTAATTTGAATCTAGTCTGTACGAAGCAAGCCAGAGTGACACTCCTTTTCCTGTCTCTCTGACTTTGAACTGGCTATCCCCCATATCTGGAAAGCTCTTGCCTCTCTGTCTTCTGTCTCTTAGAATCCCTGGTTTCTTCTAAGATACAGCTCAAATGTCTCTTTCTGCAGGCAGTCTTTTTTCCTACTATCTACTGGATATGATATGAATCTTCCCTTCTCAGGCTGCCTGTCTTGCACGATGTATGTTATTTTGTAATATCTAATTGCTTATACGTTGTCTTTCCCATTGGACTACAAGCTCTTTAAAGGAAGAGGTTGTTGTTACTTCAATGTACAACACAGTGTTTTGTGTGTAACAAGTTCTTAAAAAACTCTTGTTGATTGATTATGTCTAGGATTAGGGAGATGATGAACTTGATGTATTCTGCCTGGCTTAGACTGTATCTAGAATATTGTTGTCAGTTTTAGGCACCACATTTTAGGAAAGACCATAGTAATCTGGATAATTTTCTACGGAAGATGGTTATTTAGCTGTTCTTCAGTTGCGTCTGACTATTCATGAACCCATTTAGTTTTTCTTGGCAAAGATACTAGAGTGGTTTGCAATTTAACTTCTTTAGCTCATTTTATAGATGACAAAACTTAGGCCAACATGTTTTAAGTGACGTGCCCAGGATCACTGAGCTGGTCAGAGTTTGAGGTAGTTTATTTCACTTTGAAATCTAATTGTATGTAAGTTTTTCTGTACATTAAACTTGTCTCTTTGGAACTTTCACCCTTTGTATCTAATTCTACTCATTTGTGTCAAGTGGGACAATTAAAGGCCTCTAATCATAACCCTTTCAATTCCAATTCTTGCATTCTCTAGCTTAAACATACCTCTTTTTCAGAAATTCATAAATTTGAGTACTTTTACCATTTTCCTTCCTTGTTTCCTCCCTTTCTTCTTTCCTTTCTTCCTTTCTTCTTGTCAACCTCTTTATTGCACAAATGGAGACACTAATGCTAGGGTTAAGTGACTTACCCAAGGTCTCAGAAACAGCAAATAACAGTCAAAACTATGTAGCTTGACCTCAAACCCTGTACATCTCCTATCCCATCCCCTTCTTTTGCCCTTAAATTTCCCTGTTGTTGAGGGCACCACCATCCTCCCAGTCCACTGGGCACAAAACTGTGTCATTATCAAGTCTTCATTATCTCTAAGCTCCATATTCAATCTGTTGCCAAGACCTGTCAATGTTACCTTTGCAATATCTCTCATATATGACTTTTTCCTCTGATACTGCCCCACTCTGATGTAGACCCTTATCTCCTCATGTTTGGACTACCACAATAGCCTGCTGGCAGGTCATTCTACCTCACTTCTTTCTCTACTTCAATTAATCCTTCATTCAACCACCATAATTTTTCTAAAGCACAGGTCCAACTATGACACCCCAAAGCCCCTTCTCCATAAATTCCAGAGGCTGCCTTATCTTGTCTGGGATCAAATACAAAATCCTCTATTTGGCATTCAAAGCCCTTTGTAACCTGGATCCCTCACCTCACCTTTTCCAGTATTCTTATATCTTATTCTCTGCCATATAGTCTTCCATCCAGTGACACTGCCCTCCTGGTCGTTCACAAAGACAGTCCATCTCTCAGCCCCAGGTATTTCCCCCACGCCTGAAATGCACTCCCTGCTTACCTCTGTCTACTTATTTCCCTGGCTTTCTTGAAGTCCCAATGAAAATTTCATCTGGTAAAGGAAACCTTTTCCAACCTCTCGTAATTCTAGTGACTTCCCTCTATCAGTTTCCTATTTCTACCAGATATAGCTTGTCAGAATATATGTGTTCGTTTCTTCTCCTATTAAACTATAAGCTCCTTGACAGTAGGCACTATCTTTGACTCTTTTGGCATTCTCAGTTCTTAGCACAGTGCCTGATAAGACCCTTAATAAGTGCTTACTATTATACTGACTCACTCATTCACTCTGCTAGGTTACTAAGTATTCTTAAAAATTGTAATGAGCTAAAACTGGTATATAATTGTGTGTGTGAGGTATTTTTACATATCTAACTTCCATGAGATAAAGTAATGAATTAGATGATGTCTTTATGTTCTGTCTAGTTTGATGACTTCACACCACTATTATTTATGCGATTCTAATAAGCAGGAACCATAAGAAGTAGAAAGGGGCCAAGTTCAAACATGGTATTGTATCAGTAACAGCTGATAAGGGTTAAAGATAATAGTTATCTTTGACCTCAGTATAAACCAACATAGGTTGAATGGAACGTAAAGATTAGCCTATCCTTTTTACCTTGGGCAGTTAAAATTCTAACATATTTTGGTTGCTATGATTCTGAAAGATATAAGGGATTCAGAAATTCCCCACCACTCCTTCCCCTGCCACACTCATCAAGCATCTCTGACAGTAAACAATATGTGCTCTTGTATATGGGGATAATTTAAGAGACAGTTCCATATCATGAAATATTAAATCTCTATTTGATGGTGTTTACATAAAGTACATGGTTTTATATAACACCAAACTCCATAAGCTTGTACTGAGTCAAAGTCATTTTCTTTCAAGTTTCATCTAAACAATTTTGACTGACAGTAAGAATTTGTAGAAGTTAGCGGAGAGCATGAGAATACGTTTTCCCTCGTTTTTACTTCAGGATAAATGGAAGTCTTGTATTTAGGTTTTAAATAAATACATTGTGAAGAGAGATGGGACAAGTGAGCAGTTTATGTAAAAATGACCAAGTTATTATAGTTAAATAGAAACGACCTGTGTGATGTGACAATCAAAAGAGTTGATGTGGTAACAGGCTACACATAGAAACATGCTAAAGAGAGAAAGAAGCCTGCTCCTTGCTGTGGTAATGCCATATATGGAATTTTGTATCCAGGCTGAGGGCTATATTCTAGAAGGGTCATTAACAATTTACAACACTTACAGAAGACAGTGACTAGTGTGATGGGACTCAGAATGCTACATGAATACTGAAGGAAAGTATGGAGACTACATATGCTGATGAAGAAGACTTTCTATTTTGTAAAGGACTGTCAAGTGCAAGAAAGGATTAGACTTTTCCCTCTTGGTTCCAGATGGAAGGATTAGTACTCATGAAAGATCAACTTTTCTACAAACAGTTAGAGCTTTATTGCCAACCCTACAAGGTAATGGTTTTCCTATTATAATATAATAGGACATAATGATAATATAATGGTCATCTCTAAGGATATTAAAGAGGGGATTCAGGCTTCAAAGAGAGGTAGGACTAAATGATCTCTGACATGCTTTCTAATGCTAGGAGTCTATTATTCACTGAAGTTATATCTTGGGGAAATCCTAAACCAAAATCAATTTCTTGATTGTTAATATATGTCAACAGCTCACTCTTGATGTTACATTTTTTAAAATGACTAAGCATTCTATGGTTATGTTAATCATGAATTAGGGAAGCAATATGTATAGGAGAAAAAAAAGTGCTAGAATTGATCTCAGGAGACCTGGGTTCTGGCCCTAATGCTGCCATTAAAAAGTTTTGTAACTACAAGAAGTCAATTAAATTCTCTGAATGTCAGTTCCATCATTTATAGATCAGAATAATCGATGAGATTCTAAGGTCGTGGCAAGCTATAATGTTACAAGAATAATATTAACTGGATTGTGCATTAAGAGCTGGAAAGGTTTTTGAAGGCATCTAATCCAACTTCATCATTTATAAAAATAAGGAAACTGAAGCCTAAACAGGTTAAGTAACACAGATTGGTTTTGAACTCAGGGCCTATAAATCTCAATAGAGTGTCATTTCTACTGTGTCATACTAACATTTGGCTCCTACTCTCCTCCCTTTACTTCCTTTCAGCTGATAAACAAGATGTTAAACCATGTACTATAGGACCAAATTTTGGACATGTGAAGACAATGAGTCCATCAAATTGGAATTTGTCCAAATGTAAAATGGCACGAATTGTCAGTGTTTCTATCACCCTAAAGGTAATGATATCATTTCCTCCAACTACACTTAGACATTGGAAAAATTATGCTGCCTCTTTCAAGACAGCCATAGTCAATGTTAATAATCATATGTAACTACTTTTAAAAGACAAAATGAATGTGAGGAGAAGTAAATCTAAAATAACCTAACAAGGAAAATGGAGGCAAAGAGTAGCAGTTTTCCAGTTTCCATTAATTTTACATTAAGATTTCTACTAAAGGGTACTAAGGGGTTTCCTCAGACAATTCCTTGTTTGGAGTTTTAAGGACAGTAAAACATGAGTCACAGATTGACTATGGCTTGGCTTTAGTTGACATCTGGTTTAGGTTTTAGAGTCTGCAAGCTGTGCAGATGTAGTCTCAATTAACCCTTTCACTGATGGTTTGATTGATGCTTCAAAGTGACAGTGAATGCAGTGCTAATGATTAGCAAGGAGATTTTTTTCTTTTAATTACTTACACATTCCACACTTCTAAATAAGTGGAAATGTTCAACTTTCATGATATGGTAGTATGAGGATTATTGCCGAATCATCTTAACTAATATTTAAGATGACAGATTTGGCATTTTTCAATAAAACAATGAAAGCACTCCTCACCACAAGCTAACATGCTTATAATATTTCACATATGGATCTGGGTTCCATCAAAAATGTCCCATCACCACCACCATCTTTCAAAGAGTTAATGATTTGCTTAAGAGCCTTAACATTTGTAGAAACAAATTAAGTAATTTAGATATGAGAAGATACCAAGAATAAAACAGGAAAATGTTGTAACCATGATATTTATGTAATTTCCATGTAATTAACCTATGACTATAAGAATTATTCTTCAATGAACCCTGTAGAAATAATTAGATATATAGAAATGATCCAAGCAACAGTATCCAATCTGTTCCAAATAGATAATAAAATCCAGAGTGGTAAGGTAAAATGAAATTTAGTGCCTATTTAAAGGGATATTAATATATACCATTTAGGCTAGGAATTTCTGAATTGATCAAGTCCCAGGTGATTTAAAAGAAAATAAAAGCAAGAAATCTGCCATTTTTATGACTGTGGACATATCCATGGGGTCATCTTCCAAACCCATCCAATGTCAGGAAAAATATTGATTGCTCCTGAAGTATTGGGATCATTCTGTTTGCTAAAGGATACCTATAAAATATTATAATTTCTAGTAATTATGCTATTCATGTGTCTTCAAAAGCTTCCTCTTTTTGAGGACAGTGGTTTCCATATTATGGATTTTAGAGACCTCCCTTGAGTCCAATATCCAAGAAGTGATACTAAGCTACATTAGGGAGATGGCATTGAAGTTGGTGTTTATTTCAGATCTGCAGATTTAATGGTTCATTAGTGCATATCATCAACCTATAGGAATGATTGTGGAAGGAAAATAGTTTTAATGACTGAGAAAATTGTTCATAAAACGTAAAACTCCTATTTATCTTTTGCTCCAAAAAATCAAACTTTTTCCATTTTTTTTTTAGAGTTCCAAGTGCTCCACAACTAACTTGAAGTATTTTCTAGTTTGCTGCCACACTTCATTTATAACTATCAAAATGAAACTGACACAAGATATAGTCAAAACAATAGGGCCCAGAAACTGTGTCTGTTTAGCTTTGCTGAATTTGTGAGATGAGAGCAGAAAGTCACAGTGTGGCCATATAAAATAAAACAAAAACGAAATGAAACACAATAAGGGAGAAAAGGTGAAAAGGGGCAAAGTAAAGTAGAAGTTAGGGACCAGATATATGACTTCACTGGCACAGGAGTTCCTGATAGAGGAAATGCCTTCTACCAATGGAAGTCAGCAACTTCTCTGAAACATATCCTTCAAGAGCTGCCAAATTAAAGCCTGGAGACATTAAATGACTTGCCAGGGTCACACAGATATTATGTCAGAGGCAGAACTTGAACCCAGATCTTCCTGGCTTCTAGGTCAGCTCTCCAATAAAAGGAGAAGAAATCATAATAAAGAGATTTTTTTTTTCAAAAAAAAAAGGAGTAAACATTTTAAATGGATTTAGATTATTTAGCTAGGAAATAAAAAAGGGTTAAAAGAAAACTTCATTTTCTTGAAGAATAAAGTAAGATGAGAATATAAAAATATAAATTTGTACAATACTAGCTATAGAATCAGAAGTCTTGAGTTTGATTCCTGGCTTTGACACAATACATGTGATACTGAGTATGTCCCTCATTTTTCTGTACCTTACCTTCCTTTACTGTAAAATGAACTCAATACTAAGTACACTCTCAGGATTGGTTGGGAAGAAAGCTTCCCCTCACCCCAACCTTCAAAGTATTATCTATTCATATTCTCTTTCTCTTTCTCTCTCTCTCTCTCTCTCTCTCTCTCTCTCTCTCTCTCTCTCTCTCTCTTTTTACACACACACACACACATATATATATATAAACATGTGTGTATACATAGCCTTTTTTCACTATTTTTTTTCTCTTATGTACTTTCTTAGATAGTAAGGAGTCTGTCTTACTGGGAGTCTAGAAGAATTCCAAGCTGACAGGAAACCTAAATTTTTTTTTTTATTATATTCTAGCTATCCACATGGAAATTGGATTCAAGCTGAAACAAAGGAGCAGTGCCTTATTATTCTTTGAAATGATAAAGAGTCGAGAAAACAATAATTAGAAAACTTAAAATTGAAGATACTTAAGAAAAAGAAACAAAACTCAAAAAGACCTTGCTTAAAATGACAAAGAAACGGAATCAGTCATTGAGAGTGATGTGTTCTGTTGTAAAAGAATGTAACCCCATGGTGACAGAGTTATTCATTACGTGTGGCGTGGTATTTACACTCTTGTGCTGTGATGTGCTAATGCTAGGTCTCCATAGGAATGAGTTCTGTTGAAGTGAGTTAATATTAGTATGTACACTTTTTGAAAGAATTTTGCAAAGTAAATATTACAACCAATGACAGCTTTCAAAATAAAATATAAATATTGGAGAATAAATAATTTTCTTTCAATAATCAGTTTTGCTTTTATAAGGCAACTGAGACATTGGGACATAATTAGAAAAAATAAGGAAGTATATTTTGCCTTAAGACAAAGGTTGATATTCTCTTACCAATATGGTTCATTGGCAGCATGAGAAATAGTGAGAATAAATGACCAGAAACTTGGCCCCCTTCACAAATGCCTTTGTTCCACAAGCAGAATTACCTTTGAAGTCAAAAGGAGTTCAAGACATTCAAGGTATGAAAGGGACTAAGATGGGATGAATATTTTTGGATTAACAAACTAAAACAGAAAAAAAATTTGAGTTGATGCTTGCCTCACTGAGGATCAACTTAACAGACATGAATGGAGAACAAATCAGTTAATGAATATAAAACAATTTTTACAAAGAACAATGTAACTGGCAGATATCCTTATTGCATAATTTTTTTCTTTTCAAAAGAAAGTGTCTCAATTAAGAATGGAATTTTGTTGTTTGTGTCTCAGTAATGATTGAGTGCATACACTACACACACACACATTTTTTAAGTGCAAGTCTAGATTTGCTCTTTGCTTCACAAGTTGAAGACCATGAGTGAATCTAAAGGAGCTGATGCCACAGAAACCCTTGCTTTGGTTTTGAAAATAAATTAAACCAGTCAAAATTAATTGAAACAGAGTAAAAATCTAATTTTGCCCAAAGGGCCAATTTAAAAACATAAAAAAAGAACCTATTAGTGGACTGCTGCTTTCTAATAATGTTTTTTTTAACTTTAGGTGGACTTAAAAACACAGTGTCAGACTTAAAAAAGATAAAGTCAAATAGTCCATATGAAATTCTAAATAGCAGAAAACTTCAGGTAAATTTAATAGAGGATGACAGGCATCTCCCCAAAGTTTACAACACTTCCTAAACATCCAGAATTAATAAGTTGTTTAAAAGACATTATTTTCAAACCTAATAATATTTCCAGTGCTTTGGAATTACTCCAATATTTCCTAATAATTACAATAATTCTAGTAGGGCAGAGAGGATAGAGGGATGGACATGAATTTCCATCCTGCCTTTGACTCTTACTTGCAAATCATTTAATCTCTTTGAACTTCAGTTAAATCTTTAGGATTTAACTGAGTTACCCATCTGCAGTGGCAGAGAGGTAGCTTCCATACAGGAATCTTTCACATCAATTCACTCATGTTCTGAACTCAACCTCCAAAATACTTCATATTTGAAAACTTCAATCTCCCATCACTTCAAGATAATTCTAAATAATATCAATAGAGGCATCCTGACTCTTCCCAAGCTTTGTTATTATAGATTTCCACAGAATATATTTTAAAATCTTAGATGTCACATATGCTTTTAAATGTCTTCATTCAAGAACAGAAAGAGAAGGTTTGTGTTATCTTATTTCCTGCCTGAATGGTTAGGGTCAAGTACTCTTAATTTACAAGATAAAGAGGAAATTTACCAAGAAGAAATGAAGGGCTATTGGGCCAACCAATCTCATATTCTATGTGCTTTTTCACAGATGCAACTGTAGTAGTATTGAGATGATTAAAAAAGGGACATCAGATCTTGAACAATATCCACACTATTAAAACTATAAAACAAAGAAAATAAGAGTACGACTAAGGATACTAAAATAATCCAAAAGCAGATTAAATTAATAATATGTCTACTAAAGTTCAGCCAGGATACTCATGGATCACTGTAGTAGGGTACTTCATAAATAATATGAAAAAAATTTTGTTCAGTCATGTCTGACCCCTTTGTGACTCCATTTGAGGTTTTCTTGGCAAAGATACTGGTGTGGTTTGCCATTTCTTTGCCATCTCATTTTACAGATGAGAAAAATGAAGCAAACAGGGTTAAGTGATTTGCCCAGTATCATGAAACTAGTCTGTGCCCTACGTCAAATTTGAACTCAGGAAGAAATCTTTCCTGACTCCAGATCTGGAACTCTCTACGTTGCACCACCTAGCTGTCCTAGTAAAAAAATGTGATGTCTCAAAATATTGGATTATAACAACATAAAAAACAAAAAAGTAGAAAAATCTCAGACAAATTACATAGAAAAGGCATTTTGGAGAATTAATACCTTTCTATGGTGTTGCTCAGAGACATGTAATTCAGTAACCCAAAAGCATCTCAGCCCATTTCAGCGGCATAGTAGGGGGGAAAAAATTACATCATTATTAAATATTTTGATCAAAGACAGCAAATTCAGATAAACAGAATTGTTGTCATCCTGCTTCATACTGATGTGGTAACTTTCCACTTACAAACAGCAGAATTTCTCTTTCAAAAGAGAAGTTGGATCAAAAGAGCTCAGGTGATCCAGGCATTTCAGATGTTAATGCCAGCACTGGCTACCAATAGTATTCCTGGAAACTTAGGGTTAGGGTGGGGATAATTGAGCAAGTCAGTCAAGTTACCCCACCCTATGGAAAATGAGTGAAAAGAAAATCTTTCTATCTTAAACAGGTAAAAACAACCTATATCAATCATAGATTTTAGTTTTTACTACTCTAGTCAAAACTCCTTTCTAAAAGCTATTTAAGCTGACTGAAAAATCATTCTCACCTGATAATCTTGGGAGGCAATGCATTGGTGGGGACTCAGTCTGAAGACATTAGAGAATAACCTCTGTGACTCCTCAGTAGTACCCCTAAACCTCTGTTGGAGAGATATAGCTTTGTACCAGGTCTAGAGGTTTGTGGGTGAGTGGGAACTGAGATAAGGATAGTCACATAAGGGGACTCCCAACGTATACGTGCTGGCACTAGCCTAAAGGTTGAAACTTAGGGAGTAGAAAATTACTAAGGGTTATTTTCTTCAACAGAGACCTTCATATCAACTGTTTACTGTGTTTTGGCAGCTGGCAATGAGAATTTCTTTGAAGGATAGGCCCATTACCTCATTAGGATGCCATGCTAAATTTCAACACACACCAATTTTCCTATTATGCTCTTTGGGTCATGATAAGGCTATGAAAACTTCCTGTACATTCTTCTATATGACATATATATGACTCATAGACTTCTCCTGTACATCCCCTGCCCCCATCACCCTACTCTCATTCAGGACCTTGTCAATTTACATTTGGATTACTGCAATGGCCTTCTAACTGGTTGCCCTTACCTCAAAAGTCTTTATCCCCTCCAATTTTCTCCCAATTTGAAAAAAGTGATTTTTCCGGAAGTTCAGATCTATTTCACTCCTCAAACTTTTCAAATCAATAAATTTCAATGAATTCCTATTATCTCTAGGATCAAATACAAATATCTCTGTTTGACGTTTAAAGCTCTTTACCACCTGGGCCCATTCTACTTTTCCAGGCTTATTTCATATTACTCCCTTTCTCACATACTGTGGTGAAGCCAAATTACTACAATCTTGTTCCTCCCACAGGGCAGGCATTCTTAGTACCTTTGCACTGAATGTCTTCCTTGCTGGAAAATACTCCTTCCTCACGTCTGCTTCTTGGAATTCCTAAGTTCCTTCAAGACTCAATTCAAGTGTCACCTTCTACAGGAGGCATTTCTTATTCTTCCTAGTTACTAAAACCTCTACTGCATCCAAGGCTACCATCTATTCAGCAGAGGTTCCCCAACCTATTTGACCTACTGCCCCCTTTCCAAAAAAAAAAAAAAATTACTCATCACCACAGCCCTCTGGAAATTTACTTTCTTTAATTTTTTTTTAAATTGTGCCATATATATTATATATGTATTTATATATGTATTATATGTGTATTTATATTATATTATATGTATTTATATATATTATTATATTATATATGTATTTATATATATGTGTGTGTGTGTGTATACGTACTTGACTGATGATCAGTTATAAATTGCATTTTGTGTTTATTTGGAAAATAATGTATCTACTAACACTTTAACTCTGTTATAAAACAAATTAAAATGTACAAATGCTTTTTCCAATATTTAATATTTTCTTCTCTTCTTTCCTTAGGCTCCTACAGTTCCCTTGTTCTTATTCAAGTATGTTAAATTACTTTTAATAATCCTTCTAGCATTAGAACTATGAAATTACAGGACAGAATTAAGATTGAATGAACAGCAAACCCCAGCTTGATTTTTTTTTTCTAATTAGAGGGGCCATCTCTTAGCCCCCTCTTAAAGAGACCTATTCACTGAATGGTCATTACCTCACTCTAACTGAGGACCTAAAAAGACCTTAGTGTAAAAGGGTCAGGGTCTCCCATTACATTGTGGGCCATCTCCAGTGATCCTGATGAATATCTGGTCACTGGATCCAGACGACTCTGGAGGATAAAGTGAGGCTGGCAACCTTGCACGGCCCTCCAAGTCAACTGCAAGTCATGCCATCATTTCACTGATGTCATGATCCTCTTTGTAAATAAAGGACAAACACAACACACAGCAAGTTATTTAACCCTTCTGCGTCTTAGTTTCTCCATCTATAAAAGGAAACGGTTTGATTAAATTACTTTAAATAATCCTAGTATTAGACCTATGAGATTACAGGATTGATGAATGAACATTGTAGAAAGAGAGATTTAAATTTAGCATATGAAGAGAATGGCTAATAATTGATGAGGGAAAGGTGCCTTAAAAAAGGGCTATGCCTAGAGAGAAATGCATCATAGAAGGGACTCAGACATAAATTGGACTATAATGCTTTTGAGGACACTTAGAATTCTTAGATTCTGAAATTCTATGTTAGTTATACTAGGCACATAAATTAAACCATCATCCAGACAACCGAGGTAGAAATATGGAAACCCTACTTTAGTTGGCAATTTAGGGAGATTTTGAAAGGCAATCCCATACTACTTTTTTTCATGAGAAAGTTAGAAAGTAATGAAACCAATTTTAAAAAATATAAATGACCTCACAAGAACTTATAGTATTAGTTCCCAATTACTGTGAATAATGAATTTCCTGGCGTGGTCAGATTTATTTGGATTTGTAATATTCAAAGTTATTATTATGAAAAATGTAGTGATTTATTCCAGTCCAATGGTAATAGGCACTGTAAAGACGAATAATACAACCACTTCAGGGGATTCTTTTTGCAGTAATTGAGATCTAGCTATATATTCAATGATTACTGTCCTTTCATAGTAACTCCATTATTGCTGCTATTTCTCAATACCTTTCAAGAATATTCCTGTAAATGCCTGGGGCATATTATGACAAATACCATTTGTTTTAGAGAATATATTTAATTTTTGGAAAGAGTAAAAAGTCAACTGCATACATATTGGTCAGTAAGGAGAATGATCAAGCTGTGTAATCCTCTTTTTGGTTAAAAGGACGGTATGATTACAAGTTATAAGACAGTTACCAAACAGTTCTGAGATTGAGTTTTTTGTGTGGGTCATAAAGCAATTTTAATATAATTTAAAGAATTCCAAAATATATTTGAGCAATGATGGCAAAATTCAAGGATGGATATGAACCCAGTGTGACTCATTAGAAAGAAAAACGTCTTAAGGGAATTTTTTCTTTCTTTCTTCCCTCCTTCCCTCCCTCCCTCCCTCCTTTCCTTCCTTTCTTTCTGTCTGTGTCAAATTTTTGGCAAAGTTCCTAACACAAAATTAAGCTTAATAAATGCTCGTTATTGAGATTAGAAGGGAAGTAGTAAGCTTGGAAGCAATTTTTATAGCCAGTGTTTCTGATAAAGGTCTCATTTCTAAAATATAGAGAGAACTGAGTCAAATTTATAAGAATATAAAATCATTCCCCCATTGAAAAATGGTCCAAGGTTATGAACAGGTAGTTTTCAGAGGAAGAAATTAAAACTATCTATAGCCATATGAAAAAATGCTCTAAATCACTAGTGATTAGAGAAATGCAAATTAAAACAACTCTGAGGTACCACATCGCACCTATCAGATTGGCTAACATGACAAAACAGGAAAAGGCTAAATGTTGGAGATGTGGGAAAATTGGTACACTAATGCATTGCTGGTATAGCTGTGAACTGATCCAACCACGCTAGAGAGTAGTTTGGAATTATGCCCAAAGGGCTACAGAACTGCTGATCCAGCAATACCACTTTTAGGTCTATATTCCAAACAGATCATAAAAAAGAGAAAAGAACCCACATGTACAAAATATTTGTAACAGCTCTTTTTGTTGTGGCAAAGAATTGGAAATTGAGGGGATGTCTATTAATTGGCAAAGGGCTGAATGAGTTGTGGTATATGTATATGTGTGTTTGTGTATATATACATATATCTGCATATACATATGTGTATATATGTGTGTATGTATGTATTTATGTTTATATGCTACAAGAAATGATGAGCTGGCAGATTTCAGAAAAACCTAGAAAGATTTACATGAGCGGATGCTGAGTGAAGTGAGTAGAACCAGGAGATACTTTACACAGTTAACAGCAACATTGTGAGATGATTAACTTTGATAGACTTAGTTCTTCTCAACAGTCCAATGATCTAAGTCAATTCCAGAAGACTCATGATGTAAAATGCTATTCATATCCAGAGAAACAACTATAGAGTCTAAATACAGAACCATGCTATTTTCTTTTTTCATTGTTTATGGTGTTTATGGTGTTTCTTTTCATGTATTTATGTTTATGGTGTTTCTTTTCATGTATTTCCCCTTTTGTTCTGATTTCTCTTTCGCAACATGACTAATGTGGAAATATGTTTAATATGATTGTACATGTATAGCCTATATCAGATTGCATGCCTTCTTGGATAGGGGAGTGGGAAGGGAGAAGGAAAAACTTAGAACTCAAAATCTTAGAAAAGTGAATGCTGAAAACTAAAAATAACTAAATAAATACAATTTTAAATACTTGCTATATTGATGATAGAGTTGGATTATTTTTCAAATTTACTACGTTGACTTCTTGCTATTCCACTAATGTGCCTCCACAGTTCAGGTGAACTGTGAGCTCATCAGTGTTGATGTTGCCTTTTAAACTTGTGTGCCTTGTCCATATCTCCCCATAACTCCTCTGCTCCTCCTTGGTAAAGTCCATGCAAATTGTTTGGTGTCTTTTCCTGGATGTTTTTTGTGGGGGGCATGAAATCAGGGTTAAGTCATTTGACCACAGTCACACAGCTAACAAGTGTCTGAGGCCAGATATGAACTCAGGTCTTCCTGACTCCAGGGCTGGTGCTCTATCTCCTGTGCCATCTAACTGGACCTCTTTTTTATCTTTTAACATTTTGTAGCTACTAGGACAGCATAGTAACTGTCCATTTATCATTCTTATGCTCTTAGTAAATGAATGTTCTACCTATTTTACCATTTGTCTATCTCTTAGATACCTTTTATGCCATTTTTGACATAGGAATCATAAATGATAACATAATTTATACCTAAAACATATTTTTCCATTTTCCAGTTTTGTTCTTTAAAAATTGTGATGCCCCATGATTTGCTTAGTGATTTGGATCACTAAAAAACATATCTGCATTTAAAAAGATGATTTTTTTATTCAAGGATCAGTATGATATTCTTCAAAGTATACAGTTTCTCAAATGCAATCCAACCTACTTTCATCTTTGCTATTCAATTCTGGGTATTCTCATTCTAGACGACTGACACCTTCAGGGTTTAGTCAAAATATATGTACTGATGGAATAGTTCAATAGGTTGTCTATAAACTAGAGGTTCTTAAACTGTGGGTCCCTACTTCATTTTGGGTCACAAAGTATTTGGCAAAAGTAAAAGGTTTTTGAACACTTGACAACCAAAAATTAAAAATCAAACTCATAATGAATCCAAGGTGTTTCTGCCCATGTTCCATCATGCAACCTCACTGCAGCCTTGGTTCTGAACAGGAAGCATGGGCACTTTGCACTGGGTAGGTCATACAGTGCCAAGGAATGCTGCCTAAAAATAAAAAGATCACAAATGGGAAAAATTTAAGAAACACTGCTCTCTATACAATTATATATTTATGTGGATCATAGACTGATTGACTTCCTTTCTTTCTTCCATTCTTTCCTTCTTTTCTTCTTCCTTTCTTCCTTTCCTGTATGGAGTATTCGGTCAAACTCTATTGAGTGGTAGGAAATCTCATTTGGACTTTCTCTCTTTGGCCATCACTATCGCCCCAACGTTACTTCTCTGTTGAGTGGCAAACCATCTTTCCATGATGAAATCTAAAATCCTCTGTTTGGCATTCAAAGCCTTTCATAACCTGCCTCCTACCTACCTTTTCAGTCTTCTTACGCTTTATTTCCCCCAATAAACCCTTCATTCTACTGACACTGGCTACTTCGCTCCTTCTCAAGCAAGACATTTCATCTCCTGACTCTGAGCATTTCTCCTGGCTGCCTTCTTTCCCCCAGGCTTTGAATTTTCTCACTACTATCTCCATCTTAAGTCCCAGCTAAAACCCCACCTTCTCCCTACCCACCTGAATTTTAATGCCTTCATTCTGTCATCTCCAATCTGTCTTTCTTATAGCTTGTTTTTACATAATTATTTGCATGTTGTCTGTCTATTGTCTCACTCATTAAACTGTATACTCCTTGAGTTCTGAGGGGTTGACTCTTACTCTGTAGATTTAGTACCTTCCATGATGTGTGTGGCCCATGGTAGATTCTTATTAAATCTTTGACTGATTGACTAGTAAACAGAAGAATTTAGGAGACCTTACAATGTATAGAGTAACTCTGCTATGGACAGTATTTACGATTGTTTTAGGTACCCTTGGGCCAGGAAATATCTCCTTGTTTTATACCTTTCCTAATATTAATTTTAAAAAAATTAGCAGCAAACAATCCTGGATGTATTGCATTATCTGCAAAAGTATGTATAATGATCTAAACACATGCTTGGAGCTAGCTTGTTGAAGAAAATCCTTTAAAGTTGTATTTTAATCTATTGAATTAACTTAATCCTTCACCCTCCCTTTTAGACTTTAGATTTAAGTGATACAGGAAGGTCTGGTATAGAAATTTTCTACACCAATGAAGATCATCTAACAAATATCAAATGCCTACTATCTACCAGCTATTAGAAGTACAAAGATTGGAATAATCCCTACTTGTAAAGAGTAAGGTTGTTTGCCTCAGTTTCCTCATCTATAAAATGAGCTGGAGAAAGAAATGACAGACCTCTCCAGTATCTCTGCTAAGAAAACCCCAAATGGGGTCACAAAGACTCAGACATGACTGAAAAATGACTCAGTAACATGTAAGGAGGGAGGGGAGAAAAAGGAAGGAAAAAGAAGGGAACTATATGTGTGTGTGTATGTGCACATATGTATATGAACATATGTGTGTATATGTCTGGATGTGTATACACACACACACACGCACACAATGTCCCTACTATGTGCCAGGCACTGTGGTGATATTAACTCATTTGATCCTTACAGTAATAATGCAAAAATATTATATCATAATAATAATGTGTATTATATAATAATACAATATTATTGTATTGTATATATGTATATATGTAATATATTACAATAATAATGTATATATAACATATAATAATGCAAAAATTATAATAATGCAAATTATTCCCATTTTACATGTGAGTAAACTGAGGCAAACACATTAAGTGATTTCCTCAGGGTCACAAGCTAGTAAGTGTCTGAGGCTGATTTTGAACTCAGAGCTTCCTGATTCCAGATCTGATACTCTTTCCACTGTGCCAAGGAGGTGCCTCAATGAGCCATTAGATTTACCATCTTAGCCAACTGAACAGGACACTAGAAGGTAAGACGTTTTGCCTAAGGTCAAATAGCCAGTGTATGTCAGAAGCAGGATGTGTCAGAGATGAGGTATGAACCTAGGTCATCATGCTTCTAAAGCTACTTTTCTAATTATTAATACTATGCTGCTTCTCCAAACAAAATTGCTGAAAAAAAATAATATTTTATCAATTGAATTGTTTGATGAGGAGGAGGAGGGAGAAGGATGGTAGTACTAGTAATAGCCAGCTTTTAAATGTTTACAAAGAACTTTATATAATTATATCATTTTATCTTCACACAATTCTCATTTTATAGATGTGGAAACTAAGAAGACAGAGGTAAATGGTTTACCTACGGTCACATAGCTATTAAATATCTGAGCCTGTATTTGAATTCTCTAGGTTCAACATTCCATCCACTGCCCCACTCATATAGTCATTGTGGATATCCTTGAGATTATGGAATATACATTCCTCAAGTAGAATGTAAGATTCCTGAGAGCAGGGACTTATTTCTCTTTGGTCTTTATATTCCTTCCCACCTAGCAAAGTACCTGCCACATAGTGGGTGTTTCTTTAATCAGCTTGCTGTTAATAATTAGCATTTATATAGCAATTGAAGGTTTGCAACACATTTTATGTAGAGTTAACTCATTTGATCTTCGACAATTCCATGTGGTAGATGGTATGGTTATTCCACTTTACAGATGTGGAAAATGATATTGAAAGAGGACAGATGATTTGCACAAGATTGCACAGTTACTAAGTTCCTGAGGCACAATTTGAACTCAAGTCTTTCTAACTTTAAGTCTCACTTTGTTTATATTGCATCATCTAGCTGTCTCAAGAAATGTTTGTTCAGTTGAAATGAATTATGCCTTCCATAAAATATTTTTCTAAAGATGAGAAAGTTGGCAAATGAGT
The DNA here is from genome assembly GCA_023548195.1 of Bettongia penicillata ogilbyi. NCBI lineage: Eukaryota > Metazoa > Chordata > Mammalia > Diprotodontia > Potoroidae > Bettongia > Bettongia penicillata. The sequence goes on along the minus strand of JAJHZJ010000635.1, from coordinate 357,276 downwards.
GATGGATGCTGTCTTGATCACTTTTTTGTCAGTGGTAAAATTGTCTGATAGTTTCCCCGTTGATTGGCATCTTCCCCCTTTCACCTATCTTGAGGATCTCTCCATCAGTGCCCTCAGACTTATGTCACCCCCGGCATGGGCCTCATCTGTACATACTCGGTCTGCTCCAGCTGCTCTTCCAGACTTTCTGTTCTCTCTTTTCACTTCCACTTCCACATGTAGCACATTGAGGACAGAGGTGTCAGAGTCCAAATGTGATGGCTCCACTGTCATTGAAGAAAATAGAAATGTTGACAGATTGTTTCCATTTCTTCATCTGTTTGCTGTCGTCATTCAAATGTCATCTTTCAATGCTCTTGGGATGATCTGGTTTAACTGATGCCAAGCTTTCTTGTAGATCTATATCCTCATTGTCTCATGAAGTATTACCGCTCATAATCTTCCCCTTCCTTCCACATTATATTTTGCAAATGAGTTTCTACTTTAAATCAGAATTGCAATGTAATGCAGTCCAACTAGAATTACATTTTACAAGATTAAGAGCTGTTTAACAGATTTATCCCTTGTGGAAAAGTCAAATCATATGTAGACAATTTTAGATATAAATATGAACTTGATTGTTCATGTAGAAATGGGATTTATAAATTAAAATAGCTTAGATTAATATCATCAAAAATAATCTTGATCATTACTGTCATTACTATTTCTAGACTAGTTCACACAACGTGATGAAGCACTTTTTTGTTTGTCTGGAAGATTTCAATTCCTGAATGTTTCTGCGATTAAAAAATAACCTCTAAACCCAGAAAGATTTAAATAGTGTCATTTAAACAATAAAAGTGATAAGGTTCTTAAGAGATCAAAAATAAGAAACAATAAGAAAGATAGTTTGGGGAACTCTCTTCTTGGCTTCAAGTTTAGTGGATATGGAATTGAGACACAAAACTACATGACACAGCAGGAAAAAAAAAACCTGGAGACCTGAGGTCTAGTTATGATTCTTTCAATAAGAAACACTGAGCAAGTCTCTTCCATCTCTTGGTTCTAGTCATCTGTACCATGTGGGAGTTAGACTAGAAGTCAGATGGACACTTCTTGCATTTTAACATCAAATGGCTGCATTTTTAGTCACTTTATGATCATGTTTTGTTTTCCTCTTCCAAAATGGTTTGGAGTTCAACAAAAGATTTTGGTTATCAATAAATATTTTATTAAAACCTGTCAAAACATGGGCTTTTATTAGATGCTTTATAGATGCAAATATTTCTTTAATCCAAAATGATACAACTAATGGAACCAAAACATACATGGAAGGCAACTAGGAAAGAATTTTCATAAGGACTTGCCTGGTTCTGGTAATGTAATTACTTGACTCTCTGTACATGTTGGACTGATTTAAGTCATGTGGCAAATCGTATAATTTCTACCCTAGAATGATACTGGTACAGAAGTCATCACTTGACATGACTGCATCACAAAGGGTTGTTGACAGTCAGGAGAGATCAAAAGCAGATCGGGTTGCTTAACAAACTATATGTCACTGAATTCAGAAAGACAAGGCTGAGAGCCCCGGAGAGTTATGAAACCTGGAGGCAATTGCAGGAGCAAACACAGTGGGTGCATTAACAAAATCCTAAACTGGGCTTCAACTTTCCATATATTAAAATGTTTGGTACATTATACATTAATCCTTAAGCCCTCTACCTTTGTATAAAATGTTCTAAGTGTCTATGCAGAAAACTAAAAAATGATTAACTCAAGATGTTATGATTCAAAATCATGTAGTGTATCCTTACAATCTGCATATATCTTTCACCATAATTTCTATTTCCTTATTTTAAAATACAATTTACTTTTCAAGAATATGATAAAGACATACAACTTAGTTAAATTTCCATAAGTCACTCAATTTATTTCACAGAAAGAATTCATATACCTTGTAACATATGAAAAAATAATTCATAAGTAGCAATTAATGAAAAAATTGATAGCCAAAGGCTAACTCTATACTTACACAAATGTGTTTATTATTATGATATTCTGATAAAAAATTCTCTGCGTATTAGATTCAAAATTCCAAAAAGCTATGAAATGAGTTTTTTTAAGGTTTTTTTTTTCTTGAGAAAAGAGAGATCAGTCAAAGGACAAGATTGTGCCTTGTGGTGGGATGGGATGATGATAATGGAAGAAATAAAGAAGACAGAACTGCTCAGTCTATTTTCTGCTTCTGTTTCCTCTACCAAAGAGAATAATATTTGGACTATAAAAACTAGAACAAAGAAGTTTAGTTGGGAATGGAAGCCCAGGCTAAGCAGGATGATAGAACATTTAGCTGCTCTTGATAAGTTCAATTTCCCAGGCACATAAAAAGTACATTTTGTCAGATTTAATTTCTGTGCCACTATCCATCATTTTTGAATGAATTATGGAGAATAGAAAAATAAGTATGTTGTCCCAGGTTTTCGTTTCTTTTAATGAGAGGAGGAAGAGAATAGAGCTTGTAAACTATAAACCAGTGGGATTGACTTTTATTCTTGGAGGAAAAATATAGAATTAATTATTAAAGAAATGACTAGTAAATATCTAGAAAATAAATTGATTTTAGCAAAACACCAATGAGCATAGCTTCATTAAGACATTTTAGACTAATGACTTCCTTTTATGACAGTGATTAGATAAGTATATCAGGGTTATTTAGATAGAGTTTACCTTGATTTTAACAAAATTTTTGATAGTCTGTCATGGTATCCTTGTGGACAAGATAAAGAAATAGGACAAGGAAATAATATAGATATTTTTACTTAGCACTAGTTGAATAGGTAGACTTAAAGAGTAGTTGTTAATAGCTGAAGTCTACTTGGAAGGATATCTGTAGTGTAGTTCCTTAGGGAACTGCCCTTGGTCCAGTGCAACTTAATCTTTTTTATTACTTAATCAAGTGAAGATATAGGTGGCAGGCTTATCGAATTTTCTAATGACAAAGTTTGGGAAGTAGAGCTAACAGATCAGATGATAGGTTCAATATTCAATCAATCCCAATCAATTAACATTTATTAAGCAGCTACTGTATAGCAGGCCCTGGATTAAAAAATAATCATTTTAGAGCCTAGAATGTTGGGAAAATCTTAAGTCTTACATCTGATTTCAAGCTATTAATTAAGAAAAAATGTATAGGAGGTAAGATGAGGAGGTAGTTCTTACACAGAGAAAAAGATCTGAACTTTTTAGTTACCTGGAAACTCATCCTGGAACAACTCTATATGATATGGCTTTCAAGAAAGTTAATGAATCTTGTCCTACATTAAAACTCAAACAGTATCCTTACAGTTTATTATTTGTTTTATAATTCTGTCAAATGTCGACTCAATTTAAAAAATCAGTCAACATTTTATTGTACACATCATTATCTCTGCTGAAGATACAAAAATTAAAAATTAAATAGTCTAGTCTAGGACTTTACAATCAATTTGGGGATACATGATATAGCTACAAAATAGCATAAAATAAGTAGAGACACTAAAGCATTCTAATAATGTTTAGGAAGAGTTGGTTCATGTGGAGCTTGGAGAGAATGAGAGGGAAGATTCCACAAGACTTCATGGAGGAAGGAACAACTGATTTGAACTTTGAAAGAATAGGTACGGATGAGGTAGAATGATTTTCCCGTCCTTGACATGGTAGCGTATTCAAAGGCATGGAGATAAGTAATTACAGGATAAAACGAAAAGGCAGCAAATGGTCCAATTTTAATAGAATTCTGCCAAAATGTAATACTGAATAAGGCCACACAAGCAGACTGAAGTCATACTATCTAGAGTTAACATCCAGTATTTAGTAAAATGTCTGGCAAATTAATAAATGCTAGTTGAGTAAAAAAGTTTACATTGGGTCTTATCTTAGAGCTTATACTCACATTTCTCTGAGATCTTCCTGTGGTATTTTAATCTAATGTTCTGGAACCTCTTTTTTACCTTCATGGCAACACAAAAGACATTTAGTGACAGAGTGGAGGCAATGGATAGAATCCTTGGGTCAGGAAGACTTGGATTAAAATCTGGCCTCAGGCACTTACTAGCTATGTGACCCTGAGCAAGTCACTTGACCTCTGTCTGCCTCAATTTGCTCAACTGTAAAATGGAGCTAATAATAGCTCCTATTTTGCAGGGTTATTGTGAGGTTCAAATGAGATGATATTTGAAAAGTGCTTAGTACAGTGCCTGGCACACTGTAGGTACTTAAATGCTTGTGTGCTCTCTCTGGATCTCTGTCTCTCTCGTAAAATCCAGCTTCAGCATTTCATTTTGTTATGAGGTTGATTGGAGACTATGTGAATGGTTCATAACTCTGGTAGATCCTAGCAAACCAGAAGAGTTTCAATTATAGGTCTGCAAATAAATTTGGATTTTTCATTTTTAAGCAGTTATTTAACTAATTTCAGAGAATCGGCTTAAAGATGATTTTTTTTCCTGCTGTAGTAACTTATACCTCCTCTGATCTATAGAATGATCCGTGTTCCATCTAAACAAGGCCACTTCATATTCCCCCAGATCAGAATTTCATCTTATTTCTCTGCCTTTCCACCAGCTTTCCCTCATGCTTGGATGACCTCCTTCAGTTCTATTTCTAAGAATCCCTAACTAGATTTAAAGAGCAGTTTCATGAACAAAGTCTTATGGGAAGCTTTTCCAGGCCAACCCAAAAACATTTATTGTTTGTGATGTGCCTGACCCTATGCTCAGCATTGTAGATACAAAAAAAAAAAAAAGACAAAAAGCACAGTCACTGCAATCAAGCAGCACATATTCTCCTGGAGAAACCTAGGGACCACAGAGTAGGAGTGTCTGAAGTAATTTCAGAGTGGAAGACAGCTCAACAGACACTTGTTAAGAGCCTACCATGAGCCAGGCATTGTGCTAAGCTTGGGGATACAAAGAATGGCAAAAAACAGTCGCTACTCTCAAGGAGTTCAGGTCTAAAGGGGGAGACTACATGTAAATAACTGTACAAACAAGATCGATACAGAATAAATTGGAGATAATCAACAGAAGGAAAACACAGGGATTAACAGGGATCAGGCAAGGATTCTTCCAGATTTCCCTGAGACTTGACATAAGCCAGGGCATCTAAGAGGTAGAGATAAGGAAAGAGAGAATTCCAAGCATGGGGGACAGACATTCGGTACAAGGGCACACAGATGCAGTGTTGTGTCTGAGAAACAAGCAAACCAAATATCACTGAATTATAGCATATATGAAAGAGAGTGAAGTGTGAGGAGATGAGAAAAGTTGGGAAGGAGTCAAGTAGTGAAAAAACTTAAGTAACAAACAAATTTATTTATTTTTTATCCATTCATTCATTAATTTTTAATTTTAGAACCAAGAGGGATCACTATAGCTTACTGAACAGTTGGGTGACATGATCAGACTCACAACCTGGAAAAATCCCTAAGTAAAAGGAAGGGAACTTGACGAAAAGACTTTTTTCAGTATTTCAGGGAAGAACGAGGTGACAATGGATTGCCCCAGAGTGATAACTGACACCTCTAACTGTTCATGCATCCCCCATCCTCAATTATTGTGCATTTAAATGCTTATTCGTAACACCTCCATAGTTTAAAACAGTTAGATGAAACACATGACAGAGAGCTGCATCTGGAGTGAGGACAACCTGAGTTCCAATCCTGTGTCAAACACTAGCTGTGTGACCCCCGCATTAATCAGCCCTGCCTCCATTGCCTTATCTGTAAAAAGGAGCTAATAATAGTACAGCACTCTAAGCTTTTTGTGAAAATCAAATGAGAGATTTTGTGAAGTGCTTTTCAAACTTTAAGGCACTGTGTAAATGTTAACTATTATTATCATTATGCTTATATTGAAATATTGACATATCTTTCAGATATGGGAATATGTTTTTGGTCTTTGTTGGGGTGCCTAAAACACAGTAAGTACTTAGTTTGTCCACTGAATCAAATTTGAATACCTACACTAATGCAATCATTCATTCTTGAAGCATATGAAAATTTAATGGAGGAAGGGACATTCAGAGAATGGAGTTTATGTGTAACTGACTGAAGAGGAGAAGAAAGAGTGGGATCAATGACTACTTGGAAGACAGTATATTAAGTCATTTGTTACAGAGGTAAACATACAGTTTTGCTATCAAGTCACCTGTAACTGTCGCTTTGAAACGTTGCCCCCACTTTCTGAATTGTGAATCTACATCTGATTCAGCATTGAAGTCATAATGCTTCATTATGATTCTCATAACATTTCAGTAATTCTACATATTTCAAAGAGTTGAAAGCATCATAAAAGGAAATATATTTTCCCACTAGAATACTCAGAAATATTTTTAGTCTAACTGACTGATTTATTTTGTTTTTTGAAGGTTTCTTTAGAGAAAAGCAATGAATAACTATTGTTTTCTATAAGGAGAGGCAATTTACTCAGTTTATACAATAGTTTTGGATTTCAGTTGTAGATTACCAATCAATGGCTAGTATGGTGTGAGCAAGGCATTGTTTTAGTCAGTGTCCATCTACAGGAGAATCTCAATCAAAATAAATAATGATCAATATGCTTAATATTTAAAATCCTGATCTATGTATTTCTCCCATTTTTAATGCAACAATTTTTTAAAAAAAAGTTTTCCAACATATTTTTAGCTCATCAGTTTAAAATCTAGCTCCTTAATCTATTGCTAATAAACTGTTCCATCTAGATCTGTACTTGGTGTAGTTAGAACAAAGCTTAAGAGAGCAGAGATGTTCTCAGGAAATAAATAGGATAAAGAGAGTTGCCTCAGTTGAACATAAACCAAAACTTTTGGCATGAACCTCTGCTGGGAGTACTTACTTTTTTCTGAATGCTACTCCTTAATTCAAAAAGTTCTCTGGGAGAAATCTACAAAACCTCCAACTTTTTCCTTTTAAAAATGACAGTAATAACCTAGATTGCCAATAAACTACTGAGTCTATATGTAACAGTGTATGTAACATACCCATGTATGACTTTTTTTTTTGACTGAATGCATAAAAGGAGAGAGTTTGATTCCATAAAAAGTCCATAATTCAGAAGTCACAAATGCTGGGAGTTAGGAGGGGAGAAAATGTTTATGAGATTTATAGGAGGAAATAAATATGATACAAAATCCCAAAGAGATGTGGAATACTTTTGACCATGTCAGTGAAAACAAGACTATAAAAAATGCTGAAGAAATGTAATCCTATCCATATTCCAGATTATATTCAAGAAGTACTTTGTTAGATACCTAGATTTGTGTGTTTTGGCTTTAGACACGTTAAAGAGCAAACATAATAGTTATATATATATATATTTTTTTGGTCACAGAAGCTCTAGTTTCTCCACGTCACCTTGAAAAGGTCTCCTTTGTCCATCAGCATAGTGAAAATATCTAGATGGATTATCAGACTGCATTGTATTTTGTTACCTCGCAAATCTTTCTTCAGTTTTCGAAGGTCTTTCTGAAAATCTTCAAACTTTATCTGGGAGGCCTGAAAGAGGTCCTGAGGTTCTGGCAGTGGAAAAACACATTGTTCTTTTCCAGCATCCTGACAAGCAAGGGGGAAAAATGATTTTTGAAAAAATGACCATCCACAGGCATAGACTTAGAGTAAATTTGGCTGAGTACATAGAAATTACAGTCACTCACCTGATCGAAATTTCGAAGATAATATGAAACAATGTACGACAAAAGACTCCGGCTATTGTCCTAGGCAGAAACATTAAAGTAAGTAAAGGTGGTTTAAACTTTACTCTCTACTAGAATTTAAATTCTAAACAACCTATAGATAATGACATTTTAAATGAAAAGTGAAATTCTATTAGACAAATTGTTTTCCTGTACCTAAGAGGTTTAACTACTTCAGAAAAAGTCATCTGCTTAACATTATTTTTAATCAGACCTTCAATCAGACCATTATCAGAACTGGTTAAGGGCAGTGCTTCAACTATAAATATTCTCCTGTTTCTGTTTGTTGTTTATTTCTTCAGTCACACACATAACTTAATATTTCCTTAGGGGTAAGCTATTTTTAATGTTGAAATGTATGGCTTCTGTTCTATGTGAAAGAATTTAGAATTGACAGGAAACCTCTGACCAGTTGTATGAGCCAAATAAGCACCTATGGGCTTGTGACTCAGTTCACAGATGAGAGAAATCATAAAGAAACCCCTCTAACAAGAAAAAAATAATAAAATGATTTAAAAATTATTTGGCCTTTATAGCAATCATTACAAATAATATATTATTATATAAGCCATCTGGTCTAGTAGATTCTTAGGAATTTATATATATAGCACAATGAATAATGTATCATGAGTCCAGCAGAAAATATGCAAAATCTCAGGCTTAAGAAGCTACTTTTTTTGTTTTGGGGTCATATTCACATAGGGATTGATTTGGCTGCAGAAATTGTATGCATTGCTCATTGCTACCACATTAAAATCAAAACCATGCGATATAAATATTGTGAATGACATTTAGAGTTTACCTACTTTAAACTAAATCCCCCAATATAAGCTGCACATGCTCCTGGAATTTCTGTTTATTGTGCTTTTAGCTCATGGTTATAAGTTTATTTTTATTTTTGTTTTAAATATTATTCTTTCCTCTTCATACCCCTCCCCTACTACTTTAGATAGGATTTCCTCATCTAGATTTGTCACCCAAAAATAGGATTTGCTTTCAAGTGACCTGAGTGATTTTTACTTATCATTTTTGGTTGGTGGCTCTATTAACTCCATGAACATGAACCTACTAATTAGGTTGAAATTGGTCAACAACATATTTACCAGAGGCTCGTTGTTCACGGTAATCTGCATAATTCTGAGGTAGGATCTTAGAATTAGAAAGGCTCAGATTCAAATGTTACGTCAGATACTTGTTAGCTGTGTGACCCTAGGAATGTCACTTAGCCTTTCTGAGCCTTCAATTATCTCCATGAAGTGGGGATAATAATCTACCACATAGCACTGTTCTGAAGATTGTATGAGACAAGGTGTTCTAATAGTCTTAGTGAAGTTTTAAGCTTTAATAATTTAAAATCACTCTAAGACTTTTAGGACACCTTGCATAATCTCATATAATCCTCAGAACAATAGTATGTGGTACATTATTATCACTATTTCATGGACAATCCCAGGATCAAGAAGGCTAAGTAGCATTCCTAGGATCACACAGGTAGCAAGTATCTGAAATAGCTTTATAATTTAATAAAGTAGATCTGATAACTTAAAACTGCACTGACTTCAGGAATAACCCATAAAAATAAAATGCCTTACAAACCTTAAAGTGTTGCATAAAAGTAATGTATAAATAGTATTAGTAGCAGTAGTAAATTTTCTAAATTTTTCTAAGGAGATATAAAAAAAAATCCAAGAATAAGCACAATTATTCTAATCTGGCAAGGACACCAAAATCATTTTGTAACTTATGTCAGGTCACACAAAAAGTTAAATTACTTTGTTTCATGACTGAATACCAATTTCTCAATCTAGAACATATTTTGAATTTGAATCAATGGGATTTGCCTTTGGGGAACTGACTAAAACATGATTCTCAAATAGAATGAAAATGGAAGATATTCTCTTACTCATGTTCATAACCTACTCAAGAATCTGCTTAAAGTTCGATATTAAAAATTAGCAGATACCTAATTTGGTATTATTTATAGGCCCTAAATCATTTGGAAATTATATTTCCATTCAGTTCAATAGGAATATAGTAGATGGAAAAGTTTGCTCCCCTTTTAAAAATTTCCCTAATAATCTATAATAATAATCATAGATTACCATACTACTTTTTTTACCATACTACTATTGGTAAATAATGTTTATTTCTATACCAGAAATACAATGAACATTTGCAGACTACAAATATAATAGGTTTTAAGAGGCAGAATTCTACAGAAAATATAAATCAGATGAAGTTGAATATTCAATAAAAGTTTAGAAACTTGGTTTTAGCAATAAGCCAACACCAATTTAGTGGAAAATAATAGGCACTGAATACTACTGTTTTGATTTTGATATATCAATTCCAATCTTTTGACAGTTTTTCTAATGTTTCATAGTTTCCTCACATTAGCACCACCACAAATACACATATGTAGATAGACTCCTAAAATATTCTGCTAATATTCTAAATAACCTAAAATACCTGCTAAAAGTTTGCTGTACTAAATTTTTTAGCCTCTTCACCAATTTCTTTTCTTAGAAGTTTTACACATACAATGACAGTGATTAGATTTAAGGATTCATGATATTTAGAACTAGGAACATTTGAAAGATTATCTACTCTGAGCACTGGGGAAGAGATAAGTGTGACTAGATCTATTTTCTACTTTAATTAAATATTACACTTCCTTTAGAATGATTTGTTTTAGAATCTTCCTAATTTTTAAAGGACTTGGGTCTATTGGTCTCCACTGGTTAGCATCTAAATAATTAATTTTAATAGAAAAAAAATTAGCTATAGGCTATTTTATTCTAGGAAAAGTAAAAGTACTTCAGATTTCTGATTTAGAAAAATTTGCCATAGTGTAGGTGGTCTTTGGCATATATAGAATTGGACAAAAAAAATCAAGAAAGAAATATGTAGTTCTAGCTGAAGTCAGTCATTAAGGAGGCCATAGGATTAATGGTTATTCATTTAAGGAAACATTCTAATACTCAAAACACATACACACAAAAATGAACATTTCTTTTACTTAGATATAGTTTGGCTTCAAGGTATAAAGAAACAATTATTACAAAGAACACATACTGAAACACCTTATTACTAATAAAATAATCTCATCTTCTAGTGATCCTACAGTCAGTCATAAAAATACTTACACTGCTTTTGACATCTTTCAGCTTTGGAAGAATGTCTAATCCAAAACCATCTGCCTGTCCCCGAGTCTTGTTCCCACCATTCATGTAATTACCAAAGGCAAGAACCAGACCTAGAACCTGCATAACCCCTGACCCATTTTTCAATGTCTGCAAAATAGGATAAAGAACAATTTTTCTTAATTAAAATTTTGTATAACATTTATCAATTTTACAAGAGTCGTCATCACACAATATGCCAAGCTTCCAATATATTTGCTAACATTTTAGGTCATATTCATTTATCATTATTCCTACTTACAAGTTGTAGTTCATTAGAAAATGTCTAAAATGCATGTTAAGAAAGTCACAAAAGACACAGAAGTTACATTTACATACACATATATGTATATAAAGAAAAAAACCTTAAACCAACTACATCAGCACAGAAAGAAAAAAAAACACTCACACCAATTATATCAACACATTCTAACAAACATTTCACATGTGGGCCAAAAGAGGCATTTGAGAGATAGTAAGCAAGCACCTAATGCCATGTCTCCTATTCTTTGCTAAACTGAGGAGGTCTAGAAAAAGGAAAATTGTGAAACAAGAATTATTTCAAGAGAAGTTCTTTATAAGTATTCTAATTTTACATACCTCCTTAGCAACCCAAGTCATCTGGCATCAGAACTAATACTAAAAAATGTTGACATAAAGAAATGCATTTCATAAAGAGATTAAATTTACCCCAAATATTTCACACTTGTTTCTTCCAAAGTGCTAATTTAGGCTTAACTTTGTTTGTTTTCCTTGTACCCAGCTCATCAAAATGTTTTACTAATAAAAGAGAGAATTGGTATTGTTGCTGTTAGACTTTTTGATACTGACAATTTATGCAAAGTATTAATAGGTTAACTTCAAGATGACATTTTAGCCTCAAAATTCAGCTATGCCATTGTCTCCAAATCATTGGGATGGATGAATTATTAGCAATTTGTTGATCAGTCCCTTCCAAAAATCAAAGAAAGCAAACAGAATGCTCTCAAATGGCATTCATTTGGATGTCGGATGTATGAAAGCCTCTGCAAAGTGAAGATTTTGCTTTGGCAGCAGCAGAAGGCACAGTATTCTCTAGAGGCTGATGTGCATTGGCAGGAATCTTATGATGCTGCAGTGAAGCCCTGAAAGCCAATCTGAACATGTGCTTTGATCTGGAAGCACCATCATAAAATGTTCCATTCGGCAGGACTGCAATCCTTCATATTTAATGAGGAATTAAAGTAAATAAAAAGAAAACTTTTGAAATATGAACATGACTGAATGAGATTAAATATCAGAAATCTAGCTCCAGCTTTCTATGGACCAGAACCCACCTCACACAACTTCTGGAGTAGTTCAAGTTTGCGACGAATCGAGCAAATGCTTTCTGAAAATGTTGACTGGAACAGGATGCAAAAGACTCGCTCTGAAAAGTTGGGTATTAGTGATAGTTCATAAAGGAACCTGAAGAAAGAGAGTCAAATGAAGAGAGAAAATATAATTCACATAAACAGATGTCTAGCTTTATATCATTCCTAGCAATTATGTACTTAAGATACTGCACTTTCCTAATGGAAATAGCCCACACATCTCCTGCAGGACTCCTCTTTGGCTATAAGAGGCATGCTTACTGTTCAGGTTTGTCCAAAGACTTGGCATTTTCTTTCTCTTTGCATGATCGGCCATGCTTTTCAATTTTTTCCAATTCGTCTGTCTGTGCTCTCTGGAAAAAAGAAGACATTTTTTTCCTGAAAACCTGGCCAATTAAACTCTAAAGATAATAATTGTCTTCCTACAAAAATCACTCCATATTTTCATATTCCTTAGCATCTGTTTGTAGTAAAACTTTACTTAATTCATGAGGCATTTTAAAGTGTAAATATGGTTAATGCAAACCAGATTACTTCCAAATCTTCCAAATAATGTTATTGACTATTAGTAATCTGCAAAAGATTTATTCATTCAAGCATGCATTGAGACAATACATTTTTCCTTTCCTGTTCTTTTGGCTGTTTATATACTCTCTAGGATGAAAGAATTTGCTTTTAAAGTGGTATTTCTCATTCAAAAATCAGTCAAGTTGAATTTGAATGTAATGTGATCCTAAAGATTTATGTAGTTATTTCTCTCATGGTAAAAGAAAGGGATTTATTTAACTATCTCAATCAATGTTCACTGCTATTTAGGCTATGAAAAATTCACAGTGTAATTATTAGCTTGACTTTTAATGTGAACAACCCAAAAATCACAGAACATAAACACGATGTTTGGGTCTTTCTTCCTGTGTTTTCTTTTTGGTAGAATCGTGTCTCCAAATTTATTTTCTTTTATGTATATGTATGTGCTCCCCCTCCCATGCCCACATGAACTCAAGATCAAATTTATTATCCTAACTTCAATTTTTGTGAATCTCCATAAAAATGTTTTTAGCAGCATATAAGGAATGTTATAGATATGGAAGAACAAATCTAGCTTAAACTACACTATTTTTTTTTAACATATTACTTTTATTTATTTACACTCCAGTATGGCAGCTAGATGATGCAGCAGATATAGTGCCAGACCTGGAGTTAGGAAGTCCTAAGTTCAAATGTGACCTCAGACATTTATTAGCTGTGTGATCCTGGACAAGTCACCTATCCTCATTTGCCTCAGTTTCCTCATTTATAAAATGAATTGGAGAAAGAAATAGCAAACCACTCCATTATCTTTGCCAAGAAAACCCCAAAAGAGATCACAAAGGGTGGGACACCATTGAAAATCAACTAAAGGACAACAAAATACACTTTGATATGGTCCATGTTTTGTAAAGATATGAAATCTATCATGTTACAATTTCTGAATGCATGAAAGGGCATGGACAGAATCATGTACTGTGATTGAGTCAGTTCCATAGTACGTAAATTTCATTCTGTGTAATTTATTGTTAAAACAGCAATATGGATCAACCAAGAACTGCTCTGCAAGTCTGGATGGACTTTGGCCTGAGAAATTTGAAGATCTGTGGTCTCCTTTTGGTTGTGGATGATTTCAAAATGTGACTTTTCTGGATGATGAGCTCATGTAAGAAAGATTTGTCACCTACAGCGTGGTATCTATTAGTGAGAGAACAGGATGATTCACAGACTAAGGAGAAATACTGATTCCTTGATGGTTTGATGCTTTGTATTTGGAATAAGGATGAAATAGAAAATCTTAGGAGGCAAAGAAGAAGACAGTTTCTTACAAATATCCAGTTGCAGCAGAAAATTGGACCGCTATTTGCAGAACTCAATTCAATAAATATTTATTAATTTCTCACTATGAACAGAGCACTGAGAGGTACATACATAGAATAAGACTGGGTTTTTGCTATCCTGGAGCCTTATAGTCTAGTATAAGTCATCACGGTATGGTAAAAAGTGTCTTTGCTTTGTAATTAGAGGGTCAGCTTTAACTCTAACCTCTGATACTTAATATCTATGTGACCATGGAAATTACTTAGCCTTTCTGGGTCCCAGTTACCTCATCTGGAAGTAATGACATGGACCAGATGATTTCTAAAATCCCTTCCCACTTTACATCTTTTGAACCTATGTTATATACATCACTAATTATAATTCACCACAATGTTCCATTGTATCAGCTGTAGAAATGTATGAGTAAGGATTAAACTGGTAGAACAGGGAGGCCACTGCAGGCAGAGGGAATGGTGTGATCAACATACTTTTGAGTTACACATTCATTTTTCAGATAAATATGGAAATTATTCCAAAAGTTTAGAGAAGGAATTACTAAACATTATTCTCTTAAATGCATCTGTATAAGTCAGACCAAGGGAAGAACAAGTGATGATGCATAGTCTAAGGAGTCATTGATTCTCTGATGTTATGAAATAAATCAATCAATGAACATTTATTAAGTGCCTGCTGTGTGTTAGCCACTGTGCTAAGGGCTAGAGATCTAAACCAAAACAAAAGACACGACCTGCTCTTGAGGAGTTTGCAATCTAATGGGAGAGAAACTGAATAATTCTGTACAAACTATAGCTAGGATAAAGAGAAAATAATGAACAGAAGGAAGGCCCTAGATTTAAGAAGGGTTGGTAAAGGCTTCCTGTAGAAGATAGAATTTTAGTTAGAATTTCAAGGAAGACATGAAAATCATGAAGAAGAGCATTCCAAAAGTGGGAGGCAGACAGAGAAAATACCTAGAACCAAGAGATAAAATGTCTATATACTGAAACGGCAAAGAAGCCAGTGTCACTGAAGCAGAATACCTGGAACCTAAGTGTCAGCAGCCCCAAAGTTCCTCTATACTCCTTTCCTGGGAAAGGGCAAGGCTTTAAGAAGCCAAACTGAACTCTGGTGGGCTTGGGTCCCATGCCGCTCGAATCCCCTCCAGGATCCCCCTCCACCCTACTGCCATGATGCTCAGAGGTTCACACTTAGTACAAAGAAGACTAAAGATAAAATTTAAATTGAACTACCTAGCAAGAGAGTTTTCACAATGACCTCAGAATCACAACGTATTAGTGTTTCTGAAAAACCAAACGATGATAAAGGCTAGAAATATTTTGGCAGCTAAGTGGTACAGTAGATAGTGCCAGGCCTGAAGTCAGGAAGATATCTTCCTGAGGTCAAATCTGACCTCAGATACTTATGTGTGACTCTGGGCAAGTTATTTAACCCTGTTTGCCTCAGTTTCCTCATCTAAAAAATGAGCTAGGGAAGGACATGGCAAACCATTCCAGTATCTTACACAAGAAAACACCAAATGGGGTCATGAAGAGTTAGACAACTGAAAAAAATTACTCTTTCAAAAAACATTTTAAGACATACAGGGCTTTACCATAAAATGTAACTCAAATTCTGACTTTTAAACTAGTAAAAGCACTGGCATCAAAAGAAACTTAAAAAGAAAAAAATGAGGGCCTATTCTGCTTCATCACTAACCCATTTATAATCCTAAAGAACTAAATGCAAAAAAACCAGGAAAAATAGTTATATATAATTCACACATACACACACACATACACACACACACACACACACATTTTACATAGACTGTGTCAGAAGAACTAAAAGAAGGAACCTACCTCACCTAGTCCTCCTACTATTTAAGGGTTTAAACAATAGTGGATACTACATGCAAAAACCAGAATTTAACTATTATATATATATATATATATAAATGATTGGGGTTGCACATTACTTCCCAGACTATACTCCTCCCTAGCCCCAGTATGCCACAGAGGCCCTTAAATCTCCACTTTACTAGGGACAGAAAGTAATCAAGCCTGACAGTACTACTTGATGACTAGAGCCAGAAGTTCTATCCACACCTGAGGTCCTATCTAACCTAATGTACCTTCCCATTTCTCCCCTTTTGGGAGATTCTTACTCTTATTTTGTCTTCAATGATTTTACTCTAGGTAATTTCTTTCCCACTCTGTACATTTCAAACTCTTTAATATCCTTTCTTCTTCTTTTCTCTTCAAAATCTTATCCAATTACCTCAAGAGAAATCTCTGCCACCCCTACCTCTCCATCTTCAATTCACTTGTCAGAGGAAAAATAATCCTAATCATAGGTGACAGACATAACAGCAGTATCACTGATAGACCTTTACAATAAAAAAGAAAACCTTAGATTTTTAATTGAAATAAAAAAAATAAATACTGGCATAATCACACTTTTAACTCCTTGAAAGTGCTGAGAAGTCATTCATAGAAAATTTCCAAATCTGTCTATTCTTCTCTGATTTAACATGTATATCATATTCCTCCAGCACTATCAAGATGATTATTTAAATATAAAGCCATATATAAACATAAATTTATGATATACCAAAATATAATTACATATGAATACTATATCCATATTTTTGTGTTTTCTGTGCTTTCTGGCTAGTAACTGGGAGGCAGCAGACTGAGTTTCTTGTACTGGTTCACAATTTAATTTAGACAATTTTAAAAACTTCTAATATGTAATTGGCAGAACGTGTTTCAGTAAGGGAAATACCAAAATGAATGAAACATGATTCCTACCCTCAAGGAACTCAAAATGTCGGCTCTTTCACTAGGTAGTGTGTCACCTTGGGCAAGTCCCTAAACTTCTTATGGCCTGCATTTTCTCATTGGTGAACTGCAGAATGGAAACAGGTGACTTTCAAGCCCTAAAATGGCTTGTCAATGATTATATTAGTCTCAAAAGTCTTTTTTCTACTTTTTTTTCTCTTCAAGCATATATTATTTCAGCAGCAAAGTGGTTAGCATTTGAGAGAATAGTTTGTGAATTGAATTATTATTTGTAACATGGTTTCTACTGGAAAATGTGTTCTAAGTGCCAAACAACTCAGTTGCAGATGAACTTTTAGATCCTAACCTGTTTGTAAGATAGGAACTTCTTGTATTTGCTTGACAGTCACTTGGGGAAGAAAATCATAAACGGAGACAGCAGAAAAGGAACTAGAGACTTAGGTTTCCTTTTCTTTCTGCCAGTCATATTTCTGTATTAGCATTCTTGGACAAAAGCAGAAAATTTTCTCCCAGCTGCATGTCTTGGCAAGGACCACATACTGATATACATTCTTATGGTGTTTTATAACCATAAAACACTGCAGAGGTGACCATTCATATCTCCAAGGCAATATTCACAGTACTGAGAGTGATTATGAATATGCCAGTGTAGTTCTGAATTGCAAAATATAACAGACTCTCAATACAGAAGGTAGCAGAAAAAACATTTATTCAGACATCAGAAAGTTGAATCCCAACACCAGAAAGCCAAATCCATCATAGTGACAAAGAAGTCAATACACATTAGCACTGCAGGGGACAACACCATTCACAAGCCTTCCTCTGCTGCTGGGGCCTTCCCACACACAAACACTCAAAACACTTTCTGTGCCTGCCTGTGTTCTCTCTGCTCCACCTTTACTGTTCCACCCATTCAGCAAGCTCCTCTCATCACATGTGACTTAGGCTTCCATGTGATTTAAGAAGGTCACATAGGACTGTTAATGGATGGGAAAGATCTTTCCATTCTACTAAAATACATTAATTTCATTAA
Organism: Bettongia penicillata ogilbyi; assembly: GCA_023548195.1. Lineage (NCBI taxonomy): Eukaryota > Metazoa > Chordata > Mammalia > Diprotodontia > Potoroidae > Bettongia > Bettongia penicillata. The sequence goes on along the minus strand of JAJHZJ010000635.1, from coordinate 339,350 downwards.
AAATACATTAACAATACACCATTATCCTTATGAAAATTCTCTATATCTTAATATATTCTCCAAGGTGAGGAGCAGAGGCCATTTCAAAAAATTGTAATGGAAAGAAATTTGGACTTGGAGTCAGGAGAGTGAAGTTTAAAATACATACCAGGTACTAGCTCTGTGATTACACTGCTAGCTAACATCTTGGAGCCTCCATTTCTTCATCTAAAAAAGAGAATACTGGCACTACCTAGACTCATAGGAATGTTACAAGAAAAGTGATCTGTATACCTTAAAACAAGCAATGTGAGTTGCAATGGTTGGTAATGATTCAAACTTGTCAGAATCAGAAGGAACTAATGACAATCTTACAAATAATAATAAAAAATAATTATCCTGAGGTACATACTTTACATTTTGTGCTGGTTCTTCTACTTTGCCCTTAGTGGGGAGGTTGAGTGAAGAACCCAAAAATATTCACTGGAGGACCATCTTGTTAGCCAAGAAAGAAAACTTGCCAGAGGGTCTGTAGATGTTGCCATAAATAACACTGCCCACCCCTTTCTCCCTCCCTCTCCTCACACCTTTCCATCTAGATTGAGGAGGTATCACTATACACCCGACACAAGGCTTGAATGTATTTCTGTAACTTGTCTGGTAGTCAACAAAGAGAAATTCTTCATGAAGCTAAAAACAGCTTTTGACCAGGTATGTTAAAAAACAAACTAAAGAACATCTCTTAAGACTAGAAGGAGACAAGAACTGATGGGTTAACTCCTGAGCTTGCTTTCATAAGGTAGGTCTTATTTATCCACATTGTCAATGTAAAGATACTGAGTTCTATCCTATCACTTACAATGTTGTTCTTGATACTTGCTAACTATGCTTATATATTGCATATATATTGCAACCTGGTGGAGAGGGGTGCCAGGCTGAATCAAGAAAAGGGACTGGTAAGCCATTTTCTATTTTTGTCATGGATTTTTATGGAGTTTTGACCACTTACAAGCAACAAACTGACATTTACTGAGATCTTCCTGTGTGTAATGGACTGCATTAAGTACTATGAGGGATATAAAACTATAGGACTGGGGTATAGGCTCAGTGAATCAATGAACAAGAAATATCCTTAGTGTCAAAGGCAATGTTAAACACTGAGAATAGAAAGATAGAAATAAAATACACTAACCTTAAAAAGCTTATGTTTTAACAGTGCCCATGTAAATATGAGCATATAGGTAATGCAGTAGATAGAGTGTTGGATCTACTGTCAGGAAGTTAATATTTGGCCTCAAATACAAAGTGTGACCCTGGATGAGTCATTTAACCTCTGTCTGCCTTAGTTTTCTCAACTGCAAAATGAAAATAATTGCACCTACCTCCCAAGGTTGCTATGAGCTTAAAAGGAAACATTTGTAAATCACTTTGCAAACTTTAAAACACTATGTAAATGCTAGCTATTACTGTATCACATTTATAGATTTTGTTATTATGTAAATATACAACAGAAGCATATATAGATTAAAGAGGCATGAAAGACTCAGAAAATAGTTTGAGATCTACTTTTTTTTTTGGGGGGGGAAGCTGACCAGTATGGGAATTTGTTTAGTCTTATTATACATATTTGTGTCAGAGCTTTATCTTTCTTTCTCAATGGGAACAGAGAGGGGGAAGGGATAGAAAAGGTCAACTTAATGAAAAATAAAAATCAATTTTAAACAAAATGAATATAAGCTAGTTTGGGGAGGGAGGGCATTAAGATCTGTGAAGACTGGGAAAAGAGTTCAAGCATCACATTAGGTTTGAAGCAGTCCCAAAAGGAGAGATGAGGAGGGAATTCATTCCAGTCCCAGGGACAGCCCAGGGCAAAAACATGGGAGATGGAGTGTCTTGTGTGAGGAACGGTAAGTCGGGGCGCACAGCTGTACTACAAAATGTGGAGAAGAGAATAAAGCTTAAGAAGGCTGTAAAAGTAGAAAATAGCTTGATACTGTACAGATTTATAGGGCGAATGGAGGATTATATTTGATATTGGAGTTAAAATGGGAATTAGTGTAGTTTACTAAATAGATACAGGAATTGAGATGGCTACACTTTGGCAGCTCAGGGACTGCAGTGGATTAAAGTAGCTCGAATGAGGTTGGGAGAGCATACAGGAGGTTACTATAATAGGTTAGGCAAGACATAGTGAGGATCCAAAAGAATGTTTGTCTGGTAAGAAGCGGGCATTTGTCAGTGATGTGGGGAAAGAAAAAAACAAGAGTTGGCAGCTGATTGGATATGTAAGATGAATGGAAATGGGGAGCAGACCATGACACTGACGTGGACAAGTTATATGTCTGGGAGAATGGTGATACCCTAACCTCAATAGGGAAATTCAGAAGAGGGGTCAGATTTAGAGGGAAAAGATAATGAATTCTGTTTTGGAAGTGATGAATTTCAGCTACCTTTGAGCCATGTAGTTCAAAATGTCCAATAGCTGATTGTTGATGTTAACCTAGAGGACAGCTGAGAGTCTAAGGCTGGATATCTCTATCTGGAAATCATCTATCTAGAAATGGAAACTATAATTAAAAGCAGCTTTTCCCTTGTTCCTCCAACTATTAATACCTTCATCTTTCATCAGGGTAAGTGACTTTCCCAGGGTCATACAGTTAGTAACTATCCAAGAGCACATTTGAATTCAGTTTCTCCTGACTTCACGGCTAGTGTTCTATCCACTGCACCACCTAGTTACCCCTTTTTTCTTTTCCTTTTTTGTTAAAATGCCTTCACCTTTTAGATTGTCTTCATATGCTCTTGTATGCATCTTATACGTACCAAAATGTTTACATATTTTATCATGTTAGAGTGCAATCTCATTTAGAGTATGGACTATATGGTTTTCATTTAACCTTGCTTTTCATTGTATCTCCAGAGTTTTGCACAGTGTTTGGCACATAGTAAGTCAAGTCAAATCAATAACCATTTATTAAATGCTTACTATATGCCATAACACTGTGCTAAGCTCTGAAAATACAAATACAAGCAACAAGAAAGACAGTCTCTGTCCTCAAGAGGCTAACATTTTGAGAAAGCAGAGGCATGGTGGCAAACTCTAGGGAGTCTAAAGGAGAGCCAGGAGAGAAATATATAAATGCTTGATGACTGATTAACAAAATCCATGGACCTTGATAAAATTAACAAATGAGAAAGTTTGTGGAGAAAAGGACATGGGAAAGAATTAATGGGAATTATAATGCATGATGAACCAGCATAGGAAACTGAGAAGAAACTGCTTGACAGGTAAGGGGAGAAGCAGGAGAGAATAAAATCACAAAAGATCTTTCTTTTTCTCTTGGATTCTCTTGAAAATCCAAAAGGAGAGTTTGCTTACCAATTAAGAGGTTACTAGTCATTTAAGAGAGAGTAGTTTCAGTTGAGTGATGTCAGAAATCAGATTGCAGAAGGTTTGCAAGAAAAGTGAGCTGAGAGGAAATAGAGGCTATCAGAATATTGAGTTCTTTCAAAGGATTTGGCTGAGAAACACAAGAGAAATTTAGGATCATAGCTAACAGGAATGAAAGGATATCGTGATTTTTTTAAAGGTGGAGAAGACATGGGTATGGTTAGCAGCAAGGAATAAAACAGTAGATATGGAGGGTTTGATGATAAAAGAGATATCAGTGCTCACAAGAGGGGTGATAGCTGATTTCAGAAAATGAGAAGGGATGGGATCAAAGATACATGTAGAGGGTTTGGCTTTGGTGCGAGAGTCATTTCATCAGAGACTAAAAAATGATAGAAATAGTAGTAGGTGATGATGTCAGAGGGTTGTGAGATAAGGCAGAAGGGCTGTGAAATGGGAAAAGGGGTAAAAAAAAAAAGGGGGGGGTGTGGCCTCACAGTAAATGTCCTGAGCTTCCATCATAAATGAGGCAAGGCATTAAGCTTTTGCAGAGAGGAGTCAGGGGTGGTATGGGAGACTTGAGGAGATAGGAGAGATAATATATAAATGCATGGGAAATTAAATGCAAGTGTTAACAATATAAGATGGCAATTCAAGAAATATAAAAAATATTGTATGCCATTTCAGAATCAAGAGTGGGAAGGGACCTCTGGAAACTATCCATCCCATCCTTTGCCATCTACTCTATTGCCTTCTTCAACCTTGAAGTGACACCTTTTACAATTTCTACACATGATCATTCACACCTTCAATTAAAGACATAAAGGAAAATGTACTACTTCTCAAGGCAGCTCACCTTTGGATATCTCTAAAAATATAAAACTATTTTCCTTACATCAAGGCAAAACTGCCTCTCTGAAATTTCTGCCAACTTTCACTCCTAGTTCTAAAAAATATGTTCAGTGGGTATTTAAGTGTTTTGGGTTAGAAATGAGTAAGAACACAGTGTGATGATTTATCTGAGAAGCCTTCACCAGGAAGGTATCTAAATATTAACTTTCTAAAATGTTAAAAATTTTTTATTATTATTAAAATTTATTTTTATCTAAATATCTAATCATTTTTTTATTCATTGATCATTCGTTATTGTAAAATTTGGGCAAACAATCACTTGTTCCTTTCAAAGTTAGATGCCTTTCAAAGCTATGTCTCAGAAAGAATTCTTAAGATGGTGTAAAAAACAATAGAAAAGATAAAATGGATAATTTCAGTTATATTAAACTTAATTAAAATCGTTGCTAAAAATGTCACTGGAACTAGCATAAGAAACAAAGGTGCTGTTTAGACAGGAAAAAAAAAACTCAACCTTTGCCCTAATTATCTCTGATAAAATCCCGCTATTCAAGATAGAAAACCAATATAAATTAAGAAGCAATTCTAAATCTGTTTCTAAATGCCTCTGATTCCTTCAGTAAATAAGCGATCAAAAATATGAACAAGCAAAAAAAAAAAAACATTAAAAAGTCATATGGAAGATTTGTCTAAATCTGTGATATGAGAAATGCAAATCAAAACAACTTTGAAGTTTCATCTCACAACTCAAAAATTGACAAAATTGACAAAAAATGGGAACAATCAGTGTCAGAGGGACTGTGGAAAGGAAGCCACGTTGATATGCCAACATGTGAAATGATTCATCCATTCTGGAGAGCAATTTGGAATTAGGCTAAGAATGTGACTAAAATGTCCATGCCCTTTGACCCAGAGATTTCACTCCTAGGCTGAAATCCCATTGAGGTCAAATACAGAAAGAGAGGTCCCATATGCACCAAAATATTTGCAGCAGCATTTTTTTCTGGAAGCAAAGAACTGAAAACAAAATAGAATCCTGCCAAATGGATAATGGTTAAAGAAGTTGTGACACAAGAAAGCACATCATTAACTCATGCAAAGTAAAAAAGTAAGATCAGGAAAACATCATGCTCAACAGCAGTTAAAATGGAAAACGAAAAAATTAAAATCTAAAATTATTATAATTAAGCTTTTCCATGAAGAAGAGATAAGAAAATATACTTCTTTCTCTTTGCAGATATGGAGGATTATGGATTTGGAAGACTGCAAATGCCAAATATAATATGTTAGTTACTTTTGTTTTACCGCTGTTTTATTTTGTCCTATTTCTCTAAACAAATTTTATCATGTGTTATTATTATCATTGTGATTGTTTCAGCTTTGAAACTCTTGCCTTTCTGTTCCAAGATCCTATTTGGAGAGAGGTTCACATGTTGGAAATGGTAAGAGGCTGACTGCTTCAGTTATGTATCACTTTAGTTTCCTACCATCTTACTAATAGCTATCTCACTGACACTTGCAACTCTCTGCTCCTTCTATTTTCCTGTTTTCCAGTTTCAGAAACATAAGTTTAGCATTATTGCCACTGCTACTGAAAATGATTATGTCAATCTACTCATCAGTAACCCTACTTAATATTCCTGTAACTTTCCAAACCAAAACTTCCCCATGAGATGATCACTCTCCTATATGTATCTTTTCCTCTCACACTGCAAATTCCTTGAGAACAGGGACTTTTTTAAAATTATATTTCTGGATGCCTTAGCACTTACCATAGTTTGGGGTACACAGTAAGCAGTTAACAATTATACTTCATTCATTCATTCATTCATTCATTTATAGCTCCCTGAGTGAAATAAGGAACATATTCAGAAATAAACATGATATAACAAAATAAACTAAAGAAAATATTTTAAATTAAAAACCAAAAACCAAGCAAGTTTATTGAATTGAAGACAGCATCAGGAACAAATACTCATCAAAAATAATGCTATAAGTGATGATTATAATAACTACTAAAATAATAGCTAACATTTCTATTACTTTTTAAGGTTTACCAAACACTTTACAAATACTATCATAAATAATTCCCACAACAAATCAGTGAGAGAAGTGCTCTTATCTTCCCTATTTTATAAATAAAAAAAAAACTAAGACTGGCAAAGGTTAAACAACTTGCCCAGGGTCACCCAGTTAGTATCTGAGGCAGAAATTGAAATCGTGTCTTTCTCACTCCAAGTGTAGCATTCTGTCTACTACACCATTTCTCTAGCATTAGTACAATGCAGACTTCTCTGGGATTGCCTGGAATGATAAATACCATTTATATCATTTACATAGGGAAAAAAAAAATATCAAGAGTTCCAAGTAATCTACTACTACAACAGAACCCTCTAGTACATTGGAGAGTACCTATATAATCTTGGAGTAATTTCTCCAACTATAAAAATTAAGTTTTCAGTAGAGAATCTATGATTTTTAAGAGCTTACATAACACAATATAAGAAGTCTCCCCCTTCCCCTATTCAGTAGAAAATAATGATATATTATAGATTTGTCAATGTCCTGACTGAGAGGAAATTTCAAAATGGCAGTCCCATATACTGCATAGAAAACTAAACTCATTTATTCATTGACTAAAATTTTTTTTCAGAAAACTGGAATTGAATATCCATCACTTAACCCCATACTGGCAAGCATGTACGCTACCAAAAACATTGAGCCAAAAGTACACAGATCACCATCTGGAAACATTTAACTTTCCAAATGTGATCACTATTTAGGGAAATCATGATTGGAGCTGTACATCCTTGCTTAGAAGCTTGGTTATTTAACATCATCATAAGCCTGTTGCTCAGTGAATTCATATATTTATTGACTTTGTAAATTATAGGACAACAAGGAAATAACAAAGGGATGCTCCCTTCAAACAACATCTAAACATTTCAAAATATTCCTGGTATTTTCAGCCAAAGATGCAGGCTAGGTAACTATTTTAATATTACAATAAAACCCTAGAAAATATGATTGTTCTGTGGTCAAATCCTATGTATAAAAATCTAAAAATTACAGTTCTCTAAAGCCTAGTTTATATCATAGATCAAAGGCCCAAGAGGCAGGAGTTGATTGCATCCTCCAATCTTAGCACTGCAAAGTATTGTGCATACATTAACTAGTTGTAATTTATTATTTCTTAGACAGCTTCAATGGATATTTGGTATTGTATATTGCCAAAATAATTCTGGTTTAATATTGACTATTATCTTTAAGCTTTGACTTGCCATCAGAATACTCATTGTAATAATTAACAACATAGATATCAGAAGAAATCATTCACTGTAAGAGTGGAAACATTAGTAAGGAGAGAATGTGGGAGAAACCGTTTCCATGCCCTACCAAGTTATAAACTTTACTGTACTTCTCAAAAGAAAACAGCAAGAGGCAGTTCTTAAAGGAAGAATAGCAGTTTCTGTAAAGACCTAAAAACAATGCCAGAAAGAGACAGACATAGATTGTATAAACAATCCATTACCACACACATAGGGACACTCAATAAATGTTCTCTTGGAGGTCCCTTAGGGACCAAAGGAGAGTTGCAATAAAAGTAGTGGCAGGCAAGTCTTGCCATTACTACGTTAAACTTTTACTTAAGATTGGAAGCACAATGAAAAGAAAAATGAAAACAGCAGGGATCAAAGCTAATATGTGTGGTCATTAAAGTTTCAATATAGAAGTGTTATGATTATCATCATCACTGATAAAAAATAATACCTGGGAGCCATCAAATATATTAGTATCCCTCGTCTCTAGGTGAGTTTCAATTTACTCCAATACTTATAGCTACTAGGAGCAAAGAACTACAATAGACACTGGAAAAAATACAAACATGAATAAATCGGGCTCCTAACCTCAAGGAGCTTACATTCTAGTAAAATCTCTCTCAATCTCTCTCTCTCTCTCTCTGTCTCACACACACACACACACACACACAGGACTATAATATGAAATATTGTAAGAACTCTGAGCTGAAATTAGAAAAGTTGACAAAATCTTAGCTTGCCTTTAGGCAGTTAGGTATTGGAGTGGATAGAATACTGGGTCTACGGTTGTTCAGTCACTTGAGTCATGTCCAATTCTTCATGATTGCACTTGGGGTTTTCTTGACAAAGATACTAGAGTGCTTTGCCTTATCCTTCTCTGGAATTAGGAAGATCTGTGTTTAAATTCAACTCTTAAACACTTAAAAATTGTGTGATCCTGGGCAAGTCACTTAAAACTGGCTCAGTTTTCTCATCTGGAAAATGGTGCCAATAACAGCACCTACCTCTCAAGGCAGGTGCTTATTGTTAGGATAAAATGAGATAATTTTTGTTAAGCAATTTACAAACTGTAAGGTGCTATAAAATGCTAATTGTTACTAGTATTCTTATGATAATTGTTTTACATAAATGGTGATACAAGAAAAAAATGGAACTACTTCTCCAGATATGAGTCTAACCAATAAGAAGGAATTGATTATCAATGTTCAAATGACAGAAACCCTGAGAGAAAAAGTAGCCATTGAAAGTTTAATAAGGAGAGGAAAATAGTAATAGTCTGAAGTGCTTTCTAGATTCAGAATGAGTAGGTTCCAGAACTGAGAGCTAGGATCATGATAGATTCCTAAGGATTGAGATCTTCAGGTTAATTCAGCTTAAGAAATGTTGAAAAGATTATTCTGAAATATTGGTGGTGCAAGAACAGATGATTTCTTTGAAAAAGAAAAGTGAATGTGGTCCAAAAAGACATACCTGGCTGAATGGGGAATTTTTTTAACAATATGATAATACATTGTATATATACATATACATGTATATATGTAATATACATGTGTATATTTTTACATATATGTGTATATTTGTACATGTGTGTATATGTGTATTTGTATGTATTATCAGTCATCTAATCAGTTCTGTTGTTTCCTTTATCAGTGTAAGTCAGTTTTGTCCACTCTCACCTTTTAATTCTGTGATTCTATGAAGTCTTATCTTTGTCTTTCTAGAAACAATTTGCTAGAATCTTTTCTCTATGTCTTTTAATATTCCATGGACATTAGTGAAATAATTAGGATGTCCATCTATTATCCATGTTCACTACATGATGAGATGATATTTTTTTAATGATCACAAACAAGCATTATATTTGCTTTTTTACAACTTCTGATTAAAACTGCTACTACTATGATATAGCATATTTATACCTGTCTTTACCTTGACTTTTTCATTATTTTATGGACTGATTAATTACCTGAAATTTTCATCCTTCAGAGACCACAGAGCTCCACAGATCATAGCAGTACAATATCATTGGAGAGATGCTGGTTTTGGAAAAAACGAAATTTGGGGCCAGGAGTTTGGGATCACTAACAGTGCTTTGTTCTTCAGTCATGTCTGACTCTTCGTGACCTCATTGGGATTTTCTTGACAAAGATACTAGGGTTGTTTGTCATTTTCTTTTCCAGCTCATTTTACAGATTAGGAAACTGAGGCAAACAGGGTTAAGTGATATTCCCAGAGGCTGCATTTGAACTCAGGTCTTCCTGACTCCAGACCTAGTGCTCTAGTCACTGTGCCACCTTGCTGCCCTAGAGCTACAGAATCTCAAAAACACAATCTAGTCCAATCTCTACCTTTAAATCAAACCCAATCTCCATTGTCAAATCATCTCTGAACCCAGTTTACTTACCATCTGCAGTGCTGGATCCAAAATGAATTGGAATTTTTGAACTAGTTCAAGAGGCAGATAGTTGACTGCTTATTATAGGTATGATACGTACTTTGTATCTACTTTTTTTCTTTGATTTAGCTTCTCTCTTCTGCGTGGCTGTGTATCTCACTGATAATAAGGCTGTATAATATATCAGAGCTTTATGCAAACAGTACAATGCCATCTACAAAAAATCATTTGATGACCTTGTCATTTATATGGAATACCATGTCAGTTTGGATTTAAGACAATGTTTCCTCTATAACACCAACAAATGTAGTTCAATATCTTCAATATGTGTTTCTTGATTTATGCCTATCTTTACATGAGCAATCAAAAATCACTGAATACAATTATTTCTAGGGTTGCATATAGTACAGATTCTTGCAGATTTCTTTCATGGGCATAAGAAAGGTTTTGTTTAAATGAAATCTGCAATATTACACTTTTCTCTACCAAGTCAAATGCTTTTGCTATTCAAACAAAAATTATAATTGGGATATTATAAATTATAATTGCTATTATAAATTATAATATTAATACTATACCTATTGATATATTTATATATTTTACATAATATAATTATTATAATGTATATTATATAAAATAGATAATATATTATAATATATTGTTATTATATAATTATTATAATTATAAATTATAAATGCCATTCAAACAGAAATTATATTGGGATCTTATATCCTCTCCACCTCTTAGTTATCTATATGACTGAACATGTGATCTGCTATAGAAACCTAACTTTAAAAGCCTGTCTTTTTCTTCTACATATTTTCATTAAGGAAATGTTCAATATATACACAAACTCATCTTATACTTTTATGGGAATAAAATAAGTATCAATAGTTACTAATTCCTCCTTGATCATTGCTTTGGGGGATAAAAGAACAATCACTGATCTTTTTCCTATTCTTAAGGGAATTATCACTTCTTTGGAATCTTTTGAAAACTGATTCAATTGACTTTAAAATTATTACATTCAGAAAGGAGTTCTTTTGTATGCATATCTCATTGGACTCAAACACGTTTAACTCACTTCCTATTCTTAAGTGCAATATGAAATACACCTTTATTAAGTTGATGTCCAGCTTTGGAGGTGCTGCTGTTTTTCATAATAAAATGATATTGTTTCAGAGATGCTGGCAGATCTATTCAATCTCATATCTCTTTGTTGTTCTCCTTCCAGTTTCATCTATAAATGCTCTTGGGATGATCAGACTTTCAAAGGGATTGTTATCCACTATACTATATTTCAAATACTTCTAATAATGTTCTATTATTATCTATTATAATGCTTTGTGAATGTTGGGTCTGCCTTTGGTCTTCTATGTTGTTTGGCTTGGCCAAGAGATGAAATCTTTGCTGGTTGAGGCATTTTCTAGGCCTTCTTAGTGTATTAATTTTTTAAACTGGTTAATCCTCCTTAACAAATAATAATAATCCGAGTTATTGTTTTATTTGACCTATTTTCAATTTTTCGAAGTAAATACCTTATTTAAATATGATTGACTGGAACAATTTTAATTGTACACAGAGTCTTCAAATCTTCATCCTTTTTCTAGGTTAGTTTTCATTTTGACCTTTACTCCAACTAGTTTAAGCTCTGCCTGCCCAGAGAGATCTGATTCAAAAATGATTCCCATGGTGGGAATCAGTTATTTCCTGCCCATTAAGATCCAATCAATATCATTTTTGGTATGTGATGCTGTTTGACATATCCAGAATCTCTCACTCAGTCAGTCCTTCAATAATGTTTTCGTGATAGTTTTTTTTTTTAGCTGTCATATCTTCAGTTTCTTAATCCCTAACCATATTTACAAAAAATCTTTTTGCTGGCCTTCTCTACGCCCACAATCCTGCTAATGTCACTTGTTACTGAGGCATGTCATGATTTAAGTAGAGGAGCCAATCAAATGCAGCATAAAATGCATTAATTTATCCAGATTTTGCAAAATACATAGTTATAGACATTTCAATGGTGATCTGTTTTCTTAAAGTTATGAATACTACAGAATGAGATGACCAGATGTTCCATGAAAATGTCTCTTATCACTTTTAGATATATTTAACTTGGGCTTGCTCCTTTATTAACTATCCAAGAATTGTCACTGAACCATTCTTTCATTTGGCTACAATATATAATGGCACAGTCCCATAATAATACCAGGGGAGCTTCAGTAAAATGATGAGTATATGGTTTTACTTAAGTTATATTAAGGTGGGGAAAAGGATGGTGACAGTTACAATGGCAAGGATAAAGGAAAGGGAAGGGCTGAAGGAGACACTTAGTAGCTGTGTGACCCTGAACAAGTCACTTAACCCTATCTGCCTCAGTTCCTCACTTGCAAATTGAACTGAAGAAGGAAATGGCCAATCCTTCAGTACTTTTGCAAAGAAAATATCAAATGGGGTTATGACAATTTCGACACAACTGAAATGATTAAAGAATAGTAGCCAAGTCCCTCCAAACCAAAGCAACTGAACACAGACAACTCGGTGAGAAAGTCTAAACATTATTAACATTACTTCTTTGCAGAAGATGGGGCTTTCTCCATTCATCAAGCAAACAGTGAATTATCACTTTACTTTTTTGGAGTTGTATTACTTTATCTACTTTCTGCATTAAAAGAATTCTGCTCCATTCTGTCTTTACCAAGAGAAATAATTTAAAATTAAGCATATTGTAAATGTCATTTCTTTCATTTAGGAAAATATTCTACTTTGCAGTATGTCATCCATTAATGTAGTACGTTATCCTTTATTTCCCTGAAAAAAAAAATGACAAAGCAAAGCATCTGAAGACCATATTTCAGAAAATCATAAAAGAAAAACCCCTGAAAGTATTGGAATGAGGTAACAACAAGAGCAGAAGCATCCACAGGATTTCATTGGAGAGAAATCCAAAACTTAACTTGCCCCAAAATGTAGCAGTCAAGCTCCTGAGCTTTAATGACAAAGAAAAATGTTTTAAAACTGCCTGGAGGAGGCAGCTTGTCATATAATTGACTTACAAATGGCTACTACTATATATCATGTAGGACAACAGAAAATAAATGCATAATGATAAACATGTGAAGCAGTTTGCCAAAAAACTAAGGAAGATGATTTACATAACTTAATATAAAGCTGCATATTTTCCTACATGAAAGAAAAAGTACCTTTAACAATAAGCTTAATTTTAAAATATTCTTCTTGATAAAAACAAAACTGAACAGGAATTTTAAAATGCAAAAGATAAACAAATCTATACAGCCACAAAAATGTGAGGTGATAATTGTTTACATGATGCATGGAGAAAACTCCATCTGCGGTAAGAAGCCTTTCCCAGTTCTCCTTAAGCTATTTTAGTGTCTTCCCCTGAAGGAGAATACTCTCAATTTGCTCTTTATGTATCTTATTTGTACGTAATCATTTGCATACTATTGCCCCCAATAGACTGTGAACTCCTTGAGGGTAGGGATTTTTTTTTCTTTTTTGGTCTTTCTTTGTATTCCCAGCACTTAGCACAATGTTTGACACTTTGTAGACATTTAATAAATTCTAACTGTCTGACTACAGACTGGAGGAGATTCTAATTTCCCTAATTTTCTAGGTATTTGAAGTGTGATTGCTAGGAAATAAGATTAGATTTGTTCTGGTTGGTTCTGGAGGCAGAACTGATAGCAATAGAGAGAAGTACCAGAAAGAAGGTCTTGGTTCAATATAAGGGAAAAATAAAACCTTTCCAACAATTAAAAATGACCAAAAGTGAAAGGCTACTTCAGTAGGTAGCAGTTTCCATTTTACTACAGATCTTTAAACAAAAGAAAAGGAGACAGGTGGCTCCTTTTAACTGGAAACCGAAAAAAGTGTCAGTATCCAAAGTTTGGAGAAAATTGATTTTCTGAATTATAGACTGAGTTTCACTTAATTTTTTAAACTTAATTTCTGAAAGTATATTAAAAGACATACATGGATCCTGGACTTTTAAAAAAGGGAAGGAGTAATCAACGGGAGTCAGCATAGATTGATCAAAAATAAGACCTGGCAAATTAAGCTCATTTTCTTAATCAGACTGTTAAACTGGTAGATTAGAGGGTTGCTATAGATATGCTATATTTACTCACTGAAATACATTAGTGCAACATTGGTGAGATGTGAGTTAAAAGAAAGTACAATTTGATTTTGAATTACTTGACCCTGAAAAAGGTAGGAATTCACGGTTCAATATCAACCTAGAGAAATATCTCAAGGATTGTTCCCCAGAGATCTGTGCTTGGCCCGATTTTTAGGGTGGATAAATGAATGGAAGAAAGGGAAGGAGGAAAGAAGGAAGGAAGAAAACATTCCTTTATTAAATGACTATTATGTGCCAATCACTTTGCTAAGCCCTTTCCAAACTGTTATCTCACTCAATCTACATTTTTATAACGACTTGGATAAGTAACAAATTGAATGATAATCAGATTTGTGAACAAGATTAAACCAAGAAGAAGACCTAACACACTGGATAACAGGATAGGGATTTTTTTTAAAGATCTCAATAGGATGGAAAGAAATCTGAGACCAATATAATGAAATTGTAATAAAAATAAATGGCTACTAGGTGGTGCACCAAATGGAAGTATAAAGGAAGCATAGCAAAATAATAGTTCATATAAAAAAATTGGGGATTTTATCTGGCTAGAAACTGAATACAATATACATAAGAAAAAACTGAATGCAATCTTAGGAAGTACAGTGTCCTGAATCATAAAGCACATATTTATTAAACACCTACTCTATACAGAGTACAGTATTAGGTGCTGGAGTCATAACAAAGTTAATATAAAACATGGTCATTTCCCTCAAGGATCATGTAATACGCAGGAAGTGGTAATACTATTGTTTTCTGCCCCAGGAATATAATACCTTGACTATTGTATGTCAGTTCTGGGTACTACCTGTTAGTTAGAACATTGAAAAGCTACAGTACAGGAAAAAGTGACCAGTAAATGTTCGTAGGATAATAGATTTAGAGACTAGAGTCCTAACAAATGAGGATGAGTTGGGGTAACTGGCAATATTTAGCCTAGAGAAGAGACTGGTTTTGGGTTGTGGGTGGGGGGAAAAGAATTGCCTTGAAGTATATGAAAGACTGTCACATGGATAATAAATTTATTCTTTCTAGTCCCACAGCAGAATGAATAGAAGTTGCAGAAAAGCAGACTTCAGATTCATATATGAAAAATGTTCCTAATAATTGGAACTGTTCAAAAGTAGAATGAGACTATTTAAGTAGGTAGTGAAATTCCAGTCATTACAGTTTTTAAAGGAGAACCTGAGTGACCTCTTAGCCAGGGAAATGCTATGGAGGAGATTCCCATTCAGGAATTGGTTATACTCAATGAACTGATGTCCTTTCCAAGTAAGAGATTCTGTGATTGCCTAAGTTAACTGCCTGTTCTTCCTTTGATCCACTCACTAAGCAAAGACCCCTATAGAAAAAAGGATAAGTGTTAGCATATGTTGCCTATAGGCTAGATGTTACAATGTGAAGTGATGCTGAAAATAGCAAGTGATTACCTTTCGCAATTAGACTATTAATTTAAGGCAAGACGAGGGCAAGAAAAGGAAGGAGGGCCCTAGAGCTTTAAAAATGATAACAGTTTAAGTTAGTTACTTCTTATCATCTGTAGAATTTACATTAAAGAAGGCACTAATTTTGAGGTCTAAACAGGGAGCAGCTGGAAAACATCATGCTTAGTATTCTTTTTCCAGTTAAACAACTGTATTTCACTCCTTAAACATATTCCATAAAACATCATAAAAGTACCATTAGTATAAACATAATATTTCTTTTCTTAAAATGATAATAAAATTATATTAATTCTTTCAAGTTGCAAAATTTAAAACTATCTCAAAATTAATTTTACAACAATTTGATTACATATATGTATATATGTATGTACACGTGTGTATATATGAGACAAAGAGATCCAATTAAATATCATTCCCTACATGATATGAAATATATTAATTAACTTTTCTTAGTAGAATTTAATCTGAAAACCAACTTGGTAGTGTTTTAGGAGATATTCCTGAAAAGAAACTGACAACATAGCAAAGATAAAACCTAACTAGTCCAAACCAACGGAATAGGTAACTGTGATAATGGAGCTTTCAATGTACACTGTACAATTGGCAAACACCAATATGCTATAATGGATTGGTAAATTAGTCATATAAATTACACATTTCCCAAAGGATAAACTAGTTAGGAAGTCCACTATGAGCCTGAAAATAAAGTTACAATAAGTCAACACTTTTGATTGAGGGTAGGGGTGAAATTTAAATTGGAAATAAATAACAGAATGAAAAATTACTTGAAAATTTCACAAGAACATCACTTTTTGTGAAAGATCCATTACCCATTTTAACCTTAATGCTCTGCAAGTTTCAATGTTCTTTCTCTAAAAGTAAATGAAGGATGGCCAAACAGACAGGCAAAATTTTTATATTTTCAGTGGCAAAGCTCATCCTAAAGGAGACGGAACTGTAATTTATGTTTTTTATTAAATCCATAGATTCAGTCTGTTACTAATTCAAGATCTTAAGCTTTTTTTTTTGGAAGTTTTGAAATTCACCTTTAAGTATGTTTATAGTTGAAAATAAGCATACTCGCAAGGTTTCCATGAACCAACTCGATAAAACAATGAAATATGAGAGTATGGTTTTAGGAACCGTTGAAGTGGGGAAAGTCAATACTCCCAAATTTGTTTGAAGAATCTGATGATTAAATGTTCCTTAAAACATGAATCAATTAAAATCTTCTAGGAAGTTATGGGAACACAGATGGTTAATCAAATTCATTTTCATTAATGTAATATAGTATACTCTTTTGAGGATGCTATATCATGTGACAGGCTCTATATCCTTCTACTCCAGATTAAAGTTTATAGTATGTCAACTACTACATTAAATAAAGATTACTGAGGCTCTAAAGCATGCTTCTGAAATCCAATCCTAAGAAGTGTAAATTTAGATCTTTAATTCTTTCTACCATACCTGCTTTCCTCCCCCACCCCAAATTGGATTAGAACAACTTAATGACAAAGGGGTGTGGGTTCCCCTCCCCCACCTTTCTATCTTTCCTTACCTTTAAGTAAATTGCTTTGAATACAATTTCATTTCAAAAGTCTTATGTAATTTCTTGGTAATTTCAGGGAATGAAAAGGTATTGACCAAATGTATAGGTGATAAAATAGCAACCACAACAATAGAGAGAAATGAAAGTGAAAAAAAAAAAATTTCAAGGCAATTTTAATGTGACTGTCTCAAGTCACTATAGAAAACATAAAGACACTTCTACCCTGCTATCTAAAGAAACAGAAGCCCTAGAACTATTTAACCAATTGTAAATATTATATGTTACTCCATGAAAAAACTTTACTGTCTGAACTCAATGGCAGGGAATAACCCTAAATAAACTATAAAGATTTTTTTTTTTAAATCACTAAGATATACCATATTTAGTAACGATGTGGTTTAACTAGGCTTTAATTCCTCAGTAAACAGGAATTGAGCCCTCAGGATTGTGGCTTTTGAAATTAGGTTGTGTTTAGATTTGGAGACTGCCCAAACTTCATTCACTGTCTAGAAGAGAAAGCTCAGTGCCAAACATATGCAATCAGAAAAAACGATTACATTCTGAATAAAGATTGTAAAACAAATACTCTCATATGTTTCACAGAGATCAAATGAAACTGCTGAAAGCCAGTCCAATGATATTTAAGGATCTGGCACAAAACTTCAGTGTGTATGGTGAAAGGGGGATAGGTTAGTTCTACTCTTGTCTTCCCCTCCCCCCCTCCTCAAAAACTTAGTAGTGGAATGCTAATAAAGAAAAATGGGGGGTTAAGTGTATCAGTCATCTTTTTTCCAGATGTAACCTAAAATTCTCCAACCTGTGCCTCCCACCCACACTCAATCCAAGTGCTAAGAAATAATTAAGGCAAAATATTTAAGACCAGATAATTTCCAACTTAGTTCAGAAACTGATAGTTAATGATATCAACATAACTTAGTGTTTTTGAACAAAAGTCAAGGATAACTTTAAACGTGAGCCATTTTTTCCCTCAAAACAATGTCTCAAGTCCAAGACCAGTGATTCAAAATATCAATATATTCAGCTGTCAAAAAACAAGAGAGACAGTAATTTAGTGGCAATGAGTTGTTTGTGGAAACACAGAAAAGTACAATGTAGACTTTTGCTCATATTTTGCTTAATTTGTATTGTTTTATGGTAAGAAGGAAGGAAAAGGAAATGAAGATATCTGAGGCATACAAATATAAGATATTCTTTTGCAAAGATTTTCTTATATTTGTACAAACATAACAATTTGTTTTTACCCAGATTAATGTTCTTTAAATATCATGTTTGAAATACAGGAATTCCTTGTGCTACATATTAACTATGTTTAGAAAGAATTTTTGTTAAAAGACTATTTTGAATGTAGTGAGTAAACTTCCTATATAAAGTAATTCTGTGAAGAATTTTTTAAAAAGTGAATAATCACCCATTTTATCTTTTTGTGTAAAACCAGTTTTATATATGTTATTCACTAGTTTTGCTTACATTGAAGTAAATGGTTTTTGGAGTGGTAATCTCAAATATTTCATGTAAAAAAGAGAATAGAAATGAATGCTATACTATTAAAGTGGACAGCGTTTTGTTCAAATGAAAAAAGATGGAATACTGAACAAGTTCTTTCTATTAGACCAGAAGCTGAATGCACAGGAACTCAGTCTCGCCTACTCATAGAAGCAGTTGAAAGTGATATCTGCCTTCTCATCCTCTACATGGCAGAAGAAAATGGGCAAAGGACTTGATATTGATTCCAAAAGGTTTTGCATCAATGACTTGTAATTTCTAATTACATGTTTTCCTAAAAGTTAAAGGTTGAATACCCTATAATCTCAACCTTGATAATAATCATAAATACCAACTACCATATGTATAACACTTTATATTGCTGAAATACCTTTCACAATTCATAATTATACTTTTTTAAACCTCCCAATGAAAAGACAGGATGGAAAAGTTTTATTTTGCTCCTTATTTTACAAATAAACTGAAGAATGGTTCTCCCGATTCAGAGTTCAGTTACCTAACGGTAAAATAGGATTCTTCAGGAGCCTCTCAAATCAGAAATGCAGCAATAAATAGGCCCCCAAGAACACAGTTTTTTATCAGTCATTTTTACAGGGTGATCGTTCAGTGACCTACAAAGAACTGCAGTTCAATTTGAGGGCTGGCAGGTAGGGTGTCTGAATTTGTGAAAGTTTATGCTAAGCTTGTTTTCTTACTCAAGACATTTTAGAGATATATTATAAATGCAAGCTATTCTATCTACTATATAGGAGAAAAAGACAATGAGTCAAAAAACATCTCATTATCCTCCAATGAATTATACAGAGAGACTGAAAAGTTCATTTAAAAGTAATAATAAGGCAAAAGAAATAAGCAAGGAGGAAGTCTGACCAAAAAAGTCCACTGAGGCAGAGGGAATCAAAACCGTGCAAGTATTTAGAGAGTGCAACAGAGGTATAAAACATGTACGTCTTCCTTTAGAAAACAAAGATGGAATTCACTGGCATTCAGTTTTCTCAGCCTCTCAGTCCTAACTCCCTAATGTCTCACTCCAGATCTGCACAACCAACAGTCACTTAAATGCCTCCCTTTCTTTCTCTGACACTCACTGAGACCTGGCTCCCTCCTGATAACACCACTCTTCCCAGTACTGTTTGATCTTTCATTCATATTCCCTAGTCACTGGTTATGGTGGGAAAGTCAGAATATTCCTTTCTTTCCTTTGCCACTTCCAAACACTATATATCACTCACAAACCTGTTATTCTTTGAGATTGTCTCAAACCAAACTTATCCCCCAATCCATATTCTGGTAGCTATTACTGTTGGCCCAAGGCTAGACTCCCTTATTTCTTAATGACCTCAGTGTTTGGCTCACAGTATTTCTCCCCACCTCAGCTCCTTCACTAATTCTAGAAAACTTGAAAATCAGCGGAGTGATGTTCCCTCAATATTCCGACTATCTGGTTCCTCAATCTATTCAGTTCCTGTGGACTACTCATCACTTCCACTTCAGTGATACGTAAGACTGGTCACACTCTTGCTCTTCTCATTCTCCACAAGTCATTTGCTTACATGTTTAAGAAGTCTGATTTTTCTTATCTTATGAAAATCCTTTTTATCTTTCCATCTCCCCTATTCCTCAAATTTCCTAAAATTACCCTGATCCTCTTCAAGATCTCCAATCCCTCCTTCTCAATCCCAGGGCATCATCAGCCATGGTCTAAACTCACCTTTTTCCCTTTCTCATCTGACTCCTTGATGAACTATCATTGGACTGGGATTCAGCCTCTCCTACTACCTCCTCCCACTGGTCTGCAAGGACAACGCTCTGCTCCTCATAGAGTCTAGCCATAACTCATATCAGATCTAACCCTTCATGCCTTGATCATTAAAAATGAAAATGTTTCCTCATTTCACTACCTTGATCTTTTAAGACCTTAGCCTGAAAGGGCTAGGGTCTCACATTGTATCCTGGGTTATCTCCAGTCATCCTTATGAACATCAGGCCAGTTGAAAGTGAGGCTGGTGACCTTGCACAGCCCTCCCCCACTCAAATCAAAGTCAACTGCAAGTCATGTCATCATCTTATGTTATGGTCCTCTTTGAGCATGAAGGACGAACACAACAACAAATTGGCTCAACTCTGCACTACCCCTAATCTTGAATCCCTTGTTACTTTGCCCTTGGCTAACCACATCTTGCCAAACCCAAATACTGAATTCTTTTTGCTATCTGGCTCCTTCCCTCCTACTCACATGTTGTTGGACAAAACTAGAGGAAATCATGAAACCTTGTTAACTGGAGTTATAAATTCATGCTATATAATTTCAAATGAGCCCCAGATATATCAGGGCTATACCTCTCTAATTGGTTCCCTACCTATCACATTCACCATAGCATTCCAAACCCTTTTTTCTCTTTTCCATCCTCCCACACTTCTCCCTTCCTCATCCTCTCTGCTGAGAACTACCCTTAATATTTGATAGAAAAAAAATGAGGCCATTTACAGAGAGTTTTTTCATTCTTCCCTCATCTCACATTCCTCTGACATTAGCCCCTACTGTTTTCCTTTTTACTTCAGTTTCTGATGAGACTTTCTACTTTCCAAAGTCAATCCCTCTACATGTGTCCTTGATCCAATTCCCTCCCAATTTTCTCCAACAAATCCCTGTTTTGCTCCCTACTCTCTTACTTTCAGTCTCTCTTTATCTACTGGCTCCTTCCCTACTCACTTTAAACATGCCTATCATTAAAAAAAAATCCCTCAGTTGATCTTCCCAAACCTATCATCCTACATCATTCCTTTCCTTCATGGCTAAATTCCTTGAGAATTTTTTTTCTGTATGGTGCCTTCTCCTATCATTTGTTTCTGAACCCTTTGTAAGCTAGCTTCCAATCTCATAATTCTACTGAAAGGATCCACTAAAAGCTTACCATTTATCCATTAATTGCCAAATCTAATGACCTTTTCTCAATTCTAATCTTTTTTTTTTTACTTTTCTGCAGAATTTGACACTGTTGATCACTGCCTCTTCCTGGATACTGTCTCTGTGAGATTATGGATTCAATTGCTCCATTTCAGTTACCTTTTCCTGGTTTTTCTGCCCTGGACTCTTTTCTCTTTTTGTTTTATATTGTCTCATTTGAGGATCTCATCAGTTCACATTGATTTAATTATCATTTCTGTACTGATCTATTTTTGTCCTTCATTCTTGAAGAGGACAAGTGACCTCAGGAAGGTGATGTCTTGACTGTGAGTGAACTGGATTTAAGTGAGGGAGAGCTGTGCAAAGTCAGCAGCCTCACTCTTTGCTCCAGAGCCATCTGGGTCCAACTGTAAGACATAGATCGGGAGAACTAGAGATGGCCCAGATGCAGTGGAAGACTTGGGCTTTTTGAGCTAAAGTCTTTCCCAGGTCTCAGTCTGTCTGAAGCTACACCCATTTGGTGATAAAAGATAGGTAACAAATGAAGCAAAAGAAGGCCTCTTTTACCTACTCAAAAAAAAAATAATCTGGGAGGGGAAGACCCTCAACTTGTCAGACCAGACTAGAAACAATTGCTATTTACACTCACTCTGAGATATCAAAACCCAAACAATGACAAAAATGAGGTTGGGGATGGAACCTATTGTTGGCCAATCAGTGAGAGCCAATGATTTGGTTTTAAGGTATAATACTCAAGTAGCTCCATTTGAATCCCAGTGAGCCTTACCAAAGCTTGGTTATTCCAGAGCTCTATTTCAAGAAATCCACTTTCCTTTGGGCAGAGTGCCACCATAGAAGTTCATGACTCCCCATGTGGCCAGAGGGAGGGAGAGAGGAAGAAAGGAGGGAGCATTGCCCAACTGAAACTGGCCAGTTGAGTCGCCAATGGGACAGCTGCCAATACTCACAGATTGTTTGTCCATTCTTGAAGAGGATCAATGACATCAGGAAGGTGATGTCTTGACTTGAACCTCTGTGCTGATGATTCCTAGATCCACATAACTTGTCCTGGTCTCTTTCTTAAGCTACAGTATGTATTTTCAACTATCTTTTGGATCTCTCATAGGCATTTCTAGTTCATCATGTACAAAATGGATGCCATTATTTCTACCTCAAATCATCCCTTTTGAATTCCACTATTATTGTGGAGGGTTTCATCATCCCCTCTGTCAGTGAGTTTCACAACCCCAATGTTATCCTGGACTCCTTACTCTCACCTGCCCCACTCATTCAATTTCCTAGCAAATATTCTTGTTTCTGTCTTTGAAAGATTACTGTTACTGTACTAATTGGGAACTTCTCTGACTTCTCCATCAAGTCCCAGGAGCCTCATCATTGGTAAACATCATCATCCTGCAAGACCCAACCATTCTTGATACACATACATCTCCCCTTACATAGCCTCTAACGTTCGTTCAAATATTAAGTTTCTAAGAGTAGAAGATTTTGGGGAAAATAGGATACAAACCTATATGGTGAAAAGTTTTCAGGAATATAAAATGTAGAAACTCAAGAACAAATGAAAAATATGTTTACTAATTTAATACTTACATCAAAAAATTACATGCATATCCATGATTCATAAAGCTCTGTTTTGGTAATGGCCTCATAAGGCTTGATCAACTACAAAAATTTCTGAAGAGAAATTTTCTAGCAGTTCTCCCTCTCATATCACTGGATCAGCAATACTGATAGCATATTTTTTGAAATAATGAGTGGACAGAATTGTATGATGGCAAGATTTCTAGTTTTTCTTAATTTATGGACAGCACTATTCACTACTTATTAGATAAAAATTTATTTTTTCTCTGGGCACATGGGATACTCAGACTAGATCTTTAGATAAGAAGTAGCTGGAGATGCGGGCTTGTAACTTGGAAGGGAGGGCAATGCTAGAGATAGATTTGGGAGTCATGTACATAAAAGTACTTTCATAAATAAAAGTGAGAGAAATGTATAGAGAGCAGACAAAATGACAGTACCATGGGAAAAACTTATACATTACAGAATTAGAAAGAGGATGGAGACTGAGTAATGAAGAGACGATAAATAGTTAAATTGGTAGGAGAACTAGTGGAAAGAGATATCTGGAAAGTCAAGGGAAAATAGAAAATTGGAAAGGAAAGGGAGTCAATGGTGTCAAAAGCTACAGAGAAGTTAAGTGGAAAAAGTAAGAAATACCAAACAGGAGAGAATATAATGGGAAAATAGGATTGCATCAAGTAGATGGAAATGATAATGAAGGTAAAGAACTAAAAGAGGAGGTGTGAAGGACTTGCACGGACAAGATTACAGTCAGTGAAGAGGTCTATTTTAAACCAGAATTAAAGAGAAAAGTTAAATAATGGTAGCAGTAAGTCACTAAACTTTTATTCAGAACCAGGGCCAACGCTAAGCAGTGGGTATACAAAGAAAGGTAGAAGACAGTACCTGTCTTTCAGAAGGCACTCACAATCTAATGAGGTAGACACCATGCAAAGAACTATGTAAAAAGTACATATAGAATAAGTTAGAAATAATCAAAAGTGGGAAGACCCTAGAATTAAGACCAGTTGAGAAAGGCTTCTTGTAGAGAAGTGTGATTTTAGCTGGGATTTAACAGAACTTTGGATTGGATGTAGTTCCAGGGATCAAGCTGTACCCTTCTCTTCTCCTGGTAAATCTGATGTGTTGACAATGGGTTGCACCTATTGTAGAGGACTGAAGGGAAATTTTATTTTATGAGGAGAACAAACACATTACCATTAAGATAAGGGTGGATTATTAGGAACAATTTCACCCAATTATATGCCAGTAAATCTAACAATCTATATGAAATCATTGAATATTTACAAAAATACAAATTGCCCAGATTAACAGAAGAGGAAATAGAATACTTAAATAACTCTATCTTAGAAAAAGAAATTGAACAAGACATCAATGAGCTACCTAAGAAAAAATCTCCATGACCAGATGGGTTCATAAGTGAATTCTACCCAAACTTTTAAAAAAAATTAATTCCAATACTATATAAGTTATTTGGAAAAATAGGCAAGGGAGGAAACCTTCCAAATTCCTTTTGTGACACAAATATGGTGCTGATACCTAAACCAGGAAGAGCAAAAACAGAAAGAAGACTACAGACCAATTTCCCTAATGAATAGTCACCCAAAAAGTTGAATAAAATACTAGCAAGGAGATCACAGTAATATATCAGAAAGATAATACATTGTGACAGGGTAGGATTTACACCAAAAATGCAGAGCTGGCTCAAAATGAAGAAACCTATCAGCAGAATTGACCATGTCAATAACAAAACCAAGAGAAATTATACAATTACCTCAATAGATGCAGAAAAAGCATTTTAAGAAAACATATTTCTATTTTAAAAATACACATCAGAAAACATAGGAATAAGTAGAGTTTTCCTTAAAATAATAAGCAGTATCTATCTAAAACCATAAGCAAGAACAACCAGGAGAACATTATACATACTAACAGTAACACTGTATGATGATTAATTTTGACATATTTGGCTCTTCTTAATAATGCATTGATCTAAGACAATTCCAAAAGATTCATGATAGAAAATGTTATCCCACATTTGGAGAAAGAACTATGAAACCTGAATGCAGATTGAAACATACTATTTTCTCTCACTCTTTCTCTTTTTGTTTTTTTCTTTCTCATGTTTTTTTTCCCTTATGTTCTGATTCTTCTCTCACAACATGACTAATGTGGAAATATGCCATGGATCAGATTGAATGCCATCTTGGGAAGGGGTGAGAGGAAGAAGATGGAAAAATTTGGAATGAGACTTTTTGTAAAAGTGAATGTTGAAAATTTAAAAATAAATAAAGACAAAAAAAACCCCAAAATAAAAGAAAATAAAACCATAAGCAAACATTATCTGTAATGGGGATAAACTAGAAGTCTTCCCTATAAGATCAGGGGTGAAGCAAGAATGCCCACACACTATTATTCAATATTTTATTAGAAATGATCAATCACTATAGCACTGACAGAATCAAAATAAACAATGAAGGAACAAAACCAACACTCTTGGCAGATGATATGATGGCATACTTAGAGAATCCTGGAGAATCAACTAAAAGCTGAGTTGAAATAATTTAGGGAAGTTGCAGGATACAAAATAAATCCACATAAACTGTAAGGATTTCTAGATATTACCAACAATGTATAGCACCAAGAGATAAAAAGAGAAATTCCATTTAAAATAATGGCAGACAATATAAAATCCTTGGGAGCCTATCTGACAAGAAAAACCCAGGAACTATATGAACACCATTACAAAACACCTTTCCCACAAATAAAGTCAGATCTAAACAAAAGAAAATATTACTTGCTCATGAGTAGGTTGAATAAAAATGACAGTTCTACCTGTTAATTTTCTTTTCAGTGTCATATCAATCAAACTATCAAACAATTATTTTATAGAGCGAGAAAAAAAATAAAATTCATCTGAAAGAAGAAAAGTCCAAGAACATCAAGGGGATTAATGAAAGAAAATATGAAGGAATGTGGCCTAACAGTTTCAGATCTCAAATTATATTATAAAGCGCTAATTACTAAAAACAATCTGTTACTGACTAGGAATTAGAGTGGCGGATGAGTGGAATAGATTAGGTACACAATACAAAATACACAGTAGTAAATAACTATACTAATCTAATTTTGATAAATTCAAGGATCTAAGTTTTTGGGACAAGAACTCACTATTGGACAAAAACTGCTGGGAAAACTGGAAAATAGTTTGGGAGAAACTAGGTATAGACTAACACCTCACTCTGTAAATTAAGATAAGGTTAAAATGGATAAATGATTTAGACATAAAGGGTGATACCATAAACAAATTAGGAGACCATAAAATAGTTCACCTGTGAGATCTATAGATAGGGAAAGAATTTATTACTGAACAAGAAATAGAGAGCATTAGAAAATATAAAATGGATGGGAAATTTTTAAAGAATGTTAAAAATTATTTTTATGTGTAATTAGAAAAAATATTCAAAAAAAGATGATGGTCATATAAATACTCAAGGTTTGTAAATATAATTGACATTCAAATTTGGGTTATATCTGGTATTAAAGAGAGGATCACTAGAGATTTTGGGGATGAAGCAGGTAGGATTCCAATAATGGATATAAATGACGATGTAGGAAATAGCAAAATTTGAGAGGGTGTTGTGCATAGAGTGATACTGATAACAATGATGAAAGAGGATGAGAGGTATACTGGAGGCACAGTTTAATTTCAGATATGAAGAAAGGATGATGGAAGAGCTGAATTGAAGTTAGAGTCAGCGGGGAAGGTTTACGAATATCAATTTAAATCTCAACACTTTGAATCTACTTAACTTCAATTTCCTGGCCATGTTTTTCTATACCTTTAATCCCATTTAGCATCTTTGGGGATAAAAGGTCGAACTAACTAATGTTTATGGTTCAGGTTATTGAACTTTCATACTCTGTTTTATTTGCATGCATGCACAGGAAAGCACATCAAATTAAAAGTCGTTAGGATGACTACTTTTCTAATGATAGGACCCATAATGAATTAAAGTAAATGGAAACATTTTAAGTTACAATTTCTTTTGGCACAAGCTTACATAATTCTTTTTAGTTGGGTATATACAAGTATAAACATATATGTCGTACTGGAATAAAATTGTGGCCTGTTTTAATCTCGCTAATGTACAGTTGCAGGGTTTGGGGAAAATCTGCAGGAAGTGGGAAACTTTACTGCCCAGTTACACCACAGATGTATGTTTCATACAGTATACCCCATTATTTATATCAGTCGTGTATAAACACACTGACTATTAGTAACTAGAAAACATGGAAGGATTATTCTGCATATTGCTCTAAATTTAAACTCAAACTTGCTCTCTGTTTTCCTCATAAGAAAGAATAAGGAACAAGATCTCTATAGCAAAAGCTCAAAGAAGATTATAGTTAGCTAGATGGATAAAGAAGAAAGAAAAGTTGCAGAGCTTTTAAAAAAAAGGAAAGGTATTCTTTTAGAAATAAAGGGATTTAGGAAACAGATTTGAATTCTTTCTCTTTGAGGAGTAGTGATGGTAGCGGAGCAGTCTGAATCTGTTATTTCATTTCTGGACAGAATTCTGTGGGAAGAAATTCTCTCTACCCATCCAGATCAGTTATTCTGCTACTTACAATCCAAGAAATATGTCTGAGGAAATGAAAGGAATTAAGTCATTTGTCCAAGCTCACACAGTCAATATGTGTCAAAAGCAGGAGTTGAACCCAGGTCTTGTTGACATCTACTATGCCTTACTGCTTCTCAAATTCATATTAACAGAAAGGAAAAAAAAAATCCTATCAACTGATAATCACTACACAAACTCAACTTTAGACACTAAATATATGTGACTAAAATGCTTTTTAAATAGTAAGTGGTGGCCTCACTTTCAGGGTACTAGCAATACAAATTTTATTTGATATATAAGCAATTCCATCATTTGTGAGAACCATGCCTTACATTTAGAGAATAAAAAAGTTTTATTTTGTATTTGATGATATTTCTCTTTAGAAATGATTATACATAAGTATATATACATATAGTTGACATATATGTGTTTGTATACATTTTTGTTCTGTTTCATTAAAATGAATATATGACCCTTACCAGTAGTACCCTTATCTTTCTGTCTGGCATTTCACTCAGAGTGTCTATTAGACGACAAAGCTCGTCAGATGCTCAAAAAATGTTTATTGCTGATATGTTTTGTTCACTAAAAAGATGACATTATCATATGACTAAATTGAAATGTGGATTCAATTAATCTATAAACATTATTAAGTACCTCAGATGTGCCAGGCACTCTATTCTAACCTTTCTTCAGGGCTCCGGAGGGAGAAAGACTTTGGGAAGAAACGGACATATGGAGGAACCAGCAATCTCAATCTTGCCCTTATCACCAGCTTGATATACGAGAGACCATGGGGAATTCCTCTTGAGTGAGATCTCTGACTCTCTCAGTTGATTTGATTTATTTTGTCCCCAAAGGGAGAGCTTATTCACTCTATATTTTCTGGTATATATTCTCCAATGAATAATTTGTCTGATTTGTTTTGTTATTGACTTAGATAGATGAATTTATTTATTACTCACTGTGTGTTTTCATTGTGGAATTAGCATTTGGTGGGAAAAGAGTCAAGCCTTGGATATATAACTTGAGACATTCTTTTCCATTATGGGTTAATATAGCTTAAACCTAAAAAAGTATTTCCCTTATTGCTTAAGGAAACTGGCAGCTATAATCATGGTCTAGTACCCTGTCTCTCTGAGGAGAAGAGGAGAGTCAATCACTATTCCAACTTCCCACTTTCCCTCATGGTAGGAATCACAGTCTTCTTTGGATAAGGGTATGAGGAAGAGATCCCAGAAATATCTATTCTTGCCTCCCTGTGATTTACATCTAGACAGATCTATGTTGGTACACGTAACCTACACAACCAAAACAGTCCCATGTCAACCCCTTACAGAATAAATACTAAACACAAACTTTACTAACCACAATGCAATAAATACTATGTTTGATAAAAAGTCTTTGAAGAAAGGATTAAAGTTAATTGAAAACTTAATAACTTAATCCTGAAGAACTGGAAGGTCAAAGAACAAGTCATGAAAAAGATAGTTTTATAAAAGAAATGAAAACAAATAACACAGCAAAATTTGAGTAATTTAGTCAAAGCAGTCCTTCAGCAACATTTTTTTATCTTCAAACAAGTTCAATGACAAAAAGAAAAAAGAACATACCAGTGATTCAAGATGTGAGCAAAATATAATAGAAAATGAACAATTTTTAAGAAAAAACAATTACACACCAAAATAGAAATTTTGAAAATAAAAGAAGCAAAATATTGAATTAATAAACCAAGATCCATTTATGCTTTGATAAAACTAATAAATCAAATGCTTGATAAGTTTGATTGATAAAAATTAAAAAATAAAATCACTAGTAATAAAAATGAACAAGAGAATTCACAAAAATGAAGACGATATAAATGAAATTTCTGAAAACTATTTTGTACAAATATATTACAAGATAATCAAAATCTTAAATGGAATTGTGAATATTGGTTAAGATTATCAAATGTTCCAATTAGTAGAACAAAAAACAAAAATTTTAAACAACTCAATCTCAGAAAAATAAATTGAACTATAAATAAATCAGGGGTGGGGAGAAAAACAGGTCCAAATAGATTTATAAATGAATTTTCTTAAATATTGAAAGAAGAATTCATTCAAATATTGTATAAATTGTACACAACAACAAAGAAATGTAATCGATTCCTTCTATGACATAAAATATTATTTTGATACATAAAGCAGAGTGAATCAAAACAGACAAAATCGAAAATTTTGGAGCATGTATGTGTGGTGGGGGAAGCCCACAAATTTATTCTTGGAGATACTGTGAACTGGTCCAGTCATCCTGGGAAGCAATTTGAACCTATACCTAAAAAGTCACAGAGCTATGCGAACCCTTTGATGCCGTGATACTTCTATCAGATTTATATTGTAAAGAGATTAAAGAAAGAAGAAAAGGCTCAAATGAACAAAATATTTATGTAATTTGTTTTGTGGTAGTGCAGAATTGGAAGTTGAAGGAGTACCCATCAGTTGGAGAATGGCTGAATGTTAGGCTTTATAAATGTGATAAAATGTTATTGTACTGTGAGAAATGAAGAAAAGGAACGACTTCAGAGAAACTTGAGAAGATTTGCATGAACTGATGCAAACTGAAGAATGCAGAATCAGAACATTTTTCTAAATAATAACTATATTGTAAAGGTAACTTCAAAAGACTTAAGAACTCTGGTCAGAACAACCATGATTCTAGGAGCTCAGGGATAAAGCATGTGACTCATCTCCTGAGAAATTCGGAACACATGCCATCAAAAAAGATACACTTTTTGGACATAGCCAAGGTGAGTTTTATTTTATTTCACTACATGTGTTTCTTACAAATATTTTGTTTTGTTTTGTTTTTTTTCCTTTTACCTGGTGGGTAGGTGTGTGTGTGAGAGAGAGAAAAAATAAAAGCAAGTATAACTGAAATATTGAATCAGAATTTATTTTAGAAAAAGGAACCATATGGAGAAAACATCATCCGATCATGGATATCACTAAATATCATGCATGTTTCTTAGCGTACAAACACTGTACCAGCACAATCTGGTACAATCTGTACTGACTTACTACAAAGGTAAATCTGGAAAATCTTATCAGTGCCAAAGTTGATACTACATTTTCCATCTCTTTCCATGACACACCATAGAGACAAGGGGAAAAAAAGAAAAGCAGGACAAGAACTCCATTCCTCTCTTTCTCTTATTAGGGGGTAATGAAGTGATATAAGTGTCTCATTTGTAGCTCTACTACTTTCAAGTGGACATGTTATATTGATGATATTGATCTATGATCAGTATTATACTGATATTGGTCTTATAGTCTGCGTGCTTTTTTAGTTCCTTTCCCAGTAGTAGTAATATGTTTTGTAATGAGACAGGAACATACTTTCCCTAAATCCCTCCAATGACTGATGGTCTAATCTAATTTTATGCTTAATCCACATGCATTTAATTCATTGTGGCAGCATGAAAAGAACCTTGGATTTAGAAAATCTGGATTTGTCATTTCCACCACTTAATATTTATTGAGTAACAGGGCATGTGAAGACTCTTTCTCCCTGTTTCTGGCTGACCAGGTATGCTAGCTTAGCACCTGGGTACCTCAAGTATGATAAATTAACTCCCTCATTGGCTGCTGGGCAGGAAGCATTTTTAATTGAGTAGATCTTTAAAAGGGAATAACCCAAGAATGACTGATCTCTGTCTTCCTCTCAAGACTTTTTGAGCTACTCACTAGAGGTACAGAGATACTGTCTTTCTGGCACCATGTCATTCTGGCATCGTGTCAACAGCTTCCACAGTGTACCTACAGAAAATGGGCTCAACTCAGCAAGCTTGTGCCTGGGCCTCCAGCTATCTTTTCTGCTTTCTGTTTCTGTCCTTGATCAGAGGTAATTGAATATCATTCTAGATGTTTTAGACTCTGAGAAGACCTTTGTGAGTTTGAGATGTCTGAAGGTCCTAGGTCCTCAGTTAGTGCCAGATATACTTTGGAAGGAGTTCTTGGCACCTAGTCTAGTGCTTTTGGAGAAAATGAACAACAGCTGGAGGATAAGTCCAGCCCTTTGTCTAGCTGGCCAGATACAATGACTTTGAAGACTGAGTGCAAAGTCAAAATCAAACGTAAATTACCTGTTCGATAGTCTTCAAACGGCTTCATGTTCTGACATTAAAATCTTAGCATCCTGGGAATGCGTAACAGTAGTTACAAATTACTGTCTGCATTTTATGTCTTCTTCCAGTACATGCTTCTCATAGTCTTTTATGTCCAGTATTTCTTTTGAGTACAGAAAATAAATACCTGTCCCATTCCTGATTTAAACTATACATTGAAGACCTTTTTATCCTCTATTTTTAGTCAAAAAAGTGAATTCTTACCCCAGCAATTCAGGTCTTTGTGTTTATTGAACATTAGTTCACAAATTTCATACACTTCTATGTGCTATGTACCTAATGCGTTTGACTGGCCCACCTCTCTAATTTTTAACCAATAGCAAATTATTTTGATGATTGTGACTTTGATATTTGATGATTAACTCTGTGTGTGTGAGTGTGTGTGTGTATGTGGATATATATGTGTTATAGATTGCCAGGCTCCTGTTTTCCCATTTTAAATTTTTTCTTTTAGACTGTTGACTTTTTGCTATTCCAGAGGAATTTAATTATTATTTTTGTAGCTCTACAAAATAATCCTCTGTTAGTGTGATTGGTTTGTCATTGAATAAGCAAATTTATTGAAGTAGTAGTTATTAATTGTTAGACATATGACCTTGGGTGATTCATAATCACACTGGGTTTCAGTTTCCCCAATTCATAAAATGAGTATAATTAAACATTTAATTGTAGTTGTCTTTTAACAAAAGCACTATATTTGTAAGTATAAGTGCAATCATTATTATTATTGAGAATTCAACAGCTACTTATAGAGAGCCCATTAAGTGCTTAATATTAATACTGATATATTAATAGTAATCCTGAGTTACTGCATCCTGTTTATAAGCTTTCTGGCAATGTGTGCTTGGGAGAACCTTTTGTGTGCTAAACAATCTGTGACAGTAAGCTAGACATGAACAAATTAAAGTGTCTAGTCATGAGAATACTGTCCCTACACCTCTTATTGCACAGCTTACTCTATTTGTGATCTTTAAAGGAGGAAAATCTAAATTTTTCTCTATGAAATCTGTTATAATTTCTTTTATCCTTCTTTTCAATTTTTTTATTTAAAGTTTTGAGTTCCAAATTCTATCCCTCTCTTCCTTCCTCCCCGTTCTTCTTCCTTAGACAGTAAACAATCAAATATAGGTTATAGATGTACAATTATGTAAAACATTTCTATGTTACTCATTTTGTATAGGACCCAAATAAAAGAAAAAAATGAAAGAAAGTGAAAAATAGCAAGCTGTATTCAATCAACATCAGTTCCTTCTTTGAAGCATTGCTAAGAATAGCTAAGTCATTCACAGTTCTTCAATGAACAATGTTGCTGTCACTGTGTATAGTATTCTCCTGGCTCTGTTCACTTCACTATGCATCAGTTCATGGAAGTCTTTCCAGGTTTTTTCTGAAATCATCCTGCTTCTCATTTCTTATAGCACAATAATATTCCATTACAATCATATACCACAGATTGTTTAGGCATTCGCCAATTGATGGGCATCCCTTTGATTTCCAATTCTTAGTCACCACACACATGCAATGAGCTGCTATAAATATTTTTGTTCAGATAGGTCTTTTTCCATTTATTTGGATGTCTTTGGGATATCAAACTACCAGTGGTATTGTTAGATCATAGGGTATGCACAGTTTTATAACCCTTTGGGCATAGTTCCAAATTGCTCTCCAGAATGGTTGGATCAGTTCACAATTCCACCAACAGTGCATTAGTGTCCTAGTTTTCCCATATCCCTTCCAACATCCAACATTTTCTTGTTTTTTATATTAGCCACTATGATAGGTATGAGGTGATATCTCAGAATTGTTTTAATTTACATTTCTCTAATCAATAATGATTTAGAACATTTTTTAATATGACAATAGATAGCCTTGATTTCTTTGAAAAATGCCTGTTCATATCCTTTAACCACTTATCAATTGGAAAGTGACTTGCATTTATATAATTTTGACTCAGTTTTCTATATATTTGAGAAATGAGTCCTTTATCAGAGACATTTGTTACAAATCCCCTCCTCTTCCCCCACACTTTCTGTTTCCCTTATAATTTTGGTTACATTGATTTTGTTTGTGCAAAAACTTTCAAATGTTATGTAATCAAAATTAGCTAGTTTACATTTAATGCTCATTATATCATCTTTGTTCCTAAATTATTTCCTTATCCATAAATTTGACAAACTATTCCATGTTCCATTAATTTGCTTATGGTATCAATCTTTATCTGTTGTTAATGTATGTGCTTTGACCTTATCTTGGTATATCTTGAAATGTTAGTCTATACCTAATTTCTGCCATATTGTTTCCCAGTTTTCCCAGTAGTTTTTGTCAAATAATAAGTTTTTGTTCCAAAACTTTAGATCTTTAGATTAATCACATACCATGTTATTATTGTCATTTACTGTAATGTAATTTGTACTTAATCTGTTCCACTGATGCACCTATTTCTTAGCCAGTACCAGATCGTTTTGATAATCATACTTTATAACACAGTTTGAGATCTGGTATGGCTAGACCATCTTCTTTCACATTTTTTTTCCATTGATTCCCCTGATATTCTTGACCTTTTGTTCTTGCAGATCAATTTTGTTAATATTTTTTCTAGCTCTATAAAATAATTTTTGATAAGTTTGATTGGAATGACATTGAAACGTTATATTAATTTAGGTAAAATCATCATTTTTATTATATTGTTTCAGCCTACACATGAGCAATTAACATTTTTCCAATTGTTTAGATCTGACTTTATTCATATGAACAGTTTTATAGTTGTATTCATATAGTTCTTGGGTGTGTGTTGACAGGTAGAATCTCAAGTATTTTATATTGTCTCTATCTCTTGCTTCTGGATTTTGCTGGTAAAATACCTAGAAAGGGTAATGATTTATATGGGTTTATTTTGTATTCTCTAACTTGCTAAAGTTGTTAATAATTTCAAGTAGTTTTTTAGTTGATTCTCTAAGATTTTCTAAGTATAACATCATGTCATCTGCAAAGAGTGATAGTTTTGTTTCCTCATTGTCTAATTCCTTTATTTATTTATTTGGTGAGGAAATTGGGGTTAAATAACTCATGCAGGGTCACACACCTAATCTATATCAAGTGACTGAGGCCAGATTTGAACTCAGGTCTGCCTGATTCTAGAGCCAGTGTTCTATCTACAACACCAATTAGCTTTTCCCCTTTAATTTCTTTTTCTTGTCTTATTGTTCTAGCTAACATTTCTAGTAAAATATTAAATAACTGGGGGATAATGGGTATCCTTGCTTCACCCCCTGATTATATTGGGAAACTTCAATTTTATTCCCCTTACAGATAATTCTTGCTGGTGGTTTTAGGCAAATAGTATGCATCATTTTAAAGTAAACTCCATTTATTCCTGTGCTCTCTAGTATGCTTAATAGAAATGGGTGCTGTATTTCATGAAAGGTTTTTTCTGTATCTATTGAGATAATCATATGACTTCTGTTAGTTTTGTTACTGATATGGTAAATTATGTTGATAGCTTTCCTAATATTAAACCAGCCTTGCATTCCTGCTATAAATCTCATTTGGTCACAGTCTACAATCCTTGTGATATATTACTCTAAACTCTTCGCTAGTATTTTATTCAAAAATTCAACAGCACTATACATTAGGGTTTGTCTATAGCTTTCTTTCTCTGCTTTGGCTCTTCCTGGTTTGGGTAGCAGCACCATATTTAGGCATAAAAGGAATTTGTTAGGACTCCTTTGCCTATTTTCCCAAATAGTTTAAGTAGTATTAGGATTAATTGTTCTTTAAATATTTGGTAGAATTTGCTTGTGAATCCATCTGGTCCTGGGGACTTTTTCTTAGGAAGTTCATTGATGGTTTGTTCAATTTCTTTCTCAAAGATTGACATATTTAAGTATTTTATTTCTTCTGTTAATCTGGGTAATTTATATTTTTTGCAGATATTCATCCATTTCATTTAGATTGTCAAATCTGTTGGCATATAATTGGACAAAATAGTTCCTAACAATTACCTTAATTTCCTTTTCATTGGTTCTGAATTCACCCATTTTATTTTTGATACCAGTAATTTGATTTTCTTCTTTTCCCTTTTTAATCAAATTAACCAATGGTTTATCTATTTTATTGCTTTTTCTCCCATAAAACCATTTTCTAGTTTTATTTCAATGGTCTTCTTACATTCCATTTTTTTAATCTTTCTTTTGATTGTGAGGATTTATAGTTTGGTATTTAATTGGGGTTTTTTTAATATATTTTTTTCTAGTTTTCAGTTGCATGCCCAATTTGTTAATTGGCTTTTTCTTATTTTATTGAAATAAGCAATTAGGGATGCAAATTTCCCCTAAGTACTGCTTTGACTGAATCTCATAAATTTTGGTATGTTGTGTCATTGTCATTTTCTTTAATGAAATTAGCAATTATTTCTATGATTTGTTCTCTGACCCACTTGTTTTTTACAATTAGATTATTTAATTATTTCTGATTCTCTGCATTTGATCGTGAGGTTTTTATGTCTTATGCATGGTCAATTTTTGCGTACACCCTACATACTGCTGAGAAAAAGCTATATACCTTTCTATTCTTATTCAACTTTCTCCAGAGATCTGTCATATCTAACTTTTCAAGAATTTTATTCACCTCCTCAACTTCTTTCTTGGTTATGTTTTTGGTCAGATTTATCTCCTTCTGAGGGTGGAAGCTTGAGTTTCCCACTGGTATAGTTTTATTATCTATTTTCTCCTATAACTCAGTAAACTTCTTCAAAAATTTAGGTGCTATAACATTTGGTGTACATGTTCAGTACTGATATGACTTCATTGACTACGGTACCTTTCAGCAAGATATGTTTCCTTTCTTATCTCTTTTATTAAGATCTATTTTTGTTTTTGCTTTGTCTGAAATCATGATTGTTACCTGTTTTCTTTGTTTCTGCTGAAGCATAATAAACTCTGCTGCATACCTTTGCCTTTACCCTGTGTGTATCTCTGCTTGAAATATGTTTCTTGTAAACAACATATAGTAGGATTCTGGTTTTTAATGCATTCTATCATCTGTTTCTATTTTATGGGTGAGTTCAACCCATTCACAGTTATAGTTATGATAAATATGCATTCCCCTCCCTGCCCTTTTTCACTTATTTATCCACATTCCTCTTACCCCTACCCCCATCCTTTCCCTCCTTGCAAGTATTTTACTTCTGATTACTGTCTTCTCCAATATGCCCTTCCTTTCAGTCCTCCCTTCCCCTTCTATTATCCTCATCTCTTTTTACTTCTTTTTAGGGTAAGATAGATTTCCATATCCAGCTGAGTGTGTATACTATTTCCTCTTGAGGCAATTTTGATATCAGTAAAACTTGCTTACTCCACCCCCATCTTCTCCTTCATTACAATAGCTCTTTCATGCCTCTTTTATGTGGGATAGTTTACCCTTTTCAATCTCCCCCTCCCTTCTTCTTCCAGTGCAATTTTTTTCTTATCCCTTAATTTGGGGGGGAGGGGTATCGTGCCATCAAAGTCACCTTATATCCATATTCTCTATCTTCATATACTCTTTCTAATTGCTCATACAGTAATAGAGTTGAATTACAAATATTATTTTTCCATTTAGAAATATGAACAGTGACCTTTTCAAATGTCTTATGTTTTCTTTCTTGTTTCTTTTTCAGCTTTTTATATTTCCCTTGAGTCTTGTATTTGGAGGCCAAATTCTTTTATTCAGCTCTGGTCTTTCAATTAGAAACACTTGAAAGTCCTCTATTTCATTACATATCCATTTTTCCCCCTAGAAGATTATATTCAATTTTGCTGGGTAGATGATTCTATATTCCTGGGGTAGGTTGCATTCCTAACTCCTTTGCCTTTCAGTATACCAAATCCTCTGGTTCTTTTATATACAACCTCTCCAATCCTATGCAATACGGACTGTAGCTCCAGGATATCTGAATTCTTTCTTTTTGGCTATTCGCAATACTTTCTCCTTGATCTGTAAACTCTGAAATTTGGCTATGATGATGTTCCTGGGAGTTTTCATTTTGGGATCTCATTCAAGTGGTGTTCGGTCGATTCTTTTCATTTCTATTTTGTCCTGTTTCTAACATAGTATGACAGTTTTCTTTTATAGTTTCTTGAAAGATGCTGTCCAGGCTTTTTTTTAATCATAGTTTTCAGGTAGATCAATAAATCTAATATTATCTCTCCTGAATCTATTTTCTCGCTCTGTTGTTTTACCAATGAGAAACTTCACATTTTCTTTGATTTTTTTTTCCTTTTTTTCCTTTTGTTTAATTTTATCTTGATGTCTCATAGAGTTATTAGTTTCTATTTATTTAATTTTAAATTTTAAGGAATTATTTTCTTCAGTGAGCTTTTATACTTCCTTTCCATTGGGCCAATAATATTTTTTAGGGAATTATTTTCCTTGGCAATTTTAAAAATACCTTTTCCCCTGGTACTGACTCTTTTTTCATGATTCTCTTCAATTACTCTCATTTTTTTTCTCACTTTTTCTTCCACTTCTCTAATTTGCTTTTTAAGCTCTTTCAGGAATTCTTTTTGGGCCTGAGACCAAATTATATCTGTATTTGAGGCTTCATAGGTAGCCATTTGGACACAATTGTCCTCCTTATCACCATAGTAACTTTCTATAATCCAGCTCTTTTTTGTTCTTTGCTCCACTTGAATTTTTTATTATGAGAACTGGGCTGTGGTCCTACACTGTCGCAAGGTTTTCATGCTGGGACTCTGGGTCTCACTGGCCTTTTACTAGCCTTCAACTGCTTGCTTTTTCTGGAGGGTAGGCTTCCTTTCTGGCTTGTACTGGGGGGCCGGGGGGGCGGGGGGACCTCCCTATTGGTCTCCCCTGGGTATGGAGCTCAGCTGCTGACCTACTTCAGGAATAGTAGTAGTAGTAGCCTTGCTGCGGTAACAGAATCTTTTGGTGGCTGTCTCTCCAGATTTAATTTTGTTGCTGGTCTGCCCCAGGCTTGGGGCCCTGTTACTGGATTGCCATGGAAACTAGGTCTCCTGGCAACTATGCCCCAGGGGTGGGAGGTCTCACTGTCAGCCAACCCCTGGGTAGGGCTTCACTCCTATTGAGTAATGGGGTCAGTGTCTTGCTAGTGGCTTGTGCTAGGATGGGACCTTGCTGAGCTGCACAGACTGCTCACTTGCCTAGGTGTTTCCTGGCTTCCAGGAGAGTGAGGCCTCACTTTTGGATTGTCACAGCATGGAGCCCTGCTCTAGGCCTCTCACTGTGAGGCTGACTGCTGCTGCTACTGCTGCAGTTGCTCCTGTTCCACCCCACTCCAGTGAGACGACCTTTCCTGATGGTAAGCAGCTGGTAGGCTGCTTCCCTGCTCCTGTATCAGTTCTGAAGTGGTTTTCTAGTTGTTTGGAAGGGAGTTTGGGTGGGCTTCAGAGGGTTCCTTCCTCTCTCTGCCATCTTGGTACCAGAAGTCCTCCAATTTCTAAAAAAGGGTAGGTAACTTTATTTTTTTTAAATGAAGATTAATATATAAATGTATTTCAAGGATATTATATTTGCATATATGCAAACTCTCCTATTTTTTGCATATATCTCTCTACATATATAAATATACATATATACACATATATTTGTATATATGTGTATACATCTAGATATATACAAACTATCTATATAAAGAGATAGGGCAGAGAGGGATATGCATGTGTGTGTGTGTGTGTGTGTGTGTGTGTGTGTGTTTTTCACACTTCTTTCTATTACTCACATTTTCATAGAGGGCTTGAAGAGTCTCCAGGTCAACCACAGAGTTATCCAAGTTCACAACAGCTGTTTAAAAAAAAACAGAAGTACTAGTTAGTGATCAAGATGACTATAAGCTGATTATGAACCTGGCCATTTAAGTATGTATAATAAAATGACTTCATAAATCTCTAGTCACATACCTTCAAGTTTTAGTTCAAATGATCCCACTAACCCCAGCCCTAAAACCAAAAGTCAGTATTCTTATGGTTGTAGGTATCACAGTGAAGTAAAGCAAGAAGAAACAATGCAATCCTCATAATACCCTATACATCTATACAGTCTCACAAGCAAAATTTGGTTATAAACTGAGGAATCTGTGGGAAGGTTTGCCCTGATGAAAAGAATTAGAAAAATCTGTACCATGCCAGAAAAATAAGCAGCTTTCTCTTGTCACTGGTAGACTTCCGTCTTAAACTGATTAATCCAGACATCACCCACTTTACTTTAATACACTTGACAAAGGTTAAATTTTCTATTACAAAACTGACAGGGTTAGTACAGACATAACATATGCTTTTCCTGTTGTCCATTAATATCAATTCTTTGATGTAGTATTCTGTGATTTAAAAGGATATAAGAGATACTACCAAAAAATAAAAAAGTGAGCCAATACATTTTAAATACAACTCAATTGTGCATCCTAAGAAAAAAAGGCACCATAGTCAAAAATAAGTAATAACTAAATTTAAAGGCTAGTTTATTCTAAGGCTTTATTAACACTATCCTTGTTTATTGATATTCCTCATTTATATCTTATTTAATCTACTATTCAAATTAATCTGTGATAGGTAAATATATAATTAATGGAAATGGGACAATTTAGTCCAAATGTAAACTGTGTGCCAAAGAGAAAGCTTGTCTGAGATTAAAGCCTTTTTATAGCTGATTTACAAAGTATAACAGTCATGAGTTGTTTACTTATCCTCAGTATCTGCACTGTCCAACTCAAATAA
This sequence comes from Bettongia penicillata ogilbyi, assembly GCA_023548195.1. Lineage (NCBI taxonomy): Eukaryota > Metazoa > Chordata > Mammalia > Diprotodontia > Potoroidae > Bettongia > Bettongia penicillata. The sequence goes on along the minus strand of JAJHZJ010000635.1, from coordinate 298,701 downwards.
AAATGGGGGCCGCTAAATCGTACTGAATGATCCCTGTCAGTTGCACGTTGTCTTAGAAAATTGCATATTAATATTATCTATGATCTATTGTATTTTAATTTATTTTGTTAAATATTCCCCAATTAATATGTTTGGGGCTGCACTAGGGAGTGACACTGGTGTTTGATAGCTCTGCCTCATATCATATGGTATACCTATAACCTCACAAAGGCTAAAACAACATTATCTTAGGGATGCTGGCAACATACATTGAATGGAGATAGGAGATAGAATTGTTACAAGAATGAGTAATTTGAACAATATAATTTAGCACTTTTATGTTGAAGCTGCGGGTATGCCTCAGATATATCAGCAAGAATTATGCCAAGGAAAACATGATACTTCTACTTACATGATAAACGCATTTCAATTTTAAGGGAAAGTCAAATCTCAAATCTCTTTTCTTCACAGTGACCCCTTAGCAAACCAATTCAACTCTGCATTGTATTCTCTTGAGTCCTTGGCCCCCTTACCATACAGCTGAGGTGTGGCCTCAGCCTTGGGTCATATCCATCATTTCCCACTTTCACTCACATACATATGCTGCTGAACAAAGGTAGAAAATCATGCACTACAAATTTATAACTCACGACTTCAACTGGGTCCTCGCTACTTCTAGGCAATTGTTCCACACTGCCTTTATCAACTCATTATCCCACTCTCCGTAGAGACTCTTCTAAATCTTTTCATGCCTTCTCAAACCTCCCATGATTCCTCCTCTTTGCACCATCTCAGTTGAGAACTTTGTCTCAGATTTTACAGAAAAAACTCTGGCCTTTCACCATGCCCTTCCTCTTCTCATCTCCATTTCATCCCATTGCCTCACTTACCCCTATATCACACAAAGGAGTGGCTCTATTCCTTGCCAAGGTAAAGCCCTCTACTTGAACAAGTGATCCAATTCCATTCCACCTCCTCCAACAGTGGCCCCCTTCTGTCATCCCCACTCTTGCTTATCTTCATTCGTTCTCCCTGTCTATTGGTTCATTCCCGAGTGTGTACAAAAGTTCTTGCATCTCTTTCATCCTCAAAAGTCCTCCCTTGATCGTTTCATCTCCACCAACCATCATCCTACATCTCTTCTGCCGTTTGTAGCCAAGGGCCTTGAGAAGGACGCCTACAGTGGGTGCATCCCCTCCCTCTCCTTCCCCTCTCTTCTTAACTTCCTATATTCTGGTTCCCAACCTCATCCTTCAATAGAAACTGCTCTCTCCAAAATTACCAATAATTCTCTTAATTGCCAAATCCAAATTGCCTGTTCTTCTTGACTTTCTTCTTGACTCCTCTGCTGCCTTTGACACTACTGACCTCCTCTTCACACTCTCATCCTCTAGATTTCCAGGGCAGTATTATCTCCTGGTTCTCCTACCTGACCTCTCCTTCTCAGTTTTCTTTATTGGATCCTCATCTAGTATCCTACTAAATGTGGGCATCCCAGAGGACTCTGTCATGGTCCCACTTCCCCCTCTATACTACTTCATTTGGTGATCTCATCAACTCTCATAGATTTAATAATCATCTCTGTGCTGGTGATTATAATATTGACTTATCTAGCCTTAACCTCTCTCCTGACCTCCAGTCTCACATCTCATACTTTAAGTCCAGTAGACATCTTAAACCTAACATGGCTCAAACTGAACTCACTAGCTTTCTCCATATACCTTCCCCCTTCCAACTTTCCTAACACTGTTTAGGGCACCACAACCCTGTCAGTTTCCCAGGTTCACAACCCAAGCATCATCCTCGATTCATAATCCCCCATGCTCCGATATCCAGTCTTTTGCCAAGAATTGCTGATTTAAAATTTGCAATATCTCCTGAATAGGTCCCTTTTTTCCTCTGATATTCCACCACCCTAGCACAGGCACTCATCATGTCACACCTAGACTAGCTTGATTTTTTCTTCTGTCTGCCACAATTCTCTCTCCAATCCAGTCTTCCATCCTCCACTAAGCCATCAAAGTGCTTTTTTCTAAAGCACAGGTCCAACCACATTACCCTCCCCTACTCAGTAATTAACTACAAAGGCTCACTATTACCTCCAGCATCATATACAAAATCCTGTTTGACATTCAAAGGTCTTCAATAATTGTAGCACCCTTCCCTGCCTTTCTCATCTTCTTATACTTTATACTTTCCTTCAAATATAGTACTCTTTGATCCCATGACACTAGCCTTCTTGCTATTCCATGAATGAGAAAGACACTCCATCTCTCAGCTCCAGGTATTTAATCGCTCTGATTGTGTCCCATTCCTGTAATATTCTCCTTCTCTATCTCTGGCTTCCCTAGCTTCCTTCAAGTAAGTCCCAGCTAAAATTCTACAGGAAACCTTTCCCAATCCTCTTTAATTTGTGTTCCTTCCCCCTGTTAAATATTTCTTATTTATCTTGTATATAGATTGTGTATACATATTTTCTTGTCTCTCCTATAAGACTGTGAGGTCCTCTAGGGCAGGAACAGTCTTTTGCCTTTTCTTTATATCTCCAGTTCTTAGCAGAGAGTCTGGTACCTAGTACCAGTAGGTGCTTAATAAATTCTTATTGGTTGACTATTATTATAAAAATACCCTTCCCAGGTATTAGTTAATCTATAAAACTGAGGCTGATTTCCTATGTGGTAAATATACACAGAGATGGACAAGTGGGTAATCACTATCCACACACAATATTTATATATCGTTTTTCCAACTGCAAAGTGATCTCATATAGATTATGCCATTTAATCCCCACAACAACCATCGTAGAAATAGCCCAGGCATAGATAATCAGTCTCTTTTTATAGATGATGAAAGTAAGGCAAAGGGACATCAAATAGAGGACACATAGCTTGTTTAATTGTAGCCAGGACATGCATCTATCCAGGTCTTCTGACTCCAAGTCCAGGGTTTTTTTTCACAATGCAATGTTTGCTTCTAACTTTTTTCCCCTCATCTTCTCAGTGAGTTTCATTCACCTGAACTGAGGATTGGGATATCAGTATATTCCATGAGGACCCATGCTAATGATTTACACATTTTAATAATGAGATTTAACATAAATTTCTGGCTTGGTTACTGCTTTGCTATGTAAGCAATGAATTTTACTTTTAGCTTATGTTTCAATTTCCTCCCCTGTAAAAGAGGGAAAATACTACTCATACTTCCTGGGGTGTGACACAATTAGCTCAGTATGGAACTATAGCCAAATCTGTTTCAGTTAGCTTGAAATAGATGTCAAGCTTTTTATTTCATTTTGATATATTTATTTACCAAATACACACTGAGGCATAGACATAATCGTAAAATGAATAAATCCATGAACTGGACAGAAAATCAGTGTTGTAATCTGTAATTACGATGAGGTAATATGGATGCAATTCAAGATTACAGGATAAATAGTTTGCACTCATCTTTTGTTTTTTTCTTCCTTCTTTGTCCCAGGGTCTTCACAAATACCATCAGTGTCTGGGACTCATCACAATTCTAAACTGTCTATCCCTAACATGTCTATAAAGTAGTTTTAGCTATATTCCTATAATATGCATTAAAAAGAAATGTTACTTCTAATTTCACTAAAGTATCTGCTTTATTTTTACGTGAATGTGTTCATGGATCAAGAAGATGTCAAGAGGAAGCACTAGACTTTTTAAAAGAGCAGAATAAAAAGTTATTCACTTATTTAGATCACTGCTAACTTTTGAGGGCAAAAATAATGTAGATATTTGCAGTGCTAATATGTACATTTGGCTAGTTTCTGTCTAAGATAGTTAATGATTTTATGTCTTCACATTAACTAAAAACTAAGAAAACAAATACAGATAAATTGGATTCCCCGTAATTAGCTGTTTCTCATCTTTGGTAAGTTGTTCCTACACTTCTTTCTATTACTTATTTTTTAAAAGAAGAGAAGCATAGCTAAATCTATTACTACAAAGAGGTCACTTGAGGAAATGAGTTAATGAAATTGAAAGTAGATACTCACACAAAATTATTACTATTTGGTTTAGAAAGAAATAAAATTTGAAGTTTATGGAAATATATCAGTTACATCCTGGAAGAAAAGGTGTAAGGAGGAGAAAGAGGGAATAAACTGGGAATATCAAGTAGAAAATTTTAAAAAGTAATTATGTTTCTGAAAAATAAGAATTAAAATGATAAAATATTAATTGCATTTTCTCATCTTTAAAACTTTGGTCCATTTGTTTCAGTTAGTTAAAGCTGTGCGCTAATTTGGTCAAAATCATTCAGTTCCATGGTCTTTTCAATGAATTACATTATCACAAAATTAAAAGGGAAAAATCCCACTTTAGAATCTCTTAGAATTCAATGAGCAGCTTAATTTCAAATATGCAGTGATGATTATATTCTAAGAATAATACAAATTTACAGGGAGTCCAATAAAATTCCCGTAAATTATTACTCTTGTTCTCAAGGTACATAATTACTTATATAAAAAAATTCATAAAAATTCAGATAAGTTTACCAATAGAAAGCTGGGATATTTGTTGTATAATTAATTTTTATGCAAAAAGAGTCTCACATGTATGGCCCACAGATATCAGTATAATGTTCTTTGTACATCGGGTCTTTGCTGTTATCTTGTTTTCAGAATTCATTTGCTTTAGCATCAAGAAATATGGCACATGATTCTTAGTCTGACTTTCTACAATGTTAGAATCACCCAAGGATTACCTAGAAAGCACTGTAACACTTCTGTTTGAATGTTTGTATGAGATAAGAAAATGTCTGCTTGTGAGCTTTCAACAGAAAAGCTATGTAGAAAGGAAAGGATCATATTTTAAAAGCCTGTTTTAAAATGAATGCATCGAAGAAAAAAACTACTAAATTTCAATTATCCAAAGAGCCTATAAACCCACACTTGAAAATATCGCACATTTTTTCAGTTACTCAGATGAACTTACTTTTACCTAGGAAATTCAACACAGGATGATGATTTTTAGGAGTCTTTCAAAAAATGCATCACTGTCAAAGTGTCACTAGTCCTCAACATGAATTTCTATTTGAATCTTCTTGCCATGATCACATTTAAACATAATACATACCCTAATGCTTGCGCTTGGTTCCCTGAATATTCTATATTTGATCCACTTCACAGTGGTCTCTTTTCTTGATTCCAACCTTAAGATCTCATAATAAAATTGAACAAACTTGAGAATGAGAAACAGAATGAAGCTCTAGAGGCAGATAACCTTAGCTCAATAATTGGTTCATGCCTCATGATACTAATATATCATGGATTTTGTCATTCCTGCTAACTCATTCTGGCTTGAATGATTAAGCGGATTCACCTTTGCCCAAAGACTTCATCAGAGCTTATAAAACCATCAACATAATTTGACTACATTGTGAGGCAAGACAATTACAAGTATATTTTCATGAAACACTCATTTCAAGTATAATAGATACATGGCTTCAAGAATTACATACAGGATGTCCCACTGGCAAAGGCTTATTCCAATAACTGACTTGTATAGAGAACATTATTGGGATCTAGCAAAAAGGTACATGTTTTATGTCAGTTTTTAAAAAGTCAGATTTGAGGGAGTATCAATAAAATCCTTAACATCTTTTATTTTTCTCTTTTGTTCATTAAAAGCGCCATTCCCTGACTACTTCTTAAAGAGGCCTATTCACTCAATGGGCATTACCTCCTCCTAAGTGAGTACCTGAAAAGGCCAGCCTAAAAAGACTAAGGTCTTCCATTGTATTCTGGGACATTTCCAGTCATCCTGATGAATATCTGGTCACTGGACCCAGATGACTCAGGAGAAGAAAGTGAGGTTGGTGACCTGCACAGCCCTCCCTCAGTCAAAACAAAGTCAAGTACAAGTCATGTCATCATTTCTCTGATGTCATAGTCTTCATCAAAAATGAAGGACGAACACAGACAGACGTAGAAATAAATAACAGAGCTATAGCACTTAAGAGAGACAAGAGAATTTTGAGTTCAGCTACTCTATTCCCCTTTCTGATACACAAATCTCTCTTGAACATCCAGAAAAAGGACTGTAATAGTCCCTGCTATGTACTGGTCATCTATCCTCTATTACAATAATTCCATGTGTTCTGAGGCAGCCCATTCCAATTTTGGAGAAGTCTCTTAGGAAATGTGCTCCTTACACTTAAATCAAATGCAATTTTTGGTAACTTCAAGGCACTGTCAGTCAGTCAAGCATTTATGAAGCACCTATCAAATGCTAGATATTATGTTAAACACTGTAGATACAAAGGAAGGTAAACAAATAAACAAAGAGAAAACAAATGAAAACAGCCCCTTACTTTCATACAACCCACAGTCTTGGGGATGGGAGTGGGGAGAAACCTGTAAACAGCCTTGCACAAAGAGGGCATATAGGGGGTAAACTGGAGGTAAGTTTATATGATTAAAGAGGTCTGCAAAGAACTTTTTGTAGAAGGTGATGCCATGTCTGTCCCTGGGAGGCTTAAAACAATTGCTTATTTCATGCGGGATCGCAGATTTCAAGTTCTTCTACCAATGTGAACTGTCAACAGTTCTACAATATAAAACCATTGAATTCGCATTAGTAGGGAATTTAGAGGGCATTTAGGTCAACTACATTTCACAAATGGGAGAAGTAAGATGATATAACATAGTACATGACCGATTCACAATTCAAACTCAGAATCTCCGATGCCTTGTCTGACACCACTTCAATTGACCAGAACTACTGTTATCTGGAACTTAAGAAGCAAAGGCATTCCACAAGGAATAGTATAGGCTGGACATGACAAAGACAGGACTTGATCCAGATAGTCTGAATTCTGAGTCTAGCTTCTTTATTTCCTTTAGAATTATCTCTACAATATTTACTGCATTTGGCCATATTTCTCCATTCACAAATTCAGTCGTAGTTCAGGTCCTTATTGACTCTTGCTTCATGATGACAACAGTCTTCTATGGCCAAATGAGTTGTGTTATGTGAAAGTAATGTAATGTTATATAGTACTGTTGTGCTATAAGAAATGACCAGCAGGTAGACTTCAGAAAAACCTGGAAAGACTTATATGAACTGATGCTGAGTGAAGTGAGCAGAACCAGAACACTGTACATAGCAACGGTCACATTGTGTGATGACTGACTTTAATAGCTCTTAATTTAATTGCTCTTCTCAGTAATGCAAGGATCTAAAACAACTCCAAAAGACTCATGATGGAAAATGCCATCCACATCCAGAGAAAGAAATATGGAGTCTGAATGCAGATAGAAGAATACTATTTGCTTTCTTTTTTTGTTTTGTTTTTTCTTTCTCATGGCTCTCCCTATTCATTCTAATTATTCTATACAACATGACCAATGTGAAAATGTTTAATAAGAATGCAAATATGTAATAAGAATGCATATATTTAATAAGTATGTATATGTAGTGCCTATATTGGATTGCATGCTATCTTAGGGAGGGGGAAGGAGGGGGAAGGAGAGGGAAGTAGAGAAAATTTAAAACTTACTGAAGTGAATGTTGAAAACTAAAACTTAATTAATTTATGGGGAAAAAAGTCTTCTAATTGGCATTCCAAATTCCAGTCTCTTACTTTTTCAAACCAGTATCCCAAACAGGTAACAAAATAAACTTCTTAAGGTACAGGTATGATCCTAACACTACCCTGTTTAAAATAGTTTCCCACTGCCTCTAATATAAAATCCAAACTCCTTAGTCTGAATAAGTCCTCCACCATTTGTGTCTAATATACCTTTTCATTTCATCTTATTCCCCTCTAAGTACTCTGTTACCAACACACTGACCTATTTTTGAACTCAGTATTTTATTTCCTGTCTCTGTCCCTTTGTAGAGATTATCCTTCTTGCCTGAAATGTATTCTTTCTTTACCTTTGCCTCTGAATGCTTAGCATTAGGCACTTAAAATTTGTGTATTACCTAAAAAAAGCTAATTCTGGGCTTGAGACACCTTGAGATCTAGCCCCAAAGGAAACCATAGAGGGGAGGGAGTCAGGGAGTGAGTGACAAAGAAGAAAAAAAGACCAAAAGCACCAAGGATTTCCAGGATGGAAAATAAAAACTCAAAGAACTTGAATACAAGTGGGTAAATCAACAGGAAAAACAATAATAGCAGAAAGAAATAGGCCTTCAGATCTAGTAAATGAGTTTAGGCATCTCTGAATAAATACTGCAAAATAAAGGAAAATGATCCAACACTTGTTGAGACAGAGGACCATGTGGAATATGAGGTAAATATGGAACCATGAATATGCTTTTCCTGAATGGTTTAAAAAAGAAATGAGAACTGTGAGAGCTGAATATATGTTCCACAGAGCAAAAATACTGAACAGAATAGAAAAATGTGAATTGGCAACATCAAACTTTACCAAAAAAAAACAAGAGAGTACCCTAGACTGGGAATGCAAATATAAAGAAATGAATATATATATATATATATATATATATATACACACATATATGGACACACACATGTTTGTATATATGTGTGTATGTATGTGTATACACATATATACTCACTATGAAAAAACACACTGAATTTGAAGACAGAATGCATAGAGACCATCTAAGAGTCATAGGTCTCCCAGAAGACAAGATGAAAAACTTAACCCCATAATGAAGGAATTAATAGAAGAAAACTGCCTAGAACTTTCAAATATAGAAAATAAAATTCCAGTTGAAAGAATTCACAGATTGCCTCCAGAAAAACAACACCACCAACAATAAAACGATGCTACAAACTCCAAAGTATGTAATCGTTAAATTTGACAATTCAATTCAGAAAGAAGTTCTGCAAGCCTTTAGGAGAAAGACTTTCAAATACAAAGAAAAGGATCATTGCATAATGGAACAGAGTATGTTCCAAAGAGCAGTGGAGCTCATGATTCAGGAAAGTATGACCTATCCTGCAAATCTGAGTTTAAGCATGCAGGACAAAAGACAGACATTCAACAATGAAAAGTCGGAAACATTTTTAGAAAGAAAACTCAAACTGAAGAGATCATTTGCCTCTCAAACACCACAAATGCAAACATAAATAAATACAGCAGACAAGAACCATAGCAGAAACAGAATGACAATAGGGAAACCAATAAGAAACTTCTTTCTAATGTATGCAAGGAATCAGAAGTGAAAGCAGTAATCCAAGAGAGGTGAGAGTAGAGGTGGAAGGGACTGAATCCAGTGTTACCCTGCCTACAGACAATACCTGCTTTTGAGGGACTCCATTGTAATACAGGTGAGTACGCAGAAATAAGGGAGTGGAACTGGGAGATTACAAAGAGAGAATTGTGCATCAGTATCAAATCAAGGACTAGCAATGAGGGGAAGGTGACTTCTGTGGTCTCAGAAGGAGAAGATCTGTAGTGGAATGGGGGAGGAAGTGAGGGCAAAAGAAAAAAGTAGGGAAAGGAAGGAGGCCTGACTTTGGAGGTAGGTAGGGGCATTGATGAATCCTCCTATAGGTGCATAGATATGTTTTGTGAAGGGAGATGAGGACTATACATAGTATTAAAAACTCCTGGAAGGATCTGGCTTTTGAAAAGTCTAGTCATCCTGTGTGTGTGGCAGGGGGGAGGAGGGGAGCAGGAAGTTAGAACCCCCAGGGACAACTGGCACCTGGGAGAGAGGGAGAGTTCCAGAAAATGTATATTAAAAAGTCAACAACGAAGGGTATAGATCAGTAGTAGGCTGTGTAATCAAATAAGGCAGTATTCTCTCTCACATGTGCAATAATTGGAAGAGTTATGGAAAATAGAAAAGGGAAATGTATGGGGCAAGTCCTACGAGGTCATGGCAGAAATCTTTCAGAAGAGAAAACCTAGAATGGATGCCTAGGAAGCTTTGATTTCATGAAGAACACAAAGAAAAGAGAGAGATTAGATAATTATAGGGGTCATGAATTAGAGAATGAGGGTCCAGAGTAAACAGAAACAGAAGATGGATGATATGGAGAGCTAGGGAAATAATTTTTGGACAGGCTGCTAAAAAAGAGATTTCAGATTAAGGACCAGGATTAACTGAAGGGGAGGAGAGGAAAAGGAATGTACTTGACTGAAAGAAAAAAAAAAGGGAAGAAATATATAATCAGATAAAAACAGGAGAGATAAAGAACTCATAAACAAAACCCTAAAGGAAAAATGATATCAAGAAGAGTGCATTGGGGTGAGGGGAAGAGACACAGTGGGGACAAGGTCACCTGAAAAAAACTAAAGCAAAGTAACTGAAAGAACATAGTGCGTAAACACAAAGTGTTTACAGCAGAAGAAGGAACGAGAAACTGAAAAACTTCTGCACAGACAATATTAATATATCTAGGATAAGAAGAGATGTGGTCAAATGAGAAAAAAAATCTTCCCATCAAATTTCTCTGATAAAGGTTTAGTATCCAATAGTAAACAATATATGTATGTATACATATATATGTGTGTGTATGTATATATACATACATATATCATAACAAATAAATGATCAAAGGAAATGAAAAAAATTTCAAAAGAAAAACTGCAAAGTATTCACAATCACATAAAAAAATTCACTACTAAGAGAAATGCACATCAAAACAACCCTAAAGTTTCACCTTATAACCTCCAAATTGTCAAAAATGACCCAAAATGGCAACAGTCAGTGTTGGAGGAGTTGTGGAGAGATAAACTAATATATTGTTGGTAGAGCTATGAAATGGTATAAACCTTTTGGAAAGCAATTTGGAATTATGCAAATAAAGTGACTAAAATGTCTATAGACTTTGAATCAGAGACTGCATTGGTAAACTTTTTAATTTTAAGGAAGTCCTTAATAAGAAAAAGTCTCCATATACTCAAGATATGTAGCAGCACTTTTTTGTGACAGCTAAACTGGCAACCAAAGTAGATGCTCATTAATTGGGGAATGGCTAAACAAATTATGGTACATGAATGTAATGGAAAATGACTGTTATAAGAAACAGTGTGTGATGAATATATAGAAACATCAAAAGATCTCTATGAATTGATGCAGAGTGACGTAAGCAGAGCCAAGAAAACAACACAGACAGAAACTAAAACAATGTAAATGAAAAGAATAATACACCAAAAATTCAAAAATAAATGTGACCAACTTTTAAAGATCAAGTGGGACTCAAATGAAAATATATGAAAGACATTTCCAACCTACTCCTTTTTGGAAGTGGATCATCTACAGTTTTCACATGTTTTTGGACTTTTTCAAAGTATTAAATATCTTTACTTTTCTTTTTCTTCTACAAAAAAACACTTTGTTATATGGGATGGCTCTCTGGGAGGGAGTGGGGAAGTATATATGAAATACTATGGTGATGTAGGTAACAGTAAATATAAGTAAAAATTAATTTTAAAAATAAATTTAAATAAACATGTATGCATACACAGAGATAATACATATAAATACACATATATACATATATATATGAATGTATACACATACACACAATTTTTAGAGGGCAACCAGCTAAGAAACAGTCTAAGTATTTGAGCTAAATCTGGAAAGCAGTTAAGGGTCCAAAATGGGAGATGTGAGAAAGGAGAATATACCAGGCATATAGGGCAGCCAGTAGAAAGACTCAGAGACAGGAGCTGGAATGTCCTGTATGGGAAATAACAGGCTTGACTCTCATTCATGAAAGAAGAGATGTCAAAGTCTGAAGGTTTTTGATAGAACAATTTGTTTCCTAATCTACAGGCAAAAGGAATTCACTGAAGTGGTGGCATCATCAGCTACATCAATCTGACTTGGAAAACAGGTTTTGTTTTGTAAAAGTTGGTTTGACTTCCCTTTGTGGTATCCTATCGCTAAGAGATTTATCTTTTTACAAAGAAAAGAATGAGTGCCAACTATGAGAAGCTTTGCATTATTTTTATTCTTCAAATAATAGTAAATAATTTGAAGAAAGAAGACCACATTCTAGCTAATAAGGCAAACCATTAAATCAGCCTAGTATTGGCAGAAAAATACTACATGGGAGTCACCTGGCCTAGTAATTTTTTTCCAACAGTAACATATTAACATTAATTGACCAATGACAATGTTAATTAGAGGCTGGCTAATGTCAACTTCTAAGTGATAAAGAGTTTTAAGACTTTTAAAATACCTCAATCCCTGACTTGAGTGTGGAGCACCTGTCTTGAGGAAATTGAAGCTCACTGAAGGATTAATTCATAACTACTCTATCAATTACATGTATTCTCCTCCAACTTTGTCAACTTCTTGTGTAGTATCTTTATTGCAACTGAGATCATCAAACTAGAGAAGAGACTTTTTTTTCTTGTTTGCTTCTACAAATACCTATCTAGAATGTTTCTCTGATTTTGTATCTCCATCAACTTATTCCTTTTAACTTTTAAAAAATATGGCTAAAAACTTCTTTCAGAATTCTTACACAACTGATAATAAAGTCCTCTAATTGACAATCATTCACTTAAGCCTTTATGTTTTCTATATAAGGGTTTTCTATTCATTTTATGTGTGTGTTCTCCTTCCCAATCTAGATGATAAACTTTTTAAGGGCAGAAAATGTGTTTCTACTTCATTTGTATCGCTCATAACACAGATAGACTTCTTTAAATACTAGGCACTCAATAAAAGCTGTTGACTGTCAATGCAGTCAACAGCATGAAAGACAGATAGACACAATACAGTATAAACATGAAAACCTTAATTTAGTGCTTGAAATGACAAATACACCTCCTCTCATCACACCATTCCTCTTCTACCTCTAATGAGTATTTATCACATTAAAAGCAAATTCAGATGTTTGCAATTTCAATTTTTATATGAGTCTTCCTTCTCTACAGATGAAGAACGACTTTGAATTTGTTCACGTCAGAGTAATTTTAAGAGAAGGCTGGCTCATTTTTTAACATGTGTAGTGGCAAGAACACAGGCCTGACACTAAGGACACCAAGTTCTAGTGGAAACTCTGCCACTAGCTATCTGGTTTGGGACAATTAAGTTACCCTCTCCAAACTCTAGTTTTATTGTTCCTTTAGCTTTGTTTTTTCCCCTATATAATTGGATTTTTGGACAAGATGACTTCTAACAATCTCTCTAACTGCTAATATTATGCAAGTCTCTCCTATAGTTGTATGCGAACAATTCTCTGTAATTCAGGTAAAGTCGTTATATTGTAGCCTATGAGTCTTAAGTGCATACACATATTCTTCAGTTTATGGAATACAGTTCCATTCTCCTTTTAACAGACCTCTCCAATCATCCCAATTATTTCATTGCAGTGGAATTTTTATGTGAGTGCAATGTCAGAAATTACATCCCAAATCTTCTAGAAAGAATAGAGGAAAAACATCAAAACTTAAAATCACTGGATGATTTAAAAAATAAAAAGAAGTGAAGGAAATCCAGTTGAGGAAATAAGAAGACATCACTCATGAATCCTCCCCTTTCTTCCCTTAAATTTTAAGTTCTTTTTGTCTTGTTTTAGTGAATGATATTGATGTTGGTGGTTAGAATGACTGAATTAGGACGGCATCAAGGAAAATTCAGTTTAACAGTCTTATTAACAACTACGTGCTGCTGTAGTTATGCACAAGAAATGTAGACATTGGATACAAAGACAAAATGAAAAACTCCTCCCTCTCTTCAAGGAGTTTATATTCTACTTAGTTAAGAAAGAGTAATTAGCTCTTTGTCAATAATACAAACAAGAGTTTACTTCTAGTATAGCTGGTATTTTTTAAACTAAAGTCACAATTTTGTGGGGAGAAAATGAAGAAAGTGTCTTTGGTATTGGATTAATGCCTTCACTATTTAGTAAAAAAAAAAAATCTGAGGTATTTTTCAGCTAAATAATTTAATGATTCTGTAATTATTGCTTGTATAAAGTTCATTGTAAACAGCTCAATAAAGCAATATTTCTGTGACATAGCAATATCGTTATTGTAATGATTGTGATATTCATTGTAATGGGATTTAACTGATAAACTTTCCCTATAAGATTAGTTGTAACATTAATCTGGCTAGATCAGTCATTTTTCTACTAATTTCATTTATAGAAACAGAGACCTAGTCTTCTAGGGAGGGGGAAAAAGAAACATAGAGAGCCATAGTTTAAAAATTACCCTACTAAGATTATAGCCAGACCATACTAGGTGATTTAAAACTGAGCTTATTCTAAAGTAAACAAAAACTCTGTAACTTTATTGATTCTGTTGCACCCACATCACCTAAACAACCAATGTTCCTTTACCCTTATTATTTTTCAGAAGATAAGCATTGCTCATATCTTAAGCTCATTTCAAGTCTTATTCATAGATTGCAAAATATAGCTCAACTTCTCCCCTCTGGATATTTATACTATTAACAGGGCTAAGATGTCATCTCTCTCTCTCTCTCTCTCTCCTCCCCCTCTTGCACACAAAAAAACACACAAGCACACACACACGCACATACGTGCATGCACAATTCCTGTTCAGACCACAAATGGGATATTTTGTTCTGAAACTGGCACCATATTTTAGGAAGGATGTCAGAACTCACCTACAAGAAAATGAATATAATGATGAAAAGATTTGGAAACATACCAAGATGGATCCATTGAAGATTAAATTATATAAAATATTTATTAAGCACTTTTTTATGTGCCAAGCACTTTGCTAAGTGCTAGGAATACAATTAAAAGCACAAAGAAAGGTAGTGCCTCCCCTCAAGCAGCTTGTGTTCGAATGGAGGAATTTTGTTGTTCAATTTTGTCAGACTCTAAGTGAACCCATGGACTTTGTCCATGTGGTTTTCTTAACAGAAATACTGAAGTATTTTGGCATTTCTTTCTCCAATTGTCTCCATTTTACAGATGAGGAACTAAAGGAAATAGTGGTTAACTGATGTGCCCAGGGTCACACAGCCAGTAAGTATCTGAGGCCAGGTTTGAACTCAGAACTTCCTGACTCCAGACCCAATATTCTTTCTACCCCACCATTTAATAGCCAGTATGTTGACTTAGATGGATTTGCAGTGAGTTTGACTGGCACAGGTGTTTCCTCAAATGGAGATTCTCAGGAGGAACTCATCAACTAAAGGAGGAAGCACTAGGAATGGAAGCATGAGCAGGCCCCTGGGCTGGAGGTGAAAAAGTAATACTGGAAGTAGATTATTTAACGTACAAAAAGTGTAACTTAAGAGTAGAAGTTCTTAACCTTTTTTGTGTCATGCATCCATGTGTCAACCTGATGAAACCTCAGAATAATTTTTAAAAGCATATAAAACATACGGAACTTTAAAATAAATCAAATATATTGAAATGGATTTGTCAAAATCTAAAAAATAAATTTGTGCTATAGTAATACAGCTAGTCAGCTTTAATAACTACAGTTATTTCAAAGTAGTGATGAGTATAAACTATATTTTGAGATATTTGCAACTATGTGATATATTAGCAAGTCACAGATACTATTATAACTATGATTTATTACCTAAACTCATATTTGAAACTGTTAAAAGTTAGCAGAAAATAGACACAAGTTTTTCTTTTCCCCATTCAAGCTGACAAACCCTCTGAAATTCATTAATTTGGAGGGAAACAAATAGTTGGAAGACTGTCATACATCAGAAAGCTTAGACTTGTTCTACATAGAAATTATTAAAACTTTCCCCTTATTTTGCCCTTCCCTTTACCCAAAATGCTAGGCATCCACAGATCATTTTTAATAAGCATTTTTTTTTTTAAAAAGTTGCCAATTATTTGCCAGTGCTAGCTGTCCTCAGTATGTGCCTAGTCTATCTCTGCAACTTACTCCACCAGTAATCTTTTAGACAAACTTTTCTTCCAAACAAGTTTACTAATCATCTACAAGTGTATTCATCTTATTTGCACTTAGCCTAAACTTTTTCTTTTTCATCTTTCTAAGAAAACTGTACTCCTCCATGTTCATTAGAAAAATAAGTATTAGGATTAAAAGAGAGTTTGTGCTTTTATGATTCTTTTGGTACTTTGGACATATTAATTGAGCAATATTTATTGACTAGTAGGCGCAAACTATTCCTATCTATGGGGTGGGAAATGATCTTAGGAGGTGTGAGTTATAGAGTTGATTTCACATTACAGAGTGATGAGTTTCTGGAGGTCATGAAATTCAGGAGCAAAGACAAGTGGGAAATAATGATGTGAATTCCCTGAGTGCCTTCCTCAAACAGAGTATCTGGAAGGAGTTCCCACACATCTACCACACAACCTTTCCAACCAGTAAGAGCATGCTAAGACGGTATGAATTTAATCAATGAATTCACCTTACAGAATGATGAGTTTCAGAGATAGTGAAATACTGGAACACAGCTATGTAGGAAATGAAGATAACACTGTTAACTAGGTTAATAGTGACAGTAGCTAGTTATAGGACAGGAACATTTCTGATCACTCCTAGCTACACACATGAAGAAAAGTTGAAATATGTTGAAAGAAGAAGGACAACTAGATATTAGCAGAGACTGGGAAAAAATATCCTGTGTTCAAAGATTGATAAAGCACCCAAGTTACACAGGTAATAACTGAGTTAAGAACGTAAGGGAGAGTTTTCCAAAGTGAAAGGCCTTTTTTTTTTTTAGCTGCAGTTTGTCTCGTGTATGCAAACGGTTGATTGTTACATTTAAAAGCTTCCATAATTAGCCTGCCAGTAAGGAAATAGAAGAGTGAGATGAGTAAAATTTCCTCAAAAATATGGCTCTGAAGTTTTTAGTTGAAATTCTATGAAATGTGGAAATCTTTGGTCAAGGAATGTGCAATTTGGTCACAATATAGTACAATTTCATAAAATGAAATACAGCCTTCCTTTATAGTGAGATATTGATGGGGTTAATGCTCACCTGAAAATCTGTACACTTGTGAATTTGCTTAAAAATAAAAAATTCTAAAACTTTATTATAAAATAAAGTTTTGCTTAGGAAAGAATTTAGCTGTGTAATCATTTAAAACAAATGTTTGTTTCAACTGAATATTTCTATCAATTGAGTTATGTTCAAAGTTCTCTAATAAAAGCAACAAAGACTTGGTACCACATTCATCCTAGCTTAACATTTGAATTCAAATATGAAAGCCAAGGCTGCATTCCTTTTAAATTCTCACCACTAAGTATGGTGCATGCATACACATAAGCTTGGGTACAGATTTTGCTGTGGATACTGGGACATGTTACTATGTTTATTCCTATGATATAAATATGTGAAAATGTTTTAAAATTATTTTGGAACACCTAAAAATTAAATAGATTACAAATCCTTCAAAATGTCAAGGATCAGTGGTTTCCTTGGCATAAATTCTCATTCTACTGATGCGCAATGGAATCACTCAACAAACACTGGCTGTGACCAAAGAATTCAACACCCTCCAACCACTCAAATGATTAACTTTCCACAGATTTAGCAAGGGCTGATCCTTCCTTGACAAACATACAGTCCATCATGGGAATATGCAATGGAGTAAATAGTTGAGGTCAAAAGAAGATTCTAGAGATGAGAAAAAGCCCATTCCTTACTGTAATAGAAATCTTGGACTTCATGTTATACTTATTTGGATACTTGAAGGAACTATAATTTGGTTACTCTAAATGTGATTAAGCTAATGTAGTTAGTCTCTCAACAAATGCAGATTTCATTTCTCCCACTCATGAAATGATATAGTGAAAAAAAGATCAGCTACTTGGTGATGAGTATGTCTGTGCTTAGCCAAGCAAGTTCTTAAATGATGGACATGCATTCCATTCCCAGGCTGGTACTTGAAGTCTCTAGATTGGTAGAGTGTTTCAGAACTTGTATGGTCTAAGAATGAATTATCATGGGTCAGCTAAATAGTGCAGTGGGTAGAGCACTGGCCCTGGAGTCAGGAGGATCTGAGTTCAAATATGGTCTCTGACATTACCTGTGATGGTCTAGGCAAGTCATTTAACCACAATCACCCAAAAAAAATGCATCATCACCTTTAGACCACAATGAGTCATTCTATTCTTGGCTACATGTTTTTTTCTTCTTTTTATAGCAAGTGTTATTAACCTTGGATCTGTAATCTTGGTTGTTAGATATAGGATATCTGATAGATATGATAGATGACAAAGCTATAGAAATAGATAAGAAAGATATAGCAAAGGATATAGGTTTAAGTTCAGATATAGATGTAGATATGAACAGATGAATAGATAGGCAGACAAATATGTACATGTTGATATGTGTCTTTTAATGGCATTTGCTTCCATTTCAATCCTGTGGATTTTATTTTATGAATTTAAAAATGTTATTCTGAGAAGTGACCAGTAGGTATCACCAGTCTACCAGAAGAATTCATGACACAAGGAAGTTCAGAAACCCTTCTTTACAGAGAAATTAGGTATAAGAAAACTCAAGGACAGGTTTTTCACCACAAATATTAAAATGACTTGAATGGTATGATAAAGTCCATCTTTAGGACTTTAAAAACCATGACGATGTGGAATAGAGGTTATGGAGAAAGTGGGGGGGGGCAGGGTCAGGGGGATCAGAAAGATGATGCTAGCTGCCATTTATCCAGTCCTTCAAGATTTGCAAAATACTTTCCATGAAATATATCATTTGATCCTTTCAGTAATTCCTTAAGTTATTATACTGATTTTATGAATGGGGAAACCAAGGCTTCGCAAGATTAAGGACATTGCAGAAGTTCACAAAGCTAGTATTTAAGACAGGCTCCAAGTCTAATACTATGCTTTCAGGTTATAATAAGTATCTATCTACTGGTTAATCCTTAAAGGGAAAGCCAGATTGGACAACGTATTACTGACTGTCAGTCTTTTTCCTCCCAAAGCTCTTAATTCTTAAGCCAGAACTAGATTCATGATGAGTTTGCTTCTGATCCTGGCTTTTCACTTTCACTGTCACCACCACCACCACCACCACCACCATCTTCATCTTCATCATCATCATCATCATCTTCTTCTTCTCCTTCTTCTTCTTCTTCTCCATCACATTTATGTAGCACTTTGACATTTACAAATCGCTTCACACATGTAATTACATTTGGCTTTCACCTTCACCCTTTATGATCGGTGCTAACTTTATTCCCATTTCACAGATGGTGAAACTAGGACTCAGAAAGTTTCAGTGACTGCTCTACTCAATCTCTCCCCTTTAATCTGTATCTAAAAGAATGTTTTCTACAGTAGTGAAATCACAGCCCCAGCCCTTATTCCAATACTCTATTCCCCTTCCCTGGAACTCCTCCTCCATTAAATTCTGGTCCCCAGATTATCTGTTTGCCAAATCTAAGATTTCTATATCCTTGCCTTTGTTATTTATTTCTTCTTACTGAGAACTTCTATGTTCTGGTTTCTTTTATACCAAGAATGTCAAGATTGATATGATTCAGTTCATTCAGTAATGTTTATTCAATCCTCATTAGAGGTGTATCCAGAATATAAACAATTAAGTTTAAAAAATATCTAAAAACTGTGATACTTAGCACCCTCTGCCCCCTTGTCAGCCTCTCTGCCACAGACACTGCTAGCAAAAGTGGAAAGGGACAAAACAGAACTAAGTCCCCTTTTGACTTTTACTTTGTTTCATGGGACCTCAGGGCCAAAGAATTCATTGCCAAGTGGTTAGATGATTAGTAATGAACCTCTCGTCATGTCAGTCAAATATCTTTAAGGTAGCTATGGGGAGAAGTGTATTAGACTTTTGGTACTTGTGGAAGACAGAGCAAGCACCTATGGGTAGAAGTTGCAGTGAAACTGATTTCATCTCAACACGAATGAAAAAAATTTCCTAATGATTTGAGCTGTCCAGAGCTGAAATAGCTACCTTCAACATATTAATCATTTATTTAGCACCTTTTAAGGGCAAGAAACTGACCCAGTTCCTAGGAATATAAAGATAAAAAGGAAATTGTTCCAGTCCTAAATAAGTTTACTTCCATTATCTCAGAGAGATTGAGTCTACATATGGAAGTTCAAATTAAATATATACAAAAATAAACCCAAGGTAATTTGGGTATGTGGAGGCCCTAACAACTGGAGGGAGATATTAGCCTCACAGAAAAGGTAGATCTTGAGCTGAGTTTTGAAGGAAACCATGCGTTCTAAGAGGTGGAGACAAAAGAGAGAAGGCATTCCAAGTATGGGGGTAAAGTCTACACATGGGCTCAGAGATGGGCTTTCATCACTTTTTTGTGATCATTAGGCAATTATTATTCACCAGTTCACTATGGTATATTATCGTTACACTTATTTTATAAATTGAGAAAAATATCAGAGAAGGAATAAATGAACCTATCTCATGTTGTACAATATTTGTGGAAGAACTTCATTTCTAGATTTTTCAAATCTGTCTATTTTGCAACATTTTGCTAGAGAGGAGGCTCTTTTCCTACTGAGCAAAACCATACTTTTGGGCCGTTCCTTAAAGAATATATAAGATTTTGATGGGACGGAAGATAGGAATGGTTATTTCAGGAATATAGAGTTGGATGAGCAAAACATACAAACAAAATACATGGTGAAGATAGATTCTGGGGAAGTATCAGTCTAATTAGAACTGAAGGCTTATGCTAAGGCAGTAGCAGGAGATAACATCAAAAATACTTTCCAATCAAATTATGGTAATTTTTGAATGCCAAGCTTAATGAATCTGACACTGAGGAATTTGAAAATTTTTAATCAAATCAGTGACGTAATAATGATATTATTTAAAAGAGATAAACCTGTTGGCAGTATGCAGCTGAATGGCTTGCAAATCAGTCAACAATTTAAGTCTATTATATGCACTAGGAATACAAAGTCAGGCAAAAGCCAGTCCCTGCCCTCAGTCTAATGGGGGAGACAACATGTAAACAACAGGGATAGGGAAATCAGTACAGAAGCTACTTCTGTATTCATGTGAGGAAGTGATGAAATGGACAAAAATAATTGAACTGATCAAACTGTAGCATGCAACTAGATAGGGTACTATCATATTCATCCATCAATATGTATATTCAATATGTATACATAAAATTCAGTTTGTTCATTGACCACAAACTGCAGGCCACTAAAGTCTGTCTCTTAAACATTAATGTTCTCCCAGCGATGCTATATGGCTCCCCTGCTGAAAAAAAAAAGAAGACCCAGTGGTTGCCTGCTGACTCTAACACAAAATACAAATGTGTCTATTTGACATTTAAGGTCTTGGATGATTTCTTCCAAGCTACCCTCTCCAGGCTGACTGCATATTCATATTGCTCTCCACACCATACTCTTTGCTTCAGCCAAAAGGGGCTACTTGCTGATCCCTGTTTACTACAGAGTGTGTGTGTGTGTGTGTGTGTGTGTGTGTGTGTGTGTGTGTGTGAGACTGAGAGACAGAGAGGAAAGGAAAGGAGAGAAGGAGGGAGGGAAGAGGAGGCAGGAGGGGAGAGAAGAGAGGGAAGGGGAACAGATGGGAGAGGAAGCAAGAAGAAGGGAGGATGGGAGAGGAGAGAAGAGGACATTTTTGACATTTTAGTATGTGCCAGGTACTATGATAAGCATTGAGGGTCCAAATATAAGAAAGTAAGATGTTTCTTGCCCTTGAGGAGTTTACATCCTATTGGGCTAAGACAATACAGTAAGTGGGTATTGGAAAGAAGAAATGGTGGGCAAATGGTTGCATGATATAGGATGATTGGGAAGTATTAGGGAGGCCTGGTTATAGGAAACATGAGGAAAAATTTCATCTACAAGAGACAGGGGATCCAAGGAGTTCAATCTCAGGTTCTAAGAAAAGCAAAAGGAGGAAGAGAAGGTGGAGAAGGAGAAGAAGGAGTACAAGAGCAGGTATTATGGTGTGGAAACTAGATTGCCTAAAATCAGCATGGTATCCAGGACCTGGCAAGAGAAGTTGAAAGCTCACGTTTCTGAATGGTTTACCAGGGGGAGGCATGAGGATGTTAACTGAAGAGTAAGCAGCATGGTGTGGTGATAGCCAAAGCATGGAGGCCTGGGTACAATGGAAAGCTAACCTATGGGAGACACTACCAATAGTAGTACCGATGCTTCCATTTCTTGATTCCACCAGGAACCAGTGGTCCCTCCCCCAATCATTTTACATTTATTTAGTGTATATCCTATAGTTACTTATCTCTGAACAGGTTGGATTTCCCTTAGAAAATGTAAGCTCCTTGAGAGCATAAACTGTTTTACTTTGGTCATTGCATAGCACAGTGCCTAGTACTTAGCAGATAATTCATAACTATAATTCAAATACACAAATCTTCAAAAAACTAAAATTACAAATAATCCAAAGGGCAGGGGAAAATATATATGATAGGAGTAAGGAGACTGTATTAACAACATCTTCATAGGCAAGGACATAAAGTTAATGACAACTATTTGAGCTCCGTGAGGACACAGATGTTTAAACTTTTTTTGTATTGCTGATGAATAGCGTAGAACCTGACACAAAATGATCACTTATTAGGTGCTTTCTGATTGGTTTTTGACTGATGCGTATGACCTAAAAAAGATGTGGATCTGTCCTGAACCATGAGTAAAAAAAGAGAGATGATACTTCATCTTTTGGTTCCCAGCATTTCTCTGCCTGTTCCCCACATCTGGGATGCTCTCCCTCCTCATGTCTGCCTACTGGCTTCCTTTGCTTCCTTCAAGTCCCAGCTAAAATCCTATCTTCTACAGAAACCCTCTTCCCAACACTCTTAATCCTAATGTCTTCTTTCTTTTAATTTTTCCCCCTTTGTTTATCCTGTATATACTTATTTGGGGAAGTTAGGTGGCACAGTGTATAGAGTGCCAGGTCTGAAATCAAGAAGAATCATCTTCCTGAGTTCAAATCTGACCTCAGACATTTGCTAGTTGTGTGATTCTGGACAAGCCACTTAATCGTGTTTACTTCAATTTCCTCATCTCTAAAATGAGCTGGAGAAGGAAATGGCAAACCACTCCAGTGTCTTTGTCAAGAAAACCCCAAATGGGATCGTGAAGAGTAGGACATAGCTGAAAATGACACAGAAACAACAAAATAGTTTGTTTGTACTATTTTTCATTACTCTGAAACCAATCTGCTGATGAACCTTTCCACAGTTAGCTAGAATGGTCCCCAGGTGAAAGATGCAAAGTACATCCTTCCAGGGCCTGTGATCCATTGGCACAGTCATGAGCGCCCTTCCATATCAGGACTGGGCTTCACAGAAGGATTTGTTTGAGGTTCTTTGTATTACATGAATGAAAAGCATTTATTATACGCCACGCACTTTGCCAAAAGCTAAGGAGGCAAATACAAAAGGCACTCTTACGAGTGAGGCAACATATATAAGCAAGTAGTGGCCAGGAAATGAGTTATGGTCCTAGAAGTCACAAAGAAGGTAAGTAGAAGGAAAGTGAAGTCAATGGATCGATTGATATGCTCTTTCCAGAGGCAAATATAAGTATTAATGTGATTACAGTTCTCAGAATAACATGTGGGAAGTTGGGGGGAGGGAGAAGAGAAAATACATACAAAGGTATGATCAAGAATGAGAGGATACAATGTCTCACATTGCATATATTTTTTAAAGAGCTTTTACAAGGGACCACTTAATTCACTTAAGGAGCATTTTTAAAAATCTGTCTAAAACAGCTATTTAGAAGAACTTATTTTAAAAAACCAATTATATTAATTAAAACTCATTATCACCCAATTTTAAATATTTGTGAGCTCATTCTTATCCAATTATAAATATGAATATGAAAAATAAATATAAATAAAAAATATATTACTTGGAAGACAAGGACTGAATCTTAGGTACCTTTGTATCTTTGGCAATGCCTGTCAGAGTGCCTTGAATACAGTAGGTACTCCATAAATACCTGTTTGAATTGGACTGCTAATTTGCAAAGTTTGTATAATGTTGAATTGGGGAAGTGTAGTAAGGAGGAGGAGGTTAACTTCTAGAATTTTTCACATTTATGTTAATATTTCAATGTATAGCGGAACTAGGATTATGCAGAAATGCTTTAGGCAGTCAATATTTTTTTCTGATACCCATAGGGTATATTTGTAGTCCCAGCTTGAAATATTAAATGTGCTGGAAAGGCAATTTATTTTAAAATACTCAATAACTGATATTATGCTACTTGATAATGGTTCTCTCTTAGTCCCAATGCCATCCACCTATTTCTCACTGGTGAATTTTAAACTTTATTTTCTAAAACGAGGGGAACAATGAAATGCCAGGTAATATGTCTTTCATGCTTAAGCTACACAAAGAAAGGCTTTCTTATAGAAAACAGTTGGTACACATTCCACCACTGGTACATCTCAAGTACACATGCTCATACAAGTCTGTGGACATAAGTTACTGATTAAGTCAGTAGGCTGCATACACCTATGGACTTCCTTTATGAAACTGGTGCAAGTTAAATTGTTAAAGAACAAGTAAGGTTTGTTTGAGTCAGTATGTCGCCTTCTTGTCTAGGCAGAAAAGAAATGGAGACTGAGACTGTAATCCTTTCAGAATAAAATCCTTAAATACAAACATGATTGCCATTGTAGACTGTTTAATCTAGTGATATTGTATTTCATTTCTGTTTTTGGAGAGGTTTGTTGATTTGACTATTCTAAGTACTACTCTGTGCTTATCTCAACTGTTTAGATAAGATTTATTTGACTTTGGCAGGTGACAAAATCTTGGGTGTGGAATAAAGGAGGGGGAAAGAAAAGGCTGGCTCCTTTCCAAATTATGTTTACTTTAAGCACAGAGTATGGATGAGTAAATAGTTTCTAACAACATACTTTACTTTGTGTAAAACATCCACTGTCTCATAGTCTTAGTAAACTGGCACTGCAAAGTTTCCTTTCTTGGGCATACATACTTCACCTTCTTGCTTGGGTAAACAATGATCAAAAGTTCTCTTAAAAAAACAAAAAACAGAAAAGTGAATTCTCTTTGAATGTAAGGAAGCTAAACTTGAGCTCATGTTTTGACTTTGCTTTCTAGTACATGAACTGGACTGATTATACATGAGATTACATTTGAATGAACCTATATTGTTTAATTTTTTGTGAATATATTCTCAGTAGAATTTTCACTAGAATTTATGAATAGATCATAATGCTTTCTGGTAAAATATTTTTCAATTAAACATAATTTTTCTGAATGTATTCTACTAATACAAGTGTATTGGAATTTAAAGTTTCACATACAAAATTCCAAAATTAAAGATGAAAAAACTTAAAGGCAATCATACCCATTTAGAAACTATTAAAAGGTTCTGTCTGAACACGCCTTTAAACATCTAACTCACTTCATAAAGGGGAACGTGCGTATATGTACACAAACATATATACTATTTAGAATACAGAGAAAGAGAGAAAGGTATGGACCTACACATGTTTGAATTTTGAAAGATCAAACTTTTAAACCAAATTATACCTCTCTAAAATAAGATTGCCTATATTACTTCTACTAGTCAGTAAGCACTTAGGGGAAAAAGAGTCAGTCACTTTTGTATCTTTGGCAAATCCTATCAGAGTGCCTTGCATACAGTAGGTGCTCCTTAAGTGCTTATCTGAATTGACTTATTAATTTGCAGACTTTGAACAATGTTGAATTAGGGGAGTTTAGAAGGGAAGGGGTAGTTTCTTTGATTTTTTTATGTTATCTTTAATATTTCAATGTACAGAGAAACCGAGAATATGCGCAAATGCTTTGGGCAATCTTAATACTTTTCTGATTCCCATCCAAGAGTGAAAAATACAAACTTTTTACTGAATACAAACTGAATCAACTAAACCTCAGCCTCTGCTACTATAGATGCAGATATGTAAGGAAACCTTGGAAAAATCAACATCTGTCTGCTTCATTTTGTTCTCCCCAAAGATGTCCTCATCTCTTATAAGCTTAGAACCAGAACTAGATCTTTATGCCACTTTTCATCCATTTCATAATGTTCAATCTCATCAGCCTCTCAATAGAATCTTGGTCTCTACCCCAGGAGTCAGGATCTGATGAATTTTAAATTCATCTTGCCTGGAACCAGGCCTCCATGCTTCTTCTGGCAATCTCCATACCATGACAACATTGAAGTATCTTCTCCCTAACCCACTGTCCTTTACATGTAGTTTTCCCCCACTGCTTGTGTATGTTTAATCTATACACTTCATTCTAAAAATCTATCTAGCTATCTGGTTTTAAAGCCACAAAAAGTATCAAACTGCCTCATATACATGTACCTTAACCATTAGGGAAACTTTCTTCCCCTCTTTAGAGAATATCAAATAACCTTCCCATCTAGTGGGTCTTTGTTTCTTTGGGGATCTAGTGCTTTTACATTACTCACAGTACCAATGAAAGGATAGGTCTGGGCTGCTTCTTGGTACGCATTGTTCCTTGCTGGGCTGATGTCTTTATGATGATCAAGGTCAAGGTCCTTGAGTTTTCTCACCCACTTCCTGTCAAATATCTGTGGGTCATTGGTCGCTAGTGCCTATTTTTCCCTAAAGTGCCATTCTAATACCAACAAGGAGAAAGACAACAATCCTGTTTCACCCCCACTGAGATACTGTTGACAAACCAGCTTGTCCATCTGTCACCAGCTCCATGATGCACATGTTCACCACAGGGGTGATATGACTGTACAAGGCACTTGCAGCTACTGTGCACAGTGGCTCCTTCTTCTTCATGGATTATAATGATCTCTTCTCTAGCATCTGCCTGGATTCTTCCAATCAGTGAAGGGCAGAGAATGGGGAGGAGGGTTATGCTTTTTTTTTCAGAAAGAACCAGGACATTGATTTTATGATATCATCACATACACACCACTTACAATAGCTAGCTAAATTTAATTAATACTACCAGAATGGAAATACAACAAAATTCAATTCATTTCAATCAATATCTATTGAGTACCTAGTATTGCAAGACAGTGTGTTAGATCTAAGGGTATAGACACCAAGATGAAACAGTCCCTGTGATTAAGGAACTTCCATTGTACTAGTAGGGGTGGGAACCCTCTAGGTTCTTAAGCATGACCCTCAATTGAACCTTGGATTCAGTCAGAGGACCATACTCGAGGACCTAGAGGGTCACCTGTGGCTTCGAGGCCCCAGATTGCCCATCCCTGTAACAAAAGGAATGCCATATGAACTCAGACAAGCAAATTCAAGATAATCTGAAGAAAAAGACAGTGCCAACAAGGGGATGGGAGAATGTCGTGGTGGGCTGTCAAGAAAGGTGTTGAATACAAAATTATTCCTGAGACAAGAGGGCACAAAAACATAAGATTCTAAGTAGTTATGTTGTGATGGGAGTACAGTCCACATATACACACCAATTTGTGCAATGCAAAGGTATAAAGATGGGTGATAGAATACCGGTTTTAAGTTTTAAGGTTGGCATCATTGAAATGTAGAGAATAAGAAGGGTATATAGCAACCTGAAAAAAATTCAAAAGATAGATGGGGGCAGATTATGGAGGACTTGAAATTCTAATGTAGGGATCTTCTATTTCATCTTAGAGCCAATACAGGGCCACTAAGTACTTTTAGTTGGTAAGTGATATGGTCAGATATATATTCGAGGAATATAAATTTGTCAGCTATGTGGAGAATGGATGGGCAAGGGAATGGAATAGAAGCAGTGGAACTAATTAGGAAACTATTAAAATAATCTAGGTAAGAGTTTATGAGGGCCTCGACTATGGAATGGACTGAGTAAAAAAGAATTCAGCAAATGCAAAAGATGTTTGAGAGTGAGAGAGGAGCTTTTCTGTATTTCACTGACTTATTTAAAGACATTCAAATAATTTCCAAGGCATTAAAAAATTGACTGTAAATTCACTTGTTATCATAACTATTTTAAACATATTTACTATTTTTTCCTTTGGGACTTTCACATGCATCTGAGATTACATGATGCTGTGCTTTATTTCCATTTTCCACTTTCACTTCAGTTAGAGAAAGGAAACAATGTATTTGACCCTCCTATGCCAAGCTATCAAAATCATAAGCTCATTTTCTCTTCCAAAATTCCTTTCTGGCACAAAATGAAACATTTAAAAGTTTGTGAATAGCAGTTATCCCATCTCCTCAAACTCCCTAGATTTCATCATATTTCAACACATTAAGTCTTTCAAAAACTCAATATTCTGAAATTACTACTTAGGAGAGCTACAAATTCTCGAAAAGTGACATAATATTCTCAGCCCATGACCTAAGTGTGGTAGGATTATGGAAATATGCAGTTCCAAAGATTTTTGGCCAAGATAACTGACAAATGACACTGAACTGCCAATTCATATTGCTGAACTATAAGTGAGACATCATAGAGGTTAGGAAATCTTAAAGAAATTACTTGCATATTTGTAAATTAAGATGTAAGTTTTAAGATCATGAATAATATTGACCAAAGAAAGTTGATCCTATGCAGCCAAGAGTCAAGATAGTGCATCAAAGTAAACCAGAATGATCGATCCCAAAATTTAAAATATTATAGCAGATTTCAGCCCGGAATGGGATGGGGAAATATTAATTGTAATGTGATAAATTTTGAATATTACAAAAATGTAACTTTTGAAAAATCTAAGTGAAACAACCTCCAGCAAGTATTGCCTTGCCATCCAACCCCCTGGGATTTGTAATGCTTCCCAGTTGGTGAAGAGAAAAAATTTAGCCTTTGGATTTGGGTAGCAAGTTCTTGGAATTGTTCCTTGCATAGCAGAGATTTTCACACGGTGAAGGCAGGTGTTTGGGGATTTTCAATAGTCCATGCAAGAAGTGAAGGGGCCTCAAGTAGAGTTTTCACTGTCTGAATGAAGAAAACTGAACTTCTATGAGGGATGATATGAAGGCATGAAGGACAAAATTTGACAGAGGTGATGATCATCCCTTAGCAGCAACACTACTGCAGCAGCAGCCATGATCTATGACATGTATAGTTCACTTTTTTCAAACATGAGACATGTCTTCTAAATAGACAAGGTGGGAAGTATGTGACTGTGTGTTTTTACCACTAGTATTCTGATAGTAGCAGAGCTACTACTGTTTGGTTCAGTAGATAATAGAAGAGCGATGAGAGAAACAAGGCAACCAGATGAAGAACTGGAGGACCCTGCCCTGCCCCAATCTTAATTCTGCTTAATTATGTTATTTTAAAATTTATTCTGTTAAAAAATAATTTCTGGATTAAATATTTAATACAAACACCTGCATATGAACTTGTCTTTGTGTTACCAAGCACCCCTTTGCTTGCAGCAAGAGAGTTCAATGCGAAGTCCTAGGGCGCAATGGAAGCCACTCAGGGGAAAGCGATCTTTCCTAGGACAGGCCAGGGGCTCTGCCACTAGACCATTTTTAGAGTTTTTCTATTCTAACTGGGGAAATTAGCACAAGTAATTTCATAACCAACCTCCTATGTGCAAAATTACTCCGAATGAAGGTCATATTTTATAAATCTGACTCATAGATGCAAGCCAGAGTTATATATAAATTTTAGACTTAAAGATTCTTTTTTTTTTATTTTTAGCACCACATGGACAGTAAAACCATATCTATTTTCTTGCCCATTCTTTTGCCAAGCTAGTAAGTGTCTGAGGACAGATTTGAACTCAGAAAATGATTCTTCCTGCCTTAAGGCCTGTTACTCTATCTACCATGCCACCTAGTAGCCCTAAGAAGTAACTTGTCCAAGGACAAACTACTACTGTCAGTACTTAGATTCAAACCCAGGTATTTGTAATCCAAATCTAGTGCACTTTCTTGCACCATAAGAAAGAAATGAAGTCAATAAGTGACTCTCCCTCACCCCATATATTCTAACCTTTGACAGACATTGTCAGTTCTACGGTTGGTGCATCTCTTGTATAAGTTCACATCTTTCTGCTCACACAATCATCAAGCTATTTTAGGTCGCTATCACCTTTCACCTGGAATACTTGAATAGCCTTCTAATTGGTCTCCTTACTTCAAGATTCTAATTCAACTTTCATTCGGCTGCCAAAGTGATTTTACTAATGATTTCCTTATGATTAGGGGAAAAGGAAAAGAACCTAAATGTTCTAAAATGTTTATAGCAACTCTCTTTGTGGTGGCAAAACCTGGTAATTGCCAGGATATCTATGAAATGGGGACTGACTGAACAAGGTGTAGTATATGACTGTGATGGAGTACTACTGGGCTATAAGAAATGATGAGCTCGATGATCTTAGGGAAAAAAAACCATGGAAACACTTGTACAAAGTAATGACGAGTAAAATAAGTAGAACCAAGAGAACATTGTATACAACAGCAGTAATATTGTTTCAAGAACGACTTTGCGTGGATAAGTCATTTTGACTACTTAAATCTCCAAATTAACTATACAGGACATATGCAGAAATACACTGTCTGCATCCAGATATACGTATAGGATAATTTTACACATATACACCTATTTGTATCTAATGGTAGCCATCTCTAGAGCGGGGGCAGGGAGGGGGGAGGATAGGGAAAAGAGCAAAAAAAGGAAGTTTACATGATAACTTTATTATACGTTTAAAAAGAATAGCAAATTGTTCATAATAGATTTGAAGTTTCATGGACAATCATCTTTTCTATTATGTTATGTCATGGAAATGTTATTTTATTCCACAAATTAAAAATTAAATAAATGTGGAAAAAATATTGTTATTATAGTATTAGTATATAGATTATTATAATAACTATGTTATATAATACATGTGTTATAATTATTATAATATTAACTGCTTGCCCACACTACTCAATAAACTGTTGTGCCTTCCAACTATCTCCAGAACCAAATAGAAGTTTCTCTGTTTGACTTTTAAAGCTCTTCATAACCTAATCCCATCCTATCTTTTCAGTGTTCTTTTAGGTATTTGCACATATTCTACAATCCATCTGGCCAACTTGAAGCTCCTCCAATAGAACATTCCACATTCCGTAATCTTTGCACTGGCTACTCATGCCTAGAAGGCTCTACTCCCTTATTCCTGAGTCTGGGTTTTCTTGGCTTACTTCAAGATTCAGCGCAATGTCCTCATTCTAAAAGAGCCCTTTCATGCCTTCCCTCTTGGCCTCAGTCAACTGCTGATGACCCTCCCTTTAAGACTACTTTCTATCTACTCTGTTATATCTTCATATACTAAATTATTTACATCTCCCCTGTCAGAATGCAAACTCCTTAAAAGAAGACAATTTTTCCTTGGTACTTAGCACAATACCCAGCAAGTGCTTAAGAAATATTTTTTGATTGATACAGTTACATATATGTGTACATGGTTACATTAAATGTCTTAACTATGTATTACGCATACATATGTCTGCATATGAACATAGGTAGTTAAAAATCAATAAAATTTTACTTCAACATAGGATTAAGAGAACAATCGGGGTCCTGACCAATACATTACACAATTACTTATTATGCAGGAATAGGAGGTTCAGACAGAATAGTTAAATACGATAGTGATGGGGAAAAACAGGTGAAAAAAAAGGAAGGGGAATGGCATGATGAGAAAAAAATGGCAGATATGACTACACATTTATAACCTATGTCCAAGTGTTTACCTTCTCAATGAGGGGAGTATGGAGGAAAGGAGAGAATTTGGAACTTAAAGTTTTAAAAATGAATATTTAAAACTATTTTTAACATGTAAGTGAGAACATTTAAAATTTTTTTTAAATATATCCAGATATAAAAAAATGACAGATAATGTTTTTCTTCTTACTTGGAATGGTGCAGGAGGTGGCAAAGAAGGAAGTTTAAAAAACAGAAACAAATGAAGACCTAGTCTAGTTAGAGGCTTTGAAAAAAATGAACATAGGGTTGTCTAGTTAAAGTTATTGAAAGGAGTTTATTAAATGGATGAAACTAGGAGTTATTGACAAGGGAGTTTGTGATGCTGTCTTTCAGAATAAACCAAGCCTAAGGAACAATTTTGTAGTCACCGAAATATCTTTGTAATAGTCCAAATCCCAAGCACTGAACCATCATCACCTTAAAAATTATAGATGGATTATTGAGCAATGTTGAATTGAGAAAGTTCCGGTGAGGTTAACTGATTTGCCTATGGTTACATGCAAGTAATTTAGCAGTGACATGACCCCATCAAAGATTCAACAAATTTATTCCATCCCTTTAACTTTTGCCAAAAAATCTCCCAGGAGTGGTTTGCTTTGTTTACATTTTTGTTTGTTTTTTAGCGTTTTTCTTTTCATGCCCTTTCTCATCTATTTCTTTCTTTCTTTTTTTTTGGTAACTGTTATTGGCACCAGCTAAAATCCTTTATCACCTTACAAAATGCTAAGAAGGGATGTGAGCTATTTGAAATAAGCCAGAAACAATGCAGACCTTCATCGTCTCAACTGTCTTAGAGGCAGAAGATGTTTTTTTTTCCAATCCTAGTTCTGTGAAAACTTCATCTCTATGAATCCTAAGCTGCTCATCTAGCAAATGTGGATAAAAGTGTACTTACTTGCACTATGTGCCTAACATCACTTTGGAAACTTTAAAAAACCTAAATAAATTTGAATAGTTTTTTCACTATAAATTTTAGGGATAAGATGAACCATTTACAAAATGTTCACTACATAACAGTTATACAGGAAGTCACACTAATAAAATGGGATATAATATAATATAATTCATGTAAGCACTTGGAATCAGAGACTTATGGGGGGAAAATAACCCAGTTTTTAAAAACAAAAGTTATATCTGATGATGAAAGAAGGGAGACAGAGGAAGAGGAGGAGAAGGAAACAAAGAAAGAGCAAGGGAAGAGGGAAAGGGAGGGAGAAAGGGAGAAGGAGAGAATGAGGGAGAGAGAGTGAGGGAGAGAGAGGCGGAAAGGAAGGAGAGAGTGAGGGAGAGAGAGGCAGAAAGGAGAGAGGAAGGGAAAGAGGGGGAAGAGAGAAGAAGAGAGGGAAAGGGAGAAAGAAGGGAAGGCAAGCAGGGAGGAAGAAAAGAAGAAGGAGGGAAGTGAGGGAGAGACAGAAAGAGAACTTCTTTCTTTGAACTCATTTAATTTGTCAGTTTAATTTTATACGGACACCACTTAACTGCTCCTTTGAAGAGTCACTTTTTCCTCTTTCATACATAGCAGAACAGAATTTAGGTTCACAACTTTTGCCCTACTTCTGGAATCAAGCACACAAAGTCACAGAACCTTTAAAAACCAAGAAGAAAGCAGCAAGAAATTCAAGTGTTCTACACACGTCATCCACCTACCTTCCCCAGAAGAACCTCTTCTCCCCTGACCATGAATCTTTAAGGGAAAGACAACCAAGTGGCAAAGGAGAAAGAGCTCTGGAGTATGTGTCAGGAGTACTGGGTTCAAATCCTAAATCTGCTACTAATTAGCTTTAAAAACATGATCCTTCACCTTTTTGGCCTTTAGTTCCTCATGCCTCAAACAAGGAAGAATATAACAGCAATGAAAATGCTCATAGAAGCTCTATTCATATTGGGCAGAACATCAAGTTTCTTTTTATTCTAAGTTTTCATTTTTATTATGTAATTAAAAACATTAACCAACAATTTGAACCTGTCACTATACAAAGAAACACACAAAGAAGCTTACATATGACACTGGGAATTTCTATAGTATCATTTGTTTTTAAGTATGTACTAAATTCAACCTGAGTAACTAAAGCGACCTCAAGTTCATTCTTATTGGAATTCCCTTCTGAAATTCCTTCCGCTTTTTTCCATGTATTTTTAAATGTTTCCTTGACTTTATTTTCTTTCTTTTTCTTTCTGCATTATTTTCATCATCCATCAATCTCTACCTCCTCTAAAATCCCACCCTATACCTGAAACTGGAAGCCCCTCTCATGCCAAAAATGGATAGTTAAGTCACATGGCCATGACTGAAAGGGTATGCTTAATTCTGCTTTTCTTACTCTGCCATTAAGTATTAGGTGGGTCAGTGGCTAGAGGCGGGGACTCTAGGTGAGAAAGATCTGACTTCAAATCCTGTCTCAAACATTTACTAGATGCATGACCCTGGGTGAGTCCCTTAACCCCTTCTAACCTCAGCTTCTTAATCTATTCAATGGAGATAGTAGCATGTACCTCACAGGGTTATATTGTAAGAATATTTATAAAGTACCACATAAATGCTAGAACTCCATATTAGTAATGATAATCTCTCAAGTTTGCTTCAAGGATCAAATGATTTAACATAAAAATTACTTTGAAAACCTTAAAATATTATAAAAATTCTAATGCAAATCTTCGCTATTATTAATCCTATTATCATGATTAGAATGCCAAATTTAAACAAAAGAATTGCAGAAACTCTAGGATAAATGATCTCAAAGTTTCTTTCCTCTGCTGATATTTAATTATTCTGTCTTATGGAATATTATATATTTGAAAAAAATAAGGACATATGATCTATACAAAAGATTTGTCTTGCATAAATTCTTAATAGAAGTACATTTTATTTTTATTATTTGTATTGAAATTGGGGCTTGGATGCCTGGTCACAGAATAGTAGTATCTCCCAATTAGAGAGGATCTCCAATTAGCTTTTTTTGGAATCAGAAACTATTTTGGTTTTACTTTTATATCCCCAGTTCTTAGGATAGTACATTGCACATAGTAGGCATTTGATAAATATGGAATTGAACTGACAACACTTTTCTTCCAACTCATAGAGGAAATGG
Source organism: Bettongia penicillata ogilbyi (assembly GCA_023548195.1). Classification (NCBI taxonomy): domain Eukaryota; kingdom Metazoa; phylum Chordata; class Mammalia; order Diprotodontia; family Potoroidae; genus Bettongia; species Bettongia penicillata. The sequence continues at coordinate 264,085 of JAJHZJ010000635.1, read as the reverse complement.
ATTTTCCCATACAGCAATCTGGATGAATTAGCCACCCACCCTCACCTTAAAGATCTTTGATGAAAAAAAATCCAGTCCATGTTTGGATGGCTTTTCTCAGTAACTTTTGCCCTATATCATGCAGGATTCTATCTCTCTACAATGTTGATCTATCGCTTCTAACTCTACCCCAACTAATCTTCTTTGTAGATAAGTACATCTGAGTAGAAAAAAAAGGATATAAACACTAAGAGGGCAGAGAACACACCCTATTTAATCTTTATTTTATTTTATTCAGATACTACATCTGTCTCTAATATATCTCCCTTCAATATTCATAGCATGCTGAAAGAAACCCTGAGAGTACAATTCTAGGCTCTGGCAGGTTCTATTATGTTGAAAAGGCTTTAATCACAGACCAAAGTAAAATCTATGTCTGGAGTCCAAGGTCTAGGCAAGCTAAGTAGCAGGAGGCTTATGTCACCAAAAGTCTGGTCATTTAGTGATTATTTCTTCTTCTCCTCCTTCTTCTCCTTCTTACTCTTCCTTCTTCTTTTCTTCTTTTTTTCCCTTCTTTGCCATAGTGAACCCTCAATTAATCAGCCAATCAACGAGTATTTATTAAGCACCTTCTATGTTCTGCTAGCACCTGGGGATTAAACCATCTCTATATGCAAGGAGCTTACCTTCCAAGAGGGAGAGAAAAGAAGTACTTGCTTAAATATATACAGCATAAAATTAAAACAGCTCTGAAGTACCATGTCACACTTATCAGAGTATCTAACATGACAAAAAAGGAAAATATTGGATTTGAAGTGGATGTGGGGAAACTGGGACACTAATGTACTGCTGGTACGGTTGCGGACTGATCTAACTATTCTGGAGAGCAATTAGGAACTCTTCCCAAAGAGCTATAAAACTGTGTGTGCCGTTTGATCCAGCAATACCCCTGTTAGGTCTATATCCCAAAAACATTCAAAAAAGAGAAAATGACCTATTTTCACACAAATATATTTATAGCAGCTCTTTTTTTTTATAGTGACTAAGAATTGGAAATCAAAGGGATGCTCAGCAACTGGGGAATGGCTAAAGAAGCTATGGTATACGGAATATTATTGTATTATAAGAAATGAGAAGCAGGATGATTTCAGAAAAACCTGAAAAGACTTACATGAACTGATGTATAATGTAGTGAACACATGCAGGAGAATGTTGTATGCAGTAACAGTAATACTGTTCAGTGAAGAACTATGAGTGACTTAGCTATTCTCAGTAATACAACAATCCAAGACAGGACTAAAGACGAAGTATACTACCCACCCCCTAGACAGAGAACTGATGTTGACTGAGTACAGACTGAAGCGTGCTATTTTTCATTTTTTCTTTCTTTTCTTTTATTTGAGTCTTCTTGTACAAAATGACCAATATGGAAATGTTTTACACAATTGTACATATATAACCTATATTTATTGCTTATCATCTCAGGGAGGGGAAAGGCAAGGAAGGGAGAGACTGAATTTGGAACTCAAAATTTTAAATAAAAATGGAAAAAGTAAATACATACAACATAAATAAAGTAAACAAATGCAAACACATATAGTGTGTCATCTATATCTAAATATATCTAAATACAAAGTAGTTTAGAAGAACATTAGTAGTCTTTTTTTTTAATGGTCTTTAATCCTGTAAAGCAGTACTGTCAAACTCAAATAGGACAAGGGCCACTAAAGCATATGTAATTGACTTAGAAAATGGCATATTAACATTATCTATGTTCTGATAGATTTTCATTTGTTTTGCTAAGCATTTCCTAATTTCATTTTAATATTTTGTGTAGCCCTTAGGAACGTTGTGGTGACCACATGTTTGATACCTCTGCTGTAAAATTCTTTCTACTTTCACAGTAAATGTAGCAAAGAATGGACTCAACATACTAAGATCCAAACAATCCCCAACCTATCTACAAACTTTTATTTGACTATTGGTAATAGTGATGCATTAACATCATCCAATGATTGAGTCAACAAATTGCTGAAGGAAGCAAACCATATCTATATTGACATTCTCTCTTTAAATCCAGCAAAAGAGAAGTGAGTTGCGACTAAATTGAAGGAGGATACAGAAGTTGCCCCGAGAGAGAGGAACAAAGGAACGGCCTTTATCGTGGGTTCAAAGAGGAGAAACCTCATTTTAAGAGAAACTTGGTGACCTTTCTTTATAGTAATCAAAATAAGCATAAGTTAACAGATGATCATGACTATAATTGCTTCTACTATGCCAACATCTGTTGTAGAAGATGGATAAGTAGAGAAATTCTGTGAAAATTTTGGGGAAAACTTTCAAATTGAAATACTACCTTGTTGCTTAGTGACATCAATGTAAAGTAGGCAACGGCAAAGTCAAAGAAAACTATGCTAGAAAATATGGTTTGGATCAAGAAATGAAAGAAGTTTTTGGTCTGGAGACTACTCAGAATCCTTATGAATGTATATGAAGAATACTTAATTTAAAGAGAAAATTGAAAGGCACTGAGTGGCAATGAATGAGCAACATAATAGAAGATGAAAGTGACAGTATCTTACCAGGAAACAACTGTTGGTTCCTGACTCAGCTGTTATTTGAATATATGTTCTCTTTTTATAGTCAGATAATCAATGGGTTAGCACAGAGATCAAATAAATATTAAATTAAAAGGATAAGGATAAGAAAATATTGGGTACAATCACAGCAGTTCTGAACTAGCTCATTAAAACAAACAACTCTTAAAACTGGAAATGGATAAAAGTAATGCCAGAATAAAATTTTAAAAAATAGTAAAAGTATTTTAAGGAAATTTTACTAATCTTTCTTAATGAGCCTATTTCAAATATTTGAAGGCTGTTTTTATGTTCCCCTAATCTTTTCTCCTCTTACTTCAACTGACTCTTATATAGCATGATCCCAAGTCCTTTTATCATTTCCTGGGTATTCTCCAACTAATAAATATTCTTCTGAAAATGTATTGTCCTGAACTGAACACATTATTTCAAAAACCTATCATAATGGAGACAGATACATTTGGGATGAGATAGATAACTTCTTAATTTTGTTTTTTGTTAGACCAACTGTATGTAGTTCAGTAGTCTTAAAACATGGTTAGTAGATATCTTTCATAAACATTACAAATCTGAATATCTGTTAGTCAAAATACAAACAAATCTTTGCCTGAAAAGTCTTGGTGAGGAATTACAAGCATTATTATATTAGTATTCCATTTTGAATGGTAAAATTGACATCTGACCCTGAATGAAAATGCCTGATATTCATTAGTATAATATATATCATTAGTGCAATCACACTGAAAGATAACTTGCTCTTATGTAACCAGTGTATTACCTTTATTATTTAATGTCCTAGTATCTAGTGCTTTGGAAGAAGTGTGTGTGAGAGAAGATTGAGGTAGAAATGTAATGGTATCTTCTGAAAACATATAGTGAGGGGTCCAGTGCTTCAGATAATGAGAAACTGAGATAATTAATGATAAGCAACAACATCATTGTTATCCATTTCTGTATAGATGACCTAGACTTGAGTCTGGACTGATCACTCACCATGTGGTTTGTTTTCTCATCTATAAAATGGGGATCAATTACAAAATTGCCAATATGTAAAAAATCACTTGAAAAATTGCAAAATTCCCTACAAATAATACATATATATATATAGTTGAAAAGAGAATGGCACAAAATAATCCATTAAATTTCATTCATACCTAAAGTAAGAGAAAAAGGTCAATATATAATTTTTAAAAATCTAAGTTCAACCAAAGTTCTTTTCTAACATTAGAATAATATTGGGAATTTATTTGTAATAATTCTTTTTATCTTTATTTAGTAATATGTGTGAGAGTTAAAATGATTTAAGAGACCTTTGCTTCCATCCTGAACTAAACTTCAAATAATAAGCATACTTTGAATTAAACTGTACTTTGGTATTAAATGTACTGGAAGAAAACTTCAGTAAAAATATAGATTGTTAACATGAGATTCAATTCATTTCGAGACCTTAACTGATTAGAAGATTATACCAGCCTCCTCAAATTTCTAATCTTAACCTCTCTGTTTGAGAGGTATGAAAACCATGCCCCACAACATTTGTTTCATTTTTTTGGTCTAAAAACATACAAATTTAAGAACAAACAGTTCTTAAAAACTACCATTATTGTGAAAAAGAAGAAATCTAAAGAACAAAGAAAAAAAATATGAACATTACATACTTTAAGAGTCTTTATAAACTCTACTCATCTCTCCAGTTTTAGTTCCTGGAGCTTTTTACCAGGGCCAGTCTATGACCCTGGCTAAGTTTCCCTTGGATCACTTAGGTTTTTGCCATAACTTCAATCCTTCTGGGGTTTGGGCCCCCCAGGTTTTGTTCAGAGTGCTAGATCTTCCAGACCCTCTATCGGGTCTCAGACCTTGGAGCCCCAAGGGTATCCCAGTCTGACATAGCTCCCGAGTGTTCCAGCTGTGTGCTCAGACACTGTAATGCGCTTGCACACCTGGTGGCTGTGGGTCATCAAGAGTGAAAGGGGCTATGCTCCATTCTCGCTCTCTACAGATGCCGCTGCAGGCTACAGGTATTTCTGTCCCTTCTGTCATCCTTTTGGGAAGCTATCGGTTTGTTTGCCTCTGCCATTACTCACTTTGTAGGTACACCATTTTCCTGTGCCCTGTGGGCTGCTGACTTTTTATAAAGTTCTATGTCAAAATTCACTTACTAAGCTTTCTTGATGGATTTCTTGCTATTTGGTCTGGTACGATTTTCAGGTTTTTGTTAGTATAGGTGTATAGAAATTTGCTATTTTACCTCTGTTTAGGCAGCAATCTTGGCTGTATTTTTCTTCCAAGAAAACCTTATAAGTCTCCAATTTTGAAATATTGTTTTTAATAACCAATTTAGCCACCAGAAAAACTAATATGTCAAAAGAAATGGATTCATATCTCAAAAATAATACCACTGATACCCCAAAACTTGATTTCACCAAGGACAAGGAGTGAACCTGTGACTTGCATTGGCATATGGGCCTCATTTGTGAGTAAACTCTCTCTATCATTCTAGGTTTGCATCCTCTCTGTAGTTGACTTATTTGGAAGGTAAATGACCTGCTCCAAATCAAACAACCAGAATGTATCAAAAGCCATACTTGAACTCAACTCTTCCTTGCTTTGTGGCTTATCCTCTACTATGGCATGCTATCCTTTCCACTGAATAAAAGTAAAATCAAATCTCTTTGTTGTCACATTAAGATGCTGTCTGTAACTAACAAAAGATCAAAGTGTCTAGTTCAGTCACATGCAGTCACAAAGAATAAAGTTAAAGAACCATAACATAAATTTTATTTACATAAACCTATTGTTCTATGAGGTCAGGGAGGTGATACCTGGATAGAGCGCCCATCCTGAAGTTAGAAAGACATCTTCTGAGTTTAAATCCAGACTCAGACAATTATTAGCCGTGTGACCCTGAGCAAGGCACTTATCTTTGTTTGAAAAATTAGCTGGAGAAGCAAAAATCAAATCTTACAAGGATCATGAACAATTGAACAGGACTGAAACGACTAAACAACAGCATTTTTCTATGAATGAGATGCAGAGACAGCTTCATGACATTTTTATATCTGAGGCTACAACCCTGCGCCAACGTTATCTGTAAGTCCCATAATGCTGTGTAAATCACTTCAATTCTCTTATTTGTAAAAAGGGAGAAATATCTGCACTTATTTCATAGCATTATTGTGATTGGTTGTGAGAGGTAAGGAAAAGAGATTCAAAGATGGCCCTTCCTCAATGATAGCAAAGACAGTGATTGAATTCAGAGAAATTGGGAATTTGGAGCTTGGGGCAGCTTTTACAAAGAAGAACCAATCAAAAAACATTCACTGAATGCCTATCATTATGCTCCAGGCACTTTACTTAGATCCTGAGATACAAGACAAGAACTGAAATATGTTCCACTTCTCACTTTAAGAAATTTACTATGGGGAAACCATATGTGCATACACAGAGAAAATAATCCAAGGTAAATGGAGAGCAGTTAAACAAGAGGAAATTGGGGAAGGGGGGCACTGGTAGATGAAGAGCAGGGCAAAAAAAAGTCTTTTGTAGAAGATGATGCTTAACCTCCATTTTGAAGGAAGAGAGGGATTCTGTGAGATGGAGCTGAGGAAGAAGTGAATGCAAATCAAGGAAGCAAAGCCAATACAAAAGCACAGAGACAGGAGGCAAAGATGGTTAAATTGTCATGTTTGCGGGGATGAATGGAGAACCAGGTAGAAATGTCTATGAGCTCAGTAGAAACTAAAACTTGGAATTTAGGAGAGAGGATGGGGGTAAAGCTACAGATCTGGGAGTCACTCCCACAGAGATCAGGATTACAGGCATGAGAGAGGGTGAGAATGGGCAGGGGAAACATGTGAAGAAGGAAAGAAGTTCCTCAGAAAGGGCAGTTCCAAAGAAATTCAAGGTCTAGAAACGAGAATGCAAAACATTCAGAAATGAGAAAGCAGTGGGAACATGGAGGAAGATAATCGTGACTGTTTTCTAGATGTTTGGAAGTGATGAAAAGAGATATAGAACAATAACTTGAGGAGTTAGATTTTGAGAATAAAGTTTATTAAGTTATTGCACTTTTAATGTAAGAGCAAAATGTATATTTGAAGGCAAAGGGGAAAAAACCCCGTGGAGGCGTGGTGGTTCCAGTGAGAGGGGTAGCTGGGTCAAATTATTATTGTTCTAATAAAGGAAAGATCATGGATCCCAGAAGAATATAGAGAGAGCTGTCAAAAATAACAGGTTTTCAGTAGCAATGCTGGATGACAGGGATTAGTAGAATTCAGGGGATTTATTAGTAAATAAATCAAGGCCACATGTGGCCTCCAGGCTGCAGGTTCTCCATCCCTAGGGGGATCCTGCAGGTTTGTTTGTAGCTGGGAAGGGGTAGTGATTTTGCCAAAGGGGAGAATCAAAAGTGGAAAAAGATCTTTGTGACTATTATCCTCATTTAAGACTAGTAAACTGAGATTTATACAGGTTAATTATACTACCAATAATAATGCCAATGATCCAAAATAGTAACTGGCACTTACATAACACTAAGTTTTACAAAGCCCTTGGCAAAACCTCCTTTAATCTTTTTGAGATAAATCTTGGTTATTATTTCTTCCATTTTACAGATGAGGAAACTAAGGCTTACAGGTGTTAAATAACTTGCCCATGTTCAGGATGAAGTCAGATTTGAATTTGTTGTTCTTGATACTATGCCTCCTTCAACTTTAAATGATTTGTGTATCTACTCATGACCAGCTAGTCTTTTTTCCAGGGCTTAGCCCAGGTGTCTGGATTTCAAATCTAATTCTCTTGCTAAATACTGTGCCTAACCCCAGAGACAAAGATAAAGTTAACAAATCTTTCAAGTTTCTTCCTTTCGAGGAGGATGCCTAGTTTCTTAGCATTTACCTCCCAGGTTTAATGTAAGGTAATAATGTAATGTAATGTAAGGTTTGAATGAGATATTTGTAAAGACTTAGTAGAGCTATATGTACATATATAACACTGTGTTAAGACATACTGTTGTTGCTATATATACATTTATAACACTGTGTTAACATGTACATGTCTGACTCTTCATGATCCCATTTTAGGTGCTATATAAATGGGGAAAGGAGAAGTAGGATGGCAATAAGTATTCATATAGCATCTATTATAGTGTCTAGAAAAAGCTAATACATTAAAGACAGCTAGCAGGTATGGTAAAGCACTTGTACTTGGAGTGAAGAAGATATGAGTTTAAATCCAGCCTCAGACATTTATTAACAGTGTGACTCTGTCCAAGTCATCACCTCTCCTGGTCTCAGCTTTTTCATCTGGAAAATAGGGATAATAATAGCACCTAATACACAAGCTTTTCATATGGACCAAATGAAATAATATATGTAAAGTATTTAGTTTTGCCCTGAGAGATATAGTTCATAGGAATAAGAAAGGATGTGAAGTCCCATTACTATACTCGGCCCTTGTAAAATCACAACTCTAGTACTGCGTGTAGTTCTGAGCACCACAGTTTAAGAAGAATATTAATAAACTGGAGTGCTATTGTATTGTAAGAAATGAGGAAATAAATTATTTCAAAAAGACATGGAATGACTTCTATGAGAGTGAAATGAGCAAAAAGAGAATAATTTATTCAACAGCATCAATGCTGAAAAACACAATTCTGAAAGCTGTAAGAACTATGGTCAATGCAAATGAGCACTCAGGAGTCCAGAGGACCAGTGCTAAAACATGAAGTTCATTACAGAGGTGTTGGATTTTGCAGAATGAGTCCTATATTTTTGTATATAGATAATGAGGGGATTCATTTTGCTCAGTTATGAGAAATGTATATTTCTTTTCTTTTTCAGTGGAGACAAGAGTAGGAGAAAGAATTAATTTCTGCTTTGTTTTGCTATTTTTTAATCGAGAAGTGGGACTCCTACAGATGTGAAATGTTACATGCATTTTTCACATAAGAGCACTGTATTATTAGTTTTATTTAGCTATTTTGCTTTACTATGAGACCTCCCTTGAAGCAGGAGTAATCTGCAAATGTAATGCAAAAACAAACACATCAATAAAACTTAAACTATTGAACTAAAATAAACAAACTGGAAGGAATTTGGAGGGCAACTAAGATATTAAAGGGCTTTGGTTCCATGTCATATGAAGATCAGTTGAAGGAACTATAGATCTGAAGCCTGGAAGAGAGAGGAATCAGAGGAGACATGGTAGCTATGTTCAAGTATTTGAAGTTTTATTGCATAAAGGAGGAATTTTTGCTGTTGTCGTTCAGTTATTCTCAATCATGCCCTACTCTTCATGATACCATTCGGGGTTTTCCTGGCAAAGATACTGGAGTAATTTGCCATTTCTTTCTCAAGCTCATTTTACAGATGAGGAAACTGAGGAAAGTGGGGTTCAGTTATTTGCCCCTGTCACAAAACCAGTGATGGCTGGAAGCCGTATTTGAACTCAGGAAGGTAAGTCTTCCTGACTCTAGGCCTGGTACTCTATCAGCTGTGCTACCTGGCTGTTCCAAAGAAGGAAAAGACTTATTTTATTTGTCCCAGAAGGAAGAAGTACAAGCAATGGGTAAAAGTTGCAAAGAAGTAAATTTAGGCTCAAAGACAAGGGCGAAGAAATTCCTAACAATTAGAACTAACACTGGATTATACTATTTCAGGAGGTGGTGAGTATACTCCTCATGGCAGGTCTTCAGGCAAAGGCTTGATGACTACTTGGCAGGTGCAGTATCTTATAACTGAGATTTCTTAAGCATGAGTTGGACTAGATAGCCTCTAAGCTCCTTTGCAACGCTAAATTCTATGATTTTTAGTGCATTACAGCATAATCAAAGAATCCGAAGATGGAACACTGGACTTGAGCAAGAGCAAATGAGCCACTTTGGATGGAACGTAGCACATGTGTTAAGAGGACTGATATGAGAATCAATCCATATGGGTAGGCAGGAATCAGATTATGAAGAGTGATAAGCTAAGGAGTTTCTATTTTCTTCAAGAGATAATAGGTAGTCATCAAATCTTACTGGGCAAGGAGAGGAGGGAAAGTGACTTGATTTCCTATGCTTTAGGAAAACTGCATTGACAGTGATGCTATAAAAGAGAAAGTGAAAATTGAGAGACCATTGAAGTGTCTATGGCAAATGTCCAGACCAGAGTGCTGAGGGACCGAAACTAGAGTGGCAGTCATGTGAACTGAGAGAATAAGGTGGATATAATTCCAATAACAAGAAAGCCCCTAGTACATCAAAGATCATGTTATCTGTACTTCTGCTCTCAATCTAACAGCTTGTTTACTATCCTCATTAGGTACTCTTACCACATCAGAAGGGCCTTTGAAAAACCAATAATTAACCTTAAGGAGCAAAGAATAAATACAAGCATTTTTTCCTACTTTGTTATGACCAAGAAATAGCATTCCAATGAGCTAATAGCTTATAAAGACATTAAGAGTTGATCCTTTAGGTTTAGACCAGACATGAGAAATCAGTCTCCATTGGTTTAGAATAACAGGACAAATGCAGGGTGCCCCCAAAGTCTGAGTGCTGTTCTAAGATTTAATAGATTATCTTTCATCTTTAGTAGCTTACAAATGAACTTTGACTTTTGGCACATCCTGTATATTCAAAATTTTAAATGTTAACCTAAATTGGTGAAAAATAAATAGATATAGATATATAATTACAGATAGACAGAGGCAGTGGTGTTGTTCTTTGCTTTTCCAGTCGTGCCTGATTCTTCATAATCCCAGACAGGGTTTTCTTGATAAAGATACAGGAATAGTTCACCATTTCCTTCTCCAGTGGTTTAAGGCAAAGAGGAGTTAAGCGACTTGTCCAACGTCACAATTAGTGAGCATGTGAAGTCACATTTGAACTCGAGTCTTCCTGACCTCAGATTCGGTGCTGCAGTCAATGACCTGCCTACCTGCCTCCATGTAGCAATAACTGATAAACATAAAAGGAAAGACATATCACCACTAGATTGTCCATCCCAAAGGAAAGATTTACTACTTTTAATCATAGGGAGAAGAGAGAGTAAAATATTAATCAGGCATCTACACAGACACAGAAACCGACACATATTCTATGAATATCATTACAAAACACTTTATGGAAAGCAAGATGGAATTAAAACCTGGAGAAGTGTTAATTGCAAATGAACAGACCAATAAAAATGATAATACTGCACAGATTAATTTACTTATTCAGTGTCATCACAATAAAACCTCCAAAAGATTACTATGCAGAAGTAGAAAATATAATAATGGAATTCATCTGGAGGAACAAAAGGTCAAGAATCTTAGGAAAATAATGGGGTTTGGGAAAGCGTGAAAGGAGCAGAATCAAATCTCAAATTAAATCATAAAATGATTTGGTAGTACTTAAAAAATAATAGCATAATCAGTCCATAGAAGAGATTAGATAAATGATATATAGAAGCAGATAGATGAATCTATTTGCCTAGTGTTTTGTAAACTCTGAGATTCTAGCTATTGGAGTAGCACTATTCAGAACCCTGGACCTGGGGCCTTGAGGACGGCAATGCCCACCAGACCAGCAGACCTACTTCCAGTGTAGTCCTTACAGCCATAGTTGGGGGGGGGAATCATTGTGGAGATGCTCATCTTACTCACTGCTGCCAGAAACAACCGCTAACGAACTGTTATCAAAAGGTTAAGTAGTGGGCATAAAAGCAATGGGAGTGTCGGTACTTTTCATATGTGTTACAAATTTTGCTTCCATTTTTTTTTTAATTTAGAGGGCAATGGGAAGAAAGGAATATAAATGCTTATTAACTAGAAAATAAAATGAAATGAAAAAGTATATTAATCGAGCAACTCTTAGTATCGGAAGAAAACGTTTTAGACTTATAGTCCACCTTCACCAAAGTTATATCACCACCAAAAAGCAGGCCAGAAAATGTCCATGGCATTAAGCTACTAAGCATTATTTGCAAGGATTCAAAAATACACACTTTTTCTCCTCTAAGAAATATAAATTGTATATATGTAAACCCATGGTCAATTGCCCTAGGAGGTTCTCTGAAGTTGTTTCATTCAGTCTTAGGGACCTCTCAAAATCATAGTTATTTGATTCATTTTTCCTTCAGAGAAATATAGCTCAATAGGAAAATAAAAGGAATATAGGTGAAACATAGTTTGTGGCCAGATCTTTACAGATGTGTGAACAATGGTTTCCAGTTCTCATTTGGGGACACACTATTAAATAATGCCTATTGATAGCAGATAAAGAGTAGGTTTTATTTTACCCTTAGAACACACAAAAAAATAAGAATTCCTAGTTGCCTATAAACAATACAGTTCTCCTTCCATATTGGTGACTTGCCAAGGGTCCTACCTAGTCCCCCAGACTCAGAGTGCCACCCTGTGGTTTGCACTCTTCTCAGATAGGAAATAAATTTTGAGGGTTAAAGAGACAGTAACTTTCACACTCCAGTTTGTTTTAATTTCAGCACAGGTATCCTTATCATCTTTTAGGCTTATGATACTTTTTCTTAAAATCTTGGGCTCCATCCAAAAAAGAAATCAAACTCTGGGTAGCTGGAAAGGCAAGCCACTTCCCACAATGCCACGCTGTCTTAATTACCCACAGTGACAGCACATGGCAAAAATCAAGTTTTGTTGTTACTCGTTTGTTTTTGGTTTTTGCTTTTTTTCATGTCATTGTAGCTGAATTTGGGGAGAAACTAAATACATGTAGGGGAACTAAAAAGTCCCCCCATAGTAATCTGACTGAACCAATCATTCCTCATGTATTGGCCTACAACAGCCCAAATCAAATCAATTTATCCCCAGTTGAAGATAGAGAATTTCAACTGCTAAGTGGTATTGATAGCTACTATTTTCAACAAGAATGATCTGGCACTAGGTAATCTCCCTAATCTAGACATCATTTACTGATTCACTCTCCTTAGTGAAAGTGCTAGAGAAGTGTCCAGTTCATTATGGTTCTCAAAAAGTATACGTTCCTCTCCCTCTCCCCTTTCCCCCCCATCCTTCCATAATTTTGTTTGGTGGCCACACTTATAAACTCTATCCTGATCATGGATTATTACAGATTCACCCAATCACAATCAGCTCTCTAGCTCCAATGTCTAGATAACCCAGTCTTTCTCTGGACCTGTAGAATTTCAGATCTTAGCATATGTAGCATTTTACTCTTGGCATAGAATCAATACAAGGAGACAAAGCAATACATAATAAAACATATGCAACAGAGCTTCACTCCAATGGATGCTCCCTGACTAGGGCAGCCTAAAAGTGATCCATGGATTGCTTTAAAACCTGGGAGTTTTAGGAATACATAATTCAATTTATTGAACTTCCACAATCAATCCTCAGGAAAAACAAAGGGCTAGCCAATACAATATAACTTGGAACTAGTGTTCAAGTCACACTTTTCAGGAGGGCCAGCCACTAGGGGAAGACTTAGGAATTCTGCCAGGCAGTGAAAATTGAAAATCCTGACAGCTTGTGCTTTTCTGACACAAACCTCTGACTTTCTGTTGTCGTAATTACTTTATCCTTTGTAGAGTCTGGAAAAAATCCTACAGTTGCCAAGAAGTCTTTATTAGTCCTACAGTCTATATCACCCTTCTACTATCATCCCTTCATCAGGTCACTTTCCACTGTACTTCCTGACTTGTTCTCCACTGAAAACTATATATCCCAGGAAGAAGGGTTGAGGAAGAAAAGAGGGCTGTTGTGCAATCAAGGACCCAAATTAAAGGTCATTCTGTAAGCTCATCAAATTAATCTATTAATTCCTTTTAATGACTCCTATTCTAACTACCATATTACCATAATCTTCATCCTAAATTCCCAATACACCAAATAATATTTAAATAGTCAGACAGTCACTAACCATTCACTAAATGCCTACAAAATGCCAGGCACTGTGCTAAACACTGGGAACAGAAGGAGAAGAGAATGCTCTGTAGTGTCAAAGATTGCAGAGAGATCAAAAAGGAAGAAGACAGAAAAAAAACAAAAAGACAGCAGATTTGGCTTTTAAGATACCACCGACAACTCTGGAGAAAGAATTTTGGGTTTGAATGATGAGGTCAGAAACAAAAATGTAGAATCAAGAAGAGAGGAAATGGAGGCATCTGCTATAGATGGTCTTCTTAAGTTTAGTCACAAGAGGAAAAAGAGATATGACCATAATTAGTGGGGATCAAAGGATCAAGCGAGGGTTTTTTGAGGATAGAGGAGACGTGGACATGTTTGTAGCCATCAGGAAGCATCCAGGAAACAGGGAGAGATTGAAGATAAGTAAGAGAGTTGGAATGATACAGACAATATGCTAGGAGAGATGGGACAGAATGGGGCCACTTGTAGAATGAGGATTCCCCTTAGGAAGGAAAAGGGCTACCTCTTCATGTGAGACAGGCTTAAGTAAGAGATGATCAAAGAAGACATCTAAATGATATGAGATGAAGAGGGAGGAGAAGAGCTAGCTCTCAGTGAATGTAGTAAATGGCCTTAGTTCTTTCAGTAAAATATGAGGAAAGTCCTCAGTTGAGAAGACGAGGGGAGGGAGAGGTCTGAGAAGTCTGAGGAAAGATGATAATGTTTGGGAGGGCTGCAATAGGGAATGGGACAGTGAGCTAATTAGGGAGGTGGGGAGGGGTGGCCTAGCAGCAATTCTTTAATATAATGAAAATAAACACAAAGGAGATACCACAAGCTCCTTGCTTATAAGAGGCAAATGTTTACTGAGACGACTGTGTAGTGCACTTTCATTGTTCATATATATTATTTGCCTATAATAAATAAATTATTATCTAACCTTCCATATATTTGAACATTTACTTTTCAGCATAAATGTGGTTATATTTTGTTACATAACCAGTTTATGTTATTTAAAATAAATTAACAAATATTCATATGGCTCTGCCACTCTTCCAATACAAATGTGTCTACCAATGATTCGAATCACAACTCATCCATGCCCATCCACCCTGTGCTCCTCTTGTCCTTGTTCCATATCCAAAGTATACTTTTCACGCTTTCTCTTGAAATTGTAAGGCTACTAGTGTATAGATGCTACCTAGCCTTAATTTTCATATATAATTAGTCTACTATTTTCTTTATCAATCATATGACATTATTTCCTCAGGTTCTTCTTTGTAGTTCCTTTGTGTCATATGTTACTGTCTGCTCACACCATGAGTCTCTCCACTGGTCTGAACGATCCTCATTTTTAACTCTTAGATGATGATAATGTTCCGTGACTTACACCCATACCACAACACTGATTAAAATACAAATATTAAATAGATAGATCTTTGTTCTAGGGAGAAGTTTGGGTTCCCTAAAGGTAATTTGAAATTTCCCAAAAACAGCAACCCACATGCCTCCTTCTGTTTAATTCCCAGACCAATTCATCTTCTACTTACAACATTTGTACAAAATATATATCTACTTATATAGAAGTGTACAGATAGATCAATAGTTACACACACACACATATATATATATATACACACACATAAATATACATATATGCATATACATGGAGAGAGACAGAAAGAAATAGAGCCAGAGATAGGAGTTCTTTAGGTGAAAGATATAACCTTGAACAATTTGTATTTTTAAGAGCACAAATAACCACAGCTAAAAACTATTCTGTCTCTATGGTCTGAGTATACCAAGGGAGTTAATAATTAATGTAGATGTCAAGATCTTTCTAAATACCTTAATATAAAAAACAACCATAACAATAAAAAGGCCAACTTTATACTGAACAAGTCCATATGTAAATATATGAGAGGATATGATGATTCATTCATTTTAGGTAAATAATACATATAGACAATGAAAGTCCACTATATATTCATCTCAATAAACATTTAATCACCTCCCATAAGCAAACTTCACTTCAAGAATGAAGGACAGCAATCATCCAATCATAAACAAGGGATTTAGATGATATTTATTTGCCTTGCATCTTGCTGATAATGTTCAAAATCATTTCAGTTGTGTCTGAGTCTCAATGATCTCATTTGGGGATTTCTTGGAAAGGATACTGGACTGGTTTGCTATTTCCTTCTCCAGCTCATTTTATATATGAGGAACTGAGGCAAACAGGGTTAAGTGACTTACCCAGGATCCCACAGCTAGTTCCCATATTATATACAATACCATGGCATTCCAGAGTACTAGCAAGGGTCTAGCTAGCTCAAATAAGAGACAGCAAAAGTACAAATAACCTTGAACTCTAAGCTTTCACATCCCTACTTTCACCTAAGTTTTTTGTAAACATTTGAATGTGGTTTGTTAAAGACTTAATTGCTCAGGCTAAGGCTAACAAAGACCATGACTCCCACCTGACCAACACTGAATTAATCATTGAACGAGGTAAGTACATAAGTACTTTCATCTGAACCAGATCAGCAGATACAGACTTGAGCTTGCAGTCACAAAGACATGAGTTCAAATGTGATCTCAACACTTACTCGTTGTATGATACTGAGTAAGCCATCTAATCTTAGCTCATTTTCTTCATCTGTAAAACCGGGATAATAATAGAAATGATATTCAGTTTTTCTAGAGAACATGTTATATTCGGCTTTTACTGTTTTGAGTATTTATGTTTTTAGGTAACAATATTAGCAAAGACAGTTCTGAAAAATAAGTCAAATTAAGACAGGGACAGCTGATTTAACTTTGAGCTGTTTTTTGCTTTTGTTTTTGCCTCAGGGATACCGAAAAAATGCATTGTAATATTTCACTTATAGTTTCTTTTCAGCATGTTATTGGGGGGAAAACCTTTTGTATTATTTAAGCATAATATGGATGTGAATTGATACTATGTTTCTTTTTAAAGAAGTGATATGTATATCTTTGAGAGAGGAAACAGTAGTTTCCAACTTATATAAAATGGGACCCTTTTCTAATAGCACCGACCCAAGCATGGTAGTCTTTTGAGTAAAATCACATAATAGTAAAATGATAATGCTTAATGCACAGATGAATTTGAGAACCTCTCACCACAACTCCATAGCTCCTGTAACAGGAATCACTGATACAATGGAAAGGGTTTGATTAGATGATTTCTTAGGGCATCCTTAGCTCTGAAATTCACTACTTCTAAGAGGCAATGATTTCTTAATCCCAGAATAGCTTTCTAGATGTCAAATTAAACAAAGAGCTATAGTTGAATCATACTTCATTCACATGTATAAGGAGGCTTCAAACAAGCTGGAAATTAAAAGTACCTCTTTCACAGAAAGCCAAACCTATTTCAAAATGACCACCATTCCTTGCAAAGTGGTGTGCAAGCTTTAGAAGAGACAAGAGCAAACACTTCTTATTCTAATAGGATAAAGGTTAAGTATAATACTGTATGACCCCATCAACTACTGACGTTCATGCCCTGTTATTGTTAGTGTTGCATGTTAAGCTAGCAAATTTTCAATGAACTTGTGTTGGCTTTACCACAGACACAGATGTTAGGCGGACTCCTTTGTTCATAAGGTTCTCATTATTAACTCAAACCAAGTTGAATATTTGACTGAAGGAAAGGACCATATCATTGTTTTCAGATTTCACTCTATGACTTAACTGGACTACATCTGCCAGTTTTAGAAATACCAAGTACTTCTTGGCGCCAGCCCTGGCGTCTTGCTCTATGACTACCACCCTAAATGTTTCAGTTTGAGGAAGTCTCCTCACCATCAAAACAATTTAATAAAAACTTAAATTGTGATTAAGAGTTACTCATCAATTGACAGAATACACCAAAGTTGTGCTATTTATGAATTATTCCACATAATATTTTAAGTCCAGCAAAGAGAATTCATGTTTAAAACAGAGTAATCTAGAAAGCCAGTAAAATGTTTTCATGATTTATAAAGTCTGCGTTATACTTGAAACCATATTTATTTAATAGGTAGGCTGGCACTCTACAGGACAGTTCAATCTGCTTTAAATCTAGTCTGAGCCTTTGGGTAGCTTAAGGGACTTTCAGACTATAAATTTAATTTCTTTCTTCACCTTTGTGCACTGTTGTCCTTTAGCATGAATATGATGGAGATAGGCAAAGAAATGCTTAGTTTTTATATGCATAATTATGAATTAAATAAGGTTAAAAGCCAGTTATAAAAATATTAAAGGCAAAACCCTTTGGAACTTATAAATGTGATCCCTAATACTAAACACAGAAACTATTTTATAAACCCAATTAAAGATTTAAGTTAAAGAAATAACATAAAAGAAATTACAAAAGGTCATCAAATTACTGCTTCCATGTGTGTGGATCACCAGCAAGAACATAAAGTGGGTAATACCAAGAAACTATCTGTGATGCTTATTTGCAAGAGCTGGGTATTCTTGCTATAACAAAAAGTCAAGGAGCTTGCATTGTGCCCAGCTCTGGGTACTAGGTAAATGCAGCCAGGTGTCCACTAAAAAAGCTATGAAAATTCCCCCACAGTTATAAAGGATATCTTTCCTTTGCTAACTATGAGTCACTTTTTCAATTGTACAGAAGGATTTCCAATTCATATCATAAAATTTTAAAATCATATGGGACATTAGAGGTCATTTAGTTCAATCCTCTCTCCAATGCAGGAATCCCCTCCCAACATTGCTGATAAAATCCAGCAGTGGCCTAAACATTTCCAGGGATGGAAAACTCATTGCTTCATGAGGTGTCTCAATCCATTGATGTACAGCTCTAAATATTAGAAAGTTCTTACTGATATTGAGTCAAAACATGCGTTCCTGTAAATCCTACCCATCTGCTTAGGTTCTGTTCTTGAAAACACATGAGAGCAAGTCCACTGAGGTCCCATCCACCCTATATTCTCTGTTTTACATAAGAGTCTTTCAAATATTTGAAGACATGCCACTCTCTTTTTTTCAGGCTTGGTCCTTCAACCATTCCAGTCCTTAGTTCCTTCAACCATTCCCCTTACTGTATGGCTTCTAGATCCGTCATTACTCTTATTTCTTTCCTCTGAATCCTCACTAACAGTCTGTTGAAATCATGGAAGCCAAAACTACATATAATTTATATGTTGCCTGATTAGTACAGAAAAAAGTGAGATTGTTTCTCCTCTTCCTCTGTCCATCTCTTTTCCTGTCTTTTTAAAACAATCTCACAGCTAAGAATGAGAAGCTAGTTCTTAGCAAGTTAAAGACATCAGAATTCAACACCACATACACACACACACACACATGCGCGCACGCACACACACACACACACATCTGGCAAAAAAAGGAAGAAATCCCACTATAAGGAAAGTAAGTTAATACCATTTATGAGAAACATATAACTACATAATCCAATAATATTAATGGAAAGTACTGAGAAAAGTTAGTTGACACACAATGACATGGAAAAAAAAATGATACTACTTATCCAGACTTTAAAGCTGAATTTGTCTGTGCTTACCATGCTGTATGTCTTTCATGTCTAAGTGAAGGCTTGACATTAATATTCCAACTGCTTGTGATCTTTTGTTGCTTAATAACTTTACAACCTGCTCAAGATAAAAAGGAAAAGAAGAAAAGTTAATTTGCAATCCAAGCTAATGATTGATTATTTTGTAATACTAGTTCCCATTTTAGCAAAAAAGAAACCCCAATTTTGTATCAATGTTTAAAATACGAAGGACTCATTGGCATATGTTATATTTAAAGTAGTTTGCTGTATTTAGGACCATTACACATGTACATGACTCAGAAATTTATTAACAGTGTCAATTTCATAATTCCTACCTACTCTCTCAATGGAGCGGGTTATCAAAAAGTATTATCCCAACCATTTGGGTAATTGGTTTATTCTCCAGGATATCAACTATTATTCATACTGGGATGATGCCTGAGATAGTAACAAAAAGTTCTTTTTAAGGTGGACACTTGTAACACTGGACAAGTAAAGTCAGCAAGGAAAAAAATACATCCTATCAAGTTGCTATCTCAAGACTTTCCCCGTACAGTAGATTTACACTCTATTTTATGAAATACTTCCAAAAACTATATTGTTTGCTGGCAGTGCCACTATCTTTGTACTCTTCATACATTTTAGGCTGAAATTTTCCATAATAATAAAGTTCCATTCACCACACCAACAGTTATATCAGGTTTCAAAATACTTCACCAGTTTGTCTGTCAGTTTATCCCCCAAGAATCTCAATAGTCTCCCTATGACAGCAATGAAAGAGTCTCTAAAGAGCAAAAGAGGTTAATATATATGTGTGTATGTATAAATATATATTGTATACATATGTATACTTTCATATATTTTATATAGGAAATTGCATATTTTCATATAGGTGTGTACGTGTGTGTATATACATATACATATACATGTGCATGTGTATATTTTGCCAATGCACACAACTCTAAGTTTCCTCTATCCCAGAAGCAGGCCATATTTATGACACTTCAAGTTTTTACTAACTCTCTGATGTTTTGTTTTACAGCTGCTTACAAAAACACTTGGGGAAAAGAAAAACAGTGAAGGTCCAATTACCAGAAGTGACAGTCGCCTTAACAGCTATCATAATTGCCCACCAAACTTTACTTTTTCTGCTTGGAATTGGGTCAATCAAGAGAACTAATAAAATAATCTTAGCCATCTGTCACACAAAGTCACAAAGCAAAACGATATTTGTCATTATTATAATAATAGCTTTCTTGAGTCTCATGAGGAGGGAGTAAAGGAGGAAAAAAAAATTCAGAATAATCAACCATAACACCATACCCCTTGAGAAAATTAAGGTTAAAAAGCCTCCTCTGGGGAAGGGGCAATGTTCCCCAGTACACCTCACCCTTAATACAGATTTTGCTACAGTAAATGAAGCACAGTGAAGCACAAAATCTATGGCAAACTTTTGGGTTTTTGGGGGGGAGGTTTGTTTGTAAATGTAATTAAATTTCTGAGTCTCACTGAGGATGTTGTTACTAATTTCTGTTACAACTTGAATTTGAAGTCACTTGGTCTACTGAAGTCAATCTATAAAAAAAAAAGTTCCCTAACATGAAAATCTAGCTTCAGAAAAAGAGAACACAGTTTCTTCTGGAAATTCGAACTTTAAAAGAACAGTATCTTCATTCTTTGTCAAAGCAATTTAATCAAGATCTCAAGGGAATACATTTATACATGTATGTGTGTGTGTATCCTCTATATATGAATATATACATACACATATGTATACATATATCTGTACATTTATTTGAGCAAGTGTTTAATCTGAACCATTCAAGTGAGAAAATATACATTTAAGTACATATTCAAGGTACTGAATGAATCAAGGGATACAGGCTCATTGGACCATAGACAAAGGTTAAGTGTGACTTGCCCAGGGTCACACAGTTAGGTCTCTGAGGCTGGATATGAGGTCAGGTCTTCCTGACTCCAAGCCCAGACAGTATTCTACTACACAGCCTAGTTTCCTAGAAAGGCACCAGCAAAGAGTACTTAAATGAAAAATAATTTAACTGGAAGATATGTCGAAGTATGTTATAAAATAATATTAACAATAATGTAAATATCACACTTGAAAATTCCTGCATATTTTAAAGAAATAGCACCCAAATATTAAATTTAGAAATATCTAGATACACTATCTCTTGCATGAATAAACAATTCCACAAGTCAATCCTTCCTCAGAGGGTAATATTTTCTTTCCTTCCTTCCTTTTCTTTTTCTTTCTTTCTCTCTCTCCTTTTCTTCCTTCCTTCTTGTAAACGATCATATAATTACTAAAACAAAAGAGAACATCTAATCTATCATTCTTTGGACTGAAGTTGGTTACAGAAAATTAAAAAAAGATGAAAAAAAGCAACCCTCAAATTTATTTTCACAAAAGCTGCCATTCTACAAGAGCCCATTGATGTGTTAAACAGGAATAGACATCACTAATTTTGTTTAGCCATGTTTTGTATAAACCACTTTGGGAGGTAGAGAAGAGGGGACTGTGGTGAGAGTGAAATTGCTTAAGTTCCCATTCACTTACTTCACCTTCTAAATAAGATACTTACAAAGTAACACAATATAGTACTAATTCACTAAACATGCCTATTAGCATATATGCCTAAAGTCATTCCCACAGTGAAAATGAAGGGAAAGGAATTATACTAGGCAGAAGTCTAGGCCTACAGGCTACAGACTACAGTCGCCAATAAAATGAGAAACAACAAAAGACTTGTAATCAAATCTCTAGAACATCTAACAACATCAGACAAACTACAAAACTCCTTCAGCTTGAGACCTGGAAGACTTCTTGAAATAAAAAAAAGTTTCAAAATATAAAGGAAACTAAAGTTTTGTCAGTGGGCTAAATGACTGTGTCAAAGGCTGCATGATTGCAAAAGGGCCCCAATGTCAGTTGATAAATATACTATATGCCAAATTTGTTCCTGATCAGATAGCGTGAACCCAACAATCAGATACACGCACACAGACACACAGAGGAGAGGCTAAATGAGATCACTGGAATCACTCTATGAGGATACTTTTCTCTTCACTGACCGTTCCCCACCCCCTTCGCCCCAATCACTTTTAGACTCAAGAGAGATGATTACACCTAATCTTTAAGGTTTGCAAAGCACACACACACACACACACACACACACACACACGTACACACGCACACACACACACACACACACACACACATATATATATATATATATATATGTGTGTGTGTGTGTGTATAATTTTTTTCCTTTCAACAACCTGAGATTTAAGTACTATTATTCTCCTCAATTAACATATGCGGAAACTGAGACAAATAAAGATTAAGTCACTTGTCCAGGATCACACAGATAAATGAGTAATTGAGGAAGTATTCAAACTTGTCTCCCTCACCCTAAGTCCATTATGCCACCCAAAGTGATGACGAAGTGAATGGAGAGAACATGCTGGATGGGAAGATAGTGTAGAGAGAAGTAAAATGAATAAGAATTGGAAATTTATATAAGAAGAAAAAAGAAAAGCGAAGGATGACAAGGAGGTAGTGAGGATGAGTGGGCAGTAAAAACAATGAAATTTAGAGAAGAGATATTTAGGGAGAAAAGGATGAGTTTTCTTTTTGTACCGAAGCACAGAAGCACATGTAGCCCGAATGATATTCATCTGACATTAAGGGGAAGTCATTTAACGTCTCCGAGTCTCAGTTTTCTCATCTGTAAAATGAGGTGGTTGGTCTAGATGAACCTGAATATGTATTCTAGCTCCAAATCTTGAACGTAGTCATCCATCCCAAGATTCCGTGGCTCATAGCCTTCTTCCTCTTACTCTAAGAGAACTTACTTCCATAGAGTCAACTCTCTCTTTTCATGCAGAAGGCTCTTTAATTCTGTAGCATTAGCCTTTCTCACTTAGGATCCAATTTCACACCTACAAATTTCAATTGCTCATTTATATTTAGATGCCTTTCCATCCACACAAGAACAGTATATCCAAAATTTAATTCATAGGATTATAGATTTAGAAATAGAAAGGAACCTTAGAAGTTATCTGGTCCAGTCCCCTCCCCTTTTATAGGAAGGAACTTGAGATACAAAAAAAAGGTACATAATAAATGCTTATTCCTTCCTTCCTCCTTTTATTCAGTAATACATCTCTGCTACTAATTTTTCCATCTAGTTTTTTTTTTTAATTTCTGTCCTTTTTTCACCATTGACAACAAATCTCAACACATCTATCTAGAGCCTCTCTCACTCCATCATCCTAGGCACTATTGCTAAATGAATATCTCTTCCCTCATTGTCATTTCTCCACTCAAAACTTTCAATAGTTTCCTGTTTCCTAATACTTCATGAATCTCTGATTTTACCAATCTGGGTACTCCCTCCAGTGGTGCAGATTACAACCAACTTTATAGAGCTGGATATCAAGCTTTCACTAGCTCAGTCAAGCCAATTGTTGAATTTTCAGTGTGAGTATTTATACCTCAGGAAGTATAAAATGTTACAAATTATGTCTTGATTTATTGTTTCACTTGTTGTCTCTTCTTAAGAAAGTGATGGAGAAAATATTAACAATGAAACTAAATTGAAAAGTATGTTTCAATTTCCTTTTTCCTTGAGAGTTGATTAAGAATTAACCAGCACACCTCTGTATCTATCCCTCCTCATTCTCATCAAGTCTATCCTGCTGAAATCGCAGGAACATTCATCATCTGAACCACAAGTGTCAAATAAGTAGCCCTCAAAACTCTCCAATGCAGCCAGAACCATATTAAAATATTTTGGGGAAAAATGTTTAACAAAATAAATAAAAATTCAACAAAAGATACATAACGTTACATATTAAAAGTAGGATGCCCAGATTAGTAGCCTTCATTTCTATTTGAATTTGATACCACTGATCAAGATTTATCCATAATTTAGAATCCATATTATTCAACACCACCTCCCTTTCCTCCCTTTACCCCATACATAGTGCCACTTGAGAAGAGAGTTGAGAGCAATGGAGGAATTTGACTAAAGCCAAAACAATAAGATGATTATTTGTATAATTTTCAGCACAATCAATATTTGTCTATATTACAACATGGCAAAGAGATGATATATGTAAGTAAAGTTATCATATTTTCTTATACAAAAGGAGGCACTGCTAAAGAGAAGGATTTATCCATATTGAACAATTGTTAAAAATAACACAGTTCAGAAGAGTGGGTTTCTGGAAAACTGAGAGTCCATATCAAACACACACACACACACACACACACACACACACACATATTTTAAATCAAAACTGGAAATGTTACATTGAGCCAAAGAGACAACTAAAAAGTACTTAACGATGTTTTGTTTTGTTTTAAAGAATAATTCTATTTTTTTAAACAAACAAAACAGTAGTGTGTTTTCTCACATACCCAAAGGCCACATAGCAGCGTCAGGACTAGAAACTTGGTCCCTAAAA
Organism: Bettongia penicillata ogilbyi; assembly: GCA_023548195.1. Classification (NCBI taxonomy): domain Eukaryota; kingdom Metazoa; phylum Chordata; class Mammalia; order Diprotodontia; family Potoroidae; genus Bettongia; species Bettongia penicillata. Next base: position 239,605 of record JAJHZJ010000635.1, on the reverse strand, counting down.
GCCTGGTACAGCTCTCTTCTATTGCAATATACCACCCTCGGAAGGAACATATTACGTTCCTCTGAAATAATTGGCATTGACTCATGCTAGAGATTTTGTACTACAGTGCAGGAATGAAGGGCCAGATCCAGTAAGTTAAATCCCTCTCTGAGCAGAGCAAGATAAGGAGAATCCACTACAGAGATTAGGCAAAGGTGAATTCCAAAGCAAAATCTCAGAATGTGAAAAGCCATTGCTTCTCACAAAGGCGCCAGAGCAAGGGGCCATATCCTAGGTGGTATGCAGTACATTCAAGGACCATACAGAGAGCAGCCAAAAGCACTTAACATAGACAGGAAAGCAAGAGAAGAATGAGAATGACCACTAAAAGGAGATAAACTAAACTAGGAGTTTAGGGCTAGAATAATATGCTGGGAAGGAATGATCCAGTTAAAATTTCATTTCTCAGGATTACTCCCTTCTTCTCCCCACTCCATTTCATCAACACTGTGTAATGGAAAGAACACTGGATTCCCTTATTACCCTCAGATCTGAACTCTGAACTTCCTATAGGCCCTCACCTGGATGCTCTACTTCCAAATCAACCTGTGCAATAACTGATTTAATAGTTTCCCCTAAACCTTAGGTCTTCCTTTCTGTATTATTTCTTTTCGGACTATCACCATTCATCCTCTCTCCTACTGCCCACTGTTTCCCATTGTTCCCAAATATTATATCCAATTGCCTTTTGTCTCTGCCCATCTCTTGAATTGAATTTTCTCCTCTCTGCTCCTACTACCATCATCCTAATTCAGGTTTGGTAATATCAAATTAGTCTATCACGTAACAATTTCTTTCCACTTACACTTTCTGTCACATTTCTGTCCTGTGAAATAACTCTTGTAGGACTTTCTAAACAATCTCTTTAGAAAGATGTTAGATGAATAGACAGATAAAAAAATAAACTCTCTGTTACCTGAATAAAATTCAAACTCTTTGCCTGGCATTATGTCTTACACTTTGATATCACTCTAACGTGCCATTTTTGTAAGTCAAGCACCAAGTGTTTATTAAGCATTTACTATGTATCAATCTCTGCTAATTCATGTTACTTCTCCTCGTTCAGTTTTCCAAATGGGGGAACTACTTAATGCTCCAGAACAAATGCACATGCAGTGCTTTCTCAGTTCAGTGGTTTTGCTCATTGTTTTCTATCCTATCCCTTTTGATTTTTTATCTTTTAAAGTTCAATTCAAGTCATTGTTTCCATGAAGTTTTACCAGATTTCTTGCCTTCTCTGAGCTTTCAGTAAATCACAGCTTTCCTCTTTCAGATCTCACTTGATTTTGCAAGTTCCTGTTGATGTGCAAGGGCAAGAACTTTGTCCTAGCTAACCTTTGTAGCTCCTTCAGTGTTTTCCATGGTGTTTAATACATATTTATTGAATGTACGAATGAGTAAATAACTGCAAATTAGGATATCTAAATTCTAACCTGGGCTGTCTCTAAATTAGTCAAGTGGACTGAGGTATTTCACTTAATTTTCCGTATCCATTGCCTTATTTGCAGAATACAGATAACATACCTGTCTTATCTACTTCAAAGATTAAGAGGTTATCAATGAAATCATATATTTAAATGATATATTAAGTGACATATTTAAATGATATGTTTTAAGTGCTTCTCAAATTGTATGTGATACTGTTGTTTTATAATTAAAACTTAAGGAAAAGTTATATTTGAGTTCTACCCATAGTATGTAATATCTAGACCCTTTTCAGTCAGAATGGTATTTGAAGTAAAACTATACAAAGAAGATTGAAAACTGTGATAAAGTAGCTGGGACAAGACCACCACCTACTATGAGGAAGACCCTTGAGACCTGAGAATGAAGCCAAAAAGCATCTTCCCTGCCTCTCTCCCTCTCCTCCCACCAAGTGCTTGAATATATTATTGTGTATTAAATAACAGATTTTAAAAATGTATTCTGCCTTAAGGCATATCAATGGGCTTTGGTCCAATGAGAATCAAACAGACTAGTTGCAATGCTCCTAAACATCTTACAGCTCTTTAGTGAGAGTAGTAGCCATTGCACACTACCACCAGTCTGTACCAAGAAGAGAATACGATGTGTGGGGTTTTGAAGAGCAAAAGGTTATCTTATTTCTTAGTCTACCTCCACAGTCAAGGAGGGCTGCGGTTTTATTTATACCACCAACTTCTCGTGTTCATAGCATTAAGTCTTAGGACATGGTGAGCCACAGGCTCTGGCTGGCAAGCAGACCTCACAGTCATTCAACAACATTCCAAGGCCCTCCACAAACAACAAAAGGCATTGACACTGACCATATCCCAGGAATGACATCTCTATTTCAAATGGCTGGCAACAGACATTCCTATCCACTTGGGAAGCCTACACTGAAACCTTTTTTTTTAATGGCAAGAAGGTACAATTTGCTAATTGGAAAAGGGACATCAGATATCTCATGGTAATTAAGAAGGATCCAGTTGTGTCAAAGAACCACATTCCAACCTGTCAGGATTTTCCTGGCTTCTCACTTTGTTCCTGGCCTGTCTGTCTCCTTGGCCCAGGTATAAACTCTTGGCTTGCCTCATGCTTCACCTCCCATCCCTGGTCCTGGCTCTGCACCACTCTTAAATGAGACAAAACAACTCCAACATTCTGATAGTCGGTCAGTGGACTGTGTGGTCACAGAATGCTGATCTTAACTGCACACCACAATTGCCTTAAAACCAAGTTTGGGTGCTTTGGACGCTAGTTTAAAGAGGCTCTTTTGGTTCTGTCTCAAGCTGGGCCCGATTCCTGAATTTATTGGCTATCTGACTTTGTTTAACAGCTTGGTTTTGATTCGTGTCCTTGTGCCAGTATTTTAGGCTTCCTTGTCCCCCAACTCAGATTCAAGGCTCGAGTCGAAGCAACTTATCAAGTCATAAAAGGTTCACATTGGGTCAGTGTATCACATGTACTTCTAATATAATAGCCAGCTCCAATATGGATTTGTTGACAGATATTTTATTACAATATTCTTTCCCTCTTTAATCATCTTCTGTTATTTAACATGTGAATATAAATCAAAATTAGAGACACTAAACTTTAAATCCTGTCATAAACCAGAGACAATATAAATTTACATACAAATTATGTTGCTATCTATGTGAATCATGTGCAATCCATAGCTTAAGAAAGTGTATTACCAATAATCAATTTAGAATTCTATACTGCCTATGAGATAGTGCTTTTATCTAAATTTTTCAAATGAAATGAATGAGCCAAAGGATATTAGAAAACTTGATCAACCTCACCGAGATGAGGAAATATCAAATCTAAGACTCGAACACCCTAAAACCAATGTTCTTTCCACCATACCAGCACTGTGTCCATCTGCAAAGAATACACATGACATGATGAAGGAATAAGGTCATAGTTACTCTTTGTTAACCAGATGGTGGAATCAACCACGGCAGTTAATAAGGGGATAGGTTTCACAATTAGATCTTTACTCCTCTCTTTTTGTTATTTTATTTAGCAATATAAGGTCTCAGAAGGTAAGTGCTAAGTTACCTGCTCATATGGGATCTAAACCAATGTGACAGCTCCAATACCTAACAAGCATAAAGTAGATACATTTGTCATAACTTTATATGAAAGTATTATTCACCCACCTATCTTTAGCATTCCTGGTTTGGTAGACTATGGAATATAGTACAATATATCTTTAATGCAGGGTTCAAAAAATTAATCTAAATCTAAGCATAGGTTCAAAATTTAGGAATTCGTGAATTTTTCAACCTTCAAGGAAAGAAAAACAAAAGGGAACAAAAAAAGGAAATGATGTTGCCTTAGGACATTGGTTCCTACCCTCAAGTTGAAACCCAAATGGGTCTTCAGGTTTCCATATAAGTGTAGTAAATGAAGAGGCTCAAAGATGGAGCTAAATATATCTGGTCAGAAGTTTCCTAGATATAACAGGAATGGTAGAAACACAGAATCTGGGAGCTCCAAGGGACCTCAGCAGCCATCTAACCTGGCCATGTACAAAAGGAATTCCCCACTATAATATACCTAACAAGTGGTTACCTGGCCTCTGACTTGAGAACAACCAAGGGGGAACCCAGTACTTCTCTAAGACAGTCTACTGTGGTGTGAGACAGTTCTGTTAGACAATTTTACATGAGGTCGATCTTAAAGAAGCCCTCATTTCTCATCTGTCTAGCATGGTACAGCAGCAGAGGCAGTGTTGTACCATTAGAAGAACACTGGTTCTGAAATCAGAGTACCTGCATTCAAATTCTGCCTCTAATATTTCCTACCTATGTGATTTTAAATAAGTCACTTAACCTCCCTATGCCTCAGTTTCCTCATTTGTAAAATGTGGGAGTTGGAGTAGATAGCCTCCGATATCTGTTTCCACTGTAGATCAATGACGCTACAATCACATCCATCCCTTTTCTCCACTCTTAAGTGCACAAAGGAAATTCAAGCTCCAGGAGAATCCCATGCAACATTGAATGAGATGCCTCTACCTAGGTCACCACTACCACTTGAATTAAGTGGCACTATATAAATGCCACAGAAGATACCATACTAACAACAACAGCAAAAGAGAGCCCACATCACAGAGAATAATATTACTTCCAAATCTGGGGGTAAGATTATCTGAAAAATATTAGGCATCATGATAGAATTTCTAGTTGCTATGGCAACCAAATGATCAGTGATTGTTACATTCCATTTTAAGACAATGCTTTTATCAGAATTCAAGACTTATGAATACATACAAGGGCAAAATAATAATACCACTAACATTGGCTATAGAGATCAAGACTTTTGCTTTCTTTATAAATTACATCAACAAATAATATCTATTATATACATGTATATAATACAAATCTTATTTAAATATATAGCTACATATATGCATCATTGTTGTGTGCATATACACATTATATATGTATGTGTATGTATGTATATATATACACACACATATATTTGTGTATGTGCATATACAACAGAAAGGTCCTTATTAGACCAAAGGGCACTTTTATATGTATATTACAAACACACAATTATATTATTGCTCAAATAGGTGGCTACCTCGGATTCAATTTCTTAAAAAATAATTTCCCAGGGCAGCTAGGTGTTGCAGTGGATAGGGTATCAGCCCTGGAGTCATGACACTTACTAGTTGTGTTTTCCTGAGCAAGTCACTTACCCCCAACTGCCTTGCCAAAAAAAATCACTTCCTATTTAAATTCACACAGTAATAAGCAAAAAGTATATACTAAGCTTTTCAAGAGATGAGAAGGCAAGAAAATATAATATTTCTCAAATAAAAACCAATGATCACAAATTCCCTCTTCTATTTTAAGTATAGAGGAAACACATAGGGATAATGAAGTCTCTCGAATGAAATATGAGATTATACTTTTTTTCGTTCCCTAAATGCAGGTTTTTTGCCAATTTAGACAATTATGTTTTGTATCATGTAAATGCACTTATGTAGGCATATGTATGCATGTATATACGTATGTCTGTGTGCCTAGATACTCACAGAGTACAAATCGACCTTTCCCTTCCCAACATTTCCTATCAAATCAGGAAATACATTTGTTCCAATATTTGGCTGCAAGACAACTAAGATACAATTACATCTTCTTTGCAAAATTTTTAATAAGACTTCAGTGTAGAACTATTTTTAAACACAAATTTATCACTTTTACCTCAAAAAAAATCACAAAAATCTAAACTTAGCATTAAAGACCCTCTATGATCTACCTTCCATTTAACTTTCCAGAATTATTTTCTATTATTCTGTTCCACCCACTTTCCAATTTAGTCAACCTGATCTGTTTCCCATCTCTTGTCTTCATACATTTGGACAGATGGTCATCTATGTCTGCAAGGTTCTTTGTCTTATCTCCATTTCTTGAAATATGGTTTCATTCAAAACATAGCTTGGAAATCATCCTGTGTGAAATCTTTCCTGATACTCCTCATTCAAGTTCTTCTTAAAATTATTAGTGTAATATTTCAAATGTAATTTTTGTTTAGTTATCTCTGTACTACATATTACATTCTCCCCTAATCTCATCCCAGTAGAAAGTAAACTCTTTATGGATAAGATTTTATTTGTTTGTATATCCCCAGACTTAGGACTGAACCTCTTATATAATAGGGGCTTAGGAAATATTTTATGAATTGATTTGCAGTCTTTAAAAATGTTGATTTGATTCCTAGAGAATTAAATTGTCAATTACCATGACAAAATCTTAGATTATGGAAAAAGTTCTTGAATAATACATGATAAATATAACAAAAACATTTCTAACGCAAATGAATGTCTAGAAAAATACATGCATTGGTAATGACATGTCATAGCAACAAAACACAAATTGCAATGCCATCTTAATACACATTTCAAAATGAGGTAACTCACTGCAAAAATATCTGTTCAGGCAAAATCATGGCATCAAAAAAGAGAATCAACATTCTTTTCCCCACCTTGTAACCACAAGAGAGAGAAAAGGTTTCTTGATCAAGGATTGTAACATGTATTCCCTGATATTTAAGATATTTTAAATGCAGAAAGTTTGCTACTCACATTTCTTCCAAGGATTTTTCACATATTATCTTCCCCTCCCCTCTTCCCTACCCTACTTCCCATACTATGTTCTGTATTCGTTTTGCAAAGAGAAAACTTGAGGATAGAGTGGAGGTTTAGATTGCCTTATTCCCTGGATATTATTTCCTTTGAATTTCTTTCTTTAAGAGTTTTGCAATACATCTTTTCAAATACAAAAATTTTTCCTATCGAGGCAGTTTCTAAGATAAAGTATCAATATCATGCATTTGCTTGACATTAGATAATGTCTTTCAAATAAGGATTTCTAAGTTCTTAAGAAATATTTTATTATTTCTATAATCACATCTCTATAAGACAGGACAACATTTAATTCATTTGTGGACTAACTGTAAAGTATGTAGATTATTTACGTTCATTGCTTTGTTTTGTTTTTAATTTCTATCTTATAGCTTATCAGTCCTCCCATTGGAGGGAAATCTAAATTCTTGTTCATTAAGCTCATTCTCTTAATGATCCTAGCACTGCGAAGCCAGTTCTAGAAGGCTAAAATTTCATTTGCTTTTAATGCATATATCAACACAATCCCAGATTTTGTACAATTCAACAATCCTTATTTTTGGAAATGTCATGCTAAGCAGCTGGATGATTTTTCAAAAACCTCCTAGTGTTTGAAAGTGAAAATAAAAATGAACACTGATTTGTCAATGTGCTCATTTATGATGATCCTTGTTACAGGATAAATGTTTCAATATGCCACTTGGTCTTCAAAAACCAATGAGTTTTCCCTCCCCATGGCACAATTTTCAAGTAATGTCTTTCCTCTTGCCTAACCAATATAAATTGAGAAAATTTACAACTGTTCCAAAGACATTTTTGCCACACCCCCTTCCAAACACATTTACCATGTTAATTATTCACATATTCCGTGGCCTTTTCTCTTTTCCTGGCCCCTCATATCCTATGCTAGCTATCTGAAATCCAACAAACTCACAAACTGACTTCTATTTACTTACAGCAACATGCTCTTAGTACATCTCATGCCTTTCCTTTAACACCCTCAATCAAATTATCCAACTTTCTAAATTATCTACACCATGTTCACATGGCTGAAACTTCGCTGTCTATGGTTTGCATGGTTATTAATTTTTAATAGCATTTTATTTTGACATGTATTACATAAATCATATATTTTTTATGTGGCATAAGATAGTGTTGTATCCCTAAAACTGAATGAAAGATGAAATTGGTTTACCTTTGGAAATTGCAAAACTAGTTTAATGAACTTGATAATGTTCCTAAAATAAAAGCCACTCCCCAACCCCCTTTTTATTTCAATTTCACCAGTCCCATTTTTGGCGTTTATAGAATTTCTACTTTGGTGTTTAATTGGTATTTGGTGACGTATTTGCTATTCTAGTTTTTTTTTGTAAGTCTCCCAATTTATGGATCTCCTTTTTCTTTCTTTTGTTGATAAGAACCTTTGGAGATATAGATTTCCCCCTTAAGATTGTAGGTGCATTCTAAAGATTTTGGCTATTGTCTCATTACTGATAGATTTTAGTCATTCTATAATTTTTACTTTGACCCAGACATTTTTTAGTAGTAAATTAATTTTTCTTGAATTAATTTTTAATCTTTTCTCCAGCGGTCCTTTATTAAACATAAGTTCATTACATTTTGATGAGAGAAGGATGTATTTAATATTTCTGCTTTTTAAAACATATTTTTATTTTTTTGGTGCTCTAATATATTTGGTTGCTTTTTGTAAAAGTGCCATGCATACAAAAGAAAGTCATATCTTTTCTATTCCCTTTCAGTAGTCACTGTATTTCTACCATATATAACTTTTCTAAAATTATATTTTAAGGTACTTAATGTATTTTTGTTTTTCTATTTGTTAGGTTTGTCTATGGCCGAGGTGGGTACATCATGGTCTTCCACTACGATAGTTTTTTTTTTTTTTACTGTCTACTTCTCCAATTTGAATTGTCCTTTAATTTCTTAGATGCTGTGATATTCAGTCTGTGTATGTACATACAAAGATATGTATGCATATTTACATATACATATGTATTCTGTAAGTATTGATATTGGTTCATTATGGTAACTGTAAGCACAGTTTCCATATTTATATATTGCGATCATGTCTATACTATCATCTTCTCTGTGGTCATGATTGCTGCCCCTGATTTTTAAGGACCCTCGAAGCAGAAAAGATACTACTCCAGCCTCTGCATCTTTATGCTTTCTGAGTGTCTCTTGTAAACAGTGTATTATTGAATTCTGTTTTTTAATACATTTAGATTTCATCTGTTTTATGGATGAGTTCACAGATATAAATCTTAATTTGGTATTTCCTTCCAACTCACCTTCTTGCATGTTTTGATCTCTTACATGCTCTGGTTAGTGGCATGGCATACTGGGAACTATGCTGTATAGAGGTTGTTTGAGTGTTAGGCTGATTCTGTCTGCAATGGTGGTTCATAAATGGGCTTGATGGTGATTTATTGAAAGGCTCCATAATGGAGGTTTTAGCCATTTCTCTGTTTTTTTTTTAATTTTGTCCCCTCTTATTGCATTTTTTAAGTACCTAAGGTTTTTTTTAGGAGGATTGTAGGTCTTTGAGGTCCTTATAGACTACTATTTTAGCCTGAAGTCCAAGACCCACATTTTTTAGCACCAATTTTCTGCTGCTGCTCCTATGAGGTTGCAAAGTCATGAAAAATTGAAGTCTCTGAAAAATTGTACTTGAGGATCAATCACATATAGGTCAAGGCACAGGTACGTTGAGAGTATACATGTTACTTACATATCACAAGAAATGAAGTTAAAAGGAGAACAACATAAAACATATCACCGCAGAAATCTGAAAAAGAAGGTGGGCTAGACATGGAGTCTGGTAAACTGTCTATGTTTTCAATAGACACTCTAATAATGCTGAGAGAACTCAAAAAAAAAGGCCTCTGACACACTGGGTGAACTGTTTGAAACACACTTCTGAGAGGAAATGGATAAGTGCTACATGGGATCGGCAGGCAAGGATCGACTGTAATTTATATTACTGGAGGCAGTACTCTATTGATGAAACCACACATTCACTGGAATTATCCCATCAGATACTATGGAAGATGACATAGAACAGTACATAATTTAAAAATTCCATGAGAGGCAGTTATATCACCGGTGTCTGAGAAGTCTTGTAAAAAATCTCCAGCTCAACTTCACCTCCTTCACCTCTGCCTTTACATTACCATGAGCTTTCCATCTTAGTATTATATTGGCCACATCACTCATCAAACTCATAAAGAGTATTAAAGCATCTTCTGTTTCTAAGAGTTCTTTCCTCAACCCACTGCCCGCAAAAGCAACAGTCTTATCTACGCACACACAGAAGCAGTTCATTATATTTAATTGGCTGACAAACACTTGTCAGTTTTTTATTTAGTTACTTTGGGGGCTGAGAAGTCATTTTCCCATGGTTGATTCAGAAAATGTAAACATGGTTTTTGCTTTAAGGATAGAAATTCCTCTGCAAATGAATTCAAGGAAACAGAGAGGGAGAATTCTGGAAAACAATTTGAAATTATGAAAAAAAATGGCTTTATTTAAAAAAATAAAATGTCTATACCCTGATCTATAGATGCCATGGCTAGTTATATTATGCAAGGAATTCACTAACAAAAAGACTTAAAAATATTTACAGCAGCATTTTTTTAGTAGTGAAAACTCAGAAACAAAATTAATGCCAACGGATAAACAAATTGTGTTACATAAACGTAAGGGGATATCATTTTGTATAAGAAACCACAACCACGATGAAGACGGATGCAGAGTAAAGCAAGCAGAGCTAGGAAACAGTCTACACAAGGACAAAAATATATATAGATATGAAGAATTTTGATGAAAAATAAGCAAAATAATTAAAAATTAACATTTTAAAAACCTAAAGAACATGGCCCCCATATTCTTCAAATATTTCCTACCACTCATGAGAAAATGTGGGGCAGGGATCCACAAGTATGAAACATTTCATATTATATCAGATTTTTTTTTTATAGATTGAATTGGGTTTGCTCATTTTTTTTTCTCTTTTTTTCTTTTATTCTCTCTTTTTAACTTCTTGTTATAAGAGATAGTTCTCTAGGAGGAGAAAAAGAAGTGCTATGAGGAAAATATAAGTAATACAAAAAAACCAGTAAAAAATATATCTTAAATGAAAAGAAGTTTAAAAAGTAATCTCACCATACATAGAAGCATGCTTCTTCTCTTTTTGAGTATTAAATATAGTAATACAGTATTAGGCAGCCCATTCCACTTTAGGATAGCTCTAACAAGTTTTTTCCTTATTATCAAACATCACTCTGACTCTTTGTCTTCTAAGCCCTGCTCCTTGGGTTCTCAGTGATTGGCCATCACTATTTCTCAGCCCAACCCCAACTGGTCATTGTTTGGACCTAGACGGTTCAAAGTGAATATAAATAGCAATTGTTTCTGTTTTGTCCAGAAACCCTGAGGGGGTCTTCCCCTCCCAAGTTGATTTTTTTTTTCTTTTTATGACCAAGTAAAAGAGGTCATTCTTCTTCGCCTCATTTCTTAACTGTGTTTAATCACTGAATGGGCATGACCTCAGTGAGACTGAGACCAGGGAAAGACCTTAGCTTAAAAAGGCCAAGGTCTCCCACAATATAAGGGCCATCTCCAGTCATCCTGATCTATATCTTGCCACTGGACGCAGATGACTTTGGAAGACAAATTGAGGCTGGTGACTTTGCACAGCCCTACCTCACTTAAATCCAATCCACTTGCCTGGCATCACCTTCCTAATGTCATGGTCCTCTTGAAGAATTTAGGACAAAAACAATAATTACAACAATTTCAGCCCTTAAAATACTTAAACGACAACTTACAGTGCTTATTCTAAATTCTGTTGAGGCTAAACACTACTATTTCAACTGATCCTCATGATACGAACTTTAGACCTTCTCGAAGATGTCAGTCTTCCTAAAATGTGGTACCAATCAATTGAACTTCATAGAATATCTATTGACAACATTTTATTGTTTTTACCTTCACAACATCTCTTACATATGTCTCCTTCTCTCCAACTGGCACAACCCCCACTACACTTTAGGTCTTTGTCATCTCTTACCCTGCCCCTTTAAATTGATCTCTGCTTCAAGTCTCTCCTAACTCCAATCCGTGCTGCATTCAATTGCCAAAGAGATTTTCCTAAAGTGAAGGAAGCATCTCACTGTGTCACTCCTCCCTCTTCTGAATCCGGTAAGTATCAGGGGTTCCCTAATACCTGTAGGATCAAATTTGAACTTCTCTGGCATTTAAAACTCTTCAAAACTTTTCCAATCTCCTTACACTTTACACCCCTCCTTGCCCTCTATAATCCAGATATGCTGGCCTATGTTCAGTTTCTCAAATCCATTTAAAGTGTCCAGTGCCTTTGGACTTCTCCCCATACCTGGAATGCTCTGCCCCTTCAGTTTTGCCTCTTAGTTTCCCTGGGTTCCTTCAAGACTTAGCTCAAATCAAACCTTCTATAGGACCTCTTTTTCAGTCCTCTAAACCCTCTTTAGGTGATACGGCCTTACCCTCTTTGATTTTTTTTTTTGCTGCGTTGTTTCAGTCATGTATGATGCTTAATGATCCCATCTGAGGTTTTCTTGGTAAAGATAACTGTAGTAGTTTGCTATTTCTTTCTCTAGTTCATTCTACAGATAAGGAAACTGAGGCAAACAAGGCTAAGTGATTTGCCTAGGATCACACAAGCTAGTCAGTGTCTGAGGCCAAACTTGAACTCATGAAGATAGGTCTTTATGAATCCAAGGATTTGGTTCTATCAACTGTACCATCTAGCTGCCCTTTTTCATTTTGTATCTATCTCAGATGAATCTATTTACATGTTTTCCTCTCCTTTCTCCATGTTAAAATGCAAGCTATGTGGGGAATAATTCCCTGTTTGATAAGAATTGCTGGGAAAACTAGAAGATAGTCTGGTAAAAATTAAACTTAGCAAAACATATTTCACAATAAATTCAAAATGATTCATGACCTAGATATTAAATCTCATAACATAAAATATTAAAAGGAGCAGATCAAATGCCTTTTAAAGCTATGGCTAATAGATATATTCTTAACTAAACAAAGGATAGAGGCAATACAAAATATGTATTATTATGATTACATGATATACAACCAAAATAAAAAATAACAAGGATGAGAAAGATAGCTATCAAACAGGAAACAAAAACAATTCTATCAGATTTCTTAGAAAGTTTGACGTATAAACAACAGAAATATTTGAGCCAAAAAGCCATTCCCTAATATATAATTGGCGAAAGAATATGAACAAGCAGTTCTCAAAAGAAGAACTACAAGCTATGACAACTATACAAAAACACTAAATCCTTTTTTAGGAAAAATGCAAATGCTCTTATAACCAGAAAATTGATAAAAATGACAAAAGGTGGGAACAATCAATCTTGAAAGGGATATAGATAGATACACTGATCAATTATTGCTGGAGGCTCTGTAAATTAGCATATCATTTGGGGGGAAAATGGAATTAACCAAAAAAAGTGACTAAAATAATCATCCCCTTCTACTCAAAGATCCCACTACTGGACATTTACAGTGAGTATGCAATTGTTAAAAAGAAAGTGCTCCATGTATGCCAAAGTATTTCTTGCGGCAGGAGTCTTTGTGGTTGCAAATAAGTAGAAAAAAGTTGATTCTTATCACTTAGAAAATGGGCAAAAAAATAATAAAATATTATTGTCTAGTAAAAGATGAATATATTCCATACAAAGAAATACAGAAAAACTTATAGGAACTGAAATAAAGTGAAATAAGCAGATTTTTAAAAAATATATATACACACAATGACTAAAACTATATAAATGAAAAGAACCACCATATTGCAAAATTACAAAAAATAAACATGCCCCCAGAGAAGATACATGAGAAGACAGCTTCTCATACTCATCTTCAGAGGTGAAGTCCAAGGATATTGAATATTGTATATTTTTTTCAGATTTTTTTTCAATATATTAATTGGTATTTTGATTTTTTCCCTCCTTTTTCATTTCTTGTCTTTTTTTGGTTTCAGAATTGTTATATGAGATAAATGGATGGGGGATAGGGAGAGATATAGAGAAAACTTTGCCCAACACAAAAGCAAAAGAATCAATAAAGTGTATTTTAAAAAAAAGAATGTTAAATAATTGAAGATGTGTTTTTGTCTTTCTTTGAATCTCTAGCATTTAGCACAGGGCCTGACGTATGGCAAGCACTTATCGTTTGCTGACTGATTTTTGTAGAATTAGATCCCACCTCCTCTACTTGTTGTCTGTACGTGTTTGGCCAAGATACTTAAGATATTTGAGTCCCACTTTCCTTGCCTATAAAATGAGGAGGTTGTACTTGATGACCATATAGGATCTCCCTCAGCTTTAAATCTATGATTCTCAGTTTCTCAGTAAAATGAAGGTCTTGGTTTAGATCATCTCTAATGTCCCTATCGAGCTCTAAATTATTTGATATTATGATGTTATTAATACTAAGCTTTCATCTTTTCCTTTACCCTTTACAAATAATATATTCTAAGTCGTAGCTCAGTAAGAATAGCTCTCCAGACTTCATGCCAGGAGCAAAGGCTAATTGTATGAAATGAGAAGCAAGTCCCTTCGTTCATTTCCTTCTCCAAGAAGAAAATGCTTCCCAAACACTCCATTTAATTGATGAGATAAGCGAACAAGAAGGAAGCTAGTTGAATTATTAGTTATCTCATGGTCAGACAATGTCATAAGGAGAAAGCTAAACATTTTGGCTTCAGATGAACATGCAGATGATTAAAGGTGACCTTGCTCAGTTATGCTAATTAATCCACAAAGGTTTGTTAAGTGTTCACTATATAATTTGAATATCTGATTCATAGAGTTTTAGAATTAAAAAAAGACCTGTGATATTGAGTCGAAATCACCCATGGATAGATGTAGTAAGAAGAGGTCCGAAAGTGACTTGTCCATGGTCACTGGGCTACTTATTGATGGAAATAAACTTTAAAAGTTCCCATTCAAGTATTCATCATATGATATAAACGATAAAAAAAAATACACAAGATGTTTATATCCAAAAAAGTACAATTTCCATCATTTTATGACTCAGTTTTTCCTTGCTTTTTCTAAACGAACAAGAACTCATGGATGCCAGATTTCTTGTGTTTAGCAGCTTCACTTGTTAAAAGAATTCAAAAGATTTTAAAAATAAAGTTAATTTAATTAGTAAATTTATAATTATTTTCTGAATCGACTATGATGTCACAAGTACACTACATTACAATATGTACTTCTATATATCTAAAAAAGTGAACTCAGGTGACAAAGGTTGCTAAACAAAAAAAGGTCACCCTTCAATTCATGAGCTCAGTTGAGCTCTTACTCCCTTGGGTTGCACGTGTTGCTTTTCTTATTACTTCAAGTACTTTTTGGAACCCAAAACGTAACAAGAACCTAAACCTACCCAACTCCACAGTGCACGGTATAGATATAAACTCTTGATGCCTATTTTTTTTTCAGACAGGATGAAAGAAAACATCTCTTGGATTACAGACTTTTTTAGCAAGGGATAAAATAGAACCCAGAGAAAGATAAGAAGTGGTGGGAGTAGAAAAACATTTTTCCATTACAAATGAGGACCTAGAAATCATATCTCTGCTCAAAGTATTAATACAAGGAGAAGAGGACATTCTCAAACAAAACCTCAGAAGTATAGGAATTGTAATTATACCTATTCATATCCCATCTCAAAAGTTTCTTTTTTTTGCTATTTAAAGGTAAGGAAATATTATATAGATAAAGATGAGGCTAATAAATGCTTTACTCAAGGTATTGAAATATGAGTGTGGGCTGGTAGGTATTCATAAACTAATTCCATTAGAACCAGGCCTTTTGGAATGGTAGCTTCTTGGAACTAGTGAAATACCATCACTCTCCAAACTTGAGCTACTTCAATAAAACATGTAAAGCAAGAGGACTTAATTTAGGAATCTAAGCTCAGGATGATTGCTCCTAATCCTGACTGCAATACTAAATATACCAGAGTAGATATAGCTAACATGATGGATATGAGCCTCAGGATGCAAAAAGATCTGAACAAGCTTAAACAAGTAGAAGAACTGGGTTGAAATTCAGGCTTAGACACTTACTAGCTGTATGACCCAAGGTAAGTCATTTAACCTATAACTTAGCTTCCTTTCTGTAAAATCCAGATATAAGAGTACCTACTTTTCAATGTGATTGTGGAGATAAAAATGAGATTCATAAAGCACTTCATAAATCATAATGTGCTATATAAAGGCAGCTATTCTTAAAATAAGATAGGTTCCATGACCACTGCTTTTCTGTTCCTTTATCTCTTGTCTGACCTATTAAAGGATAGTGGCACTCACCACCTTTGGGATTAACCAAACTTGATAGGGAAAAACCACTTAAGAGAAAAGTTAAATTCATAGATGACATAAATATAATTACAGAATACAAGGAATTAAAAAACATCCTCTGAATTATGCCAATTAAATTAATCAGGGTATAATCTAAGAATTTCTGAAAATCCTGATCAATGGCAAATGACTCCTTCCTCTCCTTGATGAAGAAGATAGAACATCAGATGGTTCAGAAGCATCATGAAAGAAAATTCCAAAAGCCTTGTAGCAGCAAGCACCCTAGTATGCCCAGGATGACCTCCTAGTACAGATTCTTTGATTAGCTTTTCTAAAAGGAAAGCAACTTTTGAGGGTCAACAATCTTCTTTAACCACACATACCAATGGAGAAAATACAAGCAGAGAAATAAAGACCAACAGACAAGGCTTCTAACTGTCTGACCATAAGCAATACATACATTATAGATCAGCAGACAGATCCAACTGGCTGACCATTACATACATACAATAGTTACCAGAGAAAGAAGCACCAACATCTGGACATCGGGGTTTTCAAAAGGGGAGGCACTCCTTAACAGCTCCCCAGAGTCTCATCTGGCAAACAAACCTTCTCCCAAAGAGTAAGCCTCCAAAACAAAACTTCATCTCACCTCAATGTGTGTATACATATATATATATATATATACACATACATATATATACTATATATACATATATATACATATATACACACATACACATATATACACATATACATATATACACACATATACATATATACACATACATATGTATATACATGTGTGTGCATGTATACACACATATATACATATACACAGACACACACTTTTCAGAGCCAGAAGGCATCATGACCCAGTGCATCATTAATTAACCAAAGGTATGGGCCTTCCTACAAAATAAACCTTACCTAATCAAGCTTCCCTTAATGGGCTTCACCTGGGACCTATTAATGGACAAGGGAAGACCTTTAGCTCTAATTGCAAGACTTTATAAGATTTATTCTACCAACAAGGATGCCAGGAGGAAAAGGCAAGAGCAGGGCAATGAGTATCATTATGGGCAAGGAGTACACATCTGTAGGTATAACCAAAAACTAAAAGTAAGAAAGGGATGGGAAAGATAACAGAATCTATCCTTGGGCACCCATGAAACATAAATCTTTCTCAAACAGATATAAATGGAAGTTATTTAAGGAAGCCAAAATTCTCAGGAGACTCTATAAAGCACTGCCTAAAAGGCTTCTATGTCTGATTCACCAAACATGGCAGATTACATTTGCTTCCGATAACTATTAGATATAAAAGTGTTATTCCTGCCCCCATTCTACTAAGTCACTCTCCAAAGAAAAGGAAAATTCATTCAGATATACTATGATAGCCATGTTTTTAAAATTTTCCCCAAATTTTAAATATGAGAAGCAAAACAGCAACAAGGAAAGAAAAATAATTAATTAATTAGTCGGTGAGAAATCTAGAATTGGAGCAGCCACATGGCACAGTGGATATCAGACCTGAAGTCAGGAAGACTTATTCTTCCTAAATTCAAATCTGACCTCAGATACTTGCCAGCTATGTGGTCCTGGGCAAGTCACTTAACAGTTTCTCATCTGTAAAATGAGCTGGAGAAGAAAATGGCAAACTATTCCAGTGTCTTTATCAAGAAAATCCCCATACAGGGTCATAAAGAGTTAAACATGACATACAACTGAACAATAATAGCTAGAATCATCTTGAAATTCAGAGTGGTTTTCTTTCTTCTGGCCTCATGTCTGTGTTTGTGTGTGTGTGTGTGTGTATGTATATGTGTGTATGCATATATACATTTATATATTCTAGTTTTAACTAATGTTCTTTATCATCTGAAGACATTACTGCTTTGTAATTTCACCAAATATCCTTTAATACTCTTAATGAATCAACAACTGACCTGATTTAAAGCTCTCTTCTCATTAATAGCAGTGAAAACAAATGAATTTAAAGATAAAAGGTAGGGAAAACAGATCTCCTAGCTTCATTCTTTGTAAATGGGCATTGATATCTCTTTATTTAGGGCTTCATATAGAATTTCAGATAATTATTTCACAGAGAGAGAATTAAGGCATACTGAAGCAATGTGATGGCTTCCTTCATCTAACTAAACACTTTGGGTACCTTTCTTTGACACCTTTTGGACAAGAAAGTAAATAGAGGAGAAGGAGGATAATGATGCCACTCATGCCTGTGTATTTTTATATGTATATGTGTGTATAAATACATGCAACATGGTGAAGGAAGTGTTATTGTACAGAGGGCTGGATGGGGACACTATTCTTTGCCCCAAGTAGCATACAATTGTCTAGAAAAACCAGTGGTAAGAATAGAAGCACTGCCAAAAGCGCCTAAGCTCTACCATGAACTAATTTCTAAAGAGAAGCACTTCTATAACAATAGATAATAAAATGCTTCTCTCCCTAAACCATTTGGTATGTAAATTAAAATTACTAACCTTTTTAAAAAATCATAATGTTATTGCTTAACAATGTCAATATGACAAATATATGACATGTCCCTTTGTGACAGAAAAGAGCAGTATGGCATGCAGATTCAGACTATATTTGGGCTCAAAGAGGCAGTAATTGGCATCTTCACATATGATGCTCATGTGCACTCACCCTTCCAAGGTCTCTTTCCCTTTCTTCTACATTGAGTTTTCCCTTTTGTGGAAGGCTCTCTACCCCCTTGATATCTTCTTCAACAGAAGCATTGTCCAGTGGGTAAAAGTTTCTCCTGGCCCTTCTCAACCTTTTCTCCTCTTTCCAGGGGTCATCAGGAGAGAGATAAGAATCATGGGGGGAAGGGAGTTACCTGGGGAGGTGGTTAATGATAGAAATTCAATAATGGTTGCTTTGTTTTGTTTTCATTTTTTCCCCTCTAGAGAAACTAGCTGATATCTGAAGCTAAATAGTGGCCTAGAGAATAAGGAGGTAAAAATGAAATTCTCACTTAAAAAAAGGACTCGGAAGAATGTGAGTTAGTCTGTGCAACAAGCTCTCATCCACCTCTTTTTAATCCCATCTGAAAATGTCACCCCACTTCTTAGCAAAAACATTAAGTCTCTCACCTGTGGGCATCGGCATCATCTAACAGCAAGAAACAAAACCCAAATATATGAGACCTACCCAGACTTCCTCATTTTGCTTTTCATGTAAGAGAAAAGCCTACTATGCAAAGTCAAGTGGAATCTTTGATCTCCAGTTCTTTATATGGAAATCTAGAAAAAAGTGTGTCAAAAATTCTGACCATATCAGTTTCTAATTAGAAGCATGAGTTTCTCTTTCTGGCACATTTATTTTTTGTGTTCCCAAAGCAAGCAATAATTTCTCTCTCTATCAATGGCTCATAGATTTAAAGCAGAAAGGAATCTCAAAGATCATGTATTCTAGGTGTTCTTAAGCTAAAGTCAATGAAATTTTAATATTTTTATAACTATATGGCAATATAATTGGATTTCTTCTTAATCTTACATATTTTATTTTATGCATTTAAAAAACATTATTCTAGGAATGGGTACATAGGCTTTACCAGACTGTGAAAGTGTCCTATGCCACAAAAAATGTTTTGAGAACTCCTGGTCTGGTTCAAACCTTTCATTTTACAGATGAAGAAACTTGAGTCCTTGAGTTAAGTCACTTGCCCCAGTCACACAGTATTTAAGGGGCAGAAAAGGGATTTGAAGCTAGGAGATCCAATTCCAAATAAAAGATTCTTTCCACTGTGTCCCTCTGCCTCTCCATGACTTCTTTTCTAAGCTTCAGTATTGCTAACAAAACTAAATACAGCCATTTTATCAGCTCACTGTAAGAAATTTAAGTCGAACAAATGAAAGAATGGATGAATGGATGAATGAAGAACATAGCATCTATTAAGCACTTAAATGCAAAGCAATAGAAATGCAAATAGAAAAGCAAGGCAGCTCTTGCTCTCAAGGAGCTTACATTCTAATAAAGGAGAAAACACATAGATAGTTGAGAGTCAGAAGAAGTCCCGTGGTTCTTAGGGTGCAATGGCAAAGTAGATATTTGTTAAGAAATAGCTTTCATGAACTAGATAATCATATTCTTTAGGAATGAAAGGAAGCGGTGGGGGAAGAGGAAGAGGGGTATAGTCTTACTCTTAGGATAAGATGAAAGGACACTGCCAACATTTGTTAATTTCACAATGTTTAGTGCTGAACCCACCAAAATATAATTTAAGGAAAATTTTAAAACAACTTACAATTGGAAACTGTAATTTCAATATAAGCAAACAAGTAGGTATGAAAAATAGAGGAACAAAATGACAGTAAGGGTTTATAATGAAGGGAGATGATTGATTTGTAGTTCTGGGTGGCCCAGTGAAAGGATTTTCAGAGATGAATATGGAAGCACAGTGGTTACAGAAGGTGGTATAATCTGCAAAGCCATCACAGTAACCTCAAGAATGGCAAACACGATTTATTAAGTTGAGTTCACAGAGAAAGAGGACAAACTAAAAACAAACAACACATTATCATTTTGCATAAGACATGTGTTATACATCCATTTCTAGAATACTGCATGTAGTACTGGCTGCCACACCACAGATATGCTAATTGCATCATAACATGCAACCTAAAGGAGAGGAAAAAATCTTAAATTTAATGAAAACTTAAGGTGGCTGTTCTTGTTAATAAAAATGATAGAGGATGAGGTAGACTGACTGAAAAAATTGCAAACCCCAAGACAGCACCCCTCCTTCCCCACCATATTGTTAAGTATATCAAAGCAGGAGGAAGGTTAGGTTGAAGGGAAGGGGCAATAACATAAATGTTAAGAAACTGGAGGTTAATAGAGAACTTAAGCAAAACTATTTCCTGAAAAGGGTATGAAACATATGGAACATATTACAAGGAAGGAAACCAAAGCAATGAGGATAAATGAGTTCAAGGAACACCTAGATATTTTTTAGAGAAGGTTAGTATTGTATAGGATGGCAAAAAATCAGCTAGGCTATAGCAGGAAATGTAAGTCAGAAACCTATTCCTATCTTTGCTTCCCTCACTGTTTCATGGAATGCTTAATATCACATTTTATTAGAGATTTTGGCTTCATACCACAAGGATATGACATTATTTTTAAGCGGTAACCAGCTAAAATAATAGATTTGTATATAAAGAAACATTTTGTTAATGATTTGCTAGGAAAAAAAAAAACCTAGAAATCTCCCACTTCAGTAGTAAAATAAATTTAAAACTTCCTAGATGCCATGCAATCAGGACATGGCCTCAACTTTGGACTCTGACACATACTATCGATATGAACTCAGACAAATAATTTCTTTAAACCTGTTTCTCATCTGTAAACCAAAGGGATTCAACTAGAGATACTCAAAGATCTTAACTCTAAATTGAGAGCCCTTTCAAGCTTCAGTACTTTTCCAATCTACTGTCCTATTCCATTATCTTTTCTCACAACTCAAAATGTTTATTAAACTTGATCCATTGCTAGCTTGGTCTTGCCTTATTCATTCCTCTTCATTCCTGATAATGTATAGAATCCACTCAGAATGATTTTAAATGTGTAAACACATTTTTGTGGCAGCAAAGAACTAGAAGCAAAGTTGTTTCCCATCCCTTGGGGAATGAATAGTTAAGACAATTTTAGTATATGAATAAAATGGAATTTTACTATTTGGTACTATTTGGTAAGATATTGCAAACATGAATATTTCAGGGAAAAATGAACTCATATAAAGTGAAGTAAGCCAATCCATGAAAAATATATACCCAATTACAACAAACTAAATGTTAAGAATAAAAAAAGATTAAAAACAAAACAAAAGACAAGCAATAAACAACACTGAACACTCTGTCATTAAAATAGTCAAGGCCAGAGAAGAAATGAGAGAATGCACTTCTCTGCTGTCAATGGAGATGAGAAACCACAGGTATAGAATACTGCATAAAGCAATTCACACACAAACGCAACCAATTCCAGACACAGTTAATGTCGTCAATGTTTTTGTTTTAATTTTCTCCCTTTTTTCTTTTGAAAAAGTATTTGTTGAAAGGAATGGTTGGGTAGATAGGGAAATGGGAAAGGATATATGAAGAAATGATTTAAGCCATAAGGCATCAATTAAAACAAAATTGATCAATTTCTTTAAAATGTCCCATATATATCAAAACATTTGCAACATTTTTGTTATACACTTGCATAGTACACTTTTTGTAGATACAAAAGAACTAGAAAAAAACTGATAATGTCCATCAACTGGGAAAAGGTAAGCATATTGTAAATGAAAGCAGTAGAATGGTACTGTGCTAAAAGAAATTGTAAATATGATGAAAACAATGAAAAGATAAAAGTATTATATGAAATGATTCAATGTAAATTAATTTGAACCAGGAAAACCATATACAAAAATACAATATAAACAGAAAGAATCATAGAAAAATAATAGAAACTGTATGTTCTATGCATATATTATAGGATAATATATTTAGAGTTAGAAGAGACCTTAGATACTAACCAGTCAAACCCCTTCATTATAGAGATGGTAAGAGGGATTAAGTGATTTCCCCATGATCACACAAGCAATACATTTCAAAGACTAAATTTAAACCAAAGTCCTGTGATGCTGGAGTCAGTGCTTTTTCCACTCAGCCATATTGCACTGAGTCATCCTTAATGAGGGTTTTATTAGGAAAAGGAAAGCATCTGCAAACAATATCCCATAGTAGACCATATCTTTACTATCCTGCAACTGACTAAAGGATATAGAAAATTTAAGGTCCCACTAATCTTATTCTGTGTCCATCATAAATAAGCATTTGACTCAAGTTGAGCAAAACACAACCTTAAGTTGTCTTCCAAAAAGATATCTGCCCCATCCATACATCAAAATCATTCAAGATTCCTTGATAGATATAGCAGATATAACCTTCTTTAATGACCTTCTGATCATAAATATAAGAAGAGGAATAAAATGGAGAGGGCATCTGCTTGCCAAAGGTACTTGCCAATGTCAAGTAGGAGATCTAGTGCTTAGTCCAAGTTGAATAGGCATTTCCTGTGGAGGGATTCCCTCCAGATGCTCCTGTTTGCAGACGACATCTTTCTTGCATCAAGTCCTGGAACACTGAATCTCCTTAGAGAGGTCCCTAACTTTGCAACAGTAAGACCTCATCGCTTACACAGGAAAAAATAAGTAGATTAAGATTGTCAATTGTTCAAGTAATGAGACGCAGTTAACTGAACAACCTACAGACTTTTAAGAGATAATTCCAAATTATAATGAGATGGGGTCAGGATTAAAAAGGAGGAGGAAGACAGGCTTTTAGGAAAAGATGGTCTTTTGGAAACTACAAAGCCCTTTAATGGCCCAAAATTTCCACCAGAAACAAAGATCTCTATTATTTTTACTTTTCTTTCTTATAATTTATTTTAGTGTACTTTCTATTTTATTTATTTTATTTTTCTTAATTAAATGTAAAAAAAATTAGACATTCCTTTTTTTAGACTCTTGAGTTCCAAATTTTCTCCCTCCCTCCTTCTCTTGCCTGTCTTGAGAAGGCAAGCAATGTTATATAGATCATACGTGTGAAGTCACACAAAATATATTTCCACATTAGCAATGTTGCAAAAGAAAACAGACCAAAACAAAACACAGTAAAAAAAAGTGTATGCTTCAATTTGAATTCAGACTTTATCAATTCCTTCTCTGGAGATGAATAGCATTTTTCAACATAAGTCCTTTAGAACTGTCTTATACCACTGCATTGCTGAGAACAGCTAAGTCATTCACAGTTGATCATAATTCAATGTTGCTGTTACTGGGTACAGTGTTTTCCTGGTTCTACTCATTTCATTTTGCATCAACTCATATAAGTCTTCCCAGGCTCTTGGAAAGCATCCTGCTCGTTATTCCTAATAGCACAACAGTATTTCATCACAATCATATGCCAGAACTTGCTCAGCCATTTCCCAGTTGATGGGCATCCCCTTAATTTCCAATTCTTTGTCAGCACAGAGCTGTTATAAATATTTTTGTTCATATAGGTCCTTTTCCTTTTTTTAAAAAATCTCTGTGGCATATAGACCTAATAGTGGTATTGCTAGGCCAAAGAGTGTGCACAGTTTTATGGTCCTTGGAGCATAGTTCCAAAGTACTCTCAAGAATGTTTTGGATGAATTCACAATTCCACCAATAGTTCATTAGTGTCCCAATTTTTCCACATCACCTCCAATATCTGTCATTTTTCTTTTCTGTCATGTTAACCAATCTGATACGTGTAAGGTTGTACCTGAGTTTTTTTAATTTACATTTCTCTAGTCAGCAGTTATTCAAAGCATTTTAATTAAGTATTCATAGCTTTGATTTCTTCTTCTGAAAACTGCCAGTTTATATTCTTTGATGAATTTTCATTTGGAGAATGATTTGTAGTCCTATAAATTTGACTCAGTTCTCTATATACTTGAGAAATGAGGCCTTTATCAGAGAGACTGTAAAAAAATTTTTTTCTCCAATTTCCCTTCTAATCTTGGCTGCATTGGTTTTGTATGTGCAAAAGCTTTTAAATTTAATACACTCTAAATAATCCATCTTACATCTTGTAACTCACTCCACCTCTTGCATGGAAATAAATTTTTTCCCTATCCATAGATATGACAGATAAAATTTTCGATGCTCTCCTAATTTGCCTATGCTATCACCCTATTGTCTAAATCATACACCCATTTTGACCCTATCACATTTTATAGTGTAAGATGTCAGTCTATACCTAGTTTCTATCAAATGTTTTCCAGTTTTCCCAGCACTTTTTGTCAAATAGTGAGTTCTTGCCCCCAAAATTTATTTCTTAATCAAAGAGTAGATTATTATGGTCATTTATTACTGTGTATTGTGTACCTAATCTATTCCATTGATCCACCTCTCTGTTTCTTAGCCAGTATAAGATTTTTTTGGTGATTACTGCAAAGAGCCCAATTTTAACAGCAATATTTTACTATTGTTATTTGTCAGAAAGTCACAGGAGAAAACAACATACGAGGAATTAAAATAAGTACCAGTTGATGAGCAATTGAGAAACACAGGGTGGGCATAGGAATGCAGAAGCATATAACAAATGAGGAATTTCACAAAAGAACTGGAAGAAAGACTTTTATCATGAAAATGCATGATTTTAATAAAAAAAATCTGACAATGTCATGAGAATGAAGTATAACAGATGAATAGCCCAAAATACCTCAGGCAATCTCTTGATGTAAGGATAAAACAAGAAAGGTCCCTAGAATGTTGAATGGAATTCTTCTGGTGACCTTTTGGCAGAATTCTGAAAAATGTTATACAGGATGGATAGGAATGGATGTTATATGATTACTGGAGGGACTATCCACATTAATGATATAAAAGTTCTGAGTACATATATGTGCTTTACTCTGATATAATGGCAATGACACTGGATAAGGAGTCAGAAGACCCAAATGAGTTTAGATCACTTGGCAGTCTATTGACTAGGGGTATGGAATGAACCATAGGCCATCAGATATGATCAGTGTGTCTGTTTTTCTTAACACATTTTGTTACAGGAGGAAAGAGAGTAAGTGAACCAGGGAAATGTCATTAACTTGAAAAAGAGGGGACAGCCTCCTCTCCCCGCCATTCATACAACCAGTCAGCCTGCTTCCTCTGGCATTACCCAGGGAATCACACATGCAAACTAACTTTCCAAAGAAAATTGTTAGTTACTTTTCAGTCAGTTCAAAGACAGGGACAAGCTCAGGGCAAGTGTTTATATAGCACTGTGCTGATCTATAGGCTATAGAAGGAAGGCTGATAATTTTAAAGACATTCAATTTCAAGTGAATCCCAACTCAATTCTATGTTCCAGTGGCACTTTTTGGCCCTAGACAAAAAGAAAGAAAAAGAAATTCCGTGCTCATTGACGAAATGCTTTAGTTATAACAAACTGATTAAAGTCCACAGAAATTTCATGAAAGGGAACCAAAGTAAAAAAAGAGAAAATAAAAATATTAAAATTCACAAACCAACATTAAAGTGAAGGTACAATATTTAAAAAAAAAGCTGTGCTATACTAAGGTTACTCATTTATCACCCCCTCATGCAAAAATAACCTGTATTTCATTTGGCAAGATGTTTATGACTCCATGAAGAATCCTACTCCTAAAAAATACATTACTATGATGATGATGATAATGTACCACACAGATTTCTATGTGAATCAATGGAGTAAAAACATTGCTCTGCATTCCCTCTGGTAGCCATCTTAGGATACAACATTTTGCAGCTCCCAAAAGAAGATAATGATCCATGGAAACACTGGAAGGGACTTACCTGACCTTGGTTCATTACATTACATTATATTATTACATTTTTCTTCATATGCCAAATTTTTATCATTTCTTTTCCCATATCTGTTGGGTAGTTTGGCTTTTGTCAAACTCTTGAGTTTTTATTTCCTGGCAAGGGCTACTACCCTAGTACAAATTTCGTCAAATACAAAACACAAACAAAAAACCATCTACTAAAAGGAAGATTCAAACATATTATAATTTTGATGTTATTCTGAAAAGAATGAAATGTTTTCCTTCAAACATAAAATAATATTAGAAACATAGATGTTGTTATTCTTTGTTTTTAATTCTCAAAGAGGGCCATGGCATCAGGAAGGTGATGCCGTGACTTGCAAGTGAATTGGATTTAAGTGCAGGTGAACTGTGAAACGTCACAGTGTCACTTTCTCCTCCAGAGCCATCTGCATCCAGTGGTAAGACATAGACAACTGGAGATGCTCTTGATGCAGTAGGAGACCTTGGCCTTTATAAGCGAAGGTCTTTCCCAGGTCTCAGTTCGACCGAGGCAATGCATGTTCAGTGATTAAGGCTAGATGAGAAATGAGGCAGAGAATGGCCTCTTAGTCAAAAAAAGAAAAAGAAATCAACCTGGGAGGGAAAGACCCTCCAGATCTCTGGCCAAAACAGAAACAGTTGCTATTTACATTCACTCTGAGCTATCAGGACTTGTAGCAGAAAGAGTTCAAGATTAAGTTTCTAAAAGTGCCATTTTGTCAGTAAGACGATAGTTTTTCAATGTCTCAGTTTCCTCAAGAGAAAAAGAAAAGGGAACAGATTCAATTACAGTGAACATAAGAGCCAATGATGCGCGAAGCATTAGGAATACACAGGCTAAAAATAAACACTCCTATAGGCACATAAGATTAGCATCCAATGGAAAAACAGTTAAAAACTGTGCCAAGCACTGTGCTAAGTTGCTGGGGATACAGAAAGAAAGCAAAATAATCCTTCCTCTCAAAAAGCTTGCTCACCTTCTAATGAGAGAAGTAAATGAAAAATTGAATGAATAACTACTTACACGGGATGAGCTGATGTAACTCTACTAGGGTATACCAAGTACCAATGAACTATAGTGCTCGATGAAAAGTGCTCAAGGTAAGGCTGAATAAGTAAGCCAACTCTGATTTCTCTCTCAATTTGTGTGCGCCCACACAAATTTTCATCATTAAAGTTTCTGTATAATTTCTAGTTAAAAATTCACTGATGCTCAGTTATCGCCTCTAAAATTATTTTCTACAAACAGAACAAAATGAAACTTAAAAGATCATTGAAGCTTTAAAAATAATTAGAAATATACATTGTAGGAAATATCTAAAGTTGCCAGTGGTCCCTGGAACTGTCAAAAATTCAGGAAATCTATCTTCTGAGGAGGTTTTGTGAATGATGTTCAACATAATTCACTTTTTTAGGGAATCCAGGGAAATAAAATAAAATATTTACTTTATGATTTTAATAGGTCCCCTAAGGCCTATAATCTTACACAGAAGAATCACAGTTCATAAATCTCACATTTTTTCACTGATAACATGAGAAAGGGATGTATATTTCTCACCCAGGTTATAATTTCACTAGATGCTTCAAATGGTAAAGATGCCACCCTATTCACTGTGGGCATGTATTTTTGTAACATTTTTTCTAAATCAAATTTTCAACACTAAAGATGGATGCTATATAATCTAAAAGGTACAGGAGAACATGGCGGAGTAGAAAGACTCACATATGCTAGCTATGAATCCACAGCCCAGAAATTTCCTGTAAAAAGAACTCCCCACAAATTCTGGAGCAGAGCAAGCACACAACAACGCAGTGGAGGAGATTTCCGTTCCGGAGAGCCCTGGAAAGTTGTTCCCAGGGGTCTGTCGCACTGCGGACAGCGGAGCCCACCCCTGCGCTGCCCTGGCCGCGAGGCCCCAGAGGAGCAGATCCAAGCAGGCTTCAGGGATGGAACCTCCGGCAGCCACAAAGGTCCCTCCACCCACAGGCACTACAGGCCAGTGAGAGAGACGTCTGGGCTGGCCGAGAGGGGAGCGGGGTGTCTCTGTGACTCGGGCCCCTTGGGAGGCAGTGGCAGAGGCAGAGGCAGCTCGGAACTCCCGGAGCAGCAGGCAGGAGCTCAGGGCCATTACCCCCTGAGGGAACTGAGCCTGGGAGGCAGCCCTGCCCCCACCCAAGCACCAGAACTGAAGCTCACACTGAATAGCAGCCGTGCCCACTGTGGAAAGCCCTGAGGCTGGGAAGCAGCATTTGAATCTCAGACCCCAAGCACTAGCTGGGCAGATCTAGGTGGGGGTGGACAGGAATCTCAGAAGTCAAGTAACTGGCTGGGAAAATGCCAAGAAAAAGGAAGCAAAATAAGACCATAGAGAGTTACTTTCTTGGGAAAGAAATGTTCCTTCTTCCCTTCATTTCTGATGACGAAGTACAATGCTTGACTTCAGGGAAAGACATGGAGGTCGGGGCCTCTCTATCCCAGATATCCGAGGTGGATGTCCGGTGGGCTCAGGCCATGGAAGAGCTCAAAAAGGATTTTGAAAATCAAGTTAGACAGGTGGAGGAAAAACTGTTAAGAGAAATGAGAGAGATGCAAGAAAAGTATGAAAAATGGGTCAATACGTTGCTAAAGGAGACCCAGAAAAATGCTGAAGAAAATAACACCTTGAAAAATAGGCTAACTCAATTGGCAAAAGAGGTTCAAAAAGCCAATGAGGAGAAGAATGCTTTCAAAAGCAAAATTAGCCAAATGGAAAAAGGTTCAAAAGCTCACTGAAGAAAATAGTTCTCTCAAGATTAGAATGGAACAGATAGAGTCTAATGACTTTCGAAACCAAGAAATCATAAAACAAAACCAAAAGAATGAAAAAGTGGAAGAGAATGTGAAATATCTCATGGGAAAAACAACTGACCTGAAAAATAGATCCAGGAGAGATAATTTAAAAATTATGGGACTACCTGAAACTCATGATCAAAAAAAGAGCCTAGACATCATCTTTCATGAAATTATCAAGGAAAACTGCCCTGAGATTCTACAACCAGAGGGCAAAATAAGTATTAAAGGAATCCACCGATCACCACCTGAAAGAGATCCAAAAAGAGAAACTCCTAGGAACATTGTGGCCAAATTCCAGAATTCCCAGGTCAAGGAGAAAATATTGCAAGCAGCTAGAAAGAAACAATTCCAGTATTGTGGAAATACAATCAGGATAACACAAGATCTTGCAGCTTCTACATTAAGGGATTGAAGGGAGTGGAATAGGATATTCCAGAAGTCAAAGGAACTAGGACTCAAACCAAGAATCACCTACCCAGCAAAACTGAGCATAATACTTCAGGGGAAAATATGGTCTTTCAATGAAATAGAGGACTTTCAAGCATTCTTGATGAAAAGACCAGAGCTGAAAAGAAAATTTGACTTTCATACACAAGAATGAGAAGAAGCATGAAAAAATAAACAGCAAAGAGAAGTCCTAAGGGACTTACCAAAGGTGAACTGTTTACATTCCTACATGGAAAGACAATATTTGTAACTCTTAAAACATTTCAGTATCTGGGTAGTTGGTGGGACCACACACAGACATACACACACACACGTACACACGTGAGTGCGTGCACACATACACACAAACATGCACGCACAGAGACAGAGAGCACAGAGTGAATTGAATAGGATGGGACCATATCTTAAAAGAAATTAAGGTAAATGGTGAGAGAGAAATGTAGTGGGAGGAGAGAGGGTGAAATGGAATAGGGTAAATTATCTCTCATTCAAGAGGCAAGCAGGAGACTTTACAGTGGAGGGGAAAAGAGGAGAGCTGAGAAAAAAACAAGAACTTTACCCTCATCACATTCGACTAAAGGAAGGAGTAAAATGCACACTCATTTTGGTATGAAAACCTATCTTACAATACAGGAAAGTGGGGGAGGAGATAAGCAAGGGGGCAGGGAACGATGGTAGGGAGGGCAATGGGAGAAGGGAGCAATTTGAAGTCAACACTCGGGGAGGGACAGGATCAAAAGACAGAATAGAAACAATGGGGGGCAGGATAGGATGGAGGGAAATATAGTTAGTCTTACACAACATGACTATTATGGAAGTCATTTGCAAAATTACACAGATATGGCCTATATTGAATTGCCTGCCTTCCCAAAGGGAATGGGTGGGGAGGGAGGGATGGGGAGAATTTGGAACTCAAAGTTTTAGGAACAACTATCAAGTATTATTGTTGTTGCTACTAGGAAATAAGACATACAGTCAATGGGGAATAGAAAGTCATCTGGCCCTACAGGAGAAAAGAGAAGATGGGGACAAGAGAAGGGAGGGAGGATTGAAGAGAGGGCAGATTGGTGATAGGGAAAATTAGAATGCTCGGTGTATTGGGGTGGGGGGAGGGGACAAATGGGGAGAAAATTTGGAACCCAAAATTTTGTGAAAATTAATGTAAAAGGTTAAATAATTAAATTTTAAAAAAAATAAAAAATAAAAGGTACAGGAGAAAAAATTTTATTGTCGTATTTATTATGATTTTCTTAGGCTTCTAATTCCATGTGGCTTTGCACATTTAAAAGATGCTTCCTTAAAACTTTTACATCTCAGAATTTGTTTTCATTTCCTGTGTACCTCCTTCAGCTATGACTTAAAGTGGAAGTAATACAAACCGAATGAAGTGGCATACTTAGCCTCCAAATTCTCAAAGTACCAGCAAAAAATAACATGAACCAAAAATCATTGTTGATTCTTCAATTTATTCTTCAAGTAAAAAAATAATAAAACCAGGTTTACTTTTTCTTGTGTAGCATTCAAGACATAGACCAGCAGAAAATTCAAACTTCATAGCAGCACACATTCAAAAAGTATACTATGAGATCCCTCTGTATGCAACCAATCCCTTTTCAATTTTAGCTGTATGGATAACCATCTTTCCTCATTCTGTCACCTAGTTCTCAGCTACAGTTATTTTCTTCCCTAACCTGATTACTGCTAGTACCAAAACCAACAAGAGTGCAACAAATGATGATGTTTATTCCCCTTCCCTAGAAGGGGAATTCCTCTTCATCTAGAACAAGCCTACCTGACTGTGGGTTGTTAATACACTCAGGCATGCAGGAAAGAATATTAGTCACTTAACTATAAGGCAAAAGATTCCTCTCTGGCAAGAACATGAGCAATAAATGAACGACACAGTTGCTGAACCTAAGGCAGAGCAAATCATAAGATTTGGGGAGAGGGAGAGAGGATATAGGGCCAAGGAAGGAATAACTTAGGACTACCCATAATTTCCAGATGGGAAGAAAGTAACTCCTCAGATTTCCATAGTCTTTTAATGTTAACAAAGTCATTTTCTCACAATATCTATGAGTAAAGTTATTATAAACCCCTTGTTACAAATATCCATCTCTTGGCTTACCACATTGATCATTTTAGCCTTCGTGAGGTAGAGGAAGCAAGAAAGGAAAGGGTCCTTCTGTACTCACACCAGCAATTAGGAATAGATGGCAGCACTAGAAATGATGGAAAGTTTGTGAGAGAAGTGACTATTTTATCTTAAAATTTATGACAGAAAAGTAAAGTTGGAAAGTCTGAAAAACAAGGTAGACTGTATAAGGTTTTAGGAAAAGGACAAGTAGGAGTCAGTGGCCGAAAATTCTACAAGGAAAGTCAGTCTAGGAAGGATGAGGACTTCTCAAGAACGAAATTCTGGAGACACACGAAGAAATGATTCTAATGAAGAAGGAAAGGAGGAGTTGTCTAAGGAAACTGATGGGGATGCACAGGTAACTCACCAGTTACCTCAGATTTTTAAGAAACAGAAAGAAGATGGAATCAGACTGCTAACAGGATTACAATAATAGTGTAGCAAGGTTCTATGAGAATAATTTCAAGGCCACAAAAGCTCAATATAAGTGAAGGCTAGTAAGGAACACTAATGATAACAAAAAGTGGTGGGATCTTATAAGTTATACAGGGGGGAAAGGAGGATTAAGAATACAAAGGACCAATAGTCAGAATGGTTGAGATGATTATAGATGAGAGAGAGATGGCAGAAATTTTATATTGCTTCTGTTTGATTTCCCCAAGGAGAAGAATTATTCAAATAAGTAATAATGGCACCCAGAAAAAGGAGTAAAAAGGGAACTATAAGCCAAGATAAATAGGGATATAGTAAAGAAATACTTAAGACACTGCTGCTGCCCAGAAGCTGTTGAACCCCCATCCATTTACCACTGCCACTCATGGTGAGCACAGAACATTCAGTCATGGATAAAAATGAGCAGGTGCAGGAGGCCAAATTGGCTGAGCAGGCTGAGAGATATGATGACATGACACCCCATGTGAAGTCTGTAACTGAAAAAGGAGCTGAATTATCCAATGAGGAGAGGAATCTTCTCTCTGTTGCTCAAAAAAATCACCTAAGAACCTAAAGGTCATCTTGGAGAGTTGTTTCAAGAATTGAGCAAAGGACAGAAAGTGTTGAGAAGAAAATAGCAGATGGCCTGAGAATACAGAGAGAAAACTGAGACCGAATTAAAAGATATCTACAATAATGTATTGTTTCTATTGGAAAAGTTCTTGATTCCTAATGCTTCACAAGCAGAAAGCAAAATTTTCTACTTGAAAATGAAAGTAGACTAATACTCTTATTTGGCTGAGGTTGCTAAAGATGGTGACAAGAAGGGATTGATCGGTCACCATCAAGAAGTATCTGAAATCAGCGAAAAGGAGATGCCACCAATACATCCTATAACACTGGGTCTAGCCTTGAACTTCTCTGTCTTCTATTATGAGATTCTGAACTCTCCAGAGAAGGTCTGCTACCATGCAAAGACTTTTGATGAAGCTATTGCTGAATTTGATACACTAAGTGAAGACTCATACAAAGACAGCACACTAATAATAGAATTACGAAGACAACATGACATTGTGGACATTGGACATCCAAGAAGATGAAGCTAAAGCAGGAGAATGAGAGAATAATTAACCAGATTTCCAACTTTTGTCTACCTTATTCTAAAATTTTCACACTAGACCATTTGTCATCCATGTTGCCTCACAAATAGTTTTTGTTCATGATTTATGATGGGTTTACGTTACTTTTATTTTATTTTTAATTTATATTTATTTTATTTCAATTTTTTATTTTATTTTATATTTTCCATGTGGTTTTTATGCTAAATATTAGGTGGGTAGAACCAGTTAATATTTGGGGAGTTATCTGTTTTCATCTGAGGTGGTCAATATGGGGATATGGAATTTTTACATACATTTTACATGTTTGGCAGAGTACTTTTGGTACAGTGAGATTTCACAAGTCCAGTGTTAAAATAACTTCCATGTCTAAGCAAAGAAAACTGGTTACATATTGGCCTGTCCTGGTGGGGAGATAAAGGGAGATAATTGGTTCCAGCCATAGGTGTAGTTATCGTGGGTACTCTAGGGTTGGAGCACTCATGGCTGTGGTAGAAGATGTCCCATAGATATTACATATCATTCCACGTGTATCTGTGAAATACGTAATCTGTACAAGTGCACCTTTATATCACTGTGGTTACAAAAGTGTTCCTTAAGACAAAATTTTAACTCAGTCATGTGGAGAAGGCGAGGAGTGGTTCACATGTCAAATTTTGTAGTTATCTGCTATTCACTTTTGTCATTATTTTTTATTTGTATTTAAATGTTTTAGGCAACCTAAGAACAAATGTACAGGCAAAGATGCAGTAAAAAATGAATTGCTTAATATTCACAAAGTCACTGTATAATAAGCACAGCAGTAAAACAAAACCCCACATATTTAACTGTTTTTTAGGTTCTTTGCTTTTGTGATTTTTTTTTTATACTTCCCTAACATGGATGTGCTGTAAAACATTAACAGGGAAATAACTTGAGATGGTGGCTAGCTTTGTTTAATGTCTTATGAAATGTTTGTGAGCAATCCAAGCAAAATTGTTAAGCACATGTGTATAAAGTTGATGTAAGTGGAATAAAAGTTTTATGAATGGACTTTTCAACTACTTTCTCTGTAGCTTTTCATGTAAATCAAATGTTTAGTTCTGTAACTTCTTTAAAGAATATTGTACATTTTAAAGATTTACTTCCCACCTGGTAGCTATATAATGGACTTAAGAAAAAAAACAGTTTAAGTACAAAATTGTCAAATGGCAAAAGTTTCATGTGTTCCATACATTACTCCCCTCTCTATCACTCTGATTTTCAGTTTCTCTTTTAAAACAAAAGGAGGCAATCTGAATAAAATCACATGTTCCACTTAAATTTTTGGTATGGCATTTTTCTAACTTATAGGAACTATAAGTCTCATGGTCTGTAACACTCACTATTAGGTTTGTGTTTCCAAAGTTCCTCTTTAAAAGAATTTGTTATTATTATTATAGGCTGTGTTGAATTTTAATTCCATATTCCAATTCGTTAGGTCCATTTTTTAGCTTTTTCTCCTTCTTCCTTGTCACCATTCACACTCCTATGGAGGCGGGGAAAGAAAACATATTTCTTGCTTCAGGATCTGAGATTCCTTTCTTCCTTTGCTTGCCTCCTACAAACTTCTTGCCTCTACTCCTGTTTCTTATAGGAAATCTTCCTTTAACTTAGTGAGGTAGTGGCCTTCTTAAAGACTCTATTTAAGTCCTATCCTGAATGGCTTGTTTTTGTCTGCCTTAAACTCTAACTCAATCTTCTCCCCAAGTGATGGTGGGGCTAGGTTATACCCAAAACTCACACTGCAAAATCTTTCCCTCTCCACCCTTGTCAAAAACACCAAACACAAAATATCATTCAGAGAGGGGTATATTTTTTTTATAGAATATAAGCTCCTCAAGGGCAGGGATAATGCTTTTCTGGATGTTCTACTGTCCCAAGTACACTGTAAATGCTCAATAAATATTGATGATGGGGAAAAAAAAAGAAATACCTATTTACTCTTGATGAGTTCTTCTATAGGCACAGATGAACTAACCACATGGCAGAATATTGAGAGAACTACCCAACAAAATTTTTAGGTAATGATATCTTAATAGATTATACAAAAGGGGAGCTGTACCATAGGAATGGAGAAGCATGTACATTATACTAAATTTCAAAAAAGAAAATGAAATCTGCAAACTATAGACTGGTGAAAATTGACTTCAACATGTCAAAACTATAGGATCTAGTATTAAAGGAAGGCTTAATGAATATTTATGAAAGGAAACAATGAGCATAGAGAGCCAGCATGGCTTCATCAAAAACAGGCCTTTCCACTTTAATTTCATTTACTTTTTTGACGGGATTGCTAGATTTATAAATCAAAGGAACATTGGGCATAGAGTTAATCTACATTTAAGCAAACATTTGGTGAACGAAATAGGGATATTCAAGTTAGGAAACAAGTAAGGTTAGATAGATTCAGAGCTGATTAATTAGTGAGACCAAAAGGATGTTCATTAATTATTTGATGTCAACTTGGAATGTGGTGTCTAGTGAGCTGCCTCTGGTCTCTACAGTTGACTCTGTGCTATATCACATTTTTATCAATGATTCAAAAGAAAGTTATCAATGACCTACATAACATATTTGTAGGTAACATAAAATTGCGAACAGTATGTAACACTAGATTAGCACTAAGATGAAAAAGGATCTCAGTAGTCTAAAACAGAGTTACCAAACACATGGCCCCACAACATTGAAAAGAGATTCAACTTAACTGGGAAATAGTTAACAAAATAAATAAAAATACAATAGAACAGAAATAGTGTTAATATATACGTTTCTTAGTTAATATTTGCAGAAAAAAATCCTTATGTATGGTTTAGTAATCCCTCTTTCTATTAAAAACCAATGCAAACCAATGCAAACAAGAGTAGAAGGAAAACAGAAAGATAGGAAACAATTTTATAGTCATTGTTTCTGATAAAGACTTCATTTTTCAAATGTATAGAAAACTGAGTCAAATTTATAGGAATGCAAGACATTCCCCAAGTGATAAATGGTCAAATGTTATGAACAGACAGTTTTCAGAGGAAGAAATTAAAGTTCTCTAGAGTCATATGAAAAAATGCTCTAAATCAGTATTGATTAGAGAAATGCAAATTTAAAGAATTCTGAGGTACCATCTCCTACCTATCAGAATGACAAATAAGACAGAAGAGAAAAATGATAAATGTTGGAGATGTGGGAAAATTGAGACACTAGTGCATTTTTGTTGAAGTTGTGAACTGATTCAACCATTCTGGAGGAATTTGGAACTATGCCAAAAGGACAATCAAACTATGCATCCCCTTTGATCTAGCGATACCACTATTAGGTCAGTATTCCAAAGAGATCACAAAAAGGGAAAAAGTATCCACATGTACAAAAATGTTTATAGCATTTCTTTCTATGGTGGCAAAGAATTAGAAATTAAAGGAATGCCCATCAATTACAGAATGGCTGAACAAGTCATAGTATATGAATGAAATGGAATACTATGATGTTATAAGAAATGTTGAGCAGGTGGATTTCAAAAACCCTGGAAAGACTTACATGAACTGATGCTGAGTGAAGTGAGCAGAACCAGGGAACATTGTACACAGCAACACTGTGTGACGATCAGTTACGATAGACTTTGCTCTTGTCAGCAATACAAGTGATCCAAGACAATTGCAAAAGACACATGACAGAAAATTCTATCCACATCCAGAGAAAGAATTATGGAGCCTAAATGCATATTGAAGCATACTATTTTCACTTGTGTGTGTGTGTATGTGTTTTGTTGCTACTGCTGCGTTAAGAACTTTGAGCAATCAAGTAATTCTGACTATTATAAATACCCAAATTAATCTCCAAGATCCTATAAAGAGAGATGCTATTTGAATCCAGAAAGGAATATTGCTGTCGAATAGGAAATGATGAACTGGGTAATTTCAAAAAACAAGGAAAGACTTGGACTTATGAAGTAAGATGCTAGTCACCTTCAGAGAAATAGATGACATGAGGAAATAATCATAGCATAGTCTTATATATATATGTGTACTAGTGTATGTATATCTATGCTTATAGACATCTATGTATATGCAAATATGTGTGTATATGTGTGCATCTACATATTTATCTATATTTCCAATCTTAAGTGTAGCTTTCTTTAGGGTAGGCTGGGGGAGGAAGGGGAAAAATAAAATAAAAATGCACAGTAGAGGACAAAAGAAAACCCACAAGAAAGCAAAGAAAAACTGGCCACTTCGGAAACAATGTGTAGTATTTAATATATAGGTTTTTTTGAAATGCAAATTTATTGCTTTATATTGAATTTGTTGCATACATGCCAATATTTTGTTTTCTTTTCTCATTTTGTATATAAGTGTAAAATTTAAAAAATACAAAAAATAATGATGGAGGTGATACTTCCACCATCCTTTGATGCCAGTGGAAAAAATATGAAGAACTATACTCACTTCTTATCATTTCCATCACAAGAAGAACAGTAACAAACTGGAGAGTTGATGACCCTAGGCAAATCATGCAACTTCTGAATGTCTCAGTTTCCTCATCTGAAAAAAGTGGATAATAATAATACCCTTTTCTGACACTGTTATGAGGATAAAATGAAATAATATTTGTAAAGCAGTTTTGAACCTTAAAGTCCTATAAAAATGCTAGTTATTATTAGTTATGATTAAAAAGTACGGTGAATGACTTCAAGATAACATGAAAATCAGTTAAAAGAACTGAGAAAGTTCATCTTGGAAAAGAGAAGATAAAAAGAGAGCGTGAGAGATAGCCCTAAATATATAATTCATTGCCAAGAGGCAGAGGAATTCTTCATATTGATCCATGAGCTCATCCTTAAGATTGTGCCCTTCAGTGATAAGAGATTCCCACCTATGCATGCCTGCACATCCTATGCTACACTTGTCTCTATCCTTCCATAACTTAATTCCAGTGTATCTCTCCCCCCACAATATGCTAGAGTAATGCCTTGCTTTTGCTGCGATATTGTCAGGGTACCAGTGTAATGATCAGTGTTCACCCTGCCACATGATGGGCTGATCTTTCCTTTGTATCATTCTTTGATGATGTCTTATACTTACTCCCTGCTCATCTTCCAAGCTATTCATTGGTTATATGCCATCAGCCCTCTCACAAATCATCTGCCTCCTCCACTGATTCATGTAAAATAGTCACTATAAATTCTTTAGTGGCAATTACACCCCAGGTCTTGTGCCAGATATAACAATACTGGTAGAATGTTAGTATTCCAAAAACTTGCCGTTGGTTTAATTAAAGCTTGGGGTCATCAAAGATCTTTATGATTTCTTAAAAGTAATTTATTCTGCTCCTCTTGTGTCCCAACTAATTTTCTCCCTGTACTGTCTCTTTCAGATATAGGTATTGATGGATAAAATGAATTAGATTTTGTTTCCCAGCACTTAGCTGGAACACAACAAGGACTTAACCAATTGCTTATTGACTGACTGTTGATTTGGCCACAATGGGCAGAACTAAAAGGCAAAGGATGAAAGTTGCAAAGAGGCAAATTTACACTCCTAAGGAAAACTTATCAATTAAAGCTATCAAAAGCAGAACAACCCTCTCCAGAACTCATGTGCTTCCCTTCTTACTTGAAGTCTAAGAGAAAAGGATAAATGATTACTTGTCAGGTATATTTGTTACTATTGTTATCATTAATTGTAACTAGTTCTAGTTGGTTAATCATGAATTAGAGAGTAGCATCTGTGATATGCTACAGTTAACAGTACCACAACTCGGAACTTTTTGAAAAAGCCTTAGTCAGCCTTGGCCTCTTCTTTCTCTGAATTTGACGCTGGTAATTGTGCCCAGTGAGTGACAATGCTATCAAAGGCAGAGACCTCAGCTCCTTTCCCTCCAAGATTGTCATATGGCCGAGGTGTATAATGTTTTTTAAACCTGTCTCAGTATTTATTCTTTTGTTTTAGGGAAAGGAGATTAATCTGGAGGAGCTGATTTTTTAGATTTCAAAAGATCAAAGGGGAAATCTCCAAAAACGCATTACAGGTTTTGTTGCCAGACAAGCATTAATACCTGAAGAATCCAAGAGCTCCAGTGTGATTGAGTTAAGGAATTGTTTTGCAGTGATGCAGCATTTGGATATGAACTTGGTGGAACCAATGCTAATCAAAAACCAAACTAACAATGATTGCACTTTTCTCAGAGATCAAGTGTACTCCTAAGGTTAAAGGGATAAGAAATGGTTGTCTTTTTTTTTTAACATCTATATCTTTGACAAAATATCCCTTTGTAAAAGTGGCTTGATGTTATCTGATTAAATAGCATTTGTTAATGAGGGGTACAAGTTGCCCATGAGTGACTAACAGTGGGAAGAATATTATTTTTGAGTCCTTCAAATGGGTGTTCACAAGCCAATAGCATAAGAGAAGAAACAACCCCATGGGGTTCCCATAGAACCCTGAGGTTACAACAGTTGAACTCTGGGATACTGAGCTATAGGACCTACTAGCTATACATGGATGGGCTCAAATATATGGATATTTGACTGTAATATAATTCTTCTAGTCTGTAATTCTCTGACTCTTGTGAGTCATATCATTATGACTCAAGCACTTTATCCTTAATTCCATCTGTTAAAAGAAAGTATTCACTCTCTTGAGATGGGTGATAATGTTCAAGCTAAACTTTTCAGATGAAAATCTCTACTCCTATCTTAGGCCATGTTGCAAAAAATCATACCAAAGGCTAGGTAAGCTCTACATTGCTGAGACCTGGTCAGAATAGGTCTGGATCATTATGCTCATATGGGAACTGGATTTTAGGATGAAAAGTCATAGATTATTTGTCATAAGGCAAAGAAAATTTTGAAGGATGGTGAAATTTTGTCCCAAGAAAATTGGTTGAATATGGTAGAATCATTTTGATAGATAAGGAGGAAGAGAGTTATTTTTGTGAATTTTAACAGATTATTATAATATTTTATATTGATATCTTTTTTCACAAGCCAAATCTTTTCTCTATGAAAATAAATAGAAAAAGAGAAAGAAAAATTAAGAAAAATAATTTTAAAAATCTAATACCTGTTTCTTATATTTTGGAAGTCATTATTAACCTATTCTATTTACAATAAAATTATTCTCAATCCATTATTTTTCTTTAAAATATATTTGTTGGGTTTTTTCTTTTAATGCATTCAAACACAATTATTTTGATCACATCTTGATATCTATAATGATGGAGAAACTAATCAATACCAATGAAATGACAGATCCTTAAAGCAGAATTGAAAACTTACCCTATTTTAAACAGTTCAAGGATTTGTTCTATGGTACATAGTTAAGACATGGCTAGATCTCAAAGTGCTAAATTCTTATTCAGTATAAAATGGACCAAATTTCTGTTCTTGTGGCCATTCTTCTACACTACTCTGCTGTTGGAGGCGGGATAGCATAGGGTAGTATTTGAATGTTCCTGAGCTACTATTTCAACACTTTCCTGACATTCTGAGAATGGAAACTCCCTTTCCTAAAACATAAAGGCAACTCATTCACATCTTACAGTCTGCTGAGGCACTAAAAGGTCAAGTGACTTGTCTTTCACCTCCCAGACAAGATGCATCATGGAAGTCTTTCTGCTTCACTGGTTGACTATCAACTAGACCACATTTCATCTCATGCTGTCATCCTCTCCCTCTATCTTTCAAGATGGATGTTTTAAAGTATCCAAAGGTTTGTTATGAAAGATAGATTACATTTTAAATTGGCATGAAAGCACTGAACTTGGAGCAATGGCTGAAAACTTGATAAGTAGACTCCAGATTAATATAAGAAAAACATTTCCTAAAAATAGTTATCTATCAATGGAATGGGTTACATTAGGAGATAAAAGTTCACCCTCACTAGCAGTCTTTTGGAAAGTTCCACATTACTACCATTTATGGAGAACATTAATGTTCAGGCATACTCTGGACTAAATGGGCCTTTGTATCCTTTCTATTTTTGAGGTTCTGTGTTTTTGTGACTCTTTACATGATACCATACTGTCTTAAAATCTCTCTTCTGAGTAACATTCTCCTCTGTTCCTCACGTTAACTGCAGCATAATTCCATAAAGAATCACCTCTATCTTACAGAACATCAACAAAACAGAAAAAATGCTTATGAGATTTTGTGAAAATCCAATATTTGATAGAAGAGTTCTAATTTTTACAGTATTTAATGTTAACATACAGTTAACATTTAAGTTGACATAACAAGATCAATTATATGTAATCTAATTTCAAGGTATCTTTCTTGATAATGTTTTTGTCTTGTTAAATATATAGGACTAAAAAAAACCCCAAATCGCTTTGTTTCTTCAGACATAAAATCCAAAGTAAAAATTAAGGTTATGGTTTTACCATTCTTTGAATTGATTGTATATGCTCTACGTATGGTAATAAGAATAGCATTTTCCAAAAAAATAATAAATCCTTCACCATCTAAAACAAATCCAGATTCCACAAAACCTATGTTTGTCTAATTATAGGTTTGTATTTTGATGTGGTTTTCTATGTAAATACATTTTTAAGCTTGCAATAGGAATGCATTCTATTAAAAGCAGATGTTATTTTAACAGTTACAAAGTACCAAATGTTTATTATCTATGCCTCAAACAGCAGAAATTGTCATCTTAAAAATGTATTTTCCATTTTAGCCTTTATTTCACATAGCTTTTCCACAGATCAGATAAAACTGACCAATTACTATCAAAGCACATATCTCACCACATACAGCCCACCCTCTCTACTTCTCAAACTAATATTAGAATCCACCACTGTCAGTTTTTCTTTAAACCTAATGTAATGGTGAATGCTGGTATCACATAAAACACCGTGAGTACATAATAATAGATGATGTTTGTGTAAGAATTTTGTACCTCAAGATGATTATTTAAATATATAGGGAACAACTGAAATGGAGGCCCTACAGGTATCATACATCTGCTTCTTATAACTTGACCCTAAAAACAGTGCCACAAAAACAACAGTTATGAAACGTGTAACACAACTGTGGTTAATTTCCCTACTTGTTAAGCAGAAGTTATCTAATTTCAATAGGTATTTCACATAAGGGTAATTGTTCATTATGGATTTGAAACTACATATTTCCTCACAGTTAGCTACTAAGGTCATTGAATACAGAAAATTAGTATTGTTACTACTACTACTAGTATTACTACTACCACCAACTAGCACTCAGTGCACTTCTTTAACATTTGTCAAATGATATACAAATATGACCTCATTTTATCCCAACAACAACTTTGGGAGATAAATGCCTTTGTTATCTCCATTTTACAGCTGAGGAAACTGAAACTGATAGAATCTAAATAACTTATCCAGGGCTACACAACACAATCTGAGGCTGGATTATACTCAGGCCTTACTGAGGTTTTCCATTGTTATAATAAAACTAACTTTGTTTGGAAACTAAATGATCGCTTGTTCCATTAGCATTATAAACTTTAATAATATATCATTTCTTTTTTTGTTTTTTCAGAATTTGGGCATCAAGCATTATGACATATTGGAATGGGTTCCCAATAATTACTTAATATTTAAAGATATAGCAAATGCTAATTTCAATGAATCTGTATATTACTTCTGTAATAAGTAGCAGACTCAAATATCTACTCTACCGATCACATTTCCAGAGGCTAAAGCTCAACAAATATTTAGCTATCAGGGATTTTTCCCCCTCCTTCTCTCCTCCTTTGGGCAGCAGCAAGTTAATCTGATAAATACAACAGAAGAAACTCATGAAGGGCATTCATTTGTGTTGCATTAAATGGTTATACAAATGTCAGTTAGGAGTTGAAACACTGACACAGATTCTTCTTGTTCAGTTTTGTTAACTTCTGTGTATAAGTAAGTTTATGTTGTGGGCAACATGCTCCTATGCATGCCTTTTAAGCATGATCAGACACTATTTATTTAAAGCATATTTTACAGTGATATTTCCATTTTTTGTCATTGTGGGGAGCATATGAAGTACCATCACTTGACATCCAATAGAGTTTAACCACAACCACTGTCTGCCTCTAACCACTCTTTATAGGCCACACAAGTGAATGGCCTTTACTTTTATTGCTTACAGAGGTCTGTCTGCCTAAATCTTATATATAAAGCTATATTTCCCAAGGAAAATATTACATATGGGGGCATTACAGCTTATGTACTTAAGAAATTAGAGTAGTGTAAGGCAAGGACTACACAAGTCATGTCCATCTACATCAATTTATTGTACGAGGTATCATTTCACAATTTTTACTATAGCAACTTGAATAGTGACCAATATGAAAAAGAAAAATATATTCATATTTGTAAAAAGGAAAAAAATATTATGAAAAATTTTGAT
Organism: Bettongia penicillata ogilbyi; assembly: GCA_023548195.1. Classification (NCBI taxonomy): domain Eukaryota; kingdom Metazoa; phylum Chordata; class Mammalia; order Diprotodontia; family Potoroidae; genus Bettongia; species Bettongia penicillata. Next base: position 195,831 of record JAJHZJ010000635.1, on the reverse strand, counting down.
GAGAATAAGGATTGAGGACTGAATCTGTGATTTTATGGGTTTAAGGAACTCTCTCGCAAAGAAACTCTATAAATTTAGATCAGTCACTTGTCTTCAATTTAGACTCTAGAAGAGCTACCTAGCACACCAAGAAGTTGAGTAACCTGCCGAGGGACCATGTGTCATAGGCAGGACTTAACCCAGGTCTTCATGCTTTCAAGTCTTATTCTCTATACTGAGCTTTCTTTTTCTCTCCTACTCTCCCCTTTCTTCCTGTTTTTTTTATTGAAATGTAAAAATTAAATCAACTAATAGAATTTCTTTAAAAATTTCTTCCCTACATTTCTATATTTTCTAACAGCATTCTCATCAGGAGAGATGGTCACAAAAAGCAAATATAGATATGCTTGCAACATAGAACTGTGCCCAGAATTATGTTATAGTGTAAGATTATGCTTCTCAGGTATGTATGTACATAAAAAATACATATTTATGTACATACACATATAATATGTGCTATATGTGATACACAGTGTATCTATAAATATAAACTTATTTATTTATGTGTATACACATATTTGAACAGCATAATCCTATAATATAATGCTGAGCAGAATTCTTTGCATTTATGTATGCACGTACATACATATACATGTTATACATATGTAAACATATATACATGTATTTGTGTCTACATATACTCACCACTAATAAGAAAAAGTACTTTGTAATTCAAGTGACACTTCATTTAATCAGAATGTCTAGAGAAGGAAGTCTCTTGCTTTTTTTTTTCTATTTACTGTGACACTTCAATGGATCTCTAATGTCACTCTTATAGGTACTTCCTCCAACAATGAAGATCACATTCCATCCATACTTGCCCACCCTAAGAGACTCTTTTTCCATTATGGTAAAAATAAAAATACTAAATTCAACCTACATGCCAGTACTCTTCCTTCCTCCTAATATCTTGGCAGCAAATATATTCTAAGGAGGTAGTTAGATGGTATAGGACTTAGAGTAAGAAAAGCCCAAGTTTAAATCTTGCTTCAGTCATGGTGTAATTCAGGGAAATTCATATAACCTAACTCAGGCTTAGGTGTTTTGTTTTGTTTTGTTTTCACCTAGAAAATGAGAGTGATGATTAACACCAGTCTTACAAAGTTTGTAAAGATTAAATACATAAAGTTCTTTGCAAAATTTCAAAAGCTATTTGAATGCTAATTATTATCACCATAATTTTCATTTTTATTTTATTTGATGTCTAGTTATCATGCCTCCCTCTAATATCCCTGGACTATATTCTCTTCCAGTCAAACAATTCACTGATTATGTCACTTCTTCCTTTCAAATATTCTCATGTAACTTGTTTTCATGTCCATTGGATGCCTCGGGGGGAGGAGCCAAGATGGTGGAGTAGAAAGACACACATATGCTAGCTCTGAACTCACAGCTTATAAAATTCCTGTAAAGAAGAACTCCCAACAAATTCTGGAGCAGGGGAAGCCGCCCAACAACGGGGTGGAGGAGATTTCTGTTCCAGAGAGACCAGAAAAACCAACACCAAAGGTCCGACGCGCACCAGGACAGAGGAGAACCCAGCCCTGCCTTGGCCACGTAGCCCCAAGAGGAACAGATCCAAGCAGGCTTCAGGGATGGAATCTCCAGCAGCCACACAGTTCCCTCCACCCACAGGTGCAATGGTCAGTGAGAGAGCCTGTTTGGCTGGCCAAGAGGGGAGCGGGGTGTCTCCATAACTCAGGCCCACTCAGGAGGCAGCAGCGGAGGCAGCAGCTGGCTGGAGCTCCCAAAGCAGACAGGAGCTCTGATCCATTGTTGAAGATCTCCACATAAACCCCCTGAGGGAACTGAGCCTGGCAGCCCTGCTCCCACCCGAGCAGCTGAACTTAATCTCACACTGAATAGCACACCTGCCCCCACCTGAGCACCTGAATTTAATCTTACATTGAATAGCAGCCCTGCCCCCTCTGAAAGCCCTGAGGCTGGGAAGCAGCATTTGAATCTCAGACCCCAAGCACTATCTGGGCAGATCTGGAGGCAAGGTGGGTGTGGAGAGGAATCTCAGAAGTCAAGTAACTGGCTGGGAAAATGCCCAGAAAAGGGAAAAAAAATAAGACCATAGAAGGTTACTTTCTTGGTGAACAGATATTTCCTCCCTTCCTTTCTGATGAGGAAGAACAATGCTTAACATCAGGGAAAGACATAGAAGTCAAGGCTTCTGTATTGCAAACATCCAAAATAGATATTCAATGGGCTCAGGCTATGGAAGAGATCAAAAAGGATTTTGAAAATCAAGTTAGAGAGGTGGAGGAAAGACTGGGAAGAGAAATGAGAGAGATGCAAGAAAAGTATGAAAAGCAGGTCAATACCTTGCTAATGGATGCCTCTGCATTCCTCTTTGGTTAAGACTCAGTTTTAATTCTTTGAAGAATTTAGTATTCTAGAACTTGTACTTATAGAAGAATATTGATCTTTTAAAAAAAGATGTACTTGTTTTTTAGTGAGAAGCTTCAAATCATCAAAAGCTATGCACAAATTTACAAAGGTAGTCTAGCCTCTTCTACATAATGGGAGAAGAATTCTAGATCCTTCTGACTGTCTATTCTGAGTTTCTGCCCAAGACTCATATACTAATGGAGATGCTGTACAGTTTGTCCACCTCACAGCATAAAAGAGCCTAGGGCAGCATTCTCCAAACATTTTTTAATATATATTCCATCAGTAAAAATGTTTGGACACATAGCCCCAATAGGTACACATTTTTGCATTTATAAATTTGATGTATATATTATTTTAATAATTATTATAAATACATAAATACATACATACATAATCAGAGAAATAATGACATGACTTGCACTTGATTTTGTTCTGAGTGAGGGAGGGCTGTGCAGGCCACCAGCCTCACTTCTCCTTCAGAGACATCTGAATCCAGTAACCAGGTATTCATCAGGATGACTGGAGATGACCCAGGATGAGGCAATTGGGGTTAAGTGACTTGCCCAAGGTCACACAGCTAGTGAGTATCAAGTGTCTGAGGTGAGATTGAACTGAGGTCCTCCTGACTCCTGCACTGGTGCTCTGTCCTAGCTGCCCACCATCAATATTTAGAAACTTGGTGAATATATGGTGAGAGAGAGTGAGGAGTTGAGGAAGATACCTAACTTGTAAACCAGAATGACTAGAAGGATGGTGATATCCTTTGCAGGTGGTCAAAACTGGAAATCAAGGGGATGCTCATCAATTGGGGAATGGCTGAAAAGGTGTGGTTTATGAATGTGATGGAATATTATTGTGCTATAAGAAATGACAAAGATGATTTCAGAAAAACCTGGGAAGATTTACATGAACTGATGTAAAGTAAAGTGAGTAGATTCAGGAGAAGACTGTACAGGTAATAGCAATGTTACACACTGAAGAACTGTGAATGACTTAGTTACTCTCAGCAACACAACGATTTAAGACAGTCACAAAAGACTCATCATGAAACATAATATTTGTCTACAGAGAAAGAACTAATATTGCCTGAATACAGACTGAAGCATTCATTCATTCTTCCTTCTTCACTCCCTTTCTTTTTTCTCTTTTTATTCTTCCTTCCTTTCCTTCCTTCCTTCTCTCTTTCTTTCATTCTTTTTTTTTTATTTGAATCTTTCTGTACTAAATAACTAATATGGAAATGTTTTACATGATTGCACAAGTATAACCTGTATGAGATTGCTTACCATCTCATGGAAGGGCGAGGGAAGGGAGGGGGAAAAGAACAGAATTTGGAAATCAAAATTTTAAAAAAATGCTAAAAATATTTTAACATCTAATGGGCGGGGAGAGAAACAAAAGAATACAATTTAAATTAATTGCCAAACCCTCAAAAAAATAAACAAACAAGTCAGGGGAGGATTGTCTCAATTGTTGCCCCTTTATTCTGTTTATTTTTTTTCCTTATGATTAATTGGAATTGACCAAAAATTCATTGTTTTTGTTTCTAACTTCGTTGTTGATCTTTCTGAAACCCTACTTTACCTATTCAATCACTCACATAAATACAGGAGTTAAATATAATTTTTTAATGACTAAAACTTTTATAAAACATCTCATGGTCACTTCTGTAAATATTCATTATTTTATACAAATGTAGCTGCAGAAAGTATAGGATGATTGTGGAATAGTACCCAAATATACTCCTCAGAAGTTTATTTTTCAGTAAATCGTTAACATCACAGAAAGTATCATTTTTGTCATCATCTACTTCTTTTGCCCAAGAGCTAAATTCCAACAACTTTTATTTCAAAATTCCCGTTAGTAGGGGTTTGCTTTTTTCAGCAAGGAGTTCTGCTAAAAAATACTTCATTCCTAAGTTCTATGTTTCTTTTGTTTAGGTATGGACCTCCTTATATCCAGTGCTTCAAAAATCATAGGACAATATTATGAAAAATAAAACGAATCAATTGTACTCTTGCCATTACAAAAATGTAGAGTACTTTTTTCCTCCTCTTGCAACAAAGATTTTAAAATGCAAGATGTTATCACTATTGTTGATTTGAGCATCCGGAAAACAATCTGCCTTCCCAATATGCCAAAAGGCAAAATTTACCAAGCTTAGCAATTCCATGTTATCACACCAAAAATGTTTGCACTGTGAAAGTAATACAGCACAGGCACCTCATTAAATACCAGTGTATCCAGACCACAGACTTACTTTCAGGAAGGAGACAGATCACAGAAAAATTATTTAGCTATTTTTAAATATTTAAAGAAAAACAGAACTTCCAGCTTCCATTGTATACAAGTAGAATTACTTTGAATTATCTCATAAACACATGCCATTGCATTTAATATTATTAATTTTACTTGAAATGAATCATGAGGTACCAAAAAGTGTACACACAATCAGTACACATCTGCCACATAAAGAAAACTACTAGTAGGCACTCTAGGAATACACTTTCTTTAAACAACATATCATACTGCCCTGTAGGCACTAAATGGATGGATTGTTCTAAATGATGAAGTTAAACAAACCTAGCCTTCTTCAGCAATATTTCACTTAAGAGCAGGTCTCTGTCTCTGGAATTCCTATAGGTTTAGAAGAGAACGATTTCTAAACCATCCTAAAACCAGACTTGAAACACAGAGCTCAGCATCAGAACCTCAGTCAGGCAACTACTTGACAGCTATGGTTATAAGTCAAGATAGAGTTTAGAGACAAGACTTGAAGTTGCTATAAATGAGTCTGAATTGATACAAATGTTAATGATGTCTAAAAAGAATGTTTCTTCTCCACAGTCTGTGTAATGAAGTGTTGGTGACAGCGGAGGATGATACTCCTGCCACTGGATCTCTGTAACCTGTAATAAAGCTTTGAACGATGACTTATACACACAGATGATAATCAAAAGAAGTAGACTGCTGAATGATGGACAGGGAAATCTAATGTCAGCTGATCTAAATTCAGCTCTTGGCAACATTATCATATAGCATATTTAAGCAAAATTGAACATTGCTCCAATTCAAATATAGTATTAAGAGAATGGGCAATAGCTGGTCTAGTGGATAGAATAGTAGACCTGAAGGCAGGAAGAATCCTCTTCGTGAGTTCAAATCTGACCTCAGACACTAACTAAACTTTGAGCAAGCCACTTATTAATCATGTTTGCCTCAGTTTTGTCATTTGTGAAATGAACTGCAGAAGGACATGGCAAATTGCTCTAGTATCTTTTCCAAGAAAATCCCAGATAGGGTCACAAAGAGTCAGACAACTGAAACAACTGAACAATGAAGTGAATACAATGGATATCCTTCAAATGTCACCGTTGCTTGTTCTTTATCAGTCTGTAAAAGCAGGATTTAAAAACACACAAAAGAAAAAGTGCACTCATGAATTCCGAGCTTCCACGTGAATTTTTGGGAAAAGCCATTTATTTGTTTACATTTAATTGCAGACAATAGGTTGTGAGGGAGGGAGAGATGTGCAAATCAATAGCCTCACTTTCTCCTCCAGAGCCATTTGGGTCCATTGACTAGATATAGATCAGGACAACTGGAGATGGCCTAAGATGCAGTGGGAGACCATGGCTCTTTTAAGCTAAAGTCTTTCAAGTTCTCACTTTGAGTGAGGCAATGGCCATTTACTGAATAGGACTCTTTAAGAAGTGAATCAAGGGATGGCCCTTTTAATAAAAAAAAATCAAACTGGGAGGGAAAGACCTTTAGGATTGCTGGGCAAAAGAGGAACAGCTACTCTTTACATTCATTCTGAGCCAGAAGGGCGCACACACAAAAAAATAATCAGTAAGTGGTGCTTGGGCAGGCACATATTGCTGTCCAATCCTTGAGATCCACAGTGAATTGGGTTTAAGGCTTGAATTTTGTAAAAGAAATCCAGCCAGTATACCCCAAGTTAGCTAGATAGCTTTCAGCTATCAAACTTTCCTTTCCTTTGGACAGAACAACCTAAGGTAAGGAGAGAGGAGTGGAGAGGGTATGGGAGGGAAGGAGAGGGGAGGAAAGCACATGTGTAGTTGCCTAAATGGAACTGGTGAGATGGGTATAGTCAATAGAGATCCAAAGGAGAACACCAAAAAATCTTTAAATGAAGAAATACAGAGAGTTATTTTAAAGAGGAAAAAAAGAACCTTATGATTCCTATCTGAAGAGTACTGTACATTGTGGTCCATGTTAGAATATCAGACTGCTAAGAATCCTAGAAAAATAACTATGTTTAGGTAGCCCTTGTGGATAATTGAGGGTGAAGCTAAACATGATGTTTTGCATTTCCAATGGGAAAACTCCCTTGATTGATAGAAAAGTCCAAAACTTACAAGCCTGAGACACACAAAGGTTAAGAGATTCAGCTAGCTAATAAATACCAAATGCTAAATTTGAATTCAAATCTTCCAAGCTCCAGGCACAAGACATGTATCAATTTGCCTAGAACCTTTTTCAGATAAGAAATATAAGAAGAAATATGAATAGTTTATCTATTAAAACTTTATTGTACTGATGGTCACAGGGAATGTTCAGGCAAATTTTATTCTATACCTTATTATAAAACCTTAACTTTGCAGAAAAAAAAACAACCAAACCTAAATTCAGTTTTCTGTCTAACTTCACTAACTTGTTTTCACTTTGAACTTAATTCCTGCCCCCTTCTATATAACTGATCCTATACTTTTCAAGTGCCAGGAAGTGTGGGTCACCAACTGCAATATCCCAATTCATATACTAACTCCTAATGTCTACCAAGCACAGGCACTGACATTTAGCCATAATAACATCATTACTGCATGCCTTCTGCACAGCAAATGTTAACTGACACTTTTACTGCTAAAATAAAGTAAGTCATTTTATGAACTAGTGCTCAACAGACAACAGAAGCATCACATTTGGACCAAGCATCACCTAAAAAAGTATTATTTTTTTTTATGTTTGGCTATTGGATCTTAGAGCAGAAGGGTATCCAACTGAAGAGACCCATTTGTTCTCTATTCTGAGATGTTCTTGTTTAGCTATACTTTTAAAATTTTCACCCTTTTCTCTCTGCTTTAGATCTATGTTGCAGTTTACAGTCCAGGAAGCATTTCAAAAGCAAGCACATCTTTTCTAATAAAGTCCATATGCTTGTGCCAAAAATAACGTCCAACAAAGGGGACTGGAAAGAAGAAAAAAAAAAAGAGTACTCACTTGTTTAGTCTTGGTCTTTGTTATGGTGTCAGAAATAGGTTTCTTCCTCTCCTTTACAGCAGTTTTAGAAAATAATTCTTCAAACTCATGGCAATCTATGGATGGCTCTTCAATTTTTTCCCAAATGAGAGAAGTGCTAGAATCTCTAAAGTTAAGCACAAAATGAATGAAGAACAATGTCAAAGTGGTAGGTTAAATTATTAGATGAGGGGAATATTATTACTGAAAATGGCTAGGTTACAGAAATGATGCATTTACCTACTTTTACAACCATCCCAATTGACTTAATAATATTAGTTGAGAAAAGTCCCATTTTGTATTACTATTGGAACATTAGCTTTCTTGGAATACTGGAATTATAAACGATTACTCCTCCATATAAAAATATAACAGAAGGGCACATTGGTGCATGGTTGTCAGTGGTCCATAATCAAGCCATAATTTTTCAGCCTTGTATATTATTCAAAGTAGTTTTTAATCCCAGGCTTATTTCTCCTGACTACAGAGCTCACTCTCTTAGTGCTGCCCTTGAATGTTAACTCGTTTTAGCATTGATGTGTAAATGAAAAGAATCTCTGTAATAATATTACTGACAAACTATGTATGGTCCTTTGTTTTTAGATCTCCAAGTAAGGGGAAATCACCATATCTCAAGAAATCACATTCTAATTGTGAATAGCTAGAATATTTAAGAAGTTTTCCCCTGCCACAACAAACCTAAATTAACCTCTTTGTAACTTCCACACATTGTTTCTGGTTCTACCCTCTAGTGTTAAAGAAGGAATATTTCCTATGTTGCTATCTTTCAAACACAAAGAGTTCCTATCACATCCCTTTTGAGTTTTCTCCAACCTAAACTCATCCTTAAATAACAGGGACTCAGTCTTTCACCATCCTGATGACACTCCTTTGGACATCTTCCTGATTATCAGTGCCCTCCTTTAACATTGCCAAACTAAGGCAGAGTACAGTGAGTCTGCTAATGTCCCATTCTTAGAAACAATGCTTCGCTTAAAGTATCCAAAATTTGCATTAGCTTTTTAGCTGCTATCGTTATCTCTTTTCTTATTGTCCAGCCCTGTTTGTAACTAAAAGTAGTAATATGCATGTCTATTTCTGTGTATAATACTTTTTTCTTTTCTTCTTTCTCTGTCTCTTTCTAGATCTATACCTGTATATCTTGTACATACATCAACACAGATGTGTATGTATTCTTAATCTATTCTTAGATTGAGAGGTAGAGAAAAAAGAATGTGTGCATATATAAGTGAGGGTGGTTAAGAATTATTCTATAACCACATTACACACATACACACATCTGCCCATACCTGGCAAGTACTCATAAGTATTTCCTGAGTAGGGCTGGTAAGAGGGAGTAGGAAAAAGGGAAGAAAATCATCTTGGTTAAAACTGTTTCTCAGGCATGCTAAACTGTTCAAAAAGAGAAATATCCTTTCAAAAAGGCATTTATGAAAAGTTCCAATAAAGACTTAGCTAATAAGTTTCAAAGTTGCATTGTTTCCTATTCTACCACATTCCAGACAAGTCAGTCAATGACTGGATGACTCAGGGATATGAACTCCAGACCAGTGGACAATTTACAAACCACTAGTACCAAAATAAAGAGAGAAGAGAAAAAAAATACTAGGGAATATAAAAGGGATTCCCAGCCCCAGTTTTGCAGCTCTCTATCCACTATCAATTGGGATGTCACCATCAAATTCTCAAAAGCAAACAAACATGTTTAAATTTGAATGCCATAGATAGGTATGTCATTTAGCACTTCATTCTAGAGGGTGTGCTATAAAATCAAACCAAACATGAGAAGTTATCACAATCCCCAAAACATTAGAAATCACTGCCATAGAAGTACAAAGATTCCACTGAGATTCTGATTTATATTTCTAAGTTTCTTGGCAGAAGTGCAAAACTAAATGATGAGTACGATAAACAAAGCACCCATATGGTGATTCATCTGGCCAGAACCTACTCAGACTTGTTTACAATTGAGAGCTCCAAGCTTATGTGGTGTGCTTTCCAAAGATTATGGGCATGACAGGAGTTCAGATCTTGGAAACAGCTACTCATTCTCCCAGGGAGCGTACCAATTACCCTTCAGAATCTTGTAGAGTTTGACCCCCCTTTTCTCACTACTCAGAACTTCAATATGGATAAGAGATTGATTTGAAGAAAAGAAGAGATGGGATTTTTTTTACAGGCCAAAATTGGCTTGCCAATATATCAATAGGAAAACTGCAAACAAGTTTTAAAAGCTGCACAAAAATGCAATTCTGCTTATTCACAAGACATTCTCTATTATTACCATCAGTGCACGTATATGAAACAACAGTATTTAGCAGGTGTTTGCAGAAGGTGTTTGCAGTAAGGATCCCCAAAACAATCAAACCCCCATTTCAAGTTCCTGTTTTACCTTTTACTGTGTAGCTGAATTCTTGTCCAATAAAGAGGCTTCATTGGTCGACAAGGTTCTATTGCTTGTTTCCTACTCACTTTGTCCTGATTCAAGCCTATTCCAAACAAGCCAGCTGGCAATGGAGGAGCAAGGAATCCACATACTTGTGGAGGCATAATGTTTGGCAATGAACTACCCCCAGCTTGTGGTGGAGGTGGAGGACCTGATCCAGGGGGCAGAGGAGGTGCAGAAAGGGGTGGGATCCCCCCTCCAGGCAGAGGCGGAGGAGGTGGAGGAGGTGGAGGGACCCCCACACCAGGCAGGGGCGGAGGAGGTGGAGGGACCCCCACACCAGGCAGAGGCGGAGGAGGTGGAGGGACCCCCACACCAGGCAGAGGCGGAGGAGGTGGAGGGACCCCCACACCAGGCAGAGGCGGAGGAGGTGGAGGGACCCCCACACCAGGCAGAGGCGGGGGAGGGGGGATCCCCACGCCAGGCAGAGGCGGGGGAGGAGGGGGAACTTCTATTCCAGGCAGAGGAGGGGGAGGGGGGATCCCCACGCCAGGCAGAGGCTGGGGAGGCGGAGGAGGAGGGGGAACCCCCACTCCAGGCAGAGGCGGGGGAGGGGGGATCCCCATTCCAGGCAGAGGCGGGGGGAGGTGGGATACCCATTCCAGGCAGAGGAGGGGGGAACCTCAACTCCAGGCAGAGGTGGGGGAGGAGGGGGAACCCCTATACCAGGTAGAGGTGGGGGAGGGGGTATTTCCAATCCAGGTAGAGGTACAGGAGTGGGCAGCACAGTCATGTCAGGAAGAGGAGGTGGGGGAGGAATCATCATGCCTGATCCAGGCATGGAGATGGAAGGTTCTGTACCAGGTAAAGGCGGTAGAGGTGGGGGAGGTGGAATGTCTACACCAGGCAAGGGAGGTGGTGGTGGGATACCTGCACTAGGCAGGGGAAGATTCAGTTCTGTGCCAGTCAGATGTGGGGAGGAAAGAGTGCCATGACTATTTTCGAAAGATGTGGGAAGGGAATGTTCATGGCTGGTCACACATTCAGTTATAAAAGGTGTTGGGGGAGGCTGTGTGAGAATTTTTTCTTGATTATCAGAACCTGGGAGGGGTGGAGGTGGTGGAGGCTGTGATACACACTGTATGGATTGATTTGCATCAAGCTGTACAGATATTAACCTTGGTGAAACAATTAAAGAAATCTCTGAACAAAACTTTGTTTGAGGTCCAGAAGGTGTCAATGGCACAGTTGGCTGTCCATTTATACTCTCCTGAGTGAGTGGAGGATGCTGTGGCAGTGTGTTAGCAAAATGCATTACAGATGCACTGCCCTCCTCTGTTGGTGAAGTCTGTACTGATTTTACATGTAACATCCTTTGATGTCTTATATCGTCTTCTGTTAATTGAAGATCGTCATGACAGACACCTTCCGCCATTCCCCTCTCAGTCACTTGTTTTCCAACCTCCAGATCCGTAGTAGGGTATTGCTTCTCTAGTTCGGCTATTTTGGTCCTCAGATTTTCAATTGTCTGTTCCAACTGCTGAATTACATTTGCATGTTCCTCAGATTTCATGTCAAAAGTTTCCTTTGGAGAGATAAAAGGACAATGGTTAAAAACCAATGTAGAAGATTCCAAGCTTTCAGTCCTGGAAAGTTTGTGAAATTTAATCAAACATGATATTTAAAAAAATAATAACATACTCCAATGTTTTTCACTTTTAGCAAGATGTGATAATGATTTGTGCATAAATCACCAGTCCCTTGCAGGATGATTTACAAGTCCTGTTTAAGGACTAACACTGCAGACATGTTAGGAATACTACAATATTAAAAATAATTAAACAGGTATGGGAACAAGAAATGCTTTTGACACCAGGATGGGATTCATCTTGTTATTTCCAAGCTACATTTGTTGACTCCATGATGATGTTTCCCCCAACATACTACATCCTTCTAAAAATGTATAAGCAGGCCCTTGAAACGTTTTAACCTTTCATCTGGACACCTTCCTTCTACCTATTCAGCTGAGGACCTTATCTCACATTTCATGGAAATAAATGAGAAATTTACCAAGAGTTCCCCATTTGTTCATATCTCACATGTGTTTGACATCATCCTCAACATCCTCCTTCATTCCAGTATTTGATGATTCCTTGCCAATGTCAAACTCCTGACATAAACCCTTGCTCACATCTCCAGTATATTGCTTCTCCAATTATCTCCATTCTCTCTAAACCTTTAATCCTTTACTATGTCTTTGCCCCTTCCCTGCTGCTAGCCAATATATCCATATCACCTTCATCCTTAAAGATCTTTCATTTGACCCTACCTTAACTATTGTCCTGTCTCTTTCCTCCTTTTCTGTTCAATTCCTTAAAAAAGACCATCTTTCTCTAGATATCTACACTTTCTTTTTTCTCAGTCTCTTTTAAGCCCTCATAATTTGGCATCCAACTTTCTGTTTCACTGTAAATGGATTTCTCTAAAGTTATCTATTCCTTTTCACCACCTCTTCTCCTCCCTTTCCATTCTTTTTTTGCTGCTGTTGCTCACTGTTTTCAGTCCCATCCAACTCTTAGTGATTCCATTTAGGGCTTTCTTAGCAAAGGTACTGGAGTGGTTTGCCACTTCACCTAATTTAACAGATGAGGAAACTGAGGCAAACAGGGTTCTGTGACTTGCCCGGGATCACATAGGCAGTAAGTGTCTGAGACTCTGAACTGAGTTTGAACTCATGTCTTCCTAATTCTAGGCCAGGCACTCTATCCACCGTGTAACCTCATTGCCCCTATTCTTTTTTAAAAAAACATATCAAATATTAAAATATATCAAAATTACATCAAAATATAATAGAACCACTCCCAGGCCCACTGTCCATTTTAGACTATCCATGATATCTAATGATAACATCATTTTAAAGGGATATATGTATTATCTCCCCATATTAGAACGTAAGCAATATATCTTTTTTAAATCCCTTGTGATTTTTCATTCATGTTAGTTTTTTATGTTTCCCTTGATTCCTTTATAATTCAAAGTTTTTACTTGGCTTTGGTCTTTTCTTCAAGGACATTTGGAGGTTTTCTAATTTGTTAAAGGTCTGCTAAGTGAATTACTGATGGTTGTAAGCCCATATCTTTTGCCTTCTGGAATACTATATTTCAAGCTCCACTCCTTAATGTAGTGATGTCTATTAACGCATGTATGACACCAAATATGAGTCTTAAGTATTTGAATTTTGTTGGCATCGTGTAGTATTTTTTTATCTGTAGATTCTAGAATTGGCTATAATCTTCATGTAGGGATTTCTTTCTTGAGGTGACTGATGGAGTCTTTCTATTTCTGCTTTTCCTTCTGATACTAAGAGATCCAGGATGTTTTCTTCTTAACATCTTGGCTTTTTTTTCTGGTCATGACTTTTAGGTAGTCCAGTGATGTTTACTTTATCTCTCCTTGAACTTTTTTCAAGGTCAGTTGGTTTTGTTTATTGCTTTGTGATACCTTATATATTCTATTTTTTTCCAATCTGACTTTGTTTTACTATTTCTTATTGTCTCCTGGAGTTACTAGTTCCTATTTGGTCATTCTAATTTTCCAGGAGTTTTTCAATTGGGTAAATAAATTCCAAGCTATTAACTCTCTTTTCAAATCTTTTTTCTGTAGCTCTCATTTGGCTTTAAAAATCATTTTAGCTTCGAAAACAAACAAAACAAAACAAAAATCCTGCTTTATCTCTTCTAGGAATGCTAGTATTTTTATTTTTGCCTGAGCTCAGTTTTTCTTTGAGGATTTCCTTTTATATGATTTAAAGTCATTCTCCTCTTCTGGATTTGTATCTTAAGCATACTTGTTATCATAATAGATCCTTATGATGGAATTCTAGGTCTGTTTGTTTAATATCTCTTCTGGCCTAATTCGTGATTTTTAATTTTATGTTAGGGCTGGATTATATCCACTTTGGAGAATATCCTGACTGGGCTTTTTTACTCTTGGGTTGTTCTGCTGCTTTCTTGGGTTATTGAGTGTTTTGTTATACCTATACTTCAGGAACAACTTAGGCTAAAGACTTACAAGATTCCATTGTTCCCAAAGCAGTCTAATCCAGGACAAAGTAGGACAATTTCCCATCTAGTCTGACCTCTTCAAGCTTCTGACCTGGATTTGGGTCTGTACAACGCTAATATAAGCTTGACATTGGTTGGATGATCCAATGGGATGAATCTGGATTCAGTCATTATCAATCACTTAGAAAGTTCTGAAGGTTTAGAATGACAGAACCATATGCTTCTCTTTGGTCTGTGGATGCTCCATTAGTTATTTTACTTCAGGCTTCAGACTAGGCTGTCAGCTGGAAGTGAGCTTCCTGTGGCTACGTGGGGTCAGAGACACAAGAGTACTGTTTGCTTTTGATTCCTGGCTCAGTAGATAGCCTAGGGCTTATGACATCTCTGCATCCTGGAACATTAGACCTAGGTGCAGGTTCTCCCTCAGGAAACCTTGGATCACTTAACCAGAACTGAATGGTAACACTACAACAGTCAGTTGGTGTCTTTTCCTGCATCCTGTACAAGGTCAGGGAACTTCTTTGATGAATTCAGAACTTGATCCTTTTTCAGGTCCTGTGTGCTAAAATTCTCTAACAAACCCTGTTCAGACTCTGTCCCCATTGTCCTTCCCCTTATGCTGACCTGGGCTGAGATTGTAAATTATTGACTGATAAAGACACAGTTTGGTATGTTTTCAAGATCTTTGTGGAAGGGTTCAATTGGGGAGCTAAGTTGTTGTTCTTTACCATCTTAAGCTCTGGTCCTCCAAATTAATTCTTACTTGTCAGGTCAAACGGTCTTTAATCAATCCTTATCCTTCTTGAACTTTCTAGAGTGTTGATCATCCTCTCTTTCTGATATTCTCTCTTTGGAGTTTTCATGACACTTTCATAGTTTTTTCCCCACTTGTATAACTGTTCCTTCTCAATCTACTTATTAGATTTTCTTTGTCATGCCCACTAACAGTGGATGTCCATCAAGTCTCTGTTCTGAGTCTTCTTCTCATATCTCTGTCCTCCCACATGTTAATCTCATCAGCCCCCAATGGCTCAGCTACTATCTCTGTATAAATGCTTCCTCAACTGATTTATACAGTTTTAGAATCTCTCCTGAGCTCCAGTCCTACAGCATGACCTAAAATGCTCATCTGACATCTAATAAAGTGCAAACTTCACTTTAAACTCAAGGTGCCCAAAATTGAACTTATTACCTTTCCCTCCAAATGCACTCTTCCCCCAAACTAGTCTTTCATTTTTTTTAGGTCAACATCATCATTCCACATACCTAGTTTCACAACCTTGATGTCACTTTTGACTCTTTCTCTCTCCCTCACCTTACATAACTAATCAAGGGCCACATATTTTTGTTTTCACTTCTATAACATATGTGTGCATATGTGTATGTATGCATACATGTGTATATAAACCCTGTGATATATGTACATACTAACCATATGATATGCGTATATAAAACCTCATCTCTACTCACATAGCCACTCTATTTTTTTCCAAACCTTTCTCATTTTTCACATAAACTATTGCAGTAACCTCATTAGTCTTCCTGCCTGAAATTTCTCCCCATTAAACTTGTAAAAGGAAACTGAGAAATCACATTCATTACATCAAAGGAACTGGAGCTGGTAGGCTGAAAAGTATGTATGCTTGAAGGATGGACATTGGGCATCATATAATCTAACCTCTGTTATGGACCTTTAATGATTTCTAATATTTTTTTAAACTATATTCCTATAACTCTATCCATTATCTAGGACTGTCTCCAGCTACTCTTTATTTCCTTCCGCTTCTAGTGAGGAAAATATTTCTTCTCACTAGTGATTAAAGATTCACTAGTTGCCATACCCAAACTAAGCCTTGGAGGACTTAAATGTTTTCATTCCTAGAACTCTTATCGTGAGCCAGTTGTACTGACTGATATTTGTCTTAACAGTCCACTTTACTGAGGACCAGTCCTACCCAAGCTTCATTTCATTCTCTTTTTTTTCCTCATTAGCTTGCCATCCCTCTACAAAATGTTCTTTCCATTTCAACACTCCTATATATGTATTATCTTCCCCCATTACAAATTCTTGCGGTCAAGGACTATAATCTATTTTGTATTTAGGTACCACATACTCCAGATATACTTTCTCAAACAACCCTTACATATTGTCAGTACTTCTCCAGAACATAGTAAGCATGTAAAAAAACATTTCATTCATTCATTCAGTCATTCATTCATATAGAGAATCTCAAATAGAGCTTCAAATATAATTAAATATAATTCTGTCAGTTCCAACTGACATTTTCCTTTACATAAACACTTTAAGTAAGGGGGTTCATAATTTAGGAGTCAGGGGATAGATTTCAGTGGGTTCATGAAATTGGAGGGAAATGACATCTTTATTTTCACTAAATTTTTGTTTCATTTTAAATTATATATCATCATATTTTATGTTATTTAAAAATATTCTGAGAAGGGATCCACAGATTACACCAAACTGCCAAAGGTATCCATGATACAAAAAAGGTTAAGAATTCCTGTTCCAACCTATTAGATATAAACTACACACATTTTTGAGAATTTGAAGGGGGAATTCATTATCAGTAAATTATTTTTTCTTCTTTAACAAGTTATCTGTTTGTTGACAGAAACAGACAAATAAAACCATCTCCCCATATCCCTCATTAGGTTTTTAATGTGTCCCTTACTCTGGAAGTACAGACACTCAAAGTTAGAAGGTCAATTTACATTTCAACTAATATAATAAGGTGACCTGGACCTAAAGTAACTAAACTATTAGATTTTTTTTTTTGGATGGGAAGTAGCAGGGAGAAGGGAATACATAATTACCTTAAATCACCATTGGTGACAAATATAGATCTTCAAATGGACTGAAATATAACAAAATATGTTTGGAAAATGTTACCCCATAACATATGAGAAATCCACAGGGTAGGAGTAACCAAGACTCAGAGCTCCCAACGTCATATTCACCTTTTGTCTATCCTTCCTGTCTTCTGTGATAATATTTAGAAAGGGACCAAAGAAACAAGGGGAAATGCAAAACACAGATCCATCCATCCCGGTAAAGATCAAAAAAGTTAATGATTTCTTTGTAATGCTGATGAACTCTCTAATATATTTACTAGTTCCATTTGCTTAACACTCTAACATTAACTATATGAACCCATTTCTTGAAACATTAATCATATCTTATAATTAGGGCTGTCACTTTTCAAGCAATTGCAACCAGATAGCATGTACAGGTTGATCAATAGAAGAAAGGTTTCCTCGGAATGAAGGCATTTGCACATCCATACTTCCACTTCAACTAGCCCTAAACAACTTTCAGAGCCATCGGCAAGGCAAATCACTGAAGCAAAGATTTGGAAAGTTACGAGAATATCGCAACAACATAATTTACCCAGGTAAGAACAAGTATATAATGTATTCAGGCAGGAAAATATTTTTAAATGCTATCTTCACACATTCATTCCAAAATTTTCATGAAATTGACGACCAAAGGTCAGCCAAGATATTTGTCATATAGTCTACTCTTAATTGTTCTAAAGGTAAAGTGAGGGAAGAAGTGATAAAAACTCAAGAGTCATTCATATCTAGTTTAATGTCAATTATCTTTTTTTCAGTAAATTTGTTTTCCCCTAATTATGCCCTTCTCAAGCAAATATGAAGATGAATTTGCTTTTACTCATGATATAGTGGTTGGGCTATATGGAAGGTTTAGGAAAGAAGGTGAAAACACCAGTAATTGTTTTTAATGTTGTGAATAATCAAGCAGTCAATAAACATTCATTAACTGCTGACCGTGTACCATCTATTATGCTGGGGTTACCAAAAGAGCTGAAAGACAGCATATCTTCCCTCAAGGAGCTTACAATTTAATTGGGGAGACAACAAATATCTCCAAACTATATACAGGATAAATAGGAAATAATTAATAGAAAGGAGACATGAGGATCAAGAGGGGCTGGGAAAGGCTTCCTGTCGAAGATGGGATTTTATTTGGGATATAAATAAAGTCAGTAGAGAGAGTTGAGGGGGTGGAATATTCAAGACTTGGGGAGAGTCAGAGAAAATTCCTGTAGCTGAAATACGGAGTATCTTGTTTGTGGAATAGCAGGAAAGTCAGTGACACTGGATCAGTGAAAAGGTAGTGGGAAGCGTGGTATAAGAAGACTTGAAAAGTAGGAGGTTGCTAGGTTATTAAGGGCTTTGAATGTCAAAAAGAGGATGTGTATTGATCCTGGAGGCAATAAGGAGCCAATGGAATTTACTGAGTAGGAAGGGTGACATCATCAAACCTGTAATTTAGGAAAATCACTCTATGGACTGAATGGAAGATGTGTTGGAGTGGGGAGAGACTTGTAGCAGGCAGAACAAGCCAGCAGGTTATTGTAGTAGCCTAGGTTTGACATGATGAGGGTCTATAACACAGGAGTGACGGTAACAGAGGAGAGGAGGAGGATTGCAGAGATGTTTAAAAGATGGAATCAGCAGGAATTGGCAATGGATTGGATATGAGGGGTAAGAGATAGTGAGGAGTTGAAAAATGACTTAAATTGGGAGCCTAGGTTGAGTGATTAGCGTTGCCTTCTTTAGTAATATGAAAGGTAGCAATAGGGGAGGGTATCGAGAGAAAGGTACTCAGTTCTGTTTTGAATGTATTCGGTTTGAAGTGTCTCCTGGACATCTAGTTCAAGACATCTGAAAAGGCAACTGGAGTTGTAAGACTGGAGGTCAACAGAGAGATTGGGTCAAGACAGGTACATTTGAGAATCATCACCACAGAGAGAGTGATCAAGTCAATGGGATCTGATGTCATCATCAATTGAAGCAGTAGATAGAGAGAAAAAAGAGGGCTCAGGACAGAACCCTGTGGAAAATGCACCCTTACAGGGCGTGATCTGGATTGGGGTCCAACAAAGGAAGACTGAGGAGAGGTCAGATAAATAGGAGAAGAACCAGGTGAGAATAGCATCCTGGATCTAATGAGAAGAGAGTACCGACGAGGAGATGGTCACCAACAGTGTCAAAAGCTGCAGGAAATAAGGATTGAGAAAAGGTGTTTGGATCTGGCAACTAAGAGATCACTGGTAACTTTGGAAAGATCTGTTTTGGTGGAATAAAAGGATAGATGCTGGACTAAGAAAAGAGAGAAGATAATCCACAAAGCAGGTGACCCATATCCCAATAACTTCAAATTAAATGCCCCAAGAAATTAAGTTTTCAAATGAATAAAAATCACAATTATTTTGCATTACATTTATTAGCTCACTTATTAGTGAACCTAAGTGCCACATAACACAAATTGTACAATCAAAGGGTTCCTCCTCTAAAAGTTTATATAATCTACAACTGATTGGTTAACCCTCACTCAGTGGAAACATAGTTTCCAGTATCCAAATCTAAAATGAACTTCTATTAAATAAATAATGCTTTCCCATTAACTTCCATGATCTATCTATGAAGGGTAAATATCACATTGGAAAAAGTTTTGGACATTTACTACATAGCAAATGATCATGCCCATATTTTCAGACATACACAAGTGACAAGGATGGCGCCAACTTCCATCACATTACTGTGTATTATTTTAAATAAAAGTAAAAATGTCTTTCTAATAAACATGTAGTACTCAGAATATTAAAAGGCTACCATTCTTCACAAAGTCCACCCCTGCTTCTCCATCGGGATGGGTAGGTAAACCCGAGGTATTTGATGGCTATGTTAGCAGAGGATAAACTCTGGTAGGTTAACTTTCCATTCTCTTTTATCATTTTGAGCCATGAAGACTGGCAATAGTTCTTATGATAATATAATAGTGTCTATCAAAGTTAATATTTTTATGATGCAAAATAAACCCCATAATTCTCCATAATAATCTCATAATTCATATGATGGGCACATACTTTTAAATAAGAAAATACATTATAAGCAAATACATTTTAGAAAAATGGATATAGGACATAATAAACTTTGTATATTATTTCTTGTGTTATTATGTCTAGAAGAAATATTGTTTTAAAATCTTAAATCTTTCCTAGTAGACATTGCCATATACTTTAGCTAAGAAATTACATGTAATACATCAGCCAATTTTTCTTCATTTCTGTATTTTAAGTGAGTGGCAACATTTTGGCCTTATAAATTGAATACTTATATATCAAAAATTAAAAGTGACTATTTTGAAAAATTTATGCCAAGAATATTTTTCCAATGATTTTCTCATCCCCCAAAATGTGTGACATTATTGTTATAAATATCAATAAGAAAGCCAAAAAAACACTAGAGCTAAGCTTTTGTTGAAAAGTTAATTTTCTCATCTTTAAATGTGTCCCATATAGATATTATATATTTGGAGTTCAAGAATATGAAAATTTCTCAGTATCTATTATGTCAGCATGTGAACACTAAATTCATTTTGTATCAGTCAACTAACATTAGATTCATTATTCGTTTTCTACCATAGCCTGGGATCCAACTCTTCTCTTTGGAAACCTATATCCAAGTGCTTGGTAAGTCATGTTAGCTCTTTTCCCCCACAATATGGGAATCCTACCATTTTCAGAAAAAAAAATATGTCCCTTACATATTTTCAGATATTTAATGATGATCTTTGTATGTCAGAATAAGAATACTCCAAGTCACTTTAACCTGAAACTCAAATTCCTCAAATGTAAAAAGGGGGATGAAATTTGTATTAAATACCTTATAAAGGTTGTTGGGGGAAAAAAGCACTTCATATACTCTAACTTCTACGTGAAAGTGAACTATTATCATCATCCTTATGATTCATATAGTTTGTTATACTATATTCCAATCCCTTTTGATCCTAAGACCAAGACTCTTTGTGTCCCCATTTGGGGTTTTCTTGGCAGAAATACTGGAGTCGTTTGCCATTACCTTGTCCAGCTCATTTTTATAGATGAGGAAACTGAGGTAGATAGGATTGCATGACTGCTCAGGGTGGAACAACTAGTATCTAAGACCAGATTTAAACTCACAAAAATGAGTCTTCCTGACTTCCTGCTCAACACTGTGGCATCTAGCTGTCCAAAATAAGAATTAGTTTTATTTATGATAGAGAAGTCCTGGGGCCCAGTATGATCAGGTATGTATCAATCAAGTCTATTGTCAACACTATTATTTTCTATATTTCTAGTAGTGTTAGCTATAGCAATAATATAAAAAAAATTGAAAGAATATGCTTTTTAAAAAATTTATTGCTTTTGGCAAATACTATTATGGTTATTCAGTGAACTCAGAGATTCAACTAAAAATAAATTCAAACAATAAATTCAAAAGATTAGGAGGATAAACTCACAAAATCATCAGTCTCTTTATATTACCAACAAAACCCAGTGAAAAAAATGAAATTCCATGAAAATAAATATAAAATGTTTGCAATATATGGGATTTAACCCACCAAGACACACTCAAAATTTATTGAAAGCTCTTCATAAATGTGTAAAATTGCTCTCTTTAATTATAACATCCTGTCCTGCCTCTTTTACATCTGTGTGCCTGCTCTTTGCCTTCAACATGTTCTTTAATCCTTCAATCCCTCCATGTTTTCCCAGTTCATCAATCTATTTTGGTTTGAGTTCGAACTCTTCACAATTCCAACCATCTTCTCAGACATTTCAATAGTGTATTTTTTTAGACTCTTGAAAATCACTCTCTACCACCACATTCTGATGCCTCCCACTACCCTGTTAATAATCTCCACTTCCCATCTTCTCTTTTCCTGTTTTAAACTGTTGGGCACAGGAAGAGATAACAAATCTTTGCTCTCTGGGACCATTACAAGGTTATACCACCCAACATCAACTGGGCCCCGACTGTGGTACACTTTTTATTCACTTTTTCTCTCATATTTCTCACTATGACTCTTTTAATGGCACCATATCCCTACTCATCATTCTCAACAAACAATATCACTATCTTAAGAATATCTAGTCTCCCTTTCCAGTGGTGGTGTCCAGAGGTTAGTCATTCATTCATTGTGTGGTCACTGCAGTAAGAGGGGGAAAGGGCCCGAGAGCTATCTTTCCTTTCTTCCTAGCCAGGTGGCCTTAAGAAACACACTTGGGATTTTTGTCTTGTTTCTTCTGTCTTTTTCAGTTGTAGGTACAAGAAGTAGAGTTTCCTTACCTGGAAGCTCAAGTCTTGGGAGAATGTTGAAAGCCAGAATTCAAGGCCAGCTATTATAGTAAGCCCAGTAAGGAAGCCCTAAGAAGCTAAGGTCCTGGAATAAAAGTTTAGGGAAATGCTTTGGACTTGGAACTTGGAGGGCTTAATGCTATGTAGCCAAAGAATCAAGATATGAACTTACTCCCTCCCCTTCACCTAGGGGCAAAATGTTAGTGTGTGGGAAAGGGTCAGGGGTTTGGGATATCCCCTGCCCTGGTCAGATTTGGTTGAGAGGGAAGGTTTGTATGTTTCTTCTTGCAAACTTACCTTACATTACCCCTAGCCTTATCTCACCATACCCCCTTTCACTGATACGAATGCATATAAGTGAAATTGTTTAAAGAATTTTCCATGACTCCTAATATAAAATACAGACTGTTTTAGTCAAACAAGACTACGGCCCTTCTCATTTTATTCACTCATGCAGTCTTGCCTTCTTCATTTTTCCATAGCAGTTTATTTGTACCTCCAAGCTTGTCTGTCTACTGTCAGAATTGCTTCAAGGTATGTCTTAGTCCTCTATTAGATTATAAACTCCTTGAGAATCTATCTCATATTCTTTTATATTCCCCACTGCTTTGCACATAGTAGATGATAAATGTGTGTTGAATTATCAAGAAAAAGCTTAAAATACAGATTAAAATAAAAGTTAAAAAAATAACAGCACTTCAATGATCCTTTACAAGGAGGCATTTGTCTCTTTAGTTTATTGTGATTAAGGAACCTTTATTAAGACCAGCTACATCTGAACCAGAGCCCTTGGCCACTTTTTTTTGTTGCCTCAAACTTTTCCTGAAATTCTCCTATACTTTGATTCTCATCTTAATTATTAACACTTATTTGATGGCAAGATTTGGAACTTATGTTTTCTTTTAATTTCTGTAAATTTGAATGCCAGGAAAATGTCTATTCAAATGTAGTTTCAGTAATAGCTTCTAAAACACCGTCCATAATTTTTACACTTATTTTCTTTGTTGCCTTTTCCTTACTCTTCCCAGATTTAAAATAATATTGTGAGTGCAATTAAGAGGAAAAGGACAGTATTATTGAGTAATGTGTGGCATATAGTAAGCATTGAATAAAAGTTTGTTTAATTTTCATGAAATAAGTATGAAAACAAAGGGTAGAGAGGAATCAAGTAAGGCTTTAAATGACAAGTGAAAATATCTGTATTTTATATGAGGAGCCACTGAAAATTCTTTAAACAATTTTCTGGTCAGATTCATGCTTTAAAAATATTCTCTGTTTCATTGAAAGACCATATTTTCCCCTGAAGTATTATATTCAGTTTTGCTGGGTAGGTGATTCTTGGTTTGAGTCCTAGTTCCTTTGACTTCTGGAATATCCTATTCTATGCCCTTCAATCCCTTAATGTAGAAGCTGCTAGATCTTGAGTTATCCTGATTGTATTTCCACAATACTGGAATTGTTTCTTTCTAGCTACTTGCAATATTTTCTCCTTGACCTGGGAATTCTGGAATTTGGCCACAATGTTCCTAGGAGTTTCTCTTTTTGCATCTCTTTCAGGTGGTGATCAATGGATTCTTTCAATACTTATTTTGCCCTCTGGTTGTAGAATATCAGGGCAGTTTTCCTCGGTGTACAGGGTGGGGGGAGGGGATAAAAGGGGAGAAAATTTGGAACCCAAAATTTTGTGAAAATGAATGTAAAAAGTTAAATAAAATAAATGAATGAATGAATGAATAAGAAAAAAAAGAAAAAAATATTCTCTTATTTTGTAATTTCCACAAGATCAGAGACTGGGTTTCTGAATTCTCCAATCTCTTTTCCTCAAAAGATATTTAATGACTATTAAAGTTAGAGTACTTTAGACTGTAGAATTATATGTTGTCTTACATTATTTTATGTGTACATTCACGTACATTTACATCTCTTTCACTGCTTCCTTGAAGGCAGAAAGCATGTCTTATATTCCTCTCTTAATTGAGATAATATTTGTAAAAGTATGGACAGTGCTTGGCACAGAGTAGGGGCTGAATAAATGCGCATTCTCTCTGCCCCAATATTCCTCTTATTACCCAGCAAAATATCCTATACATAATGAGTGATTAGAATGCTTTTATTGATTTGAACCATAGTCTTGTGGAGCTATAAAGAACTTATTCTAACTCAACTACCATTTTTAGACATGGCCTCCAAACCTGTCTTCGGATCTAAAGCAGACTAATACTTTAAATTTATATATTTTGTACCATCACTTAATATTAAGAATATGAAACACATAATTTCACTTTATCTTCCAGCCCTGCTCTTTCCTACATTACTCAGTGGTGGAAAAATATCCTGAAAGAAAATCAATGTGTTATCTTTGCCTCTTTTCTCACATTCACAATTCAATTTTATCTACTTGTCAGGTATTAACACTTTATAATTCACAGCATGGCCAGAAAAGAAAACTCAGAAATTCTTTAAACTTTTAAAATTCTTTGTTTATGGACTTCTGCCTTCCCACTTCTCATCTGTCCATCTAGTCAGATATCATTCCAGAGCAATTACTGTTGCTGTTTTTGTTATCAACATTATTGTTATCCTCCCTGATTGTAAAAATATTACCTCCCTGAGAGTTTCTGTTTTATTTTGTCCTGCCTTCTTCCTCCAAATTGGAAGTGATCTCCTACTATTTTGAAGTTCTCAAGCTTTTTGCTTGATATCATTCTTATACTATAATTTTATTTGGTATATGAATTACATGATCTCAAAGGCCCCTTCCAGTTATAAATTTACAATCTTATGTTATCTCTACCTTACTAAATTGCAATCTATTTCTGCACAGGAATTGTCAGCTATTTCATCTTTGGATCAACTATCTAGTAAGTTTAGAGTCTTTTATATTAGAGGTGCTTGCTGAATACTTAATAAACACTTTATCCAAGTCTATTGGATTTCATTCAAATTCAGACTGGTTTTTCTTGGTTTTTATCATTTCATCCTTTCTGTCTAAGTTTTCTACGTGTAGCACATTCTTTGGAGCAATTCTACCAACCCCATCTGACACTGGTAGATCAGGTTCCCAGAGAGTGTTACTATGTCTCCCATCAAGATTTTATGATGAGGTTGTCTTTTTAATGTACAGTTTATGAGCCCTACTAGTGTGATGCCCCTTTACGATTACTTGTTAATAGCAATTATTCAGCTAGACTTTAGTTTTTGCTTTTGCTTTATAAGGGGAGAGTATTTTATTTTATTAAAGATAATTGGTACACAACATCCCCCAAGCCTTGGACACACTTTTCTATAAGTAGAGAGAAAGTCCAGGGGAGGGCACTGTGTGTGTGTGTGTGTGTGTGTGCGTTCATTCTTCGTTGCCAAAGAAGACCATGCCATCAGAGAAATAATGACATGACTTGCACTTGACTTTGTTTTGAGTGAGGGAGGGCTGTGCAGGCCACCAGCCTCACTTCTCTTCCAGAACCATCTGAATCCAGTGACCAAATATTCATCAGGATGACTGGAGATGACTCAGGATGAGGCAATTGGGGTTAAGTGACTTGCCCAAGGTCATACAACTAGTGAGTGTCAAGTGTCTGAGGTGACATTTGACCTCAGGTCCTCCTGACTCCTGCACTGGTGCTCTGTCCACTGCACCACCTAGCTGCCCCTCTAACTCTTTAAATGACTTATTTACAGATGCCTGGGGAGAGAGGGAGATTTCCCTTCCTTATCTAATGAAAGGGTGATTGCATGATTACTTTCTTCATAAGGGACCCCCAGGATTAACTGAAATATTTCTCTAATGTTTTAATAACAAAAGCACCAGGCTTAGGCAATATAAGGGTAAAACAACTTACCTGGACATCACAAATATTCTCATATTCTTATACAAGTTCAAAAACTGTGGTTGAAGCATGCTTCAGAAAAGTGTGCAGGAAGTCAGAATACATACTCATTGTTATAGCAGATGGAGGAGTGATAGTAAGTAAAGGCAAACTCATTTCCACAAATTCTTTCTAACAGATCTAAAAAACGTCTCAGACAGAATCCTGATGGAGAAATCCAAAGATCCAACAAAACCCCCGGTTAGTATTTTGTCCAGCCTACTTAGGTAAAGGGAAATAAGGAGTTCTTTGGTAACTAGAGTTGGGGTCAGGCTAGGAGCAATCTGTAGATGGGGTATTCTAGTTACCAGAGAGAGGCTGTACACACTAGGACAAAAGGAGGTCTCAGATCTATACTGGGCTAGCCCTACACCTACTGGGACACTGCACTAGGGATAGGTGGCAACTGGCAGCTTTGTCACCTATTATCCAGTTCCAGGTAGTAGATTCAGGGCAAAGTGAGAAGGGCACCTGTGCAATGTATATGAATGGCAGGTTCAAGTAGAGAGTTCCTGGAAAGTATGTGGATAAAGGAAGATGTTCAGAAGTCAGCGGATGAGACAATGGTGTCCATTAAACCTAAAATACAAAGACAAGTCTCACTTCGAAAGTGTAGCCCAACCTGCAGAAGAATAAAAAGGGTAGAAATCCCAGATTAAAGCAATCCTACAGTTTTGCACTCTGGGCCAGCTGAATCTTCCAGCCAGTTGATGAGGTGGGGTTCAGCAGCAGTCTTCTCTTGCTTGAACCCAAAGTTGCAGAGCTCCAATAGGGAGGAGCAATCAGACTCAGCTCTGAATTAGACCCTTCAGAGAACACTAAAAACTCTCAAGTTTCTACATCCTACCTGAGATCCTGAAATAATATTCATTACTCCCAAGAAAGCAGCAGCAAGAACAGCCCAGACCTTGCCTCCAGAAGTGCTGGAGTCTTGCATTAACATGAAATCCCTGGAAGAAAGGACAAGCGAAAAAAGAATGCCACCATAATGGTGGGAGGGACACTTGAGACTCAAATACAGAAGAGAATGACTCCAAAACATCTACAAGCATTTCCTCAGAAAAAAAAAACAAAACAGATTGAGCATAAACTCAACTATAATTCTGGAAGAGATGAAGCAAGAGTTTTTAAAAAGCAATTTAAAATGCTTTTATAAATGGAGTAAGAGTGTGGGGGAAAAATTGGTAAAGAAATGAGACCTGTGGGAAAAAGAACTGGAAAGGGAATTAAAAGCTTAGTATAAGAGGTACAAAACCTTAATCAAGCAACAAACTCCCTGAAAATTAAAATGGATCAAAATGTATAAATGTCTACTTGTGTGCCATGATCATGTGAGATAATTTTCTCTAATCTTTCTTTCCTTCCCCCATCACAATAAGGCAACAAGAAATATTAAAACAAAGTCAAAAGGCAGGAAAAATAGAAGAAAATACAAGGTATCTCATAGCAAAAACAAATGATCTGGAAAATGAAGGGAAAATGGGTTTTTTGTTGTCTTTTTAAAAAATAATTGATTTATCTAAATACCAAAATTAAAAATGACCTTAGACATCATATTTCAAGAAATCTTAAAAGCTCTCTTAGAATCAGAGGGCAAAGTAAAAATAGAAAAAAATCCACTATTTGCCTCCTGAAAGAAATCTAAAAATGAAAACTCTCAAACATCATAACTCAAATCCAAAAATTCCTGGTCAAAGAAAAATTACTGAAAACAACCAAAAAGAAAGAAGTAAAGTACTGAAGGAGCTACAGTCAGGATCACATATAATTTTATCCACTAGCACTATCAAGGAAAAGAGAATGTGGAATATGCTAATCCTGAAGGTAAAGGTTATGGGCTTACAGTCAAGAGTAACTTAACCCAGCAAAAGTAAATATAATAAATGCTATGGGGGACAATAGATTTTTAATGAAATAAAAGACTTCCAAGCATTCTTAATGAAAAGACCAGAGCTGTGAAGAAATCTTGAAATGCAATTACTGGAATGAAGAGAAACATTAAAGTGCAAAGATAAATTAACAATGATAAAAAACTAAACAAGGCACTGTCCCCTCTGAACCCTATCATCAGCAACTTTAATAGAGGGAGTCTGGGCATGCTTCAGTTTTATTTTGATCTTAAGAAAAGAATAGAAAGGAGAAGAGGAATATATGATGATGGGGGAGGGAAAGGAAGGTTAGGGAAAATTATCTGATATAATCATGGCACACAAAGAGGCATCTATACAAGCAAGGAGGCACAGAGGGAAGTGGCTGACACAAAAACCTCACTCTCATTTGAACTGGTCAAAAGAAGAAAGAATGAACCAGTGCGTGCACACACACACAAACACACACACAGATAAACATACACAGAACTGGGTACACAAAAACATTTCACTCAACAGCAAAATGGAAAAGTCCATAGGGTCATAAAGAATTGGACAAGACTGAACAAAATGCATATACGTAAAAATTGACTATATATTTGTAACAAGGGTTTTATTTTTCTTGATTTCTTAAGGTGGAGATGGTAGGAAGAAGTAGGAGGGAGATGTGGATCCTTGTTTGAAAATAAAAGTTAATTTAAAAATATATTTAGTGCAGAAGAAAATGGACTCAGACTAAAAGCACATACATGGCAAAAAGGTAGCTCACAGTTCTCATTGCTGGAATTGCTTTCCCCCCCTCTGTGGGGTAATCACAAAATTTCCTTTGGGCATGTAGTTTTTCTGCTAGACTCTTGATAGAATCTGGAAGCTACCTTTCTTTGCTATGTCCAGATTGTCCCCAGCTATCCTGCAGATAACTCATTGGTACTATAACTCCAGAAGTCTCTGTTTGGGGGAAAGGCTAAGACTGGATCTGCTACTTTACCTTCTCAGTTCTCCTCTTAACTCTGACTTTGCCACCAAGACATGGCTGCCTTCTTACCCTGGCACTTCTCTCAGCATTTAGACCCTTTTCATTCTGGAACATCCCTCTACCATCTAAACCCCCTTCTCTCATTAATTAATTCCTTCTAGGTACTTCCATTTTGGTGACGAACTCAACCAGCCTGGCTTCATTCTCCTCCAACTTGTCCTTCTGGCTCTTTAGGCTTCACCACCATGCCCCTACAGGGACTACTTTCTCCCCTCAACCCCAACTTTTCAGCTCCCTCTTATGTATCTTTTTCCAATTGGATTGTAAATTCTTGAGGTCAGAGACTATGTTTTTACTTGCATTTATGTCCGAAGTACTTAGCATGGTGCTTGCTACATAGCTTATAATAAATGCTTGCTTCCTGCCTAATTGTCCTGGGGACACTGTTAGAATTGAGACTTGATAGTGTTTAAAAACTTTCTGGCCCCCTAAAGTTCACAAGATCTGCCTCTGGTCAGAAATAGGAAGAGGCCAAGGAACTTTCATCTACCTCCCCCCAAAGTAATTCTAGTGATTCTTCCTTAAGAGTTTTCTTACCATTCTTTTTTTACTTCACAATATGATACTTAAATGCCCAGGTTCTGAATTTGCTTGCTTTTTTATTAAAACTCACAGTGTTTGACCAAGTTGCCTCAACTGAACACACTGATCACTCCATTTCATCCAATAACTTTTAAGGACGTCTAAATTTATCAAGCAGTGCTTAAAACTAGCTAAGGGGCTTTGACTGACCCTCCTATTTCTGCTCTGCTATCTAGTAGGCCTCCCTGCTCCATCTTCTTGTTCCTTGTCTGAGGGAGAGACGTGAAGTTATCCAGATGTCCAGGGGTAGACTTGAAAGAAGGATGTAATGATCAAAGAGATCTCATGATAGGCAGAACTCAAGACCAGCTATCTTTATGGACAGCTCCCCAAGTTCATGAATGTAGACTTCACCTTGTCCCAGAACAATGTCATGCTGAGATATCTGAGTCAAAACCATAGGCCATATGAGAACATTCAAAAACATCACTCTTGGATATGTCACATCAGAGAGTGGAGGACTTTTGAACAAAAGACAGTCACTTCATCTGCCCAAACAATGAAGGGTGAAAAGGAGCAATAAATGAAGGATTTCCCCAGATACTGAAGCCTTTCAATACTCTTCTGGCTCAGAACCAGAGAGACAAGGCCCTCAATTCTTTTGCATTTTGCAATGAACTAGACCTGCTTCTGATTCATGATAACCTAGAATGGAGACTTTCTCCTTATTCTCTGCCTACAAACTGGCTTTTTTCCCAGTCAAAGATCAAACTCTTTCTGGCTTCAACACAGCACAACAATCACCTCCTCACTGGCAATGCTAAACAATGAGAGTTGGCTTGGCCCCTTAGAGTCAACAAAGGTTTTTAATAAAATCTTTGATTGATTTATATATTGGAGTAGTCAGTGCATATCTAATACATATTTCTGAATATATTCACTAATTCTGTTCTCACTTGATTAAAGTATCAAGAGATAGAGTGTCTTATTACTTTAAGTGGGGTGCTGTGACTTTTGGGTTGACTCCACTGATCTCTCCCCCCTTACATAGTCATAGAACATTATTTCCAAGTCCATTCAATCAAATTTCCTCCATCAAAGCCTTCATATCTTCTTTCCTGCCCTCAGACATGAGGACCTGGGATCATATCCAAGATCTCTTTACCTACTACCTGCTTGATCTTGTGCAAGTAAGTCCCTAATCATTTTCTTCATCTATAAAATTAAGAAGTTGATGATCTCCAAGTTCCCTTTAATAAAATCTAGGATCCCATGATTCAGAAACTGATCAATTTTTTTAATATATTCTTAGGGATAGAACTTTGTAGTTCTTGGTGTAATAGAGTTGGTCTTTCACTGAAAATAAGACCACAGAAAGGTGTCAAACACATTGTAAAACTGACTCCTGTGCAATCTTCTTAGAGGGCAAGAATTAGTCTCTAGAGGAAATCAAAAAAAAGGGCAACAGGAGCATGTGAAGAATGATAGACTGTGCTTCAAGGTGACATCTGAAAGTTAGTGCCTGAACTCCAGGACTTGAGGGGATAAGCAAAAGAGAAGGGGAAGCTATAGGAAGCCATGTGGAGCTCAGAAAATAAGGCCAGGCGGAGGCAATCACAAAATATTATGATTAATAGTCACAAAATAGCCACACAAAATAATCACAAAAATAGGCCCAGGACTCTGGGGCGGAGGATACTAGTACTGATGGGGGACAGTAGTTACGTTACTGAAAGCTGATCCCCATTCCAGACCCCAAAGCAAATAATCCAGCAACCCTTTTATTCCCCTGAGCTCCTTCTTGAGGACCTGACACTTTTTTCACCCTTATGGGCATTGGGAGGAGGGAAGGGAAAGGCATCTGTTTACCTTACTTTGCTTTAAGTGTTTACTTTGCCTTTATAAACAGCTGTAACCACCAGCTATTACCAGTTGTACTTTTAGGGAGTGGAGTTGAAAGGAAGCAACTGAGAGAGGAATCTTCTCCAGAGAAGAGATAGAGACACCCTAAGGTATTGTCAGCCAGTCTCTAGCTGAGGGCTTGAGGCTAACAACTAAAAAAAAGACAAAGAGAATAGCAGATCCTTTGATGTTGTTTCCCAGAGTGGAGAAGAAGCATTTATACCAGGAAATTCATCTGGGCTACAAGCCAGTAGTAGGGTAAGAAGCATATAGGAGTAGCCGAAGACCCTGATCACAATATCCTCCTCAGTACAATTATATAGAAGGGTGGCTTCAAGATAATGAAAATACAATCCTTATATATGAAACAGCTTAAATATTTAATTGGTTAGACAAAAATAAATCCATTGCTAGTTGAGGTGGGCATGTCAGTCCACTGAGTCTCAGCGTCCTTGTCTGTAACCATAGGAAAGGATCTAGGTAGACTAGTTTCTAAGAGCTCTTTCAACTCCGAACAGTCTATAATGCAAATCATAAGAGCTGTTCAGTCCTCTCTATCATGTCTCAATCCGCATCACCCCACTTGGGGTGTTCTTCGCAAAGATAATGGTGTGGTTTGCCATTTCCTTCTCCGGTCCATTTTACAGATAAGGAAACTGAGACAAATAGGGCTAAGTGACTTGCACAGAGTCACATAGATTGTAGAGTCTGATGCCATATTTGAATTTGTGAAAATGAGTTTTATTGATTCCAGGCCCAGCTGATCCACTGTGCCACAAAGCTATTATAAAGCAACATGTTAATAAGTAATAATTAATGGAACATACAATGTGCATTTAAGTGTTGCCTCTCGTAAAGTCCTACTCCAATACCTCTTTAGTCAGTCAACAAGCATATATTCGGTACTTATAAAGAGGTAGGCACCGCACAAAGTATTGAAGATAAAAAAAGTGTCTCTGCCCTCAAGGAGCTCACATTATAGTGGTAAGATTACTGTAGATTATGTGTACCTAATTATATACGTATGAGATACATACAGAGAAGATGGCAGATATTCTCAGAAAAAGCACTGCGGGGAGGCAGGAGGGGAGAAGGAAGGCAGTGGAAAAAGATACAGGAGATAATGACCTCCAGAAGGTGGGATTTGAGCAAGGTTTTGAAGGAGTCCTAGGAGTCTTTAAGAGACATAGAAGGAGAATATTCCGTGCTTCTGCATGGTACTGAGTCCAGTGAAAAGGTACTGAGTCCAAAAAGGAGTGTCATGTTGGAGTTCCAGGAATCTGATGTCAGAGTTCAGAAGACAGTGAGAGGAAGAGAAATGGAGGAACCTAGAATAGGTTGATTTTTCAAGGAAATCAGGTGAAGAAAAGAAGAAATATGAAAACTAGCTAGTGATAGCTGAAGGCATGTTTGGGTTCTTAAAAGTTCTTGTAAGCCCTTGAAAACTTGTAAGCCACTGTAGGTCCTATCAAACTGGAAATTCTTTGGTTGTGTTATTAATTATAACCTCAGAGAAAGAGTGGTTAAGATCAGGGAAATTTTTTGCTGGAAGACTCATCTCCATGTGATGATTCCCTTCCCTCAGCCCCCAGTCATTGCAACTCATGAGGTCCACCTCCTGATGTTAGCTGAGCATGGCAATGGTAAGCAGAATACATCAGTGAAGTATTTAAGTATTGAACTAAGTACAGAAGTGTAGGAGCAGCTCAGTACAGCCATAATCAGAGAGCTAAGTGTCCGCGATCCACCAAAACTTCCTGTAGATAGTGAATTTTGTTATAATTTTCAAAAAATGTGATGATTAAATTATATGAAGTGGTGAGAGGTGAAAATCTAATTAATTAAAAACTCATTTTTTAATTTTCACTCCATTCCATGTTGATAATTATCTTGCTTGTATTTTCTCAGATCTTAAGGGAGCGAGGGAGAAGGAGTTGCATCTAAACTGTGCCACAAATAAAGAAGGATGTGTCATTTTATTTTTCTTTAAAAAGAAATCCATTATATACTCTGCAGATCTAGATATGTCTATTAATAATAACACTGTTGGTGGAGAATGTCACTATGCTCATTTAACAAAAAGAAAATCAGAAAATGAAAAGCTTGGTACTGTGAAGAACAGTGATCCTAGAGTCAGAGGAACTGGGTGCCTCTGACATGTATTACTAGCATGAAATGTTTTAGGTAACTTTATTTCCCTTAGTCTCCCCTTCTGATGAGTTGGGCTAGATGGCTTCTAAGCTCTAGACTGTCTACCCTTAGGTCTGCGTTCCTATTACCAATTTAATCTTGATAATGTTGATTAAAAAATAATAACTTCAAATCTTCAACATTTTAACCTAGTAACCAAATCTCCAGACTAAGAAATATAAATGAGAGTAAAATCACTTTTAAAGTTGGCCTTCTTTTTGTCTACAAAACCTGAGTCATCCTTCCAATAAAATTTCTATATCCAAAAGTCATGACAGAACTGAGGACTATTTTAAAAAGTATTGTGAAATTAATCAGAAATCAAAGTTTAACCCCAATTTAATTTTCTATCTGGTTTTCTTCAAAATAGAAATAACTTCATGAATCCCTATAGAAATGCACTCAAGGCAAAGCTATTACCCTTTCTTGCCACATAAGTTCCATCTTTCTTTGCTTTAGGCAACAGACTCACTGGCAGCAGTGTTGAGAGAGGCTTCCCAGCTGAGGAAATGCTTTATGAATCATGTGTTTTTCTAGGCATACTGAACTCTCAGAATTATTAACTACAGCAAGATAGTAAAAGTCAAAACTCATTCAATAAATTCCAGGACTTTCAGATTGAGAGAACAGGTGCTTGAAAATTCACAGCTGAAGAAAAACTTACAGGACACTTTCCAATCCTGCTTCAGGGCTAACACAAAGTAGACTAGGCATTCTCTCATTAGAGCTGAAGCTTTTACCCAGTAACCAGTGTGGACCTTTTATTTCTGTCATTCATTCTCAGTAAGGCTTGGACCATATAACTTTTGTGTTCCTTTCCAACCCTAAGAGTAATAATCACTGTGACAGCAAATGCTTTAAAACTCCAAACCTAGAATGCAAGTTTTACAAAGGAAATTGAGATACTTAACTGCCATCTAGTGACAAAAAAAGAGGAAGGCATTATACCTCATAAAGGGGAAAGGGAGTTTGCTTTACTTTGCTTGATGAAAGTTTCATTT
Organism: Bettongia penicillata ogilbyi; assembly: GCA_023548195.1. Classification (NCBI taxonomy): domain Eukaryota; kingdom Metazoa; phylum Chordata; class Mammalia; order Diprotodontia; family Potoroidae; genus Bettongia; species Bettongia penicillata. The sequence continues at coordinate 161,108 of JAJHZJ010000635.1, read as the reverse complement.
GCAATAAAGTTTGAGAGTGGTAAGGATTTAGAAGCAAGTATATATAAGGGGGGGCATAAGTGTCTTAGTAAGTTATAGGATATTTACATGCTTTTGAAAAGATTCCTGGGATTCCTTCTCCTATCAAATGATACAGCTAATGAATAAAAATCATAGAAAATCAATCTTTGAAAAAAAAATTCTACAGATATAACTTGTGGTCCAAAAGGACAATGATGGCTAAATGGTGAACTTTATTGTGGAACTCTGCTCCCTGAGTGCTGCTGTAAGACCAGATGCCCTCAACTTGGACTCTTCTAAGATGCTGGTTTATCCTAAAAAAAAAAAATTGCCCAGAAAATGTGCTTATATTTATATATTAAGTGAAGTTTTCCTTTTTTTTCCAAAGAGTTCATTTATTTTCTGGGCCATTGATTTTACTGTTGAATGTGCAATCAGAAAAACTTGTAACATAACCAATTTTCAATCACTGAATCATTCTGTTTTGCTTGACTTTTGACTATTTCTTGACAACCCTTGGTTGTTTATTAGTGCCAATGACAAGAAAGATAAAAAATGAAATTAAAATTAATTCAAGCTGTAATCCATCCATAAGCATTTATTATCCACAACTACTATGTGCTGTCCTTTATAGATAAACTAAAGTAAAACAAGCCACACTATCAATATTCTTACATACTGATGAAGGTGAAAAACAGGTAAATACAAGTAGAATCAAATAGATAATGGGGCAAGAACGGAATATAAGAGGTTAGAGACAGGTTGATAGGTTTCATGTAGAAGATCTACCTGAGTGTTGAAGGAAACAGGGAATCAAAGAGATGGTGGTAAGAGGGAAATAATTCTGGTCATTTAAAATTTCTTCAGTATCTAAAACTTCTTCTGTCAGGTTTCTCCTCTCTATATGTAATGTTTTCTTTTTTTCTCATTTGGGGCGATCCAATTTATTTTTTTCTTTTATAAACACCCATATTATGCACAATTTAAATCAATCTATGATTTGATACTCACTTTGTATAGAGGATCATAGATTTAAAACTAGAGGCAACTTTACATGTCATCTAATGCCACTCATATTTTTTTTTTTTTTACAGATGAGAAATCTGAGACTGAGAGAGGTAAAGTAATTTGCCCGAGGTCATATGGATAGACGCTGGTGGTCAGAATCTGAAAGCCTATGACTCCAGATACAATGTTCACCAGGTTGCCTCCCTTCTGCTAAGGTAAGATTAAGAAAATTTCATGTCCAAGGTTTTTCTAATTCCTTTACAAAACCAAGCTGTGGCACAGTTCATCCTGTTACCTAACAATTTAGATTGTTATATAGGCATAGGCTATCTAACATCACTAAATGGATATGAAAAACCACTGTTTCAAAGTATTAGAGTACATCTCTTAGGAACAATGTCACATATAACAAACAGAGAAGTTAACACCTCAGGGAATCAAGCACAAAGGGAGATCATTTCTGATCATCTAATTTATATCTTGGAAAATTGACCGAAAGTGGGTTTTTTTAAGGAAGTTAGATAATTATGTACTCATGATATGCCTGCAAAATGACACTGTTTTTTCAGGTCTGTCCATACTGACTTAAGCCTTAGCTCAGATGGTGATAGCTATGTCCTTCTGGGTCCACAAGGCGGTACTGGGGAGGAGAAGGGAAAGGTATCCAGAGGAAAGTTTTCTGTGAAGGGTTTTGTTGCCATTATTTACTTTAAGTGATTCGCTGTTGCTTGTTATGCTTCCAACTTGTCGCTTTATAGTTTCCTCCTAACTCTCCCATAGTCCTTTGCTGTTTATGAATACTTAGATAATAATTATAAGTTATACCCTTATCTTAACAATATCTCTACCTAGCCTTCCATGCTTTCCTTACCTCCAAACAATAAAAAGAAAATAATAATAATAATTATTAAATATTAAATAAGTATATATTATATTAAATATTAAAATTATTATATATAATATATGTATATATTATATATAATATATAAATAAATTAAAAAATTAAAAAATTAAAAATTAAATATTAAATAAAAGAAAATAATAATAATAAATAAAAATTCTGAACTAAATTGTTTTTTTCATTAGCAACATTTGTCTCAGTGGCTTGGATTTAATGATGGTTTCACTAAAGATTTTAAGATGAACTTATGATGCTAAATGTCTAGGAAACCAGAGAATTCAACCTGCTCGGGGATCTAGCTTTATTATTCCTCCAGGTGGCACTCAGTCACATTTGTTTTTAAGATGACAGATGCTCTTTCCTTAGAATCATAAAACCATAAAATGTTACACCTTGGAGGAAACAGAGATATCCTCTAAGCTAAACACTTTATTTTATAAATTTAAAAAAAGAAAAACTGAGGTATGAAGATTGTAAATCACTGTTATTAAGGTTACAAATCTAATCAGTGACAGAGAAAGGACAAGATCAGAAGTTTCACAAACCAAAATCCTGTTCTACTTTTATTACATCACAGCAGCGGTTTTCCAAATATGGTCCAGGAACCCCATGACCCATTTAGGAGGTCCACAGGATCAAGACTATTTTCACAAAAATACTAAGACATTTTAATTTCTAATGTGATAAATACTGGTAAAAATTACGACTAAAAAAACCCCCACATAATGAAGTTCTTTTGGGAGTCCTCAGTTTTTAAGAGTATAAAGGGGTCTATCATGGGCCAAGGGTTTTACAGAATACACTCTATCTTTTTGCTTGTGACTCCAAAAAACTGACACATTCAACAAAGATCTATCACCTTAAATTCCAACTGGCAATAATCCAATCTGGCTTTGTATCCAAGCATGTCTAATTATTTTGTATATAAATTCTATAGCAAATAATAACTTATTTCTTTATTTTGGCATTTTTCTGTAGTAACCATATTTATTTTGATATGTCAGAACACTTTTTTTTAAATGGGGTAGAGATAAAATCATTGAATTAAGGCACTTTCTTTGATAATAAGTCAATAAAATAACCACAGTAATAATAAATCATATTTAAATAGAGATTTAAGAGCTACAAAATGTTTCAGCACAACTCAGTGAGATAGGAATTTGAAACTCTGTTATACCGATTTAATAAATTAGGAAACTGAGTAGTCAAAAAAGTTAAGTAACATGTCCAGATGCACTCAACCAGCAAGCATTAGAATCTGGACTCAAACTAGGATCTTCTTAATATTCTTTTCATTACACCAGACTGACTTGTTTTTACAATTTACAAGGGGCTTTCTCCAAACCTATAAGTTATATCTTCAAAGTATTATTCTTCTTCTCATTTTTAAAATGAAAAAACTGAGACTCAGAGATGATTTGCCATGGTAATACCGTAAGGCCAGGATTCAAATTCAAGTCTCCTAATTCCAAATCAAAAGTTCTTTCCAGTGTATTACACAGCCTCATCAAGAGATGCAAAATCTGACTTCTATCCCACATCTGCTTTAAAAACAACTTACTACATTAGAAATTGCTTTTCAATGAATTCCTTAGTACCTTAGTTATTTTAGAAATTCTCATGGAGGTAAAAATATCAGTGATGTGAGTATTCTGTCATGCATATTTCTATGTAGGCATCTACTATAGGTAGTTACAGTCAATCTTTGAGCCATCTGCTGTCTGGCCCAGTGTTTTGAAAGATTATAAATCTCAGGAGTTTTTGTTTTCTTTTGTTTTTAATCAAGACTGTCCTTGTTTTCACGTCAAGGCAATTTTTTTTTTAAATTTACATTGTATAAGTGGAAAAAAACATTCTTTTCCACTTAACATGATTCTTCTTGTTTTAGGGAATTGACAAGTACCTAGGTAAGTGGAACAGGTAAGAATGGCATACAGTCATTGCAGTTCAATAAGATGTAGGGAAGAGCCTAGAGTAACCACCGATGCCATGAATCCAACAAAGTAGGTTATCTGACAAGGGATCCCATCATATCCCATTTTAACCAAAGTTGAAAAATATCTAAAGCAGAATATTCCCCCCCCCATCTGTTTCTCTTCATTACCTCCCCCCTCTTGCTATCACCTTTGATTCCTCTTTATCACATCCTATAATGAAATCATGACCAAGTTCCATGAGTTCTACTTCTCTGGTTCCAGCCCTTCTCTTTTCCATTTTTATTGCTACCACCATAGACCTCATAAAAATAGCCTCCTAAGCAGTCTTCCTCTCTCTAATTTCTGTTCAAGATTATCCACCCCCTTTCACTACGTCTTTTATAATGGTGCTTATTCATCTTCCTGATTCAGATGTGGCTAAAACATCATAGAGTTAGAGCTGAAAGGGTCATTAGAAGCAATCTAATCCAACCCATTCATTTTACATAAGAGGAACAGAGGCCTAGAGTTTGACTTACTCGTCCAAGGCTTATCCAGGTAGCAATGGAGCCAGGTTTGTACCTGATCATCTTTGTATCAAGTTGCTGTATTTCTCTACTGATCAAAACTCTCCAATGTTTCCTCATTTACTATATTAAAACAAAAAAAAGCCCAGAACTCCTTGGCATGGCATTTAAGACCATAAATTGACACTAACCTATCCTTGCAGTCTTATCTTGTACTACTTAATATATGATTGAATTTCAGGCTTTCATCATCACTGAAGCCTCTATTCAAGTGACATTTTTCCTATGAAGCCTATTTTGATTCATCCCAGTGTGAAATGATCTTTCGTTCCTCAGAACATGGAAGATATTTTGTGTCTCTAATTTTTATTTGTCACACATTTGACTCCTCATAACCACATTTGGGCTTTTGGTTTGTTTTTTGTTTTTTGTTTTGGGAATGGTTTATCATTTCCTTTTCTAGTTCACTTTACAGATGAGGAACTCAGGCAAACAGAGTTAAGTGATTTGTCCACAGTCATACAGCTAGTGACTATCTGAGGCCAGATTTGAATTCAGGAAGATGAGTTTTCCTGACTCCATACCAGGCACTCTATCACTGTGCCACTTAATTGCTCTTGTGACATATTGAGAGACAGAGATTGAAACCTTTATTTAAAATATATGTGCCTCTCTCAGCACTTAGCCTAGTATTTTTCACAGAAGTGATACTTAACACAGCTTTGCTAAATGAATTTTGAATGAAAATGTATGGGTACTATATACGCTGAATACTTTCACTTTTTTTTATAATGAAAGACAATGGAGGAGGTGTGCCATCAGTAAAAGATATTACTCTGGCAAGCAAGTTAACAGAAATACAAAGCAACAGGTCACAATTTGCTATAAACTTTAAAAATGTCCACAGCTTTAGTGAAGTGTTTCAAAAAAGACAAGGTACAAATGTGAAATGACAGCAAAACAGAGTAACATTGTGTTGATTATGTCATTGCATAATATTTCCAAGAAAGTAAAAATGAATATTGAACCAATGAGAACAAGAGGCAGCCCTGAGATGACACTCCAAAATCAGGAAGTTGGAAGGCTTAGGGGATATTAAGTTTAATGCAATCTAAAAATCTGTTTAGAACTCTCTCTGTCCTGGAGCCAATTTTCTTTGTGAAGCAGACAAAGTTAGGAATTTATCATGTCTAGTAAGGGAAATAGTCCTCCAAAGATTTATTAGATTTAAGTAAGCTTCTTTGTCCATGAAAGGGAATGGAAGAGAATCTTCCTTCTTGACATGAGAGGGAAAAAAGACTAAATGTTTCTTTTTTGAAATGACAAGACAAAGGACATTCTTGAAGTTCAGTGATAAAAGAAATACTCAGATTACTTTCATTTTTAGGATTTAACCAGCACTAGAACTTTGTTTTGAACACACAGGAATCTGAAGGAATTTTAAATGTTTAAAAAATAACAAAATTTAATCCTCACATTTTTCATTCTTGTCATAATTACAACAGTGATACATCATCTTCCACTAAGGTTCTATTCCAATGCTTTGCTGTGGAATGGGGGCAAGTCTGGCAAGTCCTATATCAAACTGGAAATTCTTGCATCAATATTATTAATAACAATAACTAAAACATCAGGGAACGGCATCATCCTTAAAAGGTTTGCAAGTGCTATAATCTATACTAGTGGCTCCCAAAGTTTTTCTTCCACAAACCTCTTTCAACAACATAAAAATGTGCTTTGAATTCCCAGGGTAATTCAGTAATGTTGTTCAGTTGTTTTCTAGTTCTGTCCAAATCTTCATGACCCTTTTTGGGGTTTTCTTGGCAAAGATACTGGCATGGTTTGCAGTTTCCTTTTCTAGCTCATTTTACAGATGAGGAACTGAGACAAACAGGGTTAAGTGACTTGCACAGGGTGACATAGCTAGTAAGTATCTGAGGCTGGATTTGAACTTAGGAAGATGACTCTATCCACTGTACACTTAGCTGCCCATAATTTAATATACTAATCAATATACTCTTTATAAGTATTTATTGCTCAAGTCATCATTAAAGAAGAGAGGAATACAACCCACAGATCTAGACAATATCATTTGTATGGAGCTCCAGTGATATGGACTGTATATCTACTGTCCGAGGGGAAGTTAAGAAAGGCTCAAAACTGGATGGTAAACATAATGAGATAAACATTTTTAGTCATTGCACGTCATGAAAAGCACTGAGGGGAGAGAGCAGGGTAGTGATTTACATTGATAGAAAGGACAGTTCCTGCTGATAAACTAGCTAACCTTCAAGTACAGATTCCACATAAAACATGATAGACAAATGTATACAATTAAACTTTGTTCTTCACTTTATATAAAACAAAACTTTTAATCATGGCTTTTCTTCTAATTATCACTTCAAAAGCCCCTCACTTCACACCTCATTCTTTTCTAAAGAATGCAAATTTCTCACACCATAGAATATTCAGAGACTTTTAAAACTTGGGATCAGTGAGCATAATGTAAAAGATTCAAAGAGGAAAATATCCAGCTCTTCCTATAGGAATATAGATAGCGGATTAAGCTATGAAATCTAAAAAGCGATAAATATACTGGACAGAAATCCTGACTCATTTCATTTAGCTCACAAGTTAAGTTAAGAGCTCATGGGCAATGGTTTGTACACAAATCAAAGTAGGTTCTTCATTCTCCATCGCGCTCCTTCTGTGATGCAGTGGATAGGGTACTAGATTTGATGGATCTCTTTTGGTTTTATATCACCTATTTTCCTCTTAAATCCCTCCCTACTTTGAGATCCACATCCTCACGACAAAGTCCTCAGGACTACCTGAGTTCCAATGTAGTTTCAGACACTTATTAGATGTGTGGGCAAGTCACTTCACCGCTGTCAGTTTCAGTTTCTGAAACTGTAAATTGGGGATAATAACACCTTCCTAGAGAGTTCTGAGGGTCAAATGAGATAATGTTTGTAAAGTTCATAGCATAGTAGCTGGCACAGAAGAGGCAATTCACAAATGCTTTTTTCCTTCCCTACCTTCCCCTCTTCATTATACCCCTGATCGCTCATGCTTACTCATACATTGCTGCAGAGACTCGCATTTCTATCAGCTGTCATTGATTTAGCAAGCAGTTTTTCTTTACCACTGATAATTTCCCCCTCTCTCCATCCTTGCTTCAAGTTTCAGTCTGTTCTATGTTTATGAAAACTAACTTCTCTCTAGCCAATGATTTTTGAAGAGGAAGCATACAAAGGTAAATAACTGTAGTTTACTCATATTTGTTTTAAATTCTGAAGAAGAAAAAACCTTACCTGTTGAACAGCATCTGAACACTTTTTCTTTGTTTCCAAAATGGGAGCTTGAAACTCTAGAATTGAAGGATAAAAAAAAAGTTAGTATATCTTGAAAAAAAGAAATAATTTTGTTTCCAATATTTTATTCAGACAGGAAAATAATAAAAACTTATCTATGATATCATGACATGTGATATTGGTGATAAACATAACTTCTTTTTACTAAATTTTATTGATCTATTTTGTTTTTATATCAACTGTTTTCTTCTTAAATCCCTCCCTACTTTGAGATCCACATCCTTATGACAAAGAATCTTTAAAAACTGAAAGAAAAGAAAAAAAAAATCAGCAAAACCAATCACTGCAGCAATTTTTTAAAAAAAATTATATACCATATTTCAAAATAATGGACACAATTTCTGCAAAGGAGTTGAGGGTGTGTATGTCTTATTATCTCATTTTTGAGATCAAATTTGATCATTATAATTCTGTAGCATTCAGATTCAATTGGTTTATTAATATTCTTGTATTTATATTGTTATAGTCATTTTCTTGCTTCCCTGTCTCTACTTAATTCATTTTGCATCAATTTATATAAATCTTCCCATGTTTCTCTGCATTGTTATGTCTCACAGCATAGCAATATTTCATTACATGCATTGACCACAATTGGTTTAGTCATTCCCCAATTAATTGACATCTGCTTTAGTTCTATTCTTTTGGTGACACACAACACACAATCATAAATATATTGGTGTCTATGTAGCCTTCCTTTTATGAATGAACTGGGTGGTGTGCCTAGCAATGAAATTTCTGGTTCAACGGGCATGAGCATTTTAGTCACTTCAATTCTACATTGCTTACCAGAATAACTGTACTAATTCATAGCTCCATAAGTAAGGCATTCGTGTACATTTTCATTACCCCTCCAATGTTAATTAACCAAATCTTTTGTCATCTTTGCCAATTTGCTAGACATACAGTATAACCTCAGAGTTATTTTGATTTGTCTCTTATTAGTGATTTGAAGTATTGTGTGTACATATACACACATGTGCATGTACACACATACATATATAAACAGTTTACTATTCTTATGATTTGAGTACGCATACATGTGTCTATGTATGTATATGTTTTAAGCAGTTTACAAGTCTTTTTGAGAACCAAATGCATTAAAAGTATGTCCAAGGTATTTTAATCAAGGAATTTGAATATATGGATTTTTTACAGTATATGAAAAAATAATCTTGGCTATTTAACATAGATGTCACAGTAACCAAAAGTTTAGTTATCAAAAACTATAAAGAATCAGATAACCTTTACATGTTAGACAAGGACATGCAAATCAACCCACACCATCTGTTTCCTAACATTAATATCAGCAAACCATACTTCATCACAGACCTAGGAAAATTGTGCTTATCTACAGTATATCTTAAAGAATATTCTCAAAATATTATCAAATTAAATGGTCCTGTGCTATCACCAGTTAAAGTACATCACAAAGTAAGCTATAGACTGATTAATTTTTCAGCCACAGCAACTCTTGAAGATTATCTACCAAAATTGAGTGTTTATGACTTGCCTCAGGAAGGATCCAAATAAAATAAAAGGTTCTTGAAGTGTGGACTTACATCATGAACAACCAACCACTTTTCCAGGTGAAAGTTCTATAAATTTGACTAAGGGGGTTAAGAGATTCTTAAATCCATTTGGTTCTTCAGGACCCATTCCTTAGGCTTCATAGGAGTCACAGAATGGTAGAGAAATCTGAGAGTCCAAGAGAAGGACTTACCCAGGGTTAAAAAACTAATTAGTTTCATATAGGAAACAAAACTTAGATCTTTGATTTATTCTGTATATTTCTTGTTACTAAATAGTTTTTTTAATGTTATCTCCCTTATTACACTGTAAGCGCTTTGACAGCAGGAACTGTCTTTTATTTTTCTTTATATGCCCAGTGTCTAGCAGGTGATTAATAAATGCTTATTGATCAATCTCTTGATTTGCCTCTTTAGTTAAAATTTAGGACAGAAAGTACCCTTAAGTCTCCTTATATAGGCTATTTGACTTCTGAATTTACTGCCAAACATATTTTTAATCATTCTCATTGAAAGCAAAGAGACAGCTCCGGTACATTTTTTAATAAAGAATTTAATGGGATATCTCACAATATTCTTGGGGGTGGGGGCAGCTTTCCTCTCTGCGAACTGATATTTGCCATAAGTAGAATGCAAGTATTTGAAGGCAAGGCAAGGACTATCTCACTTTTATACTTTTGTTCCAGTAGATGGTGCATGATTGACATTTACTAAATGTTTGCTGATTAAGTGGTTAACTACAGGAGACAGAGAAAGAAGATGAGAAATTTGATCAGAATATTTATAAATACTGCAATCTCTTCACTTCAATCTGGCACCTCCCAGTAAATATATGCCTTTTAAAACTTAGACCTCCCTTGTTCCAATGGAGAACAGCCTAAAGTGGAAGCATAAATAATTTAACGTAACCATGATAGTGGTCATAAGAAAAGAAACACATAATGCCATTAAGAACATTTTTGATGATCTTTCCTGGTGAACAGGCATTGTTAATAAAAATTGGATTTTCTTTCATTTTATGATTGCTAAGCTCAGAAGTAGGGATTACCATTATTATTGAAACCTGATTTTTAATAAAGTCCTTTAACATCAAAGCTAAATTATAGTCAATATTTGATGGCAAATCTGGGTCCCAATAACACTTATTAGTTTTTTTCAAATCAAATATATATATAGTACATTCCAGATTTATTTTGATAGTGTTGGTAACCTTCCAGGAAAAGTAAAATTCTGAATTTTCATGGCAAGTAAGATTCTATGTTACAATTAGTGATCAACAGACTGAAGTATAAAAATGTACAGATCAATATCCTGATCTTTTACACTCACCATAAGTTTTCTAGAGCTTAAACGGCCTATCTCATTATTTTCTCCCAACCACGATTCTCTGAAATCAGTTCTTGTCCCCATCAAACCTTTTCATTCTAACATATACTTCATTAAAAAAACAAAGAACACTGGGTATGTTTTTGTTATAAGCTGAGGACAAAATAAGATTCTTCCTCAGAACAAAGTGTTTCTGAGGAAGGAATAAGTATCCTGGCTTTAAAGTTGAATTTTTGAGAAAGGGCAATGAGAGAGATGGAAAATGGTTGACAAAACAAGAAAGGGAGTGCAAAGGATGGGATTAAAAAGATTGAAAAGAAAGAGAGAAATTTTTATATGGTCACAGAATATAAATAAATAGTACTCAAGAGAATTTTGAATTAAAGCAACTCACATGAAAGATTGTTTTAAATCATTACTAAGAAGAGGAACACAAATTCGAATAACAATTGTCACTTCACACTCAAATCCGCAAAAAAAAAAAAGACAAAAAAATATAAATAGTCCATTTTGGAGATTTTATGGAAAGACAGGAATACATCCCAGTGAAGAGGTGAATTTGATCAACCATTCTAGAATGTAATTTGGAATTATGCAAAAAAGTGCCTGAAATTGCCATTCTTTGTTACAGAGACACCTCTGCTAGGATTCTATCCCAATGTGGTTGAAGACAGAGAAATCCCATAGCGTTATCAAAATATTCTTAGCACCAGTTTTTATATATAAGAACTAGAAACAAACTGTAAAGAAATTTTGATACATGTGTGCAATGGAATATTGCTACAACATATGGAATGATGAATATGAAGGATTCAGAGAAACAGAGGAAAACAGATTGATGTGGTGAAAAAAGCAGAACTGGGAAAATAATATATGCTATGACTGCAACAATGTAAAGAAGAGAACAGGATTGCAAAGGCATTGGAGAGTTGGAACCCCCAAACACATACATAGCTTTTACCATTCCTGGTTAAAAACACACACCTCATGTTTAATTATCATCGTCTTATTTTGGGAATAATGTTGTATGGTTCTGTTGTAAGCGGAACATCCTAGAAACCTGAAGCTTTTCTCTCCTTTCCATGCTTTGCCCAGATCTAGTTTGGTACTAATCATATATCCTGTTAATTTCCACTTGGTGTCCAGTATTCTGCCTTTCTCTGCAAAGCTCACTGTTGTGTAATTATCATGACCAAATTCAATTCTGAAGAATAATTAAGAGATGTCTCCCCTTTCATGACAAAGGGAGGGAGCTTTGGCAGTGGAAAAATCCATATGCAATCCTACAAGGCTGATATATATTGGTTTGTCATACTGAATTGCCTTTCCCTCCACCCTACATTTAAAAACAACTACAACTTTGTTACAGGGAAACTGACTTCTCATGAAATATAAATTATATATAAAAAAGGTTTCTGTAAAAACATATTTAATTAAGCAATGAAAGTAAACTTAAGTAAATATTTGAAAAGGAAAAAGAAAGGAAAGGAAGAATGTCAACAGGAAATAAACTGAAAATAAGAATTTGTGAGAAAAAAGGAGAAAATGAGAAGGGAAAGGCAACTGATAAGAAAAGAATGAAAGTGGAAGAGGAGGGAGAAAAGACAGAGAAAAAAGAAAGGGAGAGAAATTAAGAGAAAGGAGAAGTGATGAGAAAGGAAAAGAGAAAAGAGGGAAAGAAAAGGGGAAAGAAAACACAAGGAATGAGGAAGGAGAGGAAAGGGGAGGAGAAAAGAGGAAAGGAGGAGTAGACAAGGGGGGTAAAGAAAAGAAAGGAGTTAACAGAAGGGGAGAGAAGGGAAGTATAGGGTAGGTAGGAGGGAAGAAGACAGACAAGACATGGCTGAATTGTTGAAGAATAACCCCTTTGGTGGTCACTGTTTTTGTAAGTTTCTTCAGAATGACCTATAGGGCCAGAATTATTTCCCAGGTATCTCTGGTTGGAATTTAGCTCAAGAAGAAGAAAAAGCTGGGAGGTGGAAGCAAGGGAGGAAAAAATTGGAAACAATATAAACATAGGTAAGATGGAAACTAGAAAATAAAAAGTAAAGAAAAATAGATAGAACTAATTTTTTTCTTTTAAAAAAAGTTCCCTAGTTTTATCAGTACTAAGTATTTAAAGCCCTTCACAATCTGATTTCATCCTTTCTAGGCATATTATACATTGCTCCTCTCCACATACTCTACAGTCTAGTTGAACTGTTGTTCCTCACACAAGACAGTCCATGTCCTATGTCTATATGTTAGGCACACATGCTCCCATCATGATTAGAATGCAATCCCACTTCACCTCTACCTTTAAAAATACTTAATTGCTTTCAAAACATAACTCGTGTTTCCTTCTACGTGAGGCTTTTCTTGATATGTCCCCCTAGTCAGTTGCTAGTGTCTCTCCCCTCCAAAAACCTCATATTTACTTATAACATATTTTGCATATACTTATGTGTGTGTATATGTATATATATGAACTTTTCCCAAGAGAATTTGAGCTTCCTTCTTTTTTTGTCTTTGTATCCCCGGTCCCTGTTAGAGTGTCTTGTAAATGATGGAAGCAAAACAAATCCTTATTGGGTTACTGATTATTCATCACCAATAACCTGTGTAGATACCAAGAGGAAAAGGTTTGGAACACCTGAGGCACACCTATGGAGATACAACCAATCGTATCATAAGAACAGGAGTCTCTTTATAGCTAACTTTTGTATTTGCTGTCTGTAAGTCCTTGTAAGAGAGGTCCCAAGCTTTGACTGACCCAGCTGCTTCAATTTTATAGGATTCATGGTAACTTCCATGTCAAAACTGTTCTCTTGGAAGAGCTGGAAAAGAGAGCTTATACAGAAGAGAATGACAGTGTATGGAGAAAGTGTGGATAGGAGAAAGGCAGAATACTAGACACCAAGTAGAAATTAACAGGATATATGATTAGTACCAAACCAGATCTGGGCAAAGCATGGAAAGGAGAGAAAAGCAGTGCTCCAGGTTTTCCAGGATATTCTGCTTACAACAGAACAATATAACATTATTCCCAAAATAAGACAGATGATCATTAAACATGAGATGTGTGTTTTTAACCAGAAATGGTAAAAAACTATGGATGTGTTTTGGGGTTCCAACTCTCCAATGCCTTTACACACTTATAGCACTGCACAAATATTAAATGGTACTATCTTTCTGAATTTGGGGTATATAAAATAGGAAAAATATGTGTCAACTGTTAAAATAAAATATCCTCTACTTACCTTCAGTATCCTCTGCAAGGATGCATATTTTAAAGAAAGACAAGTTTGATATATTAAAATTATTTATATTGTAGCTTTGTGGATTGCATCAAATGACAAAATGGATAAATATTCTGAAAAGTATAAATTCCAACAATGTTCTGCTAACTAAATATATTTTCTTAATGAATAAACTCAAGCCTAGATCTTCATCAATAAATCAAAATCAAGATTTTACTAAGAATTCACAAGGAACCGAGAATGAAATATACAAAACACTTTTCTTTATCACTTGTTAGAGTGCTCAATTAAAAAAGAAATCTAAATGCTTCCATTTAGAAAAATCAAACAAGATCAATAGAGCAGAGGAGATAGAAAAACAAAAAAAAATAACTGATAGATATACTAATATCAAGATCACCATGTTGTATGAACAATTACGCTATTAGAGATTCCTGGATACAAATAAACAGAATAGTTTTTTTTCTGTATACAAACTGCTATTTGTATCATCTGGATGGTAGTCACAAATGCTTTATGTTATACCATAGATAAAAGAGGATATATTATAGCTGATACAATGAAGTAAAATGATTTTTCCTTTCAAAGTTTTATATGCATTTTAATTTCAGATTATATTATCAGACTCTCCCATTCTGCTATAAGATCTTGACTCATTAGATATACCTATCTTGGACCACATGCCTTAATTTATTTCCTCCAAGTGACCTCTTTTCCTATATATCATCTGCTACATTCCTGAGAAGATGTCTCTCTCTAAGGAATCATTTATAATAGTATTACATTTCTAAGCATGTTGCAGACAGATTAATCTCAGAGCAGCTTCTCAAAGGAACAGAGGACAAAAGAAGGGGAGCATGAACATGGCTAGTGTCTTCCAAAGGACCCCATAATGCTTGGGGTCATGAAAGAAGGGGTTTCCTAAACTAAGTGGCAAAGGCATTTCTGAGATAATGGTCAGGTCACTTTACAGACTTGGATCCGGAGCTGGAAATGTAAGTTTTACCAAAGTTCAGTCTTTCAGAGAAGTCAGGTTCTTTCTGGGAAACAGAATGGGAGCTGAACATAATATAATGCTAAAGTAAACTCTGGTTTAACTATTCTTTCTTTCTACAGTGGTAACCTGTTGATAACGTCAAAGATTAAGAGAAGCTCCTCTGTGCCCCATCAGGAAATTCCAGGGTTTAAGCCAGGTTTTGCTTTCTGTAGCAATTTATCGCCCTGTAGATAAATCATATTCTCAGTTCTTTGAGGATCACAATTCCCCCTTTTGGCTAAGGTCATAAAGAAAATGCCTTAAGCAAAAAAAAAGAAGGAGGGGAAATGGCAGAAACTAATGAGATTCGAAAACACATATCACAAACATGGTTGCAAGAATCAATTGTGTCTATCCATTTTCTCATTATCTGGGATGGCAAAGATAAATTCACTTAGAATTTACATTATCTGAAATCAACATCCTCTCATGATATGAAGCTGGTAACCAACACTTAGACAAAACTTTGTTTTGCAAAATCTTTCCATGTAACATCTCTTTTTGATTCTCCCAACAGTTCCATTTAACATTATAATTTCTTAATTGATGAAGAATCACTGAGGGAGGTTCAGAAGTGAAAAGACTTTCTAGGAAATGTCAAATTAGTATTTGGAATTTAGGTCTTTTCTGACTCCAAGTGCAGCGTTTTTATTTTGTTTTGTTTTAACTGCACCATACTGTCTCTGAAGGGAGATAGATTTCAGTCATAATAAATGCTTTTGAAGAAATACACTGTGGGCCAGAAGAAGAACAAAGAAACAGAAGGGGATAAATTATGTATAATTTTGTTCAAAGAAAATGTAACCAGGGTATAGTACCTGAAATAGATAGCTAGGATAAAACAGAAAACATATAGGTATTTTTTCCTCTTTCGTTGATTTCTTGTAGTCTCCAGATAAGAAATTGTAAAACAAGGGCATAAGGAAGAGGAAAAAGAAATCGGTGGTAATGTTCCCACCAGCTTGGAAGTCTGGGGTCAGGTAAGATAGGAGTGGAAAGGAATCAGATTCAGAGTATCTGCTGAAAAGAGTGGGATGCTTTGCTCACTGCTCAAAGATGGATAAATACCAAGGAAAGCTTCTAAATCTATCAATGTGGTCGCTATTTCTTAACAAATACTCCACTGCAAAGCTTGTTATAACAAATATCCCCCCCAAAACCAGGTCTACATAAGTAATGTCATCAATACCCTACCTGTTGCAGGCTCTTTGGGCCCATGCTCTTCTTCAAGAGGCTTGGCTGGAGGCCAGAGAGGGGGGATTCTTCTTGGAAACTGCTCTTCTGTGTAATCCAGAGAATGTGTGGGTTGACTGACTGCAGCCCAAGTATAAAGTTGATCTTGCTGTATTAAATGTAAATATATATGTATTAATTCAAAGTTGATCAATCAAATAAAGAATCAAATAATATTTTGAGGCTGCTATGGAAATCATCCAGTAGAAAATTCTATGGAGAATATAGAATTATGAATCTAGAGTTGGAAAAGGTCATCAAGTCCAATCCTTGCATTTTACAAGGGAGGAAAGGGAAATCAGAGACCATCTGTGACTTGACCAAGGTCAGTAAGCATCAGAAACAGAATTTGAATATGTCCTATACTCCAGAACCAGTGTTCTCATAACTGTATCATGCTGCCTCCTGAAAAGAAATCCTTATGTAATTAAGATTCGATTCTTCCTTTCTTTCTTTTTCTTCCTTCCTTCTTGTGTTTTTCTTTCTTTTTTCCTTCCTTTCTTTCCCCTTAACTCTCTTACCTCTTTTCTTGGTGTCAATGTCTAAAAACTCCCTCTGTGCAGTTGTTATTCAGTTGTGTTCAATCAATTCTCCATGACCCCATTTGGAGTTTTCTTGGCAAAGATACTGGAATGTTTTGCCATTTCCTTCTCCAGCTCATTTTGCAGATGAGAAAGATAAGGCAAACAGGGTTAAGTGACTTGTCCAGAGTCACACAGCCAGTAAGTGTCTGAGGTCAGATTTGAACTCAAGAAGATGAGTCTTCCTGACATCAGGCCAAACACTCTATCCATTCACCACTCAGTTGCCCTATTCTGTATAGTAAAGATATCCAAATATATAAGGAATTACAGGACAAGTCATCTTTCTTCTTTTACCTTCTATTTTATCTTGGTGCACCCAGAAGACATCTATAAAAAAAAGTTAATGTTATGTCCCTTTAAAAATTGTTTACACATTTAAGAGAAAGCAAAGGACAAACTGTTCTTGGGGACTTTTTAGTCACTAATAGTTTCCCGGGCTGCAACAATCAAGAGCCTAGGAAAGAGGGATAACTTGTGATGAAGCGGAAGCCATGAGGCACTGAAGGAAGTGACCAAGACGAAAAGATCTGGAAAGAAATATTTCAATAAAGAAAGGACTTCCATGCTTCAGACTAATAGGGCCTAGCCAGAAAGTGAAGAGGACAACTTCTAATTAAACACAGTGGCCAGGAGGCACTTTGGATATTCTAAAATAAAAGCAATTTTAGGGCTACTTAGGAGGCTTGCTTATAATGTTTCCAAAACAATAATATATTTAACCATTCATACATCCTGCAGCAAGTCACATAGATGCTCTGTGTTCAGTTTATAACATTAACAGTTCATATGTTTCCACTTCCTTATTATTTTTGATAAATATTAGATGTGTATGTGGCAGAAGATGGGAAGGACTTCTATAAAGAACTTCCTCTCATCACTATAAGTGGGGATTGAAAAGCTCAGTGGTTTTATCCAAGGCTTGATGATGAATCAGAGAATAATACAGTTGAGTGGGAAGAGATTTCAAAGACCTTTGAGTCTAAGCCTTTCATTTTATACATGAAGAAATTGAGAGCTAGGATAGATATTTCCATATCTCAGCAATTCTGAAAGTTTCAACATGTTCTAAGAGTCTTTGTGTAATCTAAGTTTAAGGTTTTTAGAAAACCACTCATAAAATGTTTTCATAGTTTTCTTTATCCTTTCTGCCCAGAGAAAGGATCTGAATGCAGAGCCTCTAATCTCAGAGGTCATTGCTTTGCATTAAAGGGAAATGGCTGGATCAGCTTTACCCTGAGCTGATGAAAATATGGAGAATCCTACATTTGCAAGTGGGTAAGCCTTGCCTCAACTAAAACTGCTCCTTAACTTGACTAGTGGCAGAAACCATTATGATAAAGACAAAAAGTTTAGGTACTGTAAATATTCACTGCTACAAAGGGTATACACAGACTGTTCCACACTGAAGGCTAACCATATGAGATGGTTTGAATTTGGTCTTAGGGGAAACTGAAAATTATATGTTTCAATTCAATCCATCACTCTCAGAAAGAAAAATTGAACAATTATATCAATAGAGAAGCATTCTAAATCAATGAACTAACACACATTGGTTAATCACTGACCATGCATCAGACTTTGTATACTTTGAACACAAATATAAAAGTGAAATAGTAGACCTTGCATTCTGTGGACTAAACACACAGTAATGTCAGTTGCCAGTATTTTAGGTTTCTGAACAATATTGTTTTATAATGCATTATTCACTACAAATGAGGACAAAAATGAAATAGGACCTTAAATACTGATTATGGCAGCCAAATCAGGTTAACGGGAGATCTGCTGGTCATGTGTTATCTTTCAACAATCCCTTTCAATAATTCCATATAGGCAGAGGGACTAGACCCATCATTGGTCTACAGGAGCGGGGTAGGGAACCTTCAACCTCGAGCCACATGTGGCCCTCTAGGTCCTCAAGTGCAGCCCTTTTTATTCAGTCAAGGGCCACATTTGAGGACCTACATGACCATATGTGACCTGGAGGCTGAAGATTTCCTTGACTCTAGAGAACTGCTAGGTGAGGAATCTCCCTCCGCCAATGCAAGTCAGCACTTTCTGTGGAACTTCTAGCCTTGGAGAGCTACCTATCACTCTGAAAGGTTAAGTGATTTATGCAGCATCAAACATTGTCAGAGGTAAGACTTAAACTCAGGTCTTCATGGAAGCGTGGTAGCGCAATAGATACACTACCAACCCTGGAGTCAGGAAGATCTGAGGTCCAATCCAACCTTTAGACACATGCTAGTTTGTGTGACCCTGAGCAAGTCACTTAACCTCTATCTGTCCTGGTTTTCCCATGCATAAAATGGGGAAAATAATAGCAGTAATTTTTTTATGCAGTAATAGAGCACTGTGGTATTTGATTGTATTCATCCTTAAAATGACATGTTAGCACTTTCCTGATCATCTGTTCATATTATTGTTTCCATTAGTGAAAAAAAAGGATTTGAATAATTAAACTCCACCCCCCCAGGGTTATTGTGAAGATGAAATATTTCAAAGCACTTTGCAAACTTTAAAAGTATCATATAAATGTGAGTTTTTATTTTCACCATCATTCTTGTGCCATCTTCTTTTAGCTGTTATTATACATATATTCAAAGTTAGTTCTCTATGTATTAGACGATTCTCTCTCTCCATGGCAAAATGTTTTAAAATAAATAGAGAAAAACAAAATCCCAATGATACTTCTTTTTTCTAAAATAATTAAACTTCATTTTTTTTCACTAATGAAAGAAATAATATTAGCATGTGGTAATGGAAGTGCAACCAAGATATTTTAAGGGCAAATACGATCAAATACCATATTTCTCTATTACTGCATAAAATAATGTCACAGAGCTTATTTATAATAATCATAATATTATAATTAATATATTAATAATAATATATTATATATTAATAATATATAATAACATTATAATAACAAGCCACAGAGTTTGCCAAAGAAATAGTATTCTACAGTAGAAAAATCACAAGAGTGGGAATCAAAGAGGCTAACTTTGAATTTTGGCCCTGCTGCTGGCTTGCTGTGTGAGAACAGGGCACTTCTGTTACCACGCAGGGGCAGGATCCTCACTTACAAAATAAGTGATCACTAATGTCCTTCTTTATTCCAATCCCATGATTCTAGGATGAATTCTAAATAGTCAAACCTGGATCTTCTTGTTGAAAAGATAGAAAGGAAAGGAAAGTAGACTTAGAGGAGCTGGAGGAGAAAGAGGAGGAGAAGAAGAAAAGAAGAAGAAGAAGAAGAAGAAGAAGAAGAAGAAGAAGAAGAAGAAGAAGAAGAAGAAGAAGAAGAAGAAGAAGAAGAAGAAGGAGGAGGAGGAGGAGGAGGAGGAGGAGGAGGAGAAGAAGAAGAAGAAGAAGAAGAAGAAGAAGAAGAAGAAGAAGAAGAAGAAGGAGGAGGAGGAGGAGGAGGAGGAGAAGAAGAAAAAGAAGAAGAAGAAGAAGAAGAAGAAGAAGAAGAAGAAGAAGAAGAAGAAGAAGAAGAAGGAGGAGGAGGGAGGAGGAGGAGGAGGAGAAGAAGAAAAAGAAGAAGAAGAAGAAGAAGAAGAAGAAGAAGGAGGAGGAGGAGGAGAAGAAGAAGAAGAAGAAGAAGGAGACAGAAGCAGCAGCTAAATCTGCTTTACAGTATAAATTGGTAGTCACAAGCATGACTCTTAAAAGGTACAAATGAAAATTTTGGAAAATAGTGATACTACTTATTAAGGCATCTAGATTCAATCATTCTAATATTTCAATTCCAGAGTTTAAGTTAAAAGAATCAGAATAAGTGTAAGAACTTTGGGGTCTAGGACAAAGCTGTATATGCTAAAAGCTGAGATAAAAGAGGTCCTTAGTGGTAACTGTTTAATACTCAACAAGGCACAGTAACCAAGGTGGTTGGATAGCACTGTTGCAAGCTACAGCAAGTAAAGGAAAAGAGAAAGAACCGATATAATAAAGCATCAGAACAACAGGGGTGCTGTTCCTATATATCTGCTGTCTGACTTAAATTATTTCCTCCCATCCCTCCAAGTTCACTTCATCTCTTACAAGCTACTGTTTGCTACTCTGCAAAACAGAGAGGACAACCTGCATACTCTACCTTACACTACCGACAGTAAGAATGAGTTCCATAAATTCTCTAAGCTACACCCAGACATATTAATTGACTTACAATCATATCAAGAAAAAGAATGCCTGCCCTTCTTAAATACCTTACAGGCCTTCCCCCAACACAGGTGCCTTTATGTACCTGAGAACTTAAATGCTATTTTGGTCATACTAAATGTGTAACTAAGCTCCTTTCTACATCATATAACCTATAAAGTAAAAGAATCAAGTAGAAGAAAGAATAATTTACCAAATGAAGGGGAGATCACTTCATCCTTAATTTACTTGACATTTTAAAAATAAATACTTTAATTATGACAAAATCATAGAGGAAACTTTTTTAAAGCTCCCTGAAAAGGGAAAGGGATAAATGAGTGGAAAAATAACATTTTCTATTCAACGTCTGAAAAGTCAACATAATGTCTACAATTCAACCTAGGATTTGATACGATAGAGATATGAAGAGGAATATAACATAAACAGAAATTTCACTTTTCTCATTGAGAAAAGCAATTTTTTTCAACTAGATCAGAATACACTGGTATGCTACTTAAACTGGGCAAGAAGGAAGATAACTGCTGTCTTCTCCAAGATGAAGACTATAGCATAGCAGAACATAGACATAATAAAAACTGTTCTGTCAGTGACTAGCATTTCAGCCCCATCACAGGCAGCATTACAGATTGAGCAAAAAAATATGACTAAGAAAACATTAACTTAATGAAACCATTCCTTTCCCTCTCACTTCAGCAGCTGAGTTCAATTCTGCCTCAGAAACTTACTGTGTGACCCTGGGCAAGTCACTTAACCCCATTTGCCTCAGTTTTCTCATTTGTAAAGTGAGTTGGAGAAGGAAATGGCAAACCACTCCATTATCTTTGCCAAGAAAACCTCCAAAAGGGTCACAACTGATACATATAGTATTACACATGAAAAACAAAGTTAAATTGATCTGTGAAGTAATGTGTCAGGAAACTGGGCCCTAGTGACAGTGAAAGTCTTACCACAGCTTAGAGTTTTTCAAAACAGCTTTACTGTCATTTTAAAAGTACAAATTCTATATTTGGGTTGATTTCAGAAAAGTTTCTTTTTTCCAACTTGTCACTGTGACTTATTTAAAAAGGTTTAAAAAAAGGTAAACAAATATTGCATTATTTGCCAAAGAATATTAATATTAAATGAACTTAAAGCAGTACTGTTTTCCAGTTACCCTTAACCTGATAGTTTCTTTACTCCAAATCTTGTAAAATCTTGCACAAGTAGCAAAGATTAAATATTTTAAATTTCTAGAGTTCATATTTTAAATTCTTGGTGCCTTTGAATTTTTGCCTGATTGTCTGTTTTAAAACAAAAACAAAGAATTCTCATTAAATATTATGGAATCTTGAACTTATTCAACTTCAGAGAAACAGAACTAGAAGACAAGGAAAAACAAAAAAGAACTGAGTTCAGACACCCCTTATCTTAGCAGGCTACCCACGCCAGAATCATGGGTTGTTCCAATAGTTGCAGTTCAATTTGCTATAGACTATTATGTAGTCTAAAAAAGAAAAAAAAAGATACTAAATTTTTAGTTTCACTGGAAATGCATAAAGGCTATCTTCTTGATCAAAGTATTTTGCTCAACTTTCATTAATAGTAGCTTTTGACCCATTCTTTCTGTATTGTAACAAGCCTCCACACCATCAGAAAGGTTTCCATTCCTTCTTACCAACCTCCAAGCCAATCAGTATCTCTCTCCTTAGTGATTTAGCCTGTTTGATTTTTACCCCTTGTAGATACGTCATGAAAAAACCAACTCCTATGAAGCAGGTTTATGGTCTCTTACTGAACCTTCTCTTAAAATTGCAATCAGAAGACTTCTACACTATTGTAGAGGCCAGTTTCCTGACACAGCATTAATTCACAGAACAATTTAGACTCTTCCTCTGAAACTGCAGCATTGAGTACACGGGTAAGGCTCTGCAGAGGCCTTTTGAAGTGTAATCAATAAATGTAAATCTTTCAAATTATGACTACACCGGAAGTGGTTTGGACTTTAACCAAATGACTTTCATTTGGTCTTTTAAAACACTCTATTCTACTGACAACTCAGAGAAACGTTTCTCTCTTCCATTAGGCTTCTATGAAGCTTTTGTGGCATTTATAAAACTCCTAAAGCATTTGCCATTATACTTTGTGTGTATGTTGAAAGGAGGGAAGCTTATTCAAAACCAGGATTCAGATTTGGGACTATGCCCTTTACCCTTTACCACTACTCAGTCTGAATAGCAAAGACATCAAAGAAAAATGAAAAGGACCCAGTTGTATAAAAACATCCATAGTAACTCTTTTTGCAGTGGCAAAGAATTGGAAATTGAGATGTCCATCGGTTGAGGAATGGCTGAACAAGTTGCAGTATATGATTGTGATGGAATACCATCGTGTTATTTAAAAGAATGATGAGCAGAATGACTTCAGAGAAACCTGAGAAGTTTTTGATGAACTGATACAAAGTGAGGTGAGAAAAACCAGGAGAATATTGTACATAGGAATATGTAATAATGATCAACTGTGAAAGACTCAGCTACTACGATCAAGACAACGATCCAAGACAATCCCAAAGGACCCATGATAAAAAAGGCTATCTACCTCCAGAGAGAGAACTAGTGAAACTGAGTAGAGATTGAAACATAGTTGGTTCTTTTAATTTTTAAGGTTTTTATATGTCTTTTCATTTTGCAACAAAGCTAATATGGAACTATGTTTTGCATTATTTCATATCTATAATTGATATCATATCATTTACCTTCTCAACAGGTAGGAAAGGGACAGGAGGGAGGGAGAGAATTTGGAACTCAAAATTTTTTTTAAATGTTAAAAAATGTTTAATGTCCTTGGGAAATATTTAATGAAATAAATAAACATGCATATAAAAAAAGGAAGGGTCATATGGAGCTTTTTAATGGGTAGTAAATTTTTCTACTGATGGAGCCTGGGAGCCATTTATGAAGTGATATGATAAATAGTTATAAAGTACAACAGTATCCTTTAGGTATTCTACAAGTCTATGCAGGTATTAAAAAAAAAATCTCCATCATAATCTCCTATTTTACTTGAATACAACTTCATTTACAGCATTCTCTGACTTGAATCCCTTTCATTTCCCTATACTGCAGCCTATCTGGATAGTTCACCATTTTTTATTTTTGGTCCTGACCTCTTCCTTCTCTCTGTCTTTCCTCATACTCTGCTCTTAGTTTATATTTGAGCTAGCCCTTTCTTTATCAGCTTATTTTGTATGTGTGTGTGTATACATGTATATGTGTATATGTGTGTATGTATGTATAAAAATTCAGGTATATATTAATTAATAGGACTTAAACTATGCTACTTTGCCTTACTCTGGATCAAATGTAAATATGCAAACTTTGACTCAATCTGTGTATCAAGTAATATAGGCAAAAGTGAAGCAAGCTTTAGTTGCTTGGAGGTGGGGTGCAGGTAGGCAGGGAACAACTTAATCTCTGAGTTAAGCTACCTTTCCTAAAAGGATTGAAGCACCCTATTTTGGAAGTTCATGGAATTTAACCGCTGTCATCAAACCACAGCACTAGATCATCTCTCCCAACAAAACTGCGATTTTCTTAATGACAGAAGACAATTCTTTTGTGATAATCATATCTGCTAAGAGACTGGGTACATATAGTTTTGGAATAACTACATGTATTTACTTAAGTTTGCAATAGAAATCAAATAGAACAGATACCTATCTTAGCATTACATTTTACTACCCAAATATAGAAGACAGTCCTAGACATCTCATTTTCAAGGTGGCAGATGACACCTGACAAAGTAATGAAAAGAACTTCTTCAGGGTCAAAAATATTTAATTAGAGAACTCTCCCATTTTTCAACTTGTTACTGATATAAAAATCTTTGCTTTATAATATACAACATATAAATATGAAGGAAACCTCTTAAGTGAGCTATTGGTCCCTCTGTTGTCACTGAAAAGACGACTCTGCACACTATTTGATGATATTACATTGCTATTCAATCTATTAATTAGATTCTGACAGGTGTCAGAGAAAAGAGTCTATTGGTTAAAAAAACTTTCAAAATTAGAATTTCATTAAAAAAAGTTATATTAAAGATTCTTTATGATTTCTGTTGCTCACAAGAAGTGCATCAATGCAGTAAGGTTTCAGGAACTCTGCCCAAATTCATTTATCAAAAGGGGACACATTAAAATCAGTACTTAGGTCCTTTGTCCTTGTCACAAAAAGGGGGAGGGGATTAGGGACTTAAAATAAAGACTGAGACTTATATGATGATGCATACCATGTATTGATTGCTTCAAAAATATGACTTCCTGGAAACACCAAACATTTGAAATTTCAAAGTCTGAACTGGTAACAC
Organism: Bettongia penicillata ogilbyi; assembly: GCA_023548195.1. Taxonomy (NCBI): domain Eukaryota; kingdom Metazoa; phylum Chordata; class Mammalia; order Diprotodontia; family Potoroidae; genus Bettongia; species Bettongia penicillata. The sequence goes on along the minus strand of JAJHZJ010000635.1, from coordinate 135,936 downwards.
TTAACTGATTTATGAAAAGTCAAGAATCTGACTCATCAGAGGGTAAAAGAGGGTTACTGAGGGAAACCATAGCCTAAAAAGAAAATATCAGAGATACAGAAAGAAGTGTTTACCTGTGGATGACCCATAGTTGAGAAATGAAATTTGATTTTATGCAGTGAAAAGGGAAAATCATTAACAAATTCACTAGTGTAATATTTCATTAGTTTAATATTGTACCTTTTAATTACCTACCATTTTATGAAAACATTATCCACAAACTTGTGAGAAACAACTAAAAAAAGTTCTAAAATTGAGTTTGAATCCATCCTCTGAAAGTTAATGGCTATTTGACCATGAACTTGTCATTTAAGCTGATGCTTGGTTTTTACATCTGTAAAATGGAGATAAAGCCATCTGTGACATCCACTTTGAGTACCGTTATGAAATGCAATTACATACGTACATGTTTTAGAAACCGTAAAATGCAACTAAATGGCAATTTTTATTAATTCATACACACTTGCTTAATTCAGGCATATTATTTTTATTCACAAAGCAATTACTATTTTTTAAAAAAATATAGAATGTTAGATTTGGAAGGCACCTTGCAAATCACTTAATCTACCTCTCTCATTGTATATTTAGAGAAATATAAACTATTACCACTGTAGCTTTTTTTTTATCCAAGTAGTAACAATGCTAGCTGCGTTTGTACAAGTATGTGACATTATGTCAATGTAAAGTAAAGCATACTTTTCCTTTGCTGAGAAATGAATAAGATTTTCACCTCTCTGGTGAAAGCCACGAATGTTATTTATGCAATAAGTTTTCAAGTACACATAAAATGCTTTTTTCATTCCTTACTACATATAAATTGTTTTATTTCAGTGTTTCCTAGCCCAGGTGAAATATCTAAATTCCCTATTAGGAACTTTTCTGTCCTCCCACACTTCTATTCTAGAGGACTCTAGAAGCAGATGATTATGAGGTAGGAAAACAAAAAGGAGGGAGGGGACAGAACACACAGTAATATAGTACAAAGGAAAGACAAAGGAATCTGGAGAGGAAGGATTTAGGCTCAAATGTAAGCTCCAGCACTTCCTTCCTGTGGGACCCTGGGCTTCAGTTTACTCATCTATATGTAAAATGAAAGGTTGGATTAGATATCTTAGTTTCTTTCCAATTCTGAACCCCAAATTTCTAGGAGGAGCAAGAAGAGATGTTTATATAGGTGTAGATTTTAAAAATTAAGAGTTATGGGGAGTAAAATTTTGCCATGCACCAGCAGCAGGGGAACACCACTTTATTCTATCCAAAATGTCATTTTGAAGGTTAATCTTCCTTGAAGATTTTTATGAGTCAATCCAACATTCCAAACATATCACTGGGAACTTTTGCTCCTCTTGGGGCATGCTAACGTCTGAACGCAAAAGCGTTGCAAGTGTTGGAAGAGGTGAGAAGCAGCAGATAGCTCTGAAGACGATAATTGAGGTCACAGGCTCCAATGGCATTCTTGCACATGGATTGTATTCTTGCTAAAAAAGGTTTCTGGAGGAAATCATGGAAACTTCTAGACTGGGCTGAGGAAGCTGAATATTTTATTTTACAGAACAAACGGAACAGTTTATAGATGTCTTAGTTGGGTTAACTGCCATAATCAGGAATCCTGTGTAGTCTCATCTAGGATGATCTTTGGCTGATTTACTGACTGCCTTAGAATTAAAGTCATGAGACAGTATCAAAGAGGTCCCTCCTCTGACTGTTGTGGATAACTGACAGTTGTTTTGTCCAGAAGAGAAATTATCTTTAACTTGCTTAACAGTTGGGGTGCTCTGTGAGGTGAACACAGTGCTACAGGGGTCACTAGAAGGTACTACAGGATAGGAAACACTTCGACTCACAGAACTGGAAGTAGGAGATCTTGCACGATGGCCAGGAGGAGGGGAAAATCCTGGAGAAGCAGTTGAAGAGTTGCTGGAATACCCAACTGGACCACTGTAGTGATGGCCAAATAAAGAATATAATTGAGACACACTGTTATGTAAATGACTTGAAGATGGAGTCAGGCTTAAGAAAGATCCTGTGGCCCGCTGTACCCTGTGATGGACAGGAGAGCCCTTGTTGTCTACCTCCTGGGATTCTACTTGAATGTTCCTATCGCTAGGATGAGATACAAGAGTCACAGCACTTTGAGATCGAATAATGTGGTCATTAGAATTATAATCAACGCCATCCAAAAGCAAGGAGATTCCTTTTTCAGACCCTGGGGAGTGGTGTCCTGAAGGAAGAATACAGTTTTGAGACTGTGATTCATGTGTAGATGGAAATGGTAATGGATTGGAAGAAGGGTTCTGGCAGGGAAGTGCGTGGGCTCTTTCCTTGGAGACTCCATCATGTTTGGGCAGCTTCTTGGCATTCTTGGCTGTCTGAGGAGAGCTGGCAGGGGAAGACATGATAGCGTGAGATGGTGACCTGTGCTGCTCCTCTTCTGGAGAGGAAAGGAAGAGACTGGGAAGAAAGAATGGCAAAGTAAACTGGGGGGAGGGGGAAGGGAGGAAAGGGGAGGAGGGGAAAAAGGGAAAGGGAATGGGGAAAGGGGAAGAGGAGAGAAGAGAAAGTATGGAGAAAGAACAGCTCTGGGCATCACCAAAGGAATGGAACCAGAACACAGAACTCAGAACCGAAAGATGATAAAATTCTACATCGAAAACCCCCTCTGCCTCCTAAGTGCCAGAAATTGACTGCTCTGTCCATTCTTTTTACTCCTGGTACGCAGCACACAAGCTCAACCTCTTGTGCAAACGTACGTGCACACAACTTCCAAATCACCTCAATCTTAAATATACATACGTACACATACATATGTACATATATGTATATATGTATGTGTACGTATGTATATATTTGGCAAAAGTGTAAATGTGATCATAATTAAGCAGACTCTTTACTTCAACTAAGTGCTGACCCACCTTATCCGAACACATATGAGCAAATTATTTTTCACTTGTATCTGGGTTTTTGCCCAAAATAGCCCCTTCTCACTCATAACCAATGAAAAGTTAGAATGGGCTTTTAGAAAAAATCTCAGTCCAGTTTCTTACAAGGCTAAATTGAGAGGTAGCTGAATTTTATTTGAATTAATTATATAATAACATATACCGGTGCACAGGTTCTTGGCCCTTCCCCTATTATGCTTATTCATGTGTGCTCTGAATCTTTTCCAAAGGCTTCTCCTTCCACAGAAATCGCACGTGAACTTTCTATTAGCTTTGAGGTTATTTTGTAGTCCCAATTAATAGACCGCTTTTTTTGACCGATGCTGCTTTTCCATATTTCTTGGTGCTAAATGGAAGCCTGACATTTCCTGAGGAAGTGAGCATTAGGTGTTAGTAATATCAGTAAATAATCATAATAAGTGGCTGAGAGGGTGACTCTATAAAATCATTACCAAAGTTGGAAACTGTAAAGCTAAAGTATTTTAACCAAAAATAGATCCATTGTAAAAAGTTCTCAGTAGTCAAGACACCAACGTTTGGTCCTTAACACTTTAAAAAAAATATATGCTTTACGTCAAGTAATCTTTCTGTTTTGATATATGTGTGCATAATTAACACAAAAAACAATATGTATAATAACTGAGGTTTATATGGTACTTTCAGGATTACAAAGTATTTTGACCAACTCAATCCTTCAAGGTAGTTAGTAAATATATTGTTATCATTATTATTAATTTCAGGAGGAAAGTGATGCTCAAGTCACACAACTAGCTATGTGAGATGATGTCTATCTAACCTCATATCTTATGACTCCAAGTACAGTGCTCTTTCAACTATGCTGGACTGTATTACAAATAACACATTTTCAGTAATACTGACTTTGAAGCAACTTAATAGAGAATTTGTCAGTTTTTTTCTGAAATTTTGAAATTATTTTAGTTCCAGAATAACTTAGAGGCAAAAATTAAATTCTGAAAACACTATTTCAGAAGGCTCTGTGATATAAGAATCCTGACAAATACCTTTCTCCAGTTGCGGTGCTATGCCAACACAAGTCATTATTTATATCTAGATAGATCATGCAGTGAGGACCTTGACTACATCAGCATTCCTCTATTTTCATAGATAGTAATCTAGTTATCTATTTTATAGCTAACTATCAAAATTTAGAACTGATATTCCTTGTTATACATAATATATAAAATTTGAGTTATATACAACAAAGAATAAAATAATATATAAGTTATATGTAACAGATCAGATATGTTTAATTATGCATTATATATGGAATAAATAACAAATAATATGTCATATATTATGCAATATTTATATTTCATATAAAATTTAATGACATATACTATATATAAAGAATATCAGCAATGCTATTTCCTTTCTGATAAAGAAAATAATTGCATTTATTTTTAAAAACTTACAAATCAACTTTATTGTTATATATTTCACACATAAAAATAATATATAAAGCATTCTCTATTATATAATGTGTATATTATAGGCAATGAAAATGAGTTTTGTGTGTGCGTGTGTGTCTACACACGCACACAACAAAGAATAAAATATCAATAATACTATTTCCTTTCCAATGACTAAAAAGTTGCATTTGTTTTTTCAATTAATTTAATGGTAAGAATTTAATATTATGAAATTATCAAATTTCATTTATAAATGAAATACTATTAGCTGAGATTTTTCTCAACCCAGTTAATAAAGTATTTGCAAATTACTTTTTAAGGAAAGTCAAAATTTGAAGTCACCAGCAGAGGGCATCACATGGAATTTGAATTGATTTGGGAGACAAAAAAATGCATATCTAAAGGAAGGCTAACTGGTTTTATTTGTCTTAAAATGTGGCACAAAATGTTATATTTGCTGAACTATCAGTGTCCTATGGATATCCCCATTACTAATGTCCTTTTCCATCACTTTCTTAGCCCAATCCACTCCTAAATTCTGACACCAAGGGGTGAGACAACACTGAGATAGAAAAAATGGTAAATGCAAAAGACATTTTGCATTAAATACATTCATCATTAGAAACACAATTCTGTAACCAGAAAATGAATGAATGACAAAGTATTTATTAAATATTTACTGTGTGCCAAGCACTGTTCTAATCCCTGCAGATGTAAATTGAAAAGCCAAGTGGTTCCTACTCTCAAGGAGGTTACATACTAAAGGTGGAAGTGACGCATACAAAGAAAGTTTGAAGCAGGGCATGTAGGGAGACCCAATAGTACTTAGGGTGCAGTGGCAAGGGAGATGTCAACAAAATACCAATGGCAATTTGTCTCATGTTACACATATATAAGACATTTGTTCCTCTCCGCCCCCCACTACTCATAGATCAGGTAAAAAATCTTTGGCAAACACAATACTGGTAGGTAAAACACTGGCACAAATGTACACAGACATTGCACAAAATGAACATAAACAGATACCTAGCGATTTCATGCAAATAGGAAAAGGTTTTCTAGAGTCACATGCAAATCACCTTGCTTTATGGAATTTTATTCTAAACCTTTTCTATGACTTAGGATGTTTTCTAATTAATCTTTTCCATTCAGTGAAAGATTTCAGGGAAACTCATTCATAACAGTGAAAGGGGGACAAAGAGAAAAGGAGAACAAAGCCAGTTTATTTTTTAAGCATACAAATGAAGGATGATAAAATGTTAGAGGAAAGTATTTAAAACACCTCTTAAAAGGTAAAATTTTTAGATTTTCTTGAATAAAAAATAAAGGCATTTCACATCTCATTTCCTTCTAATGAGAACACGATGGAGGAAAAGGGGGAGGAGGGAGAAAAATCTTGTAAGTACCAAAATGTGGAATTAACTTTATTGAATAGCATTTCTAGGCAATTCTGTTAACTGCCTGGAAACCAATTAAATTTTTCTCAGCTAAGCACTTGCACTTTTACACACACACACACACACACACACACACACACACACACACACACACACACACACACACGTGACCGAAGGCTTAACGGGCAATACAAAAAAAAAATCCCTTCATCTAAAACACCTTTCATCAGATAAGTTTGTTAGTGTATTACCCCTGAGAATTCCAAAAGTAGCAACATCCTTTGAGAGGAGGGAAAAAAAAAAAAAAACTGAGAGCATTTTTCTAACCTCCAGGGCAGAAATCTTCTCAAAACACCAATCTCCAGAGGACTTACAATTCTCTATGGCTCTTCCTAAGGAATTTGTTGTTTTGTCAAAGGATGGTGTAATGAGCATTTTTGATTTCCTCTTATTCCTCCTGCAACTTTTGGTTAATATTAACCTTACTTGACCAAAACTTGAAAATTTACTTGGAGCCTTAAAATTCCTTAGACAAAAAGTCAGAGGAAAATTCCTAATTGTCCCTGACTCCTTGGTGAAATGTAAATCTTCCCTTTCAAGCAACCATTTTGTGAACTCTGTGAAAGTAGTTCAATCTGTAACCTGACGTAGTTTGTTTGATCTATATATGTGTATGTGTGCGCATGTGCACACACACGACACTATAGAGTTTCTTTAGGGGATGTACGAGATTACCACTCCATTTAACTAAATTTGTTCAACTTCTATGACCCTGAAGCAAGTATGGGGTTATGGTTCTATCTTTTCTTTAACATTTTGTGGCCTAAGAGGAATATATAAGATTTCAAAAAGTAAAAGAATTACCTCTCTATCACTCTGACATAATTTTGCATATAAGAGGACTTGCGAGATTGTAAGGGGTTTAGATTTTCTCTGAGGTCTGAGCCTATGTCTGAGCATAAAAATTAAACCTAGATTTTTAACCCTATAATTTCTGCATTGTGGTAAATATATTTTGGCAGGAGTTAACCTAGTGCATGAACTCAGAGAGGAGGTATTTCCTGATAATGTAGAATAAGGGGGAAAGCCATTAAAATGACTCAGTTATGCTACAGTGGGCCCATGGTTTATCCTGGGCATGATCAACCCTCATTTATAATATCATGGTTGAGGAGCAAAGGATTGTAGAAATTATTATGTCCTGTTGTTTTATCACACACCCTATCTGGACCACTCCAGATTGGATGAGACCAAATGGCAGTATTGCTCCCCTGGACACGCTGTTATGGAACATAGGCCCTATTGAAGACAGTTTCTGTTACAGTTTGTTTTAGAAAACTTTCTACTTTACTCAAAGGATCACAGCCTTGCTTTCTCTCTTTCCTTTTTCTGTTTTTTCTGTCCCTCTCCCTCTCTCTCCCCTCTACCCCCTCTCCTCTGGAGTAGCACAGAGTACTCACAAAGATTATTCCGTTATGCAACTAATTGTGTTACACTGAGAAAGATCTTTGAGATCCAAAGTAAATATTTTCATGAGAAGTTATGAAACTATAATCTGATGTTACCCACCTAGCTTAATTTTGACATTAATCACTCTCTTCCAAGAGTCTAACCCCAACTTAGGAGTCACTGTCTTAGGAGTCAGGCTGTCATGGGGGAGAGAAATATGTTTTATTTGAACCTAGGGAGCAGGAGCAACAAATTAAAGTTACAACGTAGATTTCAAACTTGATGTAGGGAAAAATTACTTTAACTAGAAGACTTGTGAAAAAGTACAATGTATTTCCTTGGGAGTGGGCTTACCATGACTTGAGAAGCCTTCACACATATTGGATGACAACTTCTCAGGGATATTGTAGATGTTTTCTGTTTGAGAGAAGGTGCATCTTCTCCAATCTTAGATTAAAACTGCTTTCCTAACAGGCACGTCACTAAACTGAGTTACTGACTTCGCTTCCTCTGTTGGTTTGGAGCATCAGCCTTTTATGCAGTTTCTCTGAGTGCTAGCTCTCATTTCATAATTCTATTCAGCTGGATTTTATCCAGCTTTCTCTTTTTTAAATCAATCAATCTACAAATACTCATTGAAAGCATGCTGTAGGCTAGGAACTATGCTCACTGTTGATGCATTTTCAGTATTTAATGTCAACACTAAAAAACCAGAATGAATCAGTGTGACTGCCCCTTTGCTTTCCAAGCTCACTGCTCTATTCTAAGACAATAACTGAAATTCACTTTAGAAAATAAGCTTTCATCAACATTTTTATGTTTTTCCTCTTTTCCAAATTTTCCTGGAAGGCCAATTTCCATAGCTACTATTATTCAGAATTTTCACATTATTTTCCTTCTCTGAACCCACATATTTGTTAAAAGTTCCCAAATTCCCTTTCCGCTTAGAATTTCTATAAGCCAACATCAATCAGCCAGTCAATGAGTACTTATTAAGTTATCTACTCGGGGCAAACACTCAGAGTATGAAGAAAGGCAAAAGATTACACTTGCTCTAAAGGAACTCATAGTCAGGTGAGGAGTACAACATTCAAATAGCTAAGCAGAACAAGATAAATGCAAGATAAACTGTTCATAATCATAGAGGGAAGGCACTAGCATGAAGGGGGATCAACAAAAGCTTCTTGTAGAAGATAAGATTTTAGCTAGGATATGAAGGAAGTCAAGAAGCAGAGAGGAGGAGGGAAAGAATTGCAGGCATGAGAGAGAGTTAGTGAAAATGTCTGGAGTCAGGAGATGGAGTTTCATGTTGTGAGAACTAGGAGGAGGCCAGTTTCACTGGATCATACAATAGAAGGTCATCAGTAAAATATAAGACCAGGAAGGTAGGGGGTGGAGGACTTGGAGTCTGTGAAGGACTTTGAATGCCAAGGAAAGGATTTTATATATTACCCTGGAGGTGATAGTTACTGGAGTTTGTTGGATAAAAGGGTCAGGTAGAAAGCATGACATGGTCAGATTAGGAAAATTGATTTGGCGACTGAGTGGGAGATGGACTTCAGGAGAAACCTGAAGACAGGAGACTAAGCAGCAGATTATTATAACGGGCCAGGTAAGACGAGGGCCTATACCAGGGAGGTAGCAGAGGAGGAAAGAAAGTGGTCAATGTTACATAGCAGATGTTATAAAGGTAAAATCCACAGTATCTGAAAAGAGATAGCTTATGAGGGGTATAGTAAAGAATGAGGAAATAAAGATGACACCAGGTTTCCAGCCTGGGTATTTGGGAGCCTTCTGATTTCTTCAAAATCCCCTGATTTTTACCCAACATGAAGATGTAAGGGTAACATATTAAAAAAGAGTTCAATTTGCCTTTGATTAGTTCAACTTTAATGGTTCAACTGACTTGGCTTTAGCCATTTCAAAGAGAAGAAATTTTCATTATCGGACATGGAATCAATCTACCTAATTTTAGAAATAGAGTTGTCAGTTAAGTAGCAAGAATTTAAACACCTATTGTGTAATCTGATCGGCACTGGGGAAACAAAGACAGAAATGAAAGAGTTTCTTCCTTCAAGAGGCTTACATTCTTATCAGATGCTTACCAACAATGCACTAACAAAAAATGCAAAGAAAAAGATACACTACGAAGTGTAATGTTCTGCTCTTGAGACATACTACTGATCCCATATGTACAATTTGAATTAAAGTACATATAGGGGAAAATTCCAATTTCACATGAGAAATTCATTAATGTTGCTATTTTGTCATCTCTTACCTGAATTGTTTAAGCTATTGTGGTAATAAAAGGTCACCAGATTTTCTCTTAGTTTTCAAATGGTTAATTTTTTAAAAGGAAATAAAATTGAAGCTTCAGGGTACTTTGACATTTTCAACTACACACAGAAATTGTGACAGCTGGAACCTTAAGTCAACTTAAGACAAATTCAAATGGAGCATAGTGAGGGGCCCTGGTGAGAAAAGACCCCAGGATGAGACTGTGAAATGTGAACAGAGAAGATGGCACAAGACAGATTGTTTCAGTATATTCATAGTTAGGGGGTGCAAGATCTATGATGATCCAGCAAAGGAGACTGAAAAGTAAGAGTCAAAGAAATATGAGGAGAACCAAGGGAGAACAATGTCATAAAACCCCAGAAATCCAGAGATCACATGGGAGGCAAAGGCAATCAACAGTATAAAAGCTGCACAGAGGTCAAGAGAGATGAGGACTGAGAAAAGACCATCATATTTGCCAATTAAGAGATCACTGGTAACTTTGGAGAGAGCAATTTCACCTGAGTGATGAGATTGGAAACCAGTTTGCTAAATGAGTGGGAAGAGACAAAGGTGGTCAACAGATTGAAAAGCTTTTTTCTTTCTTTCTAGGGGTTTGGCTCTTTAAAGGAGGAGAGATCTTGCATGATAGTTTGAGGGGATGGTATAGTCTAGTGAGATTTTTTCAAGGTTGGGGGGCGGGGACTGTATGTAGGCATCAGGGAAGGAACCAGTGGATAAGGAGAGATTGCTTTTTAGAGAGATCCTTCTTGATCCCTGCTATACATCATTTGACACTGCTGACCACTCTTCTTCTCCTGGATACTCTCTTATCTGAGTTTTTGTGATCCTGCTATTCTGGGATCTTTTCTTGCTTGTCTGATCTGTAAAAGTCTTAGCACATACGTGGCTGGGTGGGAGGTAGCATGGGGAGAGGGGAGAGGAGCAGGGATGCTGTCTCCTCCAGCAAATAAATTAAAAGAAGAAATAGATGTGAGACAGTTACTCTGTTCTGGTTACCTCCTCTTTCCCACCCCACCCCCTGTTCCTTCAGATTACTTGCTTCTGAGCTTTATATTAAAGAGCATACATTGTCCTGGGAATAGACACTCAAGCAAAGGCAGGTGCTGAACATGAGCTATAAACAACAGCTTTCTGCATTTGTGTTTATCAGAGGTCTCTTCTGACTTGCCAAGATCCGATTTCTTTTAGTGATTGGCTTTAAAAGCTTCAAAACTCTGAGGGAGAGGAAATAAAGACTGTCTTCACACTGCTTATTATGCTCCTCGAGTTCCGTCTCCACGATGACTCACACCTCTGTCAGAGGAGACAGAGAGGAAAGGCTCAGACTTATCCAATTGCTCCTATAGGCGAGGGGAACTATTTTTATGGTGCTGAACAGACCCAGCCAGCAGTGGTCAGCTGACATGTCCTTGCACAAAAAGAACACTTACAAGCTTTGAAGACAGACAAAAGAAAAGCCTTGAGAAGAAGGCTTCACAAGTTACTGAACATCCCAGGGAAACTTTGCTCAGAAGGAAAGTAGCCAGAAGGTGACAAAATAGCCTGTTCAGCCACTGACCCATTTTAGTGCAAGTTCTGAACAGAAATTGAGCAAGAACAAGGATTTCTGTGGCCCATACAGAGAAAGGAAAAAAGAAACAAAAACATTTTCTCTTATTCCACAACATTTTTCCCTTCAAGAACTACACATTTCTTTCTAAAACTCATTACTACTAACAAAAAGCATACCCACCTTTGAGATACCCAAGTTAGTGGGTCAGATGGTCTTGGAAATAAATATGAAATTAGTGCCATGATTTTTGTCCTTTTTAGAACAGAGCCATATCCAGCTGAGTCAATTATCCACTAGCCTATTTCTGACAGGAATTCTTATATATCTGTTCTCAAATCTGATCCCACTGAAGCCCAACACTGTGTACAAACCACATACCTCTAAGAAGGGCGATTTTTTTTTTTTTGTTTAAAATAATCCCGGTGTGCTGATGTTATCAATAATGATGATTATGCCTTTTGAAGTGTTTTCCTGGGGCATTAACTGTCGAGCAGCAGTGGGCAGGGAACAAACAATGAAGCTTCTTCATGTGATTATCTAAATATATAAATGAGTTATGAAATGTATTGATGTAGTATCCAAGGGTTCGTGGAAACCCCGGCCCAATGGGAACAACACTCTTACCCTGTGGAATAGCATCCGCTGAATCATAGGAAGAATATAATATGCTAATATGCAGCCGGAAGAATGTGTATCTAAGTACCCGCAAAGACAGGAAAGATGATTTATCTGGACAATACACTCATCAGTGATTGAGAGGCAGGCTAGAATATAGTCACTGTAACTGTCTGCTAAACTAAGGAAGTTTGACAGATTAAAAGCAACCACACAGGTGAAAGAAAATGTGAAAACCTGGAACACACCGAGTTCGTTCGAGGAAACCTACTGAGAGTCAATGGGGAGGGGCAGCATGTATGGTGTTCTATTTCAGAGTATACAGGGTGATTAGAGAGAATTACAGATCAAAGATACCATTCCTGTAGCCTGGAATACAAGCACGGGTATATTCCATGACTTACATCAAATGGAGCTGAGCTTTGCTGGGCACTCTGGTTACACTGCTCCCTGAAGCAGTCGCTGAAAGGAAGTAGGAGACCCATCGCAATAATCCGAGAACAAAATTTCTCCGCTTCTTCTGGTGGTGCGTTCTCTTGCTGGCTAAACAGCTTTTCCAACAGAGTGCGCCCTGTCAAGATTATGAAATATAGTAATTAGGAAAGGGCTTGCTGATCACCAGATTCAGAACATCCTCAGTGAAGAAGCGCTAAGGGTTATCACCAGGAGCAACAGGGTTTCTAAGACTACGCTGTGAGGTGGAAGGCAATAACTGGGATGAAAAGGAGGTTCTCAAACTCCTTAGCAATTTTGCAGCTTGGGGAAAGAGTGGTCACAAGGTTTGCCCATTAGAATAGTCACTTGTACCAGAAGAGGCTGAACTGGAAAAGTTATGGACTAGATCCTTCCCCCTTCAAAGAGGGGTAGGTGGAAAGAAGGGAGGGAGGGAGGATAGATGATAGGACTTTAATTCCTTTGGAAAAATCCAAAGAAAGGCACTCACAACACAGAGGTACATTAGAAAGTTCCCTGATCTGTGATTCAGGAGATCTGGGTATTTAGATCCAGTGTAGCAAACTCTGCCACTAAAAAAAAAAAAAAAAAAAAAAAAAAAAAAAGAGGCACAAGAGGCATCTTTTTTATTGTTCTGAAGATGTGAATGTAAATGTAAAACCATCACTACTCCTTCAATGTATTAATCATGGTTTCATAGATTTAGAACTGGAAGAGGTCTAAAGTGTCATATAACCCAACCATTTCATTTGAGAGAAGAAGAAACTCAGCCTCAAAGACATTAAATGAGTCCCTAGGTAACTAACACAGGTAGCAAATTGCAGAGCCACAATTCAGTCCAACCCTTCTAATACCAAATCCTACTGTCTTTCCTGCTACATCACATTCTGAGATCTCAATCAGTTTTGGAGAAAAAAAAAAGAAATATATTTTCAGAAAATTCATCTAGGCTTACTGATCCTGTATAGGATAGGTTGGGAAATTATGTTAGTCATATAAAAATTGTGAATGTATTATGGAATCCCTGAGCCCATTAAAAAGTAGTTAGAAAGCTAAAGTCACAATCTGTTTACTATGAAAAGACGATAAATGGTGGAAAATGAAGAAGCAAATAGATCAGGTCAACTATCAAAGAAAATTATCCAGAGAGTTGTTGAAGAATGGGAAGAAAAAGCTTCAGGAAGATATATAAAGGGGAGTATTTAGGGTTATCTGTGTAAAATTGGTACTGTAAAATTAATTTTTATTAACATTGTTTACAAATCCACAAAATATATTTACTAAATATGTACATTCTTAATACTTGCCTAACTTTGCTTTCCTGCAACTTTTTCTCTCTTACACATTCTTCACATTGATAATTGTTTCTCCTCTTCTCACAAAATGGTTCCCTATTTCTAAGTGAAGTTTAATGTCATTATCTTGTCATTCAAGACATCCGCAATCTCCCTTTCTCAACTTTTATTTCACTGCTTCATTTCCCAAGCTCTATATTCCAGTAAGACTTAACTTCCAGTCATTCACTTCTGTTCTCATTCTCTCTTCTGCACTAAATGTGTTTCATTTTTACTTTTTTCTAACTTTTTATTATTTTACTTTATTATTTTTATTTTCAGTTCCAAATTTGCTCCTCCCTTCTCCCTTCCCCTATTCATTAAGGCAAAAAATACAATATCCATTATACATATAAAGTCATGCAAAATATTTCCACATTAGACCCAATATGGGAGGGGGAGAGCAAGAAAAATAAAGAAAAAATGCTCCAATATTCATTCAGAGTTATTAGTTCTCTCTCTAGGGATAGATACATTTTTTTTTCATGAATCCTTTGGAATTGTCTTGGATCATTGCCTTGATAAGAGCAGCTGAGTCTTTCATAGTTGATGGTCATTACAATAGTGCTGTTATGGTGTACAAAGTTCTAGTTCTGCTCATTTCACTTTGTATCAGTTCATCTAAGTCTTCTCAGGTTTTTCTTAAACCATTCTCTTTATCACATTAATAGTACAATAGCATTCCATCATAATCATGTACCACAATTTGTTCAGCCATTCTCCAGTTGATGTATTGTGAATGTATTATGGAATCCCTGAACAGTTTCCAATGCTTTGCCACCACAAAAGAGTTGCTATAAACATTTTTATACTTTTGAGTGCCCCCTCTACTACCTTTCTGGTCTTTGGGGGCTACAGAAACATGGAAGTGGTATTTCTGGGTCTATAGTATGCACAGTTTTGTAGCCCTTTAGGCATAGTTCCAAATTGTTCTCCCAAGTGGCTGGACCAGTTCACAGCTCTACCAATTGCACATCAATGTATCTATTTTTAAACATTCCCTTCTGCATTTGTCATTTTCCTTTTCTATCATATTAGTCAATCCAATGGGTGTGAGGTGTTACATTAGAGTTGTTTTAATTTGCATTTCTTCAATTAATAAAACATTTTTTTCATATGACTCGATAGCTTAGATTTCTTCTTTTGAAAATTGCCCTTTGACCATTTATCGATGGGGAATGGCTCTTATTTTTTTTATACATTTGTTTCCTCTATATTTGAGAAATGAGACCCTATCAGAAAAAAGCCTGTTGTAAATAAAAAAAATTCCCTAGTTTCCTACATTCCTTCTAATATTGACTGAATAAATTTTTATGCAAAACTTTTTAATTTAATTTAATTTTTCAATTTAATGTAGATCTGGCAGGTAACTTTTTTCATGTTCCCCTAAATTGGCTTAAGATATCATCCTTTATATCTAAATCATGTACCCAATTTGAGATATGATATGACATGTTCATTTATGCCTACTTTCTGTCAGATTGCTTTCTAGTTTTCATCAAATAATGAGTTCTTTCTTACCTCAATACCTGGGGTCTTTGAGTTTATCAAATACTAGTTACTGTAGTAATTTATTTCCATATACTGTATAACTAATCCATTTTCTGGATTAACCATTCCATTTCTTATCCTGTGCCACATGATTTTTACTGATGATCACTTTGTATAATATTTTAAGATCTTGTACTGCTAGATTGCCTTTCTTCACTTTTTTTATTGATTCCCTTAATATCCTTGATCTTTTGTGACTTCAGAGAAAATTTATCATTACTTTCTCTAGCTCCAGAAAATAATTCTTCAGTAGTTTGATTCATGTGACATCAAATAAATAAATTCATTTAGGTAGTATTGCCATTTTTATTATATTGGCTCTGCCTACCCCTGGGCATTGAATATTTCTCCTGTTGTTTAGTTCTGTCTTTATTTGTGTAAAGAATATTTTATAATTGTGTTCATACAATTCCTATGTGAGTTTTGGCAATTTGACCCCCATATATTTTATACTGTCTGTATTTAAATGGAATTTCTCCTTCTATCTCTTCCTGCTAGACTTTGTTAGAATATAAAATTGCTGATGATGTGTGGGTTCTTTTTATATCTTGCAACTTTCGTAAAGTTGTTCATTGTTTTAATTCATTTTTTAGTTGATTCTCTGGGGCTCTCTAAGTATACCATCATATTATCTGCAAAAAGTGATCATTTTGTTTCTTCTTTACCTATTCTTACTCCTTCAATTTCTTTTTTCTTGTCTTACTGCTATACTAATGTTTCTAGTACTATCTTGAATAATATGGTGATAAAATAAAATGGTGATAAAAGACACCCTCACTTCATACTTTATTGAATTAGAAAAGCTTCTAATTTAGTTCTAATTTATCCTTACAGATAATTCTTACTCTTAGTTTTAGAGATATTATTTGTGATTTTAAGAAAAGTTCCATTTATTCCCATGTTTTATAGTAGTGATGGGCATTATATTTTGTCAAAAGATTTTTCAGCATCTACTGATATAATCATATGATTCTTATTATTTTTATAATTGATATGGTCAGTTGTGCTTATAGGTTTCCTAATATTGAACGAGCCCTGAATTTCTGAGATAAATCCAACCTGGTCATAATGTATGATCTTTGTGACATATTGCTATAATTCATTTGCTAAAATTTTATTTAAAACTCTCAATATTTTTCTATCCACACCCTTTGCTATAGCTGGAATGGCCTCTATGTCCAACTATTAAAATTCTTCTCTTCCTTCAGGACAATAAGAGATAGTAGAAGCAAAACATCACTTATTGCATTGACTTTATTCATCCAAGATCTTTTCAATTTCATACAATTGAAACTATCTATTACTTCTTTGCCTTTATTTCTTGCTTGGTTAAGAATGTTCCCCCTAAGCATAGCTATGAAAACTATCCAATCTCATTGTCTTTTAATTATCATTAATGGTGTGATATTTTATTCTGGTCATATAACTATTTTGAGTTTATTGCAGTATATGTTATAAAACAGTGATGTTAAACCCAAGTAGAAATGAGGTCCATTAATCTCTACATAATTATTCCTACAGGCCATGTATTTACTTAGTTTTAAATGTGCTGCTATCTATATTTTTCTATTTTCATGTATTTTGTTAAATATTTCCCAATTACATTTTATCTGGCTTGGGCTACAATTGTGTGTTTCCAGACCAAATGTTTGACACCACTTGTATCAAGTATTGGTTCAAACCTATATTTAAAATATTGAATATAAGATTTGGTTGATGGTTTAGCTGGTTTATCAATAGCTCCTTTTAATCCTCTTTTTAAAAAGAACAGTTCAATACATATAGATATGTTTAGATATTATATAAAAATAAAAGATATTAAGACAGTAAAATGTTCTTAAACAAAAGTAGATGTCATTCCAGAAGAACCATATTTCCTTTTTTTGTTAGAATTCCTAAACAGGTAGATCAAGAGAATTATATAGATATTATTTATCTAGATTTGAGCAAAATATTTAATAAAGTCTCCATATTTGTGGAAAAAATACATAGTCATGGGATAGATGACAGTATAATTAGATAGATTCAGACTGGTGGAGTAGCTGGACCAAAAGAGTAATGATTACTGGTTTTTTATCAATTCAGATGGAAGTCTCTGGTGGAACATCCCAGAGATCTCCTATTTGTTCTGTGATGTTTAGCTTGTCTTTTTTTTTTTGTTAAAATCATAGATCTAGAGTTGGAAGGGACTTCAGAGGCTACGTAATCCAACACTTTCATTTTAAAGATCAGGAAACTGAAACCCAAGGAAGTTAGGTGACTTGCCCAAGGTGATACTGGTAGTAAGCATGAAGGGTTTATATAAATATATATAATGTTTAATATATATTAATAATATGATATAATAAAGACATACATGGCATACTTACAAAATTTGCAGAAATAAAGCTGGAAGTCACAACTAGCACAATGTATGGCAATAAGGATTCAGGAAGATGTTCACACTGAGATGAATCAAATATAAAGTTTTGTTTTTGGTTTCAAAGCTTTTGAGCATGCCCACTTTGCTTAATATGGAGCCTGCTGCATCCCTTATTACATGGTTGGGGGTAGCCTTCTTATATTGATTGCTTTTGTCTTTAAAGCTATTGAGAGTGAACCTGTAGCTTTTTTTCCCACCATTTTTTAGTTTTCAACATTCACTTCTGTAAGTTTCTCTACCTCCCTCTCCTCTCCCCTTCCCAAGATAGTTTCTACCATATTTTGGCTGCCCTCTGGGGAATACTCTCTGCTGTGCCCAGCATGAACTCGACTTCCCTTATAACTGGGAGGTGTTTCTATTCTATATTGTCTGCCCTCAGACTGGAGGGCAACCCCATGAACCTGTTATTTTGAATCATGGCAACCTCATATCTAGGATTGTAGTGAAGGTCTTGTAGACATCTGGGTCAATAAAACTCATCATAACTGGGACCTAAGCCAGAGGGTGGATTTTGAAGTTGGAAGTGGATTGTGCTCTATAGGGACAGATCAATTCTATAGGAATTGAGCTAAGATTAAGTCACACATTCTTCCCTCTCTAGAGAACAAGGTGGTAGCAGTTGGGGGGAAAATAGAAGGAGTAGTAAGTTTGTATATTTATGATTATATCTTTTGAGTAAATATTCCCTTTGTAAAAGCTCCACAGTGTTACATGTGCCAACATGAAGTGTAGAGGATATGAACAGACAGCAATCTGTCTGAAAAAAGATATTGATATGGCAACCTTTAGAGGTATAACATTTCAGAATGAGGAGGTGATAGTGTTGCTCTAATTGGTCAGATTACATCTGGAACATTACATTCTGTCTGGTAACTACATTTTAGGAAAGTCAAAGAACAGTTGGAGAATGTCCACAGAAGGACAATTGGGATGTTTAAGGACCTTGAGATCATGCCATATGATCTGATGGTCAACTGAAGGAATTGAGAATGTTCAGTAGCAAAGATGATTTTGGGGAGACATGACAACCGTCTTCAAGTATTTGAAAAGCATTTGAAAGCAGGATTAGGCTTCTTTAGCTTATTTCTATTTGACATAACTAGGAGTAGTTATTTGCAGAGGCTAATTTAGACTTGACAGAAGGATATCACATTTGACCCCAGGAACAGACTAAGTCTGTTTTCTGAAGACCAAGCTAGCTAACAATTAAATCACATTTCACTCCCCATAGCTACCACCAGAACTAAATTGTATAACTTTCCCCAACTTCTACTTTACTGCTTGCTTTGTTTGTTCACTATCCATGACTGTCTTTTGTGGAATGACTATTTAGTTGAGAAGGGAGCTAAGGTAGCTGAGATCAAGCTATTATACTTCTGGTATCAGTATACTGTCTTTCATACTTGAGACAGGGGAAAATGGCTTTTATTCCAAATCCCTAAAAGAGCATCATCTCCTTGCACTGAAAATATCTGAAATGTAACAATAAAGAAAGGAGAAATAAGGAGTGTTTGCTGGGCTCCAAAATCACAGTTTCCCTTGAGATGTCAGGTGGGGCAGTATACATCTAGCTATCTAAATAGATCCCTGCATCATTTGCTATGTTGGGTCCCTTATGGTCCAATTAAGCCTTCTCTACAATTAAATACCAGGTCTAGATCTTATTTCAATTCTCTGTTGGTACTCTTAATGTGAGATCCTTGAAACATGACCAAAGAGTAGACATATAGCTGGGGGAGATGAATTATATCGATTTTGAAGTTCTGATTATAAGTAAAGCTAGATTGGAGAAAGAAGTTGTAGCTCTATGGAAGGTCTCTCCATATAGTCTATGGAGAAATAAAGAAATGTATTCATAGAGTGGGTTTCATTTTATAGTAAGAAGCAATATGAAATTGGGATAATTGGTCATCATGTCTTATAACATGAATGATAAGTATTTGTGAAAAGACTACCAGGGAAATTATTATGGCTTATGCATTTACATTGATGACTTCTGATTTTATATTTCCTTATTTTCCAAATACATGGACCACTCCCCCTTCTACAGAAACATCCCTTGTAAGATAATAAAGGAGGTGGAAAAGGCAGTTTAACAAAACTAATTAACATTTCACCCAATTTGACAGCACATGTAATGCCCCATACCCAGAGCCCCTACCTCTGCAGAAAAGGGAGTTACATGACTTAAAAACCAAGCTTGATCATTAAAACTGCACAGATTCAATTTCTTTCCTTGCTGCTATTCTTTCTGCTTATATCATCACTATTTTCCTGGTTCTCCTTTCTTTACTCTGTACCAACTCAACTCACTAAATCCTTTCATGTGTTTCTAGTTTTCATTTGAATAATTTCTTTAAAATCATTCATATTCCAACTCATCAATTTTTCACAAATTGTCTAGCTATGCTATTTCAGTAGATAACTATCTCTTTTCAGTTCTTTGCTACTACAGAAGGACTCTTATAAATATTTTCATATATTGAGCCTTTCTGTTTTCAACCTACTTAGGATACATATGCCTGGAAGTGGGATCTCTGAGTCAAAGGTTATAGATAATTTAGTTTATTTTTTAGCATAATTCCAAATTACTTTCTAGAATTATTGGACAAATTGGACAAATCCTCACGAAAAGTATATTGGTGTGAATTTCTTCTACTAATTAGAAAGGCCTATTTAATATTAACTATTCAAATATTTTGGCATGTTTAACAATTTCCTGAATGTGAGTAAAAATCCTAGGGGTTTCATTTGTTTTTCATTTTGTAGCAGTGTATGTAAATTCAATATAAGGAAAAATATCCATCCTATCAAAACTATTTCCAAAGAAGAATGGGCTATATTAGTAAATGAGATACCGATCATGGGAGGCCCTTAAGTAGATGGCTGATTGCTTATTAAGGATATTGTAACTAAGACCTCTGCTTGGGTATGGATTAGAACCAGAGAGTATTCTTACTTCTATCTCACAATTCTTTCCCTTTCAAGTCTGATTTCCCTATATTTCAACCAAAAGGCAAGGAGAGTATATTTTGTACTCTCCTTGCCTTTTCTGGAACAGTTCATATGGCCATGAGTACTTTATTCCACCCTGTAGCTACTGTTTGATGTCTACACAACCTTTAAAAAAAGCCTGTATCAAAAGCTATCTCCTCCATGAGGTAATCGTTCCCTACTCTGAACTCTATATTATACCTTTTGTTATAGTTGCATTTGCTTCTCCATGCCCCTGTTAGACTAAAAATTTTGAGCACAGGAATTACATCTTTTTTTTCTTTATATCACTTAAAGTGATACAAAAACCTGCTTGTGCTTTATCC
Organism: Bettongia penicillata ogilbyi; assembly: GCA_023548195.1. Taxonomy (NCBI): domain Eukaryota; kingdom Metazoa; phylum Chordata; class Mammalia; order Diprotodontia; family Potoroidae; genus Bettongia; species Bettongia penicillata. Next base: position 115,134 of record JAJHZJ010000635.1, on the reverse strand, counting down.
ACCATAGCTGCTCAATAAAATGCTGAATGAATACATGAATCTGTTCTTCCTATTTAATGACAATGAGGCAATAATTTTAAGACATGAGGAAGTTGTCTAACACCATAAGGTACTAATAGGATCCAGATGCTAAGACTCTTTGAGTTCCTTTGGCTGTAGTACCTCCTGGATATCATCAGAGTAATTCATGCCCAGAAAAGAAGGTTGGCTAGTCATGTAGTCAGAGAGGGTGATAGCAGATGGAGTGCTGGCATCTTTTACTGATATCTGTATGATATCACAAGATGGAAGAAGGCTCTCCAATCTGAGAATTTACTGGAGGTCACAGGATTAGAAGGCAGGATTGGGTTATAGTTTACATTTTGTGGGTAGACCCATGCCTATCCCTTGTGTTACCCCTGGAAATTCAGTTGAGAAGAGGGGCAGAAGACAAGCACATTAGGATGCTTCAAGACTAGACGGAAGGAAGCCAGAAAGCTTGGAATTTCATAGTTTTGCTTTAACTAAGTATTCTTGCCAATTAACAATTGGATTCAGTTCTGTTACTATGCTAATGCTATAAGCATCTTCTGAATTTGGACCTAAGGCAAAGCTCCATTATTCTTATATATAGCTCAGGATCTATATCCATGAGATCTCAGATATATTTAATATACAGAAGTCTTCATGAGTCTTGTTACCTGGACTGTAACAACCACTACTGTTTTATTGCACCTGTGAGAGGGACCATTCTTGGACCCAGTCAAAAGAATTTTTCAGATGTTCAAGACCATGACTCCAGAGTCTAGGTCAAGTGTAGGGAACCTGTTGCCTTGAAGCCATATGTGGCCTTCTAGATCCTTAAGTGCAGCCTTTTGACTGAATCCAAATTTTATAGAACAAAACGTTTATAGCCCAAAGGGTTGTAAAACTGTACATAATCTTTTATGTAGCAATGCCACTACTAGGTCTGTATCCCAAAGAGACCATAAAAAAAGGGAAAATGACCCACATGTACAAAAATATGTAATAACAGTTCTTTTTGTGATGGCAAATTGGAAATTGAGGAGATGCCCATCAATTGGGGAATGGCTGAATGAGTTGTGGTATATGAATGTAATGGGATATTAGTTGTTTTATAAGAAATGATGAGCAGGCAGGGTTCAGAAAAACCTGGATAGTCTAACATGAACTGAGGTTGAGTGAAGTGAGCAGAACCATAAAAATATTGTACATAGTAACAGCAACATTGTGCAATGACCAACTCTGATAGACTTAGCTCTTCTCACATTGATCTAAGAAAATTCCATAAGACTCAAGATGGAATGTATCCATATCCAAGGAAAGAACCATGGAGTCTCAATGCAGATAGAAGTGCACTATTTTTTTTTCTTTCCTGTGGTTTTTCCCTTTTGTTCTGATTCTTCTTTCACAACATAATTAATATGGAATATGTTTAGTATGATTGTACATATATAGTTTATATCAGATTGTATGCTGTCTTGTGGAGGGGGAAGGGAGGAAGAAAAAAATTTGGAACTCAAAATCTTATAAAAGCAAATGTTTAAAGCTAAAATAAATAAATACAAATGAAATTACATTTATTTTAAAATATATTTTGTATGTAAGTACATGCCATCTGCCCCAAAAGAAGATACACTCCTAGAGCATAGAGACTGTTTTGTTTTTGTCTCTAAATACTCCACATCTAGCAGAGAGCTTGGCTTATAGTTGGTGCTTAATCATTATTGACTGATGACTGAATAAACAGACGAATTGTGACTCAATCGGTTCAATGTCATTGAAATACTTTTATACAAAATAGCTGTGTAGCCTGCTGCTCTTATCCAGCACTGAACAGCTTTATGAAAACTACAATCTTGTGGCTTTGACCTTTATCTTTTCTTTCTGAGTGTAGTGCTTCCCTTGGAGATTTAACTTACTCCTTTGGGTTGAACATAGCAGTGATAGTTGGCTCCGAAAGTATAGATGAAACTCCAAAGACAGTATAAAGAAAGAAGAAAAGCAAGTTGTTTTTTTTTTCTTCTATATAGCTATTTAGGGAATCATCAGCTCAGAAGTGATCATTAATCCTGCTCAAATCAACTGTCCAGATAGTAAAACATGACTGCATTGTGTACTTGTGCATCTTGATTAGTATTTCTGCAGCTTTTCCATTCTGATTGTAAATTCCAGGAGTGTCAGGCTGTTCAATTTGCTTAGTAACACCCCAGAGCACTACATATGAGTCAGTAACTAAACAAATGCTGAAGTCAAAGCGATCTTCAGTTTCTATGTATCAGCCCTCATCCATATATGTGAAAGTGTCACTCCCATAGATTTGCTTGGGATTGGTACAGTTAACTATGATCCACAAGTGAAAGGACCATGCGATTAATAGATCTCCATGGAGAAATAAAGATATTTATCAAACTTCCAAGTATAGTGCTAAAGACAATTGTTTTTACTAAATACATGCTAAATACTGATGTTGATAGATCATGCCCTCCCTGCTTGATAGATCATGCCCTCCCTCCCTGTATTGTGTGGTATTTTATGTTTATTCTAAATTTATGTTTATTAAATTTTACATTTAAATAATGTAAAAGGACATGCTGTCTCACTCAACAGAACATAAAGTCCTTGAGAGTAGGGATGTTTTTTTTTTCTTTTTCTGTTTGTAATTATATTATCAGTTGCTACACAATGCCTAAAAAAAAATGTAGGTGCTTAATAAATGATTATCAAATGAGTAATTTAAATGAATTGATCAGTATCGTCTTTTCCCTTTTTCAGTCATGTCTAATTCCTTGTGACCTTCTTTGAGGTTTTCTTGGCAAAAATACTGGAGTGGTTTCCCATTTTTTTCTCCTACAGATGAGGAAACTGAGGCAAACAGGGTTAAGTGACTAGCTCAGGGTAACACAACTTGTAAAAATCTGAGGCCAGATTTGAACTTAGTGAGGTAAGTTTTCCCGACTCCAGGCCCAGCACCTCTATCCACTGTCCTTTCTAGCTGCCCCTTTTCCCTTATTGGTACTTATTCATTCAACAAATATTTATTATGTAAATTGAAAAGAATAAACTCTCCTAAGGCATGTTGTACTCTTGTAGGGAGAGAGAAAATATAACCAGATAAATATGATTACAGATTTGAATGTTAAAATTTTTATAACTAGGAGGAGCATAAAGTGTTCATAGCTTTAAGTATAATAAAGCAGCAAGAAGCTTTTACTGTTCTCCCAGAATGTTGGTGACTTCTCTCTGAGACTACCTCCTTGTTAATCCTGTATAGGTCTTGTCTGCACATAGTTCTTTGAGTGATGTCTCCCCTATTAGAGTGTGAGGTCCTTGGGGGCAGAGACTGTTTAGGCTTTTCTTTGTACCCCTACCATTAAGCACAGTGCTTTGTAAAAGATTTAATATCAGAAAAAATAATCCCAAACTCCAAACTGTTCTCCTACCCAAAGCAATAGCATGTTTTGATTCGAAACACAAAAAAAGGCATAATAGGTTTATACCACACAATTTCTACCTTGACTAAAACATATCCGAATCCCTGCCCTTTCCCTCAGCCACAAGAATATCATAAATTAAAGACTACAGACATTAATTTACTATATTCATAGCATTTTCTGAATATTGCCAAATCACACTGTACAAAAATGAATCCTGTACAAACTTCTGAATATCAACTTAACACTTTGAAACACTGGGAAACTAGATAACACATAGATTAAGTCTGGGAATCAGCCATGAATCATAAAATCAGCATCCATTTCCAATATCCTTTGCAAAAAGAGGTCTGAAAAGATCAATGTCTTAAATTCACATAGATTAGTTATCCTAGGTAATACTGATAATGGCAAACAAGAGATTTAAGGGGAATTAAGTTATTTTCCTTTTGTAATACTGTAAATGAAGAAGTATTAAAAAGATTACGAAGTCAAATGTATGGGAGGGGAACACACACCTATCCCTCACAATGACTGAACAAAAGCAGACACCATGCAATGAACTCATCTTTTTTGTTAGGTTTTTCCATCTGCACAAAACAAACGTATGCTTCTACCTTCAAAACCACAGATCATAAAAGTATATGTTGCCCCCATTCATCCCTCCAAAAGAGTTTCCCTGTCTTAAAAAGTTCAATTTTTGGGGAGCAGAGACAAGATGACAGAGTAGAAAGATGGACCTGCTCTAGTTCTCCCCTCATAGCCCATAAAATACCTGCAAAAATGACTCTAAACACATTAGAGCATCATAAGCCACAAAACAACAGAGTGAAAGAAATTTCCAGCCCAAGACAGCCTGGAAGGGTGATAGGAAAAGTCTATTTCACCAGGCTCAGAGCAGAGCACAGGCCAATCTTGGCCCCAGGGATGGACAAGACTAGAGCAGGCTTCAGGGTGCAGAATCATGGGTAGCAGCTGCAGTTCCCAGATTTCTCAATCCAGAAATGCCAAAGACAGCTTCAAAGGTCAGTAAGAAAGCTCTTTCACCTGGGTGAGAGGGAGTGCTATCTGGCCCCAGTGCTGGCCCCAGGACAAGAGTAACCACTGCAGTAACAGCATCCACTTTTGGAGCCCTCAGTCTAAAGACCCTGGGGGAATCAAGTGACTGATCTGGGTCTCAATTCTGAGTGGTGGTCCTGGTGTGAGGAAGAGGACTTGCATGATGGAGCTGGTGGTGACTGTGGAGAGGGAATCCTACTCACAGATCCAGAGCAGAAAAGAGTGCTTGTGGTTGCTCACAGACAAGAGTGCAGGCCAGAAGGGGAATAAATTCCTTGATTGTGCCACCTTGGAGAAACTGAGAACTTACAGGTCCCTAGAATATGCCCTCCACATGACAAAGGACTCAAAAGTCAAGTAACTGGTGGGAAAAATGCACCAAATAGGGGGAAAATGAGACTATGGAAGGTTACTTTCTTGGTAAACAGGTATTTTCTCCCATCCTTTCAGATGAGGAAGAACAAAGCATACCATCAGAGGAAAACATCAAAGTCAAGGCTTCTACTTCCAAAACCTCCAAAAACTATTCAATGGTCTTAGGCCATGGAAGAGCCCAAAAAGGATTTTGAAAATCAAGTAAGAGAGGTGGAGGAAAAATTGGGAAGAGAAATGAGAGCAATGTAAGAAAATCATGAAAAGTGAGTCAACAGCTTGCTAAAAGAGACCCAAAAAATGCTGAAGAAAAGAACACCTTTAAAAATAGACTAAGCTAAATGGCAAAAGAGTCAATGAGGACAAGAATGCTTTAAAAAGCAGAATAAGCCAAATGGAAAAGGAGGTTCAAAAAGTTCACTGAAGAAAATAGTTCTTTGAAAATTAGAATAGAGCAGATGGAAGCTGATGACTTTATGAGAAACCAAGAAATTACAAAACAAAACCAAAAGAATGAAAAAATAGATGACAATGTAAAATATCTCATTGGAAAACCAACTGACCTGGAAAATAGATCCAGAAGAGACAATTCAAAAATTATGGGACTACTTGAAAACCATGAACAAAAAAAGCCTTCATCTTTCATGAAATTATCAAAGAAAACTGCTCTGATATACTAGAACCAGAGGGTAAAATAAATGTTGAAAGAATCCACTACTCACCTCCTGAAAGAGATCTCAAAAGGAAAACTCCTAGGCATATTATAGTCAAATTCCAGAGTTCCCAGGTCAAGGAGAAACTATTGGAAGCAGCCAGAAAGAAATAATTTGAATATTGTGGAAATACAAACAGGATAACACAGGATCTTCTATACTAAGGGATCAAAGAGCTTAGAATATGATATTCCAGAAGTCGAAGGAGCTAGGATTAAAACCAAGAATCACCAACCCAGCAAAACTGAGTATAATTCTTCAAGAGGAAAAATGGAATTTCAATGAAATAGAGGACTCCAAGAATTCTTGTTGAAAACACCAAAGCTGAATAGAAAATATAACTTTCAAATACAAGAATCAAGAGAAATATGAAACAGTAAACAGGAAAGAGAAGCCTTAAGGTACTCATTAAAGTTGAACTGTTTACATTCCTACATGGAAAGATGTTATTTGTAACTCATGAGAGCTGTTTCAGTATTAGGGTTAGAGGAAATATGTATATATAGGTGTGTATAGGTATGTATGCATGTGTATATTATATATGTACAGGTATGTATATGTACATGAGTGTATGTGTGTATATATATGTATATACATATATATGTATATACATAGACAGAGGGCACAGGGTGAGCTGAATATGGAGAATACCTTGAAAAACTTTACTGTTGAATGGAATGCACTAGGAGTAAGAGAAAGGGAGAGGTAGAATGTAGCAAATCACCTCACATAAAAGAGGGAAGAAAGAGCTTTTACAATGGAGGGAAAGATGGGGGAGATGAAAGGAAACACTTGAACCTTACTCTCATGGGATTTGGCTTAAGGAGGGAATAACACATGCTCAGTTGGATATGGAAATCTATTTTACCCTGCAGGAAGACAAGAGAAAAGGGGAAAGCAGAGGGAAGATAATAGAAGGGACAGCAAATTGGGGAAAGGGATAATCAGAAGTAAACACTATTGTGGGAGGACAGAAGAGAATAGAATAAAAGAAGGGCAGGATAGGACAGAGGGAAATGTGGTTAGTCTGTTACAACATAACTATTATGGAAGTGCCTTGCATCTTTATACATGTATGACCTATATTGAATTGCTTGTTTTCTCAGTGAGAATGAGTGGGGAGGGAGGGAGAGAATATGGAACTTGATGCTTTAAGAATGAATGTCAAAAATCGTTTTAACATGCAACTGGAAATTAAGCTACATAGGCAATGAAATATAGAAATCCATTTTTCCCTACAGGAAAATAGAGGGGAAGGAGGATGGAAGAAGTCTGGGTAATAGAAGGGAGGACAGAATGGAGGAAGGCGTGGATGGGTGCATGCTGTCCTGGGGTGAGGAGTGGGGAGAGATGTGGAGAACATTTTGAATTCAAATTCTTGTGGAAGTGAATGTTAAGAACTGAAAAATAAATACATTATATTAAATATGTATATATTTATATATATTTAAAAAGATAAATATAATATATTTAAATATATACAAATATAAAATATTTAATAATATATAAATATATTAATCAATATACATTAAATTAATTAATTAATATTATTTATATTTTATATTATTTCTATTTATATTAATTAATTAAATTATATTAAATTAATTGAATATATTAAATCATATTAAATAATTAATATAATAATTTATATTATTATATTAAATTAATTATGTTAATTTATATTTAAAAATTAATTAATATATATAAATAATATATTTAAATATATAAATATAAAATATAAATATAAACATATATATTTAAAAATATAAATAAATTATATTTAAAAATTCATTTTTTTAAGAAGAGTTGAAAGGGTCTTTAAATACTATTTAGTTCAATCTCTCCATTATACATATGAGGAAACTGAGAAAAGAAATGAAATGACTTGTACAAGGTCATATAGCTGGTAAGTGGAAGAGATTATCAAACCCCTAGAAGAAGAAATCCATATTATAGCATATCAGACAAGTGGTTGTTTCACCTCTGCTTGAATATATCTCAAGAAGGGAACACACTGTTATCATTAGCCAGCCCATTTCACTTTTGGACAGTTCCAACTGTTAGAAATTAATTTTCCTCTCATCAAGTCTAAATTGATCTCTCAGAAAATTCCTTTTCTCTGGCTTCTACCATAGGGTGCCAAGCCAAAGAAGTAGTCCCTTCTACATGTGACACCTCTTTGAATACTTGAAGACAGCTATCATGTCTCCTTGTGCCATTATCAAGGCTAACCCTGCCCAGGTTCTTTAAAGCATGTTCATAGGACATGGACTCTAAGTTTCTTCTGAATGTTCTCTATCTTATCAGTGTCCTTAATACAACTGAATCCGGTAATCTAGTGAGGTCTGATATGAGCAAGACAATAGGACTTTCACCTCCCCTATTACATGAAGTGATATCACTCTGAAAGTTTTTCTGGTTGTCACATACACCACTGACTCACAGTGAACTTGCAGTCCACCAAAACTCCAAGATCTTTTCTGGAACAACTGTCATCCAGCCATGCCTCCCCATCTTAGACTTGTGAAGTTGAATGTTGTCTGACCAAGTGCAAGATTTTATATTCACCCCTACTAAATTGCATAATGGTCATTTCATTCCAAAAGTCTTTCAAAGTAGAGATTCTGGGGGTTTTGGATTCTGACTTTGACATCATCTTTCTGAGTTAACCTACCCAGCTTTGAATCATCTGAAAATCTGAACAACATAGAATCTATGCATAAGCCACATTGTCTCTTTTAAATTTTTTTAATTTGGTCGATATTTTCCCTTTCTTACATCTCCAGTTATCCCACACATTCTTCCTCCTATCTCTCCACAGAGCCAACCCACATGACTAATAATCTTTCTCTTAGAAAGAAAAAAGTCAGAACAATTGATCAATATATTGAAAAACTCTGAAAGCATGTGCAATGCATAACACCAAGACCTTCCACTTCATGAAGGATTAGGTTGGGGTGTCTTCTCATATTTCTTCATTTGATTCCTGTTTCACCTTTTTAAGTTTGTTACATTTACTTCTGATTTTTTGGTGTATTGTTCTTTCCGTTTACATTTTTGTAATTATTTTATATATTGTTTTCTTGACTCTGCTTACTCTGCATCAGTTCACATAGATCTTTCCACAATTATCTGTATTCATCGCACATCATTTTTTATGGCACAATAATATTCCTCTGAGGACTCTTGAAGCAAAATGCTATCCACATCCGGAGAGAGAACTATGGAATTGGAATGCAGAATGAGGCAGACTATTTTCTCTTGTGTTATGTTTTGTTTTGTTTTGGTTTTTCTCATGGTTTCTCCCATTCATTCTAATTCTTCTATGCAACATGACTAATGTGAAAATGTGTTTAATAAAAATGTATGTGTAGAACCCATATAAGATCGTATGTCATCTCAGGGAGGGAGTGGAGAGGGAGGACAAGAAAATTAAAACTTATAGATGTGTTGGTTGAAAACTGAAAACAAATTAATGAATTAAATTTTAAAAAATAATATTCCTTTGAGAGGAGCTACGTGGTACAGTTGATAGAATGTCAGCCTTGGAGTCAGAAGGACCTGAGTTCAAATGTGGCCTCAGGCACTTACAAGCCATATAACTGCTCTCTTCAACTGTAAAATGAGCTAGAGAAGGAAATGGCAAACCACTCCAGTATCTTTGCCAAGAAAATCCTAAACAGGGTCGTGAAGAATTGGAAATGACTAAAATGACCAAAAAACACCTACATTCCATTGCATTCATACACCACAATTTGTTTGGCCCGCAGCTGATGAGGATCTACATTGTTTCCAATGCCCAGCTTTTACAAACAGTGTTATTATAATGTTTTGGAAAATGTGGGGACTTTTTTCATAATGATGGCCTCCTCGAGATATAAGCTTGAGAAAAAAGTCTCCAGTTCAGAATATGGACATTTGAGTTACTTTTTTTTTATATAATTCCAAATTGATTTCCAAAACAGTTGTGCCATTTTAGAGCTGCAACAAAAAAGTCACAATGTGTCTACCTTGTCACGATGTCTCCAACATTAATTACATTAATTACAATTCTTTACATTTTGGCCAATTTGTAGCATGTACCATAAAATCTCGGTTATTTTGGTTTTCATTTCTCTTATTATTGATCGGGGGCATTCTTTCATGTAGTTGTAAATATTTCGAAGTTTCAAGTGCAGAAACTTTCAATTTCCAAGTTATTTTTTTATTTTCATTTGTAATTGCCTCTCTCTCTTGTTTGGCTAAAAATCCCATAGCTTTGTGAAGTACATGATCTGCTTCTATTCATATTTTAAGTTTGCATATTCAATTAAAATGTTTTGCAGAACAGAGTGTAAGGTGTTGGACTAAATTTAATTTCTTCCAGATTGCTTTCCAGATTTCCCAGCATTTTTTAAATTAAATTGGGAGGTTTTCCCTAGGTAATTGTTTTTCACTTTATCAAATACTAAATTATTGAATTCTATTGCTTCTGAATCTTCCTTCTTGAGTACACTCCATTGAACTATCTCTTTATTCTTTGACCAGTACCAGATGGTTTTGATAACTGCTGCTTTATAATAGTCTGAAGTCTCGAAGTGCTATTTACCCTTTGTTTTACTTCTCATAATATCTCTTGATATTTTTCCTTTTCCAAATGAAATTTTGTTATTATTTTCTCAAATTTTATGAAGTATTTCTTTGGTAATTTAATTGGCATAAAATTAAAAGTTGAAATTAATTTTGGTAATATTATGATTTTTAATAATATTAGCATGGCTTCACTATGAGTACTGAATATTACTATGATATTTAATTTGTTTTTTATTTCTTTAATGAACATTTTGTAATTGAATCTATAAGGCTTTTATGTGCTTTAAGAGGTTGCTACCTAGTTATTTTATATATTTTGTAGTTACTTGAAATGAGATTTTCCTCTCTATTTTTGCTTCTTGGGTTTTGTTAATATATAGAAATGCTGTTGATTTTTTAAGGATTTACTTAACAACCTGAAACCCTTCTGAAGCTGTTCACTGTTTCAATTGGTGTCTTTGCTAATTCTACTCAGTCTTTTTTTTCTGAAAAGATAATGATGAAAAGGTTTTGGTTTTTTGTCTTGCAAATGAAGAGATTTACAGTAATTGTCAAAGAATGTAAAATATTGCTGCTTTTCTTGATCAATATTTTGATAAATAATGTGAATAGAAAAAAATAATTTGTTTTAATATAAATGATGCAGTGCTTGGGTACATGTGCTTGGGCCCCAATTCTAAAATCACATTTCTCTTTAAAAATCACATTTCTCCCTAGCCTCAAAACACTATTCTCAGCCCAAGGATAGCCTGCCCCAGCAACAACTGTTATCTCCCTTCCTGATACAGCAGCCAGATGCACCTATAGAATTTATTTGTCTGAACCAGTTGTGTACCGGCTAAACTGTCTATGTACTGAATCATGATGACATTTACTACTCACTGACCAATCATGTATCCTAGACTTAGTTGTACATCTACTCCCTTACATTTATCTTTTCTAACAGAACTCTGATGAGAGCAATCTGGTATTCCTTAGTCAATCCTGAGTGTAAATTGACTTAGTGACATTTCAGGTCTAAAATCACACCTCCAGGTAGCCCCCGCCTTGGGCTATTTCTCAAGGAACTCTTGATAAAAAGCTGCCCAGTAGATATCAAAAAATGCATGATCCTTTAAGAACTAACTGTTCCCTAATCCCAGCCTGAATCACCTAATTAGCATATTTGGCACGTGTCTTACTATGGAATATCCTACATAAACTTTACTTGTACCTCTCTAAGGTTTCAGGTTCCCTAAAAACTCCTGCCCTCTGAAAAGCATAATAAATCTTTACCTTGACCTCAACAATGTTTGAGTTTGTGAAATCTTTTCCAGACAGTCCAAGAAGGCAACTCAATCTTGGAGTTCCTGTATCACTCTCCCCTCCCCAGCCCTCATCATAAACTGCTAACAAAAAAGGAAGCTTCATATTAAGGTAAGATTGGATAATTTTGGAGAGAAAATTATCTCAGGACTGACAACTTATTAACAAGGTGGAATGATGCCTTGTATAGCAAAAGTAAATTGTTATAAAAAGGCAAAGAAAGATCTTTTATTTATTAAAAACTAGAGAATTATGAATGTGAGAAATTTCCTAATTTCCATCTAGATGTGCTGTAACTAAAGTGGGTAAAACTAAAAAAAAGAGATTATCATATAAACATTTGGAGACAAGTATAATTGAAAAAAAGAATGCAAATTTGATATGATAAATTTGGAAAGTTGTGATTTTTAAGTGAAAGATGAGTCACTGAGAGTCAGGATGCTTTTATTTCAGCCATTCTCAGCCAGTGAGAAAGGTCTAGGCTTATTATAAGAAGACTAGTCCTCAAAAGAGAAAAGGGGGTAAAGTTTAAAAGATGCTCTTTCTGAGTTGTGCCCATGAGAAGCAAACAGTTAAGAGAATGCTTCAGTTTAGTGACTGAAGAGACCTGATGACACTGGCTACGAATTCCAAGAACAGCTATAACCTTTTAATCTACTTAGAGAAGAGATATAAAACTATGCACAAGAGTTTGCTGCCACCTCTGACTTGGAAAGAAAATGCAAGGCTTTCTTAAAATTGCTATACTGTGCTGGCCAGGTAAAGAGTCAACATGAACTGTGTTGCTGTAAGCTTTGCTCAGAATAGATAGTTACCATCCAAGTGAGGGAATAATTGGCTGCTCTTATAGTCAGAGAGTCAATTTGATAAGTTTGGCAGTTATATGATTTAAGATAGAGAAAGGAAAGGAACCATAACCCTGAGAGATGAGAGTTATTATTTGTTTTTAGACTTGAGAAAATTGAGGTAGAAAGAGCTTAAGTGACTTGTTCACACATCTAATGAGAGACTGGATTTGAATTCAGGTCTTCCTGCCTCCAGATGCATCATTCTATCCACTGTGCCACATAACAACCTCCAGATGTTCCTAAATGAACCAATCACACCGAAGCTTGCAATGTACCATTGTACTTCCCTAAGCACATAAGTTTTCTTTTATTCCAGGTTCCTAAAATTCTGTGCTCACTTTTTAGTAAAACTACTGAGTACACTAATGGGGGAGTGTGACTTGTTTCATACACACACACACACACACAGACACACACGTATGCACACATGTATAGATAAAGATAGATATATTTTAGTATTTAATATATTAAATATATAGACTATTATCATTTCTTTTTCATATTGTTAAGTAAGTGATTATGTTTGAGATCTAAAAATGTCAGCATCGACTGGCTGGTTCTATAAATATCATGCACCGTAAAGATGCACCTTGTAAGTGACTAGTTGTATGACACATTAGATGGATGTTCATAGCTACAGTGGTGAGTCAGAGAGTATATTTTCTCTTAACAGGGTTACGCTTGAGACCCTTAAAGAGTTTGAATGCAAACTTTCTGTGGAAGTGATCTCATTCTGGCAATTTAGACCTGCTAGTGTGAAAATAGTCAAACCCATAGAGAAGTTTGTCTTAGATGTTTACCAACCATCTCTTTAATGATCTTTTCTAGAATTTTGCAGAAATTCAAGTCAAGTTCATAGGCCTATAGTTTAAAGATTCTGTTCTATTCTTTTTTAAAGAAAATAAATTTAAAACAGGAGATTTCATTTTTAAGGCTTGTGGTATTTTTTTTATTTCTTTGATATCTCGAATATCACTGAAAGTGGTTCAGGAATCACATCAGCCAATTTTTTTTTAGGACCTGAGGATATATTGCATCTGGGCCTGATGACTTAAATTCAAGACTATCCCTGTGCTGTCATACTATCTTACTGAATGGAAATAGATTACAGAGGGTCTTAAATACCTTTTCTGTCTTGTCCTGTAGGTAACTGAGAATGTCTGAAGGTGTATGAGCAAGGGAGTGACACAGTTAGATCTGTGCTTTTGGAAGATTAGTTGGGACGCTAGATAGATGATGTATTAGAAAGGTGAAGGTCTGGAAGCAGAGATATTAATTAAGGAGCTGTGTTGGTAGTTCAAGTGAGATATGAAGGTGTGAACTTCAGTAACTGACAAGTAAATCATCCTAGTCTTCTCACCAGGCTATAGACTTTTACCTTTACCTGCCTACAATGAAGCAGATAAGTCTCCTTAGATCTCACAATATAATAACAATGATAATAAATAATGCCATACTATTATAGCTCACATTTATATAATATTTAAGGTTTTCAAAGTGCTTTACAAATATCTCATTTTATCCTCACAACACCTGGGAGGTAGGTGCTGTTATTATCCCTATTTTACAGTTGAGGAAACTTGAGGTTAACAGAATGACTGGCTGGCAAGAATCAGTCATATTTGAACTCAGGCCTTCCTGACACCAGACTAGTGCTCCATCTACTATGCCACCTAGCTTCAATTGCCATGAGGTTGAACCTCAAGGGAGATCCTAGAGCAGTCTAATCCAGGGATGGGTTACTTGTGGCCCTTTAGGTCCTCAAAGAGTAGCACTTTGACTGAATCTAAACTTTAGAAAACAAATTCTCTTAATAAAGGATTTGTTCTGTAAAACTTGGACTCAGTCAAAAGGCTACACCCAAGGACCTGGAAGGCCACAGGTTCCCCACTCCTGGATCTTCTGCCTCCTGCCTACCTCCTGTCACCGTTATAGAACTCTTTAACCACTGATACTCTGCCTGAACTCTTTCTGCTCAATCAGTAACAAACTCCCATACCATTACATTCACCCCCAACCATTGACTCTGAACCTCTGGGGGGCCATGCACATGTACACATCCCATTCTCCCACTCTCTCTGCTACCTCAGACTTGTCCACCTTAACCCTTGCCTTCTCCACCACTGACCCCTTGCAGATAGCCCTGTTCTTTCTATTGTACTCACTTTCCCTGACCTATTCCACCTATTCCACCATACTTACAAAGAGAGATGGTCATCTTCTTGACCTTGTCATCACCATAAGTGAGATATTATTTAACAAATTTGCAGTGGGTCCAGTCTGCTCTGCTATATGGTTTCCTCCTGTTCTGTTTAGCACACATGGATAGGAACAGTGGAGACAGAGAGTGGAAGTTATTCAGGGTTGGAGTTTGGCAAGCCCTGATTAGTAATAAGATAAAGGGACAGGAGAAAAAAGAGTGGGAAAGAGTTAATTTGTTTCTATAAAGGGTCAAGACTGGCAGGAAAGGCAGTATGATCAAAACAGATGTGATGGTTGGGGAACGAACTAAAGAGTGGAGGGAATGGATTTATGTTTTGCCTACAAATAAGTCCATATCTTTCTCACTCTGAAATAACTCTCACTTGCCCACATTAACCTCAGTAACTATTTTCCTATAACTTTTCTCCCAGTTAATGGCTAAATTACTTATAAAAGTGTCTATAATCAGTGCCTCCACTTTCTCCTTGGCTATTCCATTTCTGGAATATAATAATTATAATTATAATTAAGAAGATTTTATTTATAAAGAACAAAAATCTTCCTCAACATTCCTCCTCTTGGTCCTAATTTTGCCATTTAAGGAACACAGAATAAGTCCAATCCATCTTCCAAGTGAGGACAAAATTTTGCACAAAAAGATCTATAGGCTAGAGTAATTCACTAGTTTCAGTAAGAAGAAATTTAAAAATATTAAGTATAACATCCTATAAGTTAAAAACAACACCTGCAAATAGTGACTAGGAAACAGGCCATGTGAAAAGGACCTGCTGACTTTAATAAATGAGAAGATCAATATGAATCAACACTGTGCCATGGAAGCCAAAAAAAAAAAAAATAATGTGATGCTATTTTGCATTAAGAAAAGCATGGTACTCAGACTAGGACATGTTAGTTCCAAGAAATATACTCTGATCTCATACTCTGTCTGAAGTACTGTGTTCAGTTCTGAACAACTCATTCTAGAAAGGACATTGGAACCAAGTCTATCCAGGAGAGAGTTAGGAGAATGATGACATTTTCTGAATTTAGGAGTTCAAAACCATGCCTTGTGATGATCAGTTGAAGATAGTGGGGAAAGCAACTTGGTGGTACAGTGAAGAATTTGGAGTCAAGGAAACCTGAATTTAAATCCTGATTCAGATACTTATTTGATGTGTGACCCGGGGAAGTCACTTAACCTGCCAGTGCCTCAGTTTCCTCATCTTATTGCCCATGTAAAATGATGATATAATAGTACACACTTCAAAGGGTTCTCATGAGGGTCAAATTATATATTTTTGTAAAATGCTTTGTAAACTTTATATTTATATAAATATATGCTATATATATAATGCTATTGTTATTATTATTATATTGCTATTACTACCTCTACTACTGTTTACAATCTTATTTTAAAAAGATTAATTTATTTCAATGTTTCAACTTCCATTTGCACAAGCTTTTGAGTTTTAATTTTTTTCTGCCTTCCTCCTCTTCCCCCTCCCCAAGATGGCATACAATCTTATATAGGCTCTACATATACTATTTACAGTCTTAGCAAGTATATGATTGCTGTCTTTAAGAGTGGAAGGGCTTTCACATGGAGAAGAAACTAGATGTATTTTGCTTGGTTTCAACAGGGGAGAAGGTAAAAAAGATAAAGCTATAGTCATACATATTTTAGCTCAGCATAAGGAAGTTTCTCCTGATTCTTAGTACTATTTGCTAATATGGAGGACTCCCTGGAGATAGAATCAATGATCTGGATATAAAAGGGATCACAGAGGTCATCTAGTCTAACACTCTCATTTTACAAATAAGTTTTGAGAAGTTGTCATAGGCACACAACAATTAGATGCTTTGCCCAAGATACTATAACTAGAAAATTCTGGTGGTGTGATAGTGAGTTCCCCCACTAAAAGAGGTATTTACACAAATGTTAATAGATCTGTTTGTTAGGGATATTGCATACAGTGCTCATGTTTCAGGGAGAGTTTGGACCTGAACATCTCTGAGATCCCTTCCAGCTAAAGTAATGATTCTAATTCTATGCAAGCATCTACATCGAGTAATTCCTAGCAAAAATAGAAGAAACATTCTCTACTGTTCAGTATTTTTATCATATATATGGTAACATACAACACAGATCACAAAAATGAACATAGAGACTAAAATATCCATTTTCTATGACTCAGAGATTCCAAGGAAGTCGATGGTTAAAAGAAATGCTCCATATGCAACAAAATATTTATAGCAGTAACTTTGGTGATAGCAAAAGAACTCAGAAAAAGTAGATGCATATTAAGTGGGCATTGTGTTATATGATTTCACTGGAATATATTACTGTGTTATTAAGAAATTATGAATATGACAAAAACAGAGAAGTATAGAAACACATGAACTAATACAAAGTGAAGTAGAAAGGAAAGAACCAAATATACAATGACTAGAACATAGGCAATGACAATGACAGCCTTACTTCATAATATAAACTGAATGAACTGGAAGTTCCCCCAAACCCTGGGTTTTTCATCTTCCTTTTGTGTGTTGTTCCCCCACTAAACTGTAAGCTCCTTGAGGGTAGAGACTATCTTTCTTTTTCCTATCTGTAGCCCCTCATGCTTAGCATAGTGCTTGACACATGGTAGGTGTTTAATAAATGTTTATTGACTGATTAACTATTGTTTAGTTTTAACTTCATTATTTCTTCCATTTTTCATATTTTATATTGAGATGGCTCTCTCAAAAATGAGAGAGAGGAATACAATGAGAAATATGAGTTATAGGACAAGAAATATAAGTATAATATTTTGGGTTTCTTTAAAAAAAATACTTAGAGACAAGCCAAGATTGTGAAGTAGGAAGAAGCAATATAGCCCAGCTCCTCCTTACACCTACATTACAAAGACCTAGAAAACGTACCATATCCTGTCTTTATCTGGAAATCCAAGAAAATATCACACTGACTCATCTTTCCATCTAGGTCAGGACAGAAAGAGACAAAGAGGTTTGGGCAATGGAGTTTAGTCAGAGGTGCATAAGATTTTCATTGCAGAAACGGAATTAGGACCTACAGCTAAGCACTATGACAATAAGAGATCTCAGATGTAGTGCATAAATCCCTGCTCCTGTGCAAGAATGAGGACAGGTGCTAAATGGCCATTCTGTCACTGATAACCCAGAGATGGGTCACAGAACCTATACGGACTCAGAAGACACAGACCATCCTGTATCTAGGAATGGAAGATCAAGGTAAAGAGTGATCCCAAGCCAGAGATTGTGTAATTTAGAAGGACTTGAAATTCTGTTATTATAAATTATGCATGCAGCAGCTGTGTGACTGACTCTGGAACTGAAGTAGGGTCTCAGATTCAGCCTCCATGCTAGTTTGAAGCCTGAAGTGGAATAACCAAGGCAAGGAACTCAGATCAAGAGGAATCCCTTTGACTCTGCAGAGCTTTTGAATTAGGTCATGGTCCTTGGGTCCAGCAGCAGTCTACTGAAATTCCAAACAGGTGCAAAAATTATGTTGCTCAGATCCAAACCCAGGTTAAGAACTAGCAAAGCTCTGACCGAGAAGGTATCTATCAGACTGTATCCTGGATTCAGATCACTATCAGTACACAGCCTCAGCCTGAACCACCCTTCCGAGATCCCTGAAGAAAACACTCAATACCTGAAGAAAATAACAGGAGGACATGAAACAAGACTAAGCATGTCCCAGATGTTCCCACCAGAAGTATGCAGATTAATTCTTAACACAAAGTTCAAAATCAGATAGCAATGAGCAAGCAAGCAAACAAAAACGAATCACCGCAAAGAACTATTATAGTGACAGGAAGGCCCAAGATATAAACTTAAAAGAAAAGAATCATTCCAAAACATCTCGA
This sequence comes from Bettongia penicillata ogilbyi, assembly GCA_023548195.1. Taxonomy (NCBI): domain Eukaryota; kingdom Metazoa; phylum Chordata; class Mammalia; order Diprotodontia; family Potoroidae; genus Bettongia; species Bettongia penicillata. The sequence goes on along the minus strand of JAJHZJ010000635.1, from coordinate 96,739 downwards.
AACAATCTCAAAGAAAATCACAATGCTAGACATCATGTTCAAACAGAATTCCTAAAAAGAAGTGAAGCATTTTAAAGAGTTAAAAATAATTTTATTAAAGAATTGAAAGTGTTAGAGGAAAGAATTAAAAAAGAAATAAAAACTACAAAGGATAGAGTTGGAAGGAGAATTCATATAAGAGGTACAAAATATTACCCAAGCAAAAGGCTCTTTGAAAATGAGAATAAACCAGATAGAAATTAATGACTCCATGGGACAACAAGAAATATTAAAACAAAAATTGATTAAAATAGAAGAAAATGTAAGGCCTCTCATGTCAAAAATAAAAACTACAGCTCATTCAGGTTTTTGTTTTTTGATTCCTGTTCTTTCTATTTACTTGAGTAGAACACTTTTCTGCTTACTTCTGCATCATTTCATTTGCTTTCCCACACTTCTCTGAATTCTGTATATGCATAATTTCTTATATTTTAGCAACATTTCATTACATTCATGTACCATATTATGTTTAGTCATTCCTCAGTCTATTAGCATCAACTCTATTTTGAGGCTTTTGATAGTACAAAAAATGCTGCTGTGAATATTTGCCATATATTTGTACCATTTATTCTAGAGGTCTTTTACCTACTGGCAATGTGACCTCTGTGACAAAAGGGAAAAAGGGTATGAATGTTTAGAGTAATTAGTTAGCTTTGTTCCAAATTGCTTTCCAGAAAGTTTAGACCAATTGACAGCTCCATCAACAGTTTATTAATTTGACATTCTTAAAAACCTTGGACTATATCCATCCTTTTGTCATATTTGCCAAATTCTTGGGTGTGAGGTAAAATCTTGAAATTGTTTTGACTTAAATTTCTCGTTATTAGTGATGTGAGGTAATTATTCAAATGGTTGTAAAACTTTACAAGTCTTTAGTTAAGAACTATTTGTTTATGTGCTTTGACCTTTTATGCTGGAAATAATCTTGTATGCTGATGCTACTTTTCTATATCTTTAATAATAGACTCATTCCAGAAGTATTTGATGTGAGGGTTTTATTTTTTCCCCATAGCTAGTTTTCCTTGTTATCCTAGTTGCACTGATTCCGTAGCTACAAAAGTTGTTTTTTTAATTTAATTTCATGAAATTAACCTTTTTTTAAAATGAATACCCAGAAGGCAAAAATACCACACACAGAAATGTGTATGACAGGTGCAAGATAATGCAATTTAAGTAGAATACCTGAGTGCTGAAGGTCTTTAGAGTAAAAGCATGTGACAATTACGAAGTCATGGCAATAGGAGAATCTGGTTCTATTAATATTTGACTGAATCGATAAACCATCCAAAAAGAATCAAGAATCAAATCCCTATTGTATTTAACCTTTTCTACTAGTACTAAACTAGATTTTTTTTTCCTTTCCCTGAAATTGAATCTAAATATGTCCCTATTTCTTTAACTCTGTGTCTGTTATTCTTCTGAGTGTTGCCCTCAGTGTGATTTTTAACCAAAGCAATCCAGATTTGAAAGACAATCCAGGGGAAAGGCTCCATTCCACAGAATTAAAATACGCTGTGTTCTGCAGCTTTCCACAAAACCTTCATTGATGTGGTCACTTTTTTTTTTTAAAGGAAATTTGTAGGAAGAGTAGTAGCATTGCTGTGGAGATGGAGCTGTTGTGAAAAGTGCCTACAATCCAAGATTCTTAAATTGGAAGTACTATTCCTCAAAAACAGTGGTTGGCATCTTTTAGCCTGGGGACAAAATCAAGCCAGCTTCTTGGTTTTGTATACCTAAGATGTTTTTAACATTTAGCCCATGGGCTTTAGTTTGCCAACCTGTTCTAGGGCATGAATTAAAGTACCAGATCATCTGAAAGATGAAAACATGTTATCGGTAGCATTGTCTTATACTTGTTCATTACATAGCCTCTGGCCTAAGATTCCTCTTTGCCTTGGTCCTCCATCCCTAGGTGCTTATGATCTAGAATCATATTGAAGATATGCCTTAAAAGCCATCTCCAAACTGGCTGGGAAGTGAGAGAGAAGTAAATTTATGTTTAATATAACATGAACTTCCAAAGTGTAAGAGCTGTCCAAAAATGAAATTGACTGCTTTGGGAAGCGTTAAATTCTTGATATCTGGAAACTTTTCTAACAGAGTAATTTCTATATTAAGTGGACATTTAAGCTCAGATGACCTCCAAGATCCCTTCCAAGAAGATTTGATGGTTCTGTGAGCCTTCTTGAAGGGACAGGAAGAGATGAAATGTTTTTGTTTAGTTTTGATCTGTCTGGTTTTACTACTTCATGTTTTTATATGTGACCAGAAGGATCTCACAAACTGCATTATAAATCAAACAAACTCACTAAGGCTGAATAAAGGATAAAACAGCAGGGGCATTACCACAGTTACACAAAACCAGCTATAGATGAATGAGAATTAATGTGACAAGAAGGATAATTCATAAAATTCCTAATTCTAAAGTGTTTAAGGCTAGATCTCATTAAGGTGATAAGATCCAACAACCTAAAAAAAGAGCTAAACCAAAAGCAAAATAATGTACAAAAAACAAAACCTCCCACAAATCTGAAGGTAAAAATAGATGTTTCCTTGGTCTTCCTGCCTCGTCTCTCCCATCTCCAATCCGTCCTCCACTCAACTATTAAAGTACCTAAAGTTTCGACCTGAACATTCAAAAAATTATTCAGTAAACTTCAATGGCTCCCTCTTGCCTTTAGTATCAAATATAAAACTCTTTGAATTTCAAAGCTATTTATAACTTGGTCCCTTTCTACCTCTTTTGTCTTCTCATACTTTACATTCTGCCACATACACTGTGACATTGGCCTCCTTATTGTTCTTGGCATTAGATATTGTAGAATTAGGGCATTTTCATGAGCTGTCCTGCAATTCTGAAATTTTCCCCCTCCTTTTCTCTATTTCCTGGCTTTTTTAAAGACTCATCTAAAGTTCCATTTTCCACAAGAAACCTCTCCTGCTCCCCTTTTTAAAAAGAAAATCAAGCATTTTTCCTCAAAAATTATATCCAACTTAATCTGTGTGTATATGGATTCATACATTACCTCCCTCATTAGACCATAAACTCCTTGACAGTCAGATCCTTTTGCAGAAACTGTAACATTTAGCACAATGTTTGATAATATAGGTACTAATAAAACAATGGTTGACTTTTCTAAAAGTACAAAACAGCAAAACTAACCTAGGCCTTTAGCCTGTGGTTTAGAAGCTATTGTTAGGTTAAGTATTTTAATTAAGGTTTATGCAAATGAAATGTAGGTTTCAAGTTGTCCTAACATTTAAGTTCTACTTTAATATTTTACTGATGCATGTCATTGTTCATGAAGGCAGTGTATTATAGATAAATGGAGTTGGAATCAGAAGACTTAAAAATTTCTAGCTCTTCCACTTACTGCCAATTTAACCTTGGGCAAATACTTTACCTTTTGGCTCCCAATTTCCTCTTCTGCAAAATGAACAGATTAAAATATATAATAACTGATGCTTATATAGGATTCTAAGGTTTACAAAGTTCTTTCCATACTTTTTCTCATTTGATCCTCATTGTTATTATTATCCCTATTTTACTACAGATGGAGAAGTTGAGGCTATGGCAGTAAATGACTTGCCCATAGTCATACTGTTACTATCAGTTGGCAACATAGTTAAAATCTAAAGGGAAATAAGTAGCTGGGGAAAATATCTTTGAAAATATCTCTCATCCAAAATAAACCCACACAAATCTTTTGCATTTCTATATATTACTAACAAAGACCAACAACACGAGATAGAAAGAGAAATTCCATTTAAAGCTAGGGTAGACACTATAAAATATTTGGGAGTCTACCTGCCAGAACAAATCCAGGGACTCTATGAACACGATTACAAAATATTTTTTGCACAAATAAAGTCAGAGATCTAAGTAAATGGAAAAAAGTAGTTTCTCGTGGGTAGGCCCAAGTCAATATAATGAAAATGACAATTCTACCTAAATTAATTCACTTATTTAGTGCCACACCAATTAAACTATCAGATAATTATTTTCTAGAGCTGGAAAAAAGTAATATAAAAATTAATCTGGAAGAACAGAAAGTCCAGAATATCAAGGGAACTAAAGAAAAGAAATACTAGGGAAGGTGGCCTAGCTCTATCAGATCTCAAATTGTATTACAAAGCAGCAATTATCAAAACCACTTGGTACTCACTAAGAAACAGAAGGGTAGACTAGTGGAATATGTTAGGTACTCAAGACACAGTAATCAATGAATATAGCAATCTACTGTTTGATAAACCCAAGGACCCCAGCTTCTGGGATAAGAACTCACTGTTTGACAAAAATTGCTGGGAAAACTAGATAACAGTGTGGCAGAAACTAGGCATAGATCTATGCCTGACACTGTACACAAGAATAAAGTCCAGATGCATAAGTCATCTAGGTATAAAGATTGATACTATAAGCAAATTAGTGGAGCAAGAAATAGTGTACTTATCAGATTTATGGAGAAGGGAAGAATTTTTGACTAAACAAGAGATAGCATTATGAAGTGCAAAATGGATAGATTTGATTACGTTAAACTGAAAAGTTTTTTCACAACCAAATTTAATGTAACCAAGATTAGAAGGCAAGTAGAAAACTGGGAAAGAATTTTTGAAACTCATGTCTGTGATAAAGGCCTCATTTCTAAAATCTATAGAGAACTGAGTCAGATGCACAAGAATACAAGTCATTCCCCAATTGATAAATGGTCAAAAGAAACAGGCAGTTTTCAGAGGAAGAAATTAAAGATATCTATAGTCACATGAAAAGTGCTCTAAGTCAATATTGATTAGAGATATGCAAATCAAGATAACTCTGAAGTACATCACACCTATCAGATTGGCTAACATGACAAACCAGGAAGATGATAAATGTTGGAGAAGATATGGGAGAGTTGGAACACTAATTCATCGTTGGTGGATTTGTGAGGTGATCCAACCATTCTGGAGAGCAATTTGGAACTATGCTCAAAGAGCTACAAAAATGTGCATACCCTTTGACCCGGCGATACTCCTTCTAGGACTGTATCCCCAAGAGATCATAAAAATGGGAAAGGGTCCCACATGAACAAAAGTATTTATAGCAGCTCTCTTTGTGGTAGCCAAAAACTGGAAATCAAGGGGATGCCCATCAATTGGGGAATAAATTGTGGTATGTGAATGTAATGGAATACTATTGTGTTGTAAGAAATGATGAACAGGAAGACTTCAGAGAGGCCTGGAAAGACTTATATGATCTGATGCTGAGCAAAAGGAGCAGAACCAGGAGAATTTTGTACACATCAACAACCACAGTATACAAGGATTTTTTTCTGGTAGACTTAGAACTTCATTGCAATTCAAGGGCTTAAAAAATTCCCAATGGTCTTTTAAGGCAAAATACCTTCCACATCCAGAGAAAGAACCATGGAATTTGATTGCAGAATATAGCAGATCATTTTTTTTCGTATTACATTTTGGTTTGTTTTATGATTTCTCCCATTTACTTTAATTCTTCTATGCAACATGACTATGGTCAAAATGGATTTAATAGGAATGTATATGTAGAACCTATATAAAATTGCATTGCAAGGGAAGGGGAAGGGAGGGGGGAAGGAAAGGGTGAGGGGAAAATCTGTTATATGGAAGTGATTGTAGAACACTGAAAATAAATGGAATAAAAAAAGAAACTGCAGCTGATAGAGATTAAGTAACTTGCCTAGGGTCGTATCAGCTAATAAAAAAAGAAAAAAAAGAAAATATCTTTCATCTCTGATAAGTCTCATATTCATTGATACATAAGGAATTGGTTCAAATTTAGAAAAGTAAAAGTTATTCACTAGTAAATATGTTTTAAAAGGAATGAAACTAAGTTCTCAGCAACTAGATGAAATAATGCTCCAAATCACTAATAATTAGTTCATTATACATTGAAACACTTCCAACATTCTATTTCACATTGCAATTGGCAAAGCTGATGAAAATGAAAATAACAAATGTCATAGGAGCTTCGGTAAAACAGTATATACCTACAGTGTAGGTATAAGTAAGTTCTAGCCATTCTGGAAAGCAATTTGGAACTATGTCCCAAAAGTCACTAAACTCTACTTACCCTTTCACAACAATATAGGTATATACCCCAAAGCAATTAAAGGATAAGGAAAAAAGATAAAAATAATTGTAGCACCTCTTTTCATAGTAGCAAAAATTGGGGGGAAGGAGTGCCCACTTATTAAGGAATGGATAAACAGATCATGATATATGAATATAATGGAATATTATTGTACCTTAAAAATTATCAAATGTATCATTTTAGGGAACATTGGGAAGGCTTATATGAACTGATGCAAAATTGTGGGAACAGAATTAGTATTATTGACAGCACTATAAAAACAACTTTGCAAGGCTTTAGAACTCTACCCAGTGCAATAACAAACCATTATTACATAAGTCCAAATAATAGAGAAGTGACAGACACAAAATTCAGAATGAGACATTCATTAATGGATATGGACAAAAGGGGAATTTGCATTATGGTTGTGATTATTTTGAAAATAGTTCGGGTTTTTTTTAGCCTTTTTGCTATTGTTTGTTGGGGGAGAGGTATACAAAGGGAAAAAGAATAAATATTTGTTAACTGATTTAAAAAGAGAGAGAGGCATGATTTGTCTCTAACTTTTCTAAGGATAAACCTGAAAAAGGGTCATCATCGCAAGGATAGCTTCCAAATGGTCATTTTTAGAATGGTCACAGTAACTCATGAAGCCATATAGTAAGGGATGGAAACAAGAGAGTCTACACCAATGGAGGGAATACCTACATGGATGAAGTCATAAATCTTCTGAAATATTAAAAAGGACACTACTTTTATACCTGGATCCTCTGCTGGTGCAGCTTATTGAGTTATAGAACACAAACTCATTGAAGACAGGGACTGTTTCATTTGTATCAATTCCCACAGAAAGATTTGATAAATTCAAATTACCAGTACCAAATATATTACTTTCTTACTTTTTTCTTTTATACACTTGCCATAACAAAAAATGACATAACAGTCCATATATTTTTCATCCAAACATATTATCAGTGCTCTGAAATGATATAAAATCAATCTTTGGCTTTCAAATATATAGGAACCCCCTAATCAAAAGCATTGGGAAACTCATTTTTTTTATTTTTAATTTTGATTTCAATGTTGTATTTAGGATAGTTAAACAAAAAAAATCTCACACTCAAGCACAACAAATTCTGAGCCTTGAGCACTGTCATATCACAATTCTGTTAAAATCAAAGTCTTTATTTAACAAATGACATAGAATTAGTTGAAGAACATCTCAAAACACATGAAACATGACTAACAAAACACTTTTCTGTATGCCAACTAGGGTAGATCAGGTTACAAGACCTCAGTAATACCAAAGGGAAGATGTTTTATCAAGAAAGAAAAGAAAAAGTTTAACTTTCTTAACATTAATTTCTAAATCAATTTTAGGAAGGCACCATTTTTGAAAGAACTAGAAACAAAGTATTTGTTGCCATTGAGTCATTTCTGTCATGTCTGACTCCTTGTGACCCCATTTGGGATTTCCTTGGTAGAGACACTAAAGTTGTTTACCATTTCCTTCTCCGGCTCATTTTACAGATGAGGAAACTGAAGCAAACGATTAAGTGATTTTCCCAGGATCACCTAGGTAGTAAGTGTTTGAGACCAGATTTGAACTCAATAATATGAGTCTTCTTGCCTCCAGGCCCAGCATTCTATCCACTGTGCCACCTAGTTGTCCCAGACCAAAACAAGTTTGTACTTAAAAGTAAAAAGGAAAACTATCCAGTGTTACCTTCACATTAGAGTCTTAGATAATTTAGCTTTACTGCTACTTAATTATTAAGTAGTAGCTCTCATCCCTTTCTCTTACATGCTATCCTATCAATATTTATCTATATTATGTAAGTTTCCATTTTTAAAGGAAATCTATGTATTTACTAATGATGAATATCAGTTTTATTTATTTAGAGAATCAAGAACTTCCTCAAGTTTATTTATTCTTTTAATTTGTATATCTTCTTTGTTTCCTCCAAATCATTACTGCCTAAATAAACTCTGAGAGGGCACATTGCCATAGCACATAAGATTATCCACAGGGTTCTGAACTTCCACAATATGGGACATATCTTTATTTGCTTATTTAATATGTGTTTATTCAGAGTTTGTTAAATTTGTGTATCTTGTGAACCCTTTGTATTGATATTATTTCAATGTGCCACAGCACACACATAGGTCCAAAAAAATACTCTGTGATGATGTTAAAGATGAAATTTAATTTTAGGTGTTGAAACATGGCTCTGGTTATATAAAAGAAAACAATGAATATAAATATGTGTGGCTTATCAATTACTAGGAAATATTAATAGATAAGTAAGACTCATGCATACATTAAAAAAGTAGTTCTAACTCTTACTTTATTTCAATGTTCTCCACAGCCATTATTTTTGCTTAAAAAAAAGGAAAAAATAATTCAGAGTACAACCAGGCAATGAAATCCACATAAAGAGAATAGCAGAAAAGAGGAACCCTGAGTTTGAATAGCCAATCACTTCCTGTGTAATCATGACTTGAATTTAAAAAAAAAAAGATTCAAATGAGACAGAAAAAGCATAAGACTGGGGAACTCAGAAATTTCCTGTAGTTTCATCTGATATGTGGAAATATTTTAAAAATAAAACCAGTAACATAAATCCAAACTTTCAGCCCCTAGCCAAAAATTCAAAAATGTTTTCTTTAACCAAATATGTTCCATATTCTAACACTCTTAGAAACATCTGGAAGGTTCTTCATTTTGTAGTCTTCACCCTCCCCAATACTTCAGTAGCCACACAGACAAAATTTAGGCATATGTATTCAGTAATCTAGCTGTGATTTATAAAAAGCCAAGTTCCTAACCCTAGGCTGCCTTTGCAATGATATGTTGTATGTTTGGAGACAACTTCTTAATACTCTGTGCTGTCCAAAAGTACAATGAGGTGTGGCAGAAATTGATGAATAGGTTTCTTCTTGCTGGAAGTTGTAAAGCAAATTCAGGATAGACATCTGTTAAGAGATTTGTAGAGAGAATTTTTTTTCTTCAGATGGGGGTTGATCTAAATGAACTCATAAGTTTCTTCCAAAACAAAGTTCTCTGATTCCTGACTGATTATTGATATGAGAAGAGACTGAGAAATGTGCTCTCAGCTTTGGTTCTAAGTAGAAGTACTGAATTATCTTCACCTTGAAGCCTACACATATGTTCATATAGTAAAGACCTTGGTCTGATCTAAGTAGGCAATAATAAACAGCTTTCACAAGAATATGTCTCCTTGATATTTATAGTCATAGGGTAGAATGTTAATCATGTTAATGAGAGTTAAAGATCTTCCCCCCATTAATGTCCTGCCCATTGAGGGAAGTTTGATTAGGGGATATTTGTTTTGTAGGAAGGCCCATACCTTTTGTTAATTTCTTTCTTGACTTTTCCCCCTGAACTAAGTGAATGATGTGTGTGTTTGATTAAAGTGATTGTTGACACCTCAAAAATTTCTTCCCTTTTAGAAAAGCAGATCTAAGAACCTGTACAGCAAGTCCTCCTGTATATGCCGGGATCCTGACTGTTAAGTAAGGTTCTGTATTTTTATGTGTTTCAGTAAATACTTAAAATTTTTGATGAATTGATGGGAAATGCATTGTTGTAGAAGAGGCTTTAAAGTGGCATTTTACTTAATGTATCAGACTTTTTTTTATTTTGGAGGAGTTTTTTTGTTTTGTTTTGTTTTTGGAATCAACAAATAAACACAGTAGGCTCCCATACTATCTCCACTCAATATGTGTAGAGGTGATTTGCATTAAAATTTTATATAGATGAGAAAGGCTTATAGAACAGTACTTATTGATATTAATCACTATTTTTTATGACTCTGAATCTCCTGCTCCTCTTTTGAGATGATTCCTCAATTCTTTCACAATTGCATTTCCTCCAGTACAGATAACTTTTATGTACACTTTACCTAATCCAGCTTCTTTTTCAAGATTTACTCTCTTTTGCATTTCTACCTCTTCTATAAGTACATTAGGTCACAGGATCATAGATTTAAAACCGGAAAGAAGTGAGCTCTCATCAAATCCAGTGCAGACATTGAGGTGCATAGAAGTTTAAGTAACTTGCCCCAAGGTAACCCAGGTAGAAATGAGAGTCAGGATTTGATGCTCCTCTTACTCTCACACCAGTAATCTTTTCACATCTTTACCAGTCTGTAATTGTGATTGCTTAGAATCAAAGTGTGGTGGCATCATTGTCCTTCAGAAGATCATAGCCTTGAAACTGGAAGGGACCTTACAGATCACCAACTCCAACCACCTTATTTTACACATACGTAAATACAGATGCAAAGGAGTTAATTAAATTGCCCAGGGTCACATCACTAGTTAATATAGTGGGCTGGGGCTTGAATACAGATTCCAAGTCCAGCACTCTATCTACAATAACCAATGACCTTGTTGGGGGTGAAAGGGGGAACCTTTTGTAAGAAAAAAAAAAATATATATATATATATATATAATATATATATATACATACATACATATATGTATGTATATGTATATATGTGTATATGTGTGTGTATGTTTATTTATTTAAGGGCAGCTAGATGGTACAGTGGGTAGAGTGCTGGGTTTAGAGTCAGAAAGACTCATCTTCAATCATGAGTTCAAATCTGGCCTTAGACACTTAGTAATTAGCTCTGTGACTCCAAGCAAGAAGTCACTCAACACTGTTCGCCTCAGTTTCCTCCAACTGTAAAAGGAGTTAGAGAAAGAAATGGCACACCACTCCACTATCTTTGCCAAGAAAACCCCAAATAGGTCATAAAGAGTCAGACACAACTAAAATGACTCAATAACCAAAAAAAATATTTACAGACCTTTCTTTCCCCCCATTTCCCTTCTATTTATCATTCTTCTTCCATCTTCATCCTTCAATGACTCTGGGATAAAATTTTTAACTATATCTCTCACCAGATTTTAAATCAACTGATTTTTGCTATCCATAGTTTCTTTTTATTTTTGTGATACCATATTACTCATAATTTTTCACCTTCCTTCTATACGATTTTTTTCAAGAGATTTTTTTGTTTAAGCTAATGTTGCCCTTGGCTTTCATTCCTCCTTCCCTGGCAATGAAGTCAAGTATTTGCTAACCAAAGTGATTTTTAGGCTATATCTCCACTATCTTTACTTATAAAATTAATTTTTTTAAAATCAAATGTGAGACCACTGACATTCCTAGATTTCATCATCTAAAATTCAACTTAATAGTCAAATCTGTTAAGACTTTTTTGGGTCCTGATTCATTAATACAATATGTTAGGTCTCTCTTCCAACTTTGTACACCTGCATGATCTGATAACCATATCATTTATTTCTTTATCCAAATCATTAATAAAAATGTGAAACTATATTAAAAAGCACAGATCCCTTGTTCGTATCTGTTCTACTGTACAAGATCTGGGATTTTGTACCACTTCTCTTATTCATGTATCTTATTCTAGTTTTTACTTTATTTGTGAGCATCTGACCACTGTCTATTAGGTTATCCTCCATGCTTCTTAAGGGCAGGTACTGATTTTATCTTTGTACCCACCCAGGTACATTTTAATAAGTGTTTGTTGAATGAATTAACAAATCCAACTGAACCAGAAAATTTGGGGACTGCTCCTGGTAAGTAATAATGGCTTTTCGCTCTCTATATTTTAGTTTGAAATATCTGTGATTTCATCAGTATTGTTGTTCCGCTAAATTAGAATGCAACCCTTCTATAACTTACAGATGGTCTCCATGAGTCGTTGTGGTAAAAAACAAAATAAAACAAAACAAAAAGACTGAATCATACTGCGGTCAACCTGACAAGTCTCTCTAAGCATAGCTGGAATGTCTCTCACAAAACAAGAATAGATACCCATCAATAGTCTTTACTTGTAGCCATTCTAACTTGGTAGGGTCTGTCATGGATTGTGCTCTGTTGGCATAGCTTTGAGGAACCTAAGATAGCTTTTATACTATGAAGACTCCTCAGTGTAGAATGTTAGTATTGAATTCATTACCTTATATAACTTTTAATAGCAAAGCCCTCAAGAGCATTATTCAAGCTCTTTTACCTTCACAGAAACAAGAAAATTATAGAAATTAGAGCTGGAAGAAGTAGTAAAGATCATCTAGGCTGACTCCTTTATCCCCAATATTTTAAAGTGAATAGCACTTCAACAGCAATTAACTGTAACTAAAATACAATAATGTCATTGGTTCCTAAAAACAGTTTTTTAAAAAAATTAGAGGGGGGCGGAGCCAAGATGGCGGAGTAGAAGGACGCACATTTACGAGCTCCGAGCCCACAACCCATGGAATTGAGGTAAAAGGAGATCCCCATAAATTCTGAATCTCTGCAGGGGGTGCATAAACATAGGGGAAGAGATTTCCGTTCCACTGAACCCTGGAGAGCCGTCCCCGGGGTCCATCGCACTCCGGAAAGCAGACCGCACCCCCACCCCTGGCCGCGGGCCCCAGAGAAGCTGACCCGAGCAGGCTTCAGAGAGGGAAGCTCCGGGGGAAGCTCTGGCAGCCGGGAAAGTCCCTCCGCCCACAGAAGCTACAGGTCAGTAAGAAAGAAGGCTGCGCTAGGGGAGGGGAGCGGAGCGTCTCCGTGACTTGGGCCCCGTCGGGAGGAAGGGGCAGCGGCAGAGACAGGGGCAGGAAGCGGCAGAGGGGGAGGCGTGGGCGGGCGGCTGAGGCGGCAGCGGCTCGGGACTCAGGAATCCCCCAGCAGCAGGTAGGATCTTCAATACTGAAGGTCTTTCCAACCTGAGGGAGCTGAGCAGGGGAGACGGCCCTGCCCCCACCCTGCTCTACTGCTGAACGCCTCTGAATAAAACCCCCCAAGGGAGCTGAACATAGGAGGCGGGGTCCCCACCCCGCCCCCCCACCCGCTCCGTTCCTGAAAGTCTCTGCAGAAAGCCCCTGAGGGACCGAACTTAGGAGGCGGCCCTGCCCCCACCCCTGCGACAGAACTAAAGCTTGCCTCCGGAAAGCGCATTTGAATCTCAGTGGCCAAGCACTAGCTGGGCGGATCCAGGCGGAGGTGGAAAGGAATCTCAGAAGTCAAGTAATTGGCTGGGAAAATGCCTAGAAAGGGGAAGAAAAATAAGACTTTAGAGAGTTTTTTCCAACAAATGCAAATGATCCCGACCTTCGGATCTGATGGCGAGGACGAGAACGTATTTTTCCCATCAGGGAAAGACGTGGAGGGCGGGGCCTCAGTACCCCAGACACCCCAGGGGGGTGTTGGGTGGGCTCAGGCCTTGGAAGAGCTTAAAAAGGATTTTGAAAAGCAAGTTAGACAGGTGGAGGAAAGACTGGGAAGAGAAATGACAAAGATGCAAGAAGAGTATGAAAAAAAGGTCAATATCTTGGTAAAGGAGACCCAAAAAAATGCTGAGGAAATTAACACCTTGAAAAATAGGCTCACTCAATTGGCAAAAGAGGTTCAAAAAGCCAATGAGGAGAAGAATGCATTCAAAAGCAGAATGAGCCAAATGGAAAAAGAGGCTCAAAAGCTTACGGAATTTAATAGTTCTCTCAAAATTAAAATGGAATAGATGGAGTCTAATGACTTTATGAGAAACCAAGAAATCACCAAACAAAACCAAAAGAACGAAAAAATGGAAGAGAATGTGAAATATCTCATGGGAAAAACAACTGAACTGGAAAATAGATCCAGGAGAGACAATTTAAAAATTATGGGACTACCTGAAAGCCATGATCAAAAAAAGAGCCTAGACATCGTCTTGCATGAAATTATCAAGGAAAACTGCCCTGACATTCTAGGACCAGAGGGCAAAATAAGTATTGAAAGAATCCATCGATCACTACCTGAAAGAGATCCAAAAAGAGAAACTCCTAGGAACATTGTGGCCAAATTCCAGAACTCCCAGCTCAAGGAAAAAATCTTGCAAGCAGCTAGAAAGAAACAATTCCAGTACTGTGGAAATACAATCAGGATAACTCAAGATCTAGCAGCTTCTACATTAAGGGATCGAAGGGCATGGAATAGGATATTCCAGAAGGCAAAGGAACTAGGACTCAAACCAAGAATCACCTACCCAGCTAAACTGAGTATAATACTTCAAGGGAAAATATGGTCTTTCAATGAAACAGAGGACTTTCAATCATTCTTAATGAAAAGACCAGAGCTGAAAAGAAAATTTGACTTTCAAACACAAGAATGAGAAGAAGCATGAAAAAGTAAACAGCAAAGAGAAGTATTAAGGGACTTACCAGAAATGAACTGTTTACATTCATACAGGGAAAGACAATATTTCTAACTCTTAAAACTTTTCAGTATCTGGGTAGTTGGTGGGACCACACATACACATGTACACGCATGCACACACATACACACATGCATTCACATACAGAGACAGAGAGCACAGATTGAACTGAATAAGATGGGACCATACCTTAAAAGAAATTAAGGTAAATGGTGAGAGAGAAATGTAGTGAGAGGAAAGAGGGGGAAATGGAAGGGGGGTAACTATATGTCATTTAAGAGGCAAGTAGGAGATTTTTTTAGTGGAGGGAAAAAGAGGAGAGCTGAGGAAAAAAAAAAAAACAAGAAGTTTACCCTCATCACATTTGACTAAACGAAGGAGTGAAATGCACACTCATTTTGGTATGAAAGCCTATCTTACAGTATAAGAAAGCGGGGGAGAAGGAGATATTGCAAGGGGGGGGATGATGGAAGGGAGGGCAAAGGGAGGAGGGAGTAATTGAAAGTCAACACTTGGGGAGGGATAGGATCAAAAGACAGAAGAGAAACAATGAGGGGCAGGTTAGGAGGGATGGTAATTCAGTTAGTCTTACACAACACGACTATCAGGAAGGTCATTTGCAAAGCTACACAGATATGGCCTATAATGAATTGCCTGCCGTACCAAAGGGAATGGGTGGGGAGGGAGGGATGGGGAGAATTTGGAACTCAAAGTTTTAGGAACAATTGTTTAGTATTGTTGTTGCAACTAGGAAAGAAGACATACAGTTAATGAGGAATAGAAAGTCATCTGGCCCTACAGGAGAAAAGAGAAGATGGAGACAAGGGAAGGGAGGGATGACAGAAGAGAGGACAGATTGGAGATAGGGAAAATTAGATTGCCTGGGGTATTGGGGTGAGGGGAGGGGAGAAAAGGGGAGAAAATTTGGAACCCAAAAATTTGTGAAAATGAATGTAAAAAGCTAAATAAATAAATAAATTATAAAAAAATAATAATAATAAAAAAAAAAATTAGAATAAATGCCTCCCAGCTCTCAGAAGAGCTAAGAACAGGTCTTTAAAGCAACCAATCTTCTATCAATATGTTCCTTGAAAACTCATTTACAACCCATTTCTGAATAACTGAAATAACTAAAAATCATTAACCTACTGTTATCCCAGTGCTTTCTGGATACTTTTAAAACACAAGGAATTTATGATAACAATTAAGGGGAAGCTTCTGGTGCCAGGATAGTGGAGTGAGGAAAGAACCTTCTGAAGCCTTTCCAAATTCCCCTCCAAACAATGTGAAAAACACCTTATAATTGGCCTAGGAGCAGGGAAGCAGCTTACCAGCCTGTCAGGAAAGGTCTGTCTCATTGGGTGGGAGGAGAGAGAGCAGCAGCAGCCAACCTCAGAACAGCAGGCCTGCAGCAAGACTCCAGACTGGGATCAATCCAATAGCAAATCTCCACCTTTCTGTAATCCAGCACCTCCCTGGGAAACTGAGCTGTCTGTGCAGCTCAGAAAGGCACTGATCCCAGTGCTGACCAGTGGTGAGGCCTCAAGCTAGGGCTGGCCAGAAGAGACACCCTACCCTGGGGCCAGCCACCACAAAGACTCTGTTACCATAGCAACCCAGTGGCAGGCCCCACCCATGGACCAGGCCAGAAGTTAATCCCCACATGCAGGAGAGGCCATGAGGGAGACCTCAGTCCCCAGTACAAGTCAAAAGAAAAGTCTACTCTTCAGTGAAAGCAAGCAGCTAAGCCCTGAAGCCCAGTGAAGGGCAGAAGTAAGACCCAGAGTGCCAATACAAAAAGCTTGGGACAGTGCAGGACCACAGCCAAACTCTCACATAAAAAATACCAAGTCACAAAAAACCCCCCCCAAAAAAACAGAAAAAAATGAGCAAAAAGCAAAAAAGGAACTTGACTTTAGAAAGTTACTATGATGACAGGGATAATCAAGGAAAAAACATAGAAGAGGGCAATAGTGTCAAAATAGCTACATGTGAAGCCTCAAGAAAACATAATTTGGTCTCTGGCCCAAAAAGAATTCCTGGATGAGCTTAAAAAGAATTTTACAAAGCAAATTAGAGGAGTAGAAGAAAAATTGGGGAACAAAATGAGAGCAATGCAAGAGAATCATGGAAAAAAGTCAATAGCATGAGAAAAGAGATTTAAAAAATTTAAAGAGAAAAATAACTACCTAACAATAGAATTGACAAATGGAAAAGCAAGTGCAAATGCTTACTGAAGAAAATAATTCCTTAAAAACTAAAATTGAACAAGTGGAAGCTAATGACTCTATGAGACATCAAGATATGAAAAAAATAAAGTAAAAAAAGTACAGAAAAAAAGTAAAATTCCTCTTTGTAGAAACAACTGACCTCGAAAATAGATGCAGGAGAGACAATATAAGAATTATTGGACTACCAGAAAGCCATGATAAAAAAACAAACAAGGGGGAGGAGCCAAGATGGCAGAGTAGAAAGACTCATGTATGCTAGCTCCGAACCCACAGCCCATAAATTTCCTGTAAAAAGAACTCCCTACAAATTCTGGAGCAGTGAAAGCCACGCAGCAATGCAGTGGGGCAGATTTCTGTTCCAGAGAGCCCTGAAAAACCACCAACAAAGGTCCATCGCGCACTGGACAGCGGAGCCCAGCCCAGCCCTGCCCTGGCCGTGCAGCCCCAAGAGGAGCAGATCTGAGCAGGCTTCAGGGACGGGATCTCTGGTGGCCCCGAAGGTCCCTCCACCCACAGGCGTTACAGGTCAGTGAGAGAGACTTCTGGGCTGGCTGAGAGGGGAGTGGGGTGTCTCCGTGGCTCAGGACCCCTCGGGAGGCAGCGGCAGAGGCAGCGGTGGCCAGACCTCCCGGAACAGGAAGGAGCTCTGCTCCATTACTGAAGATCTCCACATAAACCCCCTGAGGGAACTGAGCCTGGGAGGTGGCCCTGCCCCCACCTGAGAACCTGAATTTAATCTTACCCTGAACAGCAGCCCCACCCATGGCTGAAAGCCCTGAGGCTGGGGAGCAACATTTGAATCTTAGACCCCAAGCACTAGCTGGGTGGATCTAGGCAGGGGTGCAGAGGAATCTCAAATGTCAAGTAACTGCCTGGGAAAATGCCCAGAAAGGGGAAAAAAAATAAGACCATAGAAGGTTACTTTCTTGGGGAACAGATGTTTCCACCTTTCCTTTCTGATGATGAGGAACAATGCTTACCATCAGGGAAAGACATAGAAGTCAAGGCCTCTATATCTCAAACATTCAAAATAGATATCCAATGGGCTCAGGCCATAGAAGAGTTCAAAAAGGATTTTG
This sequence comes from Bettongia penicillata ogilbyi, assembly GCA_023548195.1. NCBI lineage: Eukaryota > Metazoa > Chordata > Mammalia > Diprotodontia > Potoroidae > Bettongia > Bettongia penicillata. The sequence continues at coordinate 79,065 of JAJHZJ010000635.1, read as the reverse complement.
AAAATCAAGTTAGACAGGTGGAGGAAAAACTGGGAAGAGAAATGAGAGAGATGCAAGAAAAGCATGAAAAATGGGTCAATACCTTGGTAAAGGAGACCCAAAAAAATGCTGAAGAAAATAACACCTTGAAAAATAGGCTCACTCAATTGGCAAAAGAGGTTCAAAAAGCCAATGAGGACAAGAATGCTTTCAAAAGCAGAATTAGCCAAATGGAAAAAGAGGTTCAAAAGCTCACTGAAGATAATAGTTCTCTCAAAATTAGAATGGAACAGAAAGAGTCTAATGACTTTCTGAGAAACCAAGAAATCACCAAACAAAACCAAAAGAATGAAAAAATGGAAGAGAATGTGAAATATCTCATGGGAAAAACAAGTGACCTGGAAAATAGATCCAGGAGAGATAATTTAAAAATTATGGGACTACCTGAAAGTCATGATCAAAAAAAGAGCCTAGATATCATCTTCCATGAAATTATCAAGGAAAACTGCCCCGACATTCTACAACCAGAGGGCAAAATAAGCATTGAAAGAATCCATCGATCACCACCTGAAAGAGATCCAAAAAGAGAAACTCCTAGGAACATTGTGGCCAAATTCCAGAATTCCCAGGTCAAGGAGAAAATATTGCAAGCAGCTAGAAGGAAACAATTCCAGTATTGTGGAAATACAATCAGGATATCCCAAGATCTAGCAGCTTCTACATTAAGGGATCGCAGGGCGTGGAATAGGATATTGCAGAAGTCAAAGGAACTAGGACTCAAACCAAGAATCACCTTTCCAGCAAAACTGAGTATAATACTTCAGGGGAAAATATGGTATTTCAATGAAACAGAGGACTTTCAAGCATTCTTGATGAAAAGACCAGCGCTGAAAAGAAAATTTGACCTTCAAACACAAGAATGAGAAGAAGCATGAAAAAGCAAACAGCAAAGAGAAGTCATAAGGGACTTACCAAAGGTGAACTGTTTACATTCCTACATGGAAAGACAATATTTGTAACTCTTAAAACTTTTCACTATCTGGGTAGTTGGTGGGACTACACACACACACACACACACACACACACACACCTGCACACACACATGTACACATGTGCATGCACACACACACATGCGCGCACATACAGAGAGCACAGAGTGAATTGAATAGGATGGATGGGACCATATCTTAAAAGAAATTAAGGTAAACGGTGAGAGAGAAATGTAGTGGGAGGAAAGAGGGTGAAGTGGAATGGGGTAAATTATATCTCATTCAAGAGACAAGCAGGAGACTTTTTAGTGGAGGGAAAAAGAGGAGAGCTGAGAAAAAAACAAGAAGTTTACCCTCATCACATTTGACTAAAAGAAGGAATAAAATGCACACTCATTTTGGTAGGAAAACCTATCTTACAATACAGAAAAGTGGGGGAGAAGGACATAAGCAGCGTGGGGGTGATGATGGAAGGGAGGACAATGGGAGGAGGGAGCAATTTGAAGTCAACACTCAGGGAAGGACAGGATTAAAAGGCAGAATATAAACAATGGGGGGCAGGATAGGATGGAGGGAAATACAGCTGGTCTTACACAACACGACTATTATCGAAGTCATTTGCCAAACTACACAGATAGGGCCTATATTGAATTGCCTGCCTTCCCAAAGGGAATGGGTGGGGAGGGAGGGATGGGGAGAATTTGGAAGTCAAAGTTTTAGGAACAACTGTTTAGTATTATTCTTGCTACTTGGAAATAAGAAATAGCTAATGGGGAACAGAAAGTCATCTGGCCCTACAGGGCAAAAGAGAAGATGGGGACAAGGGAAGGGAGGGATGATAGAAGAGAGGGCAGATTGGTGATAGGGAAAATTAGAATGCTTGGTTTATTGGGGTGGTGGGAGGGGATAAATGGGGAGAAAATTTGGAACCCAAAATTTTGTGAAAATGAATGTAAAAAGTCAAATAAATTTTATTAAAAAAGAAAAAAAAGAAAAAACAAACAAAAAAACAAAAAACCCTGGACAATATCTTTCAAGAAATTATCACAGAAAACTGTCCTGATATATTAGAATCAGAAGACAAAATAGAAGTTGAAAGAATGTACTAATGATCACCTGAAAGAGATCCCAAAATGAAAACTCTTAGGTATATCATAGTCAAATTCCAAAGTTCACAGATCAAGGAAAAAGTATTGCAAGCAATTAAAAGAAACAATATAAATATTGTGGAGCTACAATCACTATTACACAGGATTTGGCAGTTTCCACATTAAAGAATGGGAGGGTTTGGAATATGATATACAGGGAGGCAAAGGAATTAAGTTTAAAACCAAGAATCACCTCCAGGAAAAAGGAATATAAACTTTCTGGGAGAAAAATTAACATTTAATGAAACAGAGGACTTTCAAGCACTCCTAATTAAAAGAACAGAGTGAATTGAAAAATCTGACCTCTAAATACAAGACTGAAGGGCAACATAAAAAGGTAAAAAAGAAACAAGAAAGAGAAAACATAAGAAATTCAATAAAGTTAAACTTTGTATTTCTGCATGGCATATATTTGTGCATATGTAAGCATATAGATATATTTATGCATATATACACACATTTATACATATGTATATATACACATACATATATACAAATATATATGTCTATATATACATATATGTATATATGTGTGTGTAGATATATATACATATATGTGTATATGTGTGTATGTGTGTGTATGGGCAGAGGATATGGATATAAGGTGACTTTGATAGCATGATAACTCAAAAAACAAAATAAAGGGATGAGAAGGAAAATTGTACCAGAAGAAGGAGGATTGAGATTGTGGTAAGTTATTCCACATAAAAGAGGCATGAGAGAGCTATTATAATACAGGGGAAGATGAGGGGGTGGAGGTGGACAAAGTCTAAACCTTACACTCATCAAAATTGACTCAAAAAGGGAATAACATATACATTCAGTCAGATACAAAAATCTATCTTAACCTATAAGAAAGTAAAAAGGAACAAGGATAATAGAAAGGAGAAAGAGTACTATAAAAGGGAGGCTATGTTAGGGAACATGGTGATCAGAAGTAAAACACTTCTGAGGAGGTAAAAGGTGGGGGAGGGAATAGAATGAGGTGGGGGCTAAACAAGCGAAAAATAGTATGGAGGGAAATATACAGTTATCATAACTACAAATGTGAATTCCATGAATTCACCCATAAAACAGAAGCAGATAGCAGAATGAATTAAAAACTAGAATCTTACAATATGTTGTTTACAAGAAACACATTTGAAACAGAGAGATACACACAGAGTAAAGGTAAGGGGATGGGGCAGAATTTATTGTGTCAGCTGAAACAAAGAATACGGTGGTAGCGATTATGATCTCAGACAAAGCAAAAGCAAAAATTTCTCATAAAAAAGAGATAAGGAAGAAAACTATATCTTACTGAAAGGAACTATAGATAATGAAGTCATATCAATACTAAAAATATATGCACCAAATGGTATAGTATCTAAATTTTTGAAGAAGTTATGAGTTACAGGAGAAATAAATAATAAAACTATGCTAATTTTCCTTTCTCAATTTTCCTGTCTCAGAACTAGATCAATCTAATAAAAAAAGAAGAAAGTGAGTAAAATTCTGGAAAAGTTAGATATGAAAGATCTCTGGAGAAAACTGAATGGGAATAGAAAGGGATATAGCTTTTTCTCAACCTCTACACTGCACCTATATAAAAATTGACCATTAAGACATAAAAATTTCACAACCCAATACTGAGAAGCGGAAATAATAAGCATGTCTTTTTCAGACTATAATGCAATAAAAATTACATTCAGTCATGGACAATAGAGATTTAGAATTAATTGGACGTTAAATAAACTAATTCTAAAGAAAAGGTGAGCCAAAAACAAATCATAGAAACAATCAATGGTTTCATTAAAGAAAATGACAACAGTGAGACAACTCAACAAAAGCCAACATAGTACTTAGAAAAAAATTTACATTTTTAATTGTTTAGATGAGTAAAATTGAGGAAAAGGAGAAAAAGAATTGGTCATGAAAGTAAAAAAACTAGAAAAAGGCCAAATTAAAAATCTCCAAATCACCAAATTGGAAATCTTGAAAATCACAGGAGAGATTAATACAATTGAAAGTAGGCAAACCACTGAACTAATAAATAAAATCCAATAACATAAACCATTGGTTATTTTGATTTAGAAAAAGGAAAGAAGAAAACCAAATTACTAGTGTCAAAAATGAAAGGAGTGAAATCACCATTAATGAGAAAGAAATTAAGACAGTTGTTGAACTCTTTTGCCCAATTATATGTCAAAAAACTTAACAATCTAAATGGAATGAATGGATATCTACAAAAATATAAATTACCCAGATTAACAGAAGAAGAAATAAAACACTTTAAAAACCCAATCTTAGAAAAAGAAATTGAACAAGCCATCAACAAACTTCCTAAGAAAAAATTCCCAGGACCAGATGAATTCAGCAAATTCTACCAAACATTTGAAAAAACAATTAATCCAAATACAATTTAAACTATTTGGAAAAATAGGCAAAGCAGGAGTCCTACCAAATTCCTTTTACAACACAAATATGATGCCGATACCCAAACCAGGAAGAACCAAAACAGAGAAAGAAAATTATAGATCAATTTTCCTAATGAATGTTGATGCAAAATTTTTAAATAAAATACAAGCCAAGAAATTACAGCAATATATCACAGGGATCATATCCTATGACCAGGTGGGATTTTTACCAGGAATGCAGGACTGGTTCAATATTAGGAAAGCTATCAGCATAATTGACCACATCAATAACAAGCCAACAGAAACCATATGATTATCTCAACAGATGCAGAAAAAAACCTTTGACAAAATACAACACCCATTCCTATTAAAAACACTAGAGAGCACAGCAATAAATGCAACATACCTTAAAATGATAAGTAATATTTATCTAAAGCCATCAATGAATCATTATCTATAATGGGGATAAGCTAGAAGCCTTCCCAATATAATCAGGGGCAAAGCAAGCATGCTCATTATCACCTCTGTTATTTTAATATTGTACTAGAAATATTAACTATAGCAATAAGACAAGGAAAAGAAATTACAACAGGCAAGAAGGAAACAAAACTGTCTCTTTTTGGAGGTGATATGGTGTTATACTTAGAGTATCAACTAAAAAACTACTTGAAATTATTAACAATTTTAGCAAAATTGTAGGATACAAAATAAACCCACATAAGTCATCAGTGCTGCTATATATTACCAATAAAAGTCAAGCAGCAACAGATTGAAAGAGAAATTCCATTTATAATAACTGTAGAAAATATAAAATACTTGGGATTCTACCTGCCAGGACATACTCAGGTATAGTAACAAGCACCCTGACACATCCAGGAAGGCCTACTAGCACAGGTTCTTAGATCTGCTTCTCACCTCAAAGTATGTTTATACTTTTCAGAGTCAGAGGACATCATGACCCTCATGACCCAGTGCCTTGTTAGAAATTAACAAAAGGTATGGACCTTCCTACAAAATAAGTCTACCCTAATCAAGCTTCCCTTAATGGGCTCCATCCTTAATGGGCAGGAAAAATCTTTAACTCTCATTAAAATTATGCCAGGAACTATATGAACACAACCATAAAACATTTTTGACACAAATAAAGTCAGGTCTAAACAACTGGAAAAATGTTAATTACTCATGAATATAATAAAAATGATAATTCTATCTAAATTGATCTATTTATTCCATGCCATAACAATCAAAAATATTTTATAGAGCTAGAAAAAATAATAATAAAATTCATCTGAAAGAATAAAAACTCAAGGACATCAAGGAATTCAATGAAAAAAAGTGAAAGAAGGTGGTCTAGCCATACCAGGTCTCAAACATTAGTATAAAGTGGTAATTATCAAAAGAATCTCATACTGGCTAAGAAATAGAGTCATAGATCAGTGGAATAGATTAGTTACAAAGGACATCATAGCAAATGTGCAAAGTAATCTGGTATATGATAAACCCAAAGATCCAAGCTTTTGGAATAAAAACTCATTATTTGGCAAAAAACTTCTGGGAAAGTGGAAAACAATATGGCAGAAACTGGGTATAGACCAACATCTCATACCTTATACCAAGAGAAGGTCAAAATTGGTACATGATTTGCATATAAAGGGTGATATCATAAGCAAATTAAGAGATCATGGAATAGCTTATCAGTCAGATTAATGGAAAAGGGAAGAATTTAGGACTAAAGAAAATATAGAGAGCACTACAAAATGTAAAGTATATAATTTTGATTATATAAAATTTTAAAGTTTTTGTATAAACAAAACTAATGCAACTAAAATTATTAGGAAAGCAGAAAACTGAAGAAAAGCTTACCAACAAGTATCTCTCATAAAGGCCTCATTTCTCAAATTTGTTGAGAACTGAATCAAATTTTTAAAAAATACAAGTCATTCCCCAATTGATAAATGGTAAAAGGATATTAACAGGCAGTTTTTAGACAAAGAAATCAAAGCTATCTATAATCATAAGTCACTATTGATCAGAGAAATGCAAATTACAACAACTCTGAGGTACCACCTCATACCTACCAGATTGGTAATATGAAAAAAAAGGAAAATGTTGAGTGTTGGAGGGATGTGGGAAAACTGGGACACTATGTATTGTTGGTGGAATTGTGACTGATTCAGCCATTCTGGAGAGTAATTTGGAACTATGCCCAGAGGGCTGTAAAACTATGTATATCTTTTGATTTAGCAATACTACTGCTACATCCCAAAGTCATCCAAAAAAAGGGGAAAAGACTTATTTGTCCAAAAATAGTTCTAGCAGCTCTTTTTGTGGGGGCAAAGAACTGGAAATCAAAGGGTTGCCCATCAATTAGAGAATGGTTAAACAAGCTATGGTATATGATTGTAGTAGAATATTATTGTGCCATAAGAAATGGTAAGGAGGATGATTTCAGGAAAACCTGGAAAGACTTATATGAACTGATACATAGTAAAGTGAACAGAACCAGGAGAGCACTGTACAAACAGCAACTCTGCGAATGACCTAGCTATTCTCAGCAATACAATGATCCAAGACAATCTCAAAAGACTGAAGATGAAGCATACTATCTGCCTCCAGAGAAAGAACTGATGTTGTTTGAATACAGAGTGAAACATATTATTTTTGACTTTTTTTCTTTCATTTAAAAAATTTAATTGAGCCTTCTTGTTCCAAATGATGAATATGAAAATGTTTTACATATTGTGCAGGTATAACCTATATCTGATTGCTTATTGTCTCAGAGAGGGGTGAGGCAAGAAGTAGAACTTGGAACTCAAAACTTTAAATAAAAATGTTAATAGAAAAAATCAATTAAGGGTATTATGGTTTATAAAACTACTCATAAATGATTAAAACCTTTCTAAGTTTAAATCATGAAATTGGCCCATTCTACTTCATCTGTTTTTAATGTGGCATGTTCTCCAAATAGGCTGAACCTGCTTACAGGTCAGAAAATACATCTTTTGAAAACTCAAGGGATCCCTTCTGTGCTTCTATTTCCTGCATAATTTGTTCATTGGAAATACAAATCTCTAAATGACAGTGTATAACAAAGCCACTCCAGATCTAGTGTCCAAAAACGTGGAATGAAAAACACTTACAAATTCGAGGCAAAAAAATCAGTGAACATAAAATCTAAAAAGAAATGCACTGTGGTATATAGCTAATTCACAGAACTAATGATATCATTTGATTGTACCTTTGGAAGACTCCTTTAGATTCAACCATTAATTAAATCTATATGGTCCTCCATCCTTTCAAGATACTATGGCAGTCTTATTACTTAGACAATAAAATACGCTTCTAACTTAAATGACTTGCCCAATAATAGGTTATCTTGCGGCAGGACTGGGAATAGACTCCTATTCTTTTAAATCCCTGAGTCACCCATGATAATGGGTCCCTTGATTTATGTATCACCGTAAAATAGGATTGACCACTATACACATAATCACAAGCTGAGCTTTTTCTCCAATGTGCAAACAGCTGGATGTAAACTGTTCACACTATAAATTAACCATCCAGCAAATCAAATTTTCCTTAAAATTTAGCTAAAATTTTGTCAATAATATTTGGCATCATCATTTTCTCCATCTTTTCTTTGACCATTCTTAGGTTTAAAAATATCTTTATTCCAAGATATAAATAGATTTCATTGCTGGCATGGGCATAGTCAGTTTCATCTATGTCAATAAATAAAAGCAATAAATTTTCAAAACATTATTTTGTAGGAAGATTTAATCTCCTATTATTAGAGTAATAAGAGTAACCTTGAAAGGACATTCTCTAGATAGTTCCTACTACAAGTTTATTATCCCCTCCCCCCTCTCCCTAAAATACAAACGAACACACCTTTCTTCTTATGACTTCACTGTTTCTGTCTGTGGCTCCCAGATTTACAGTGTCTACATATAAAATTTTAGTGATATTGCTGACTTCTTATTCTTTATCATTCCTCACAGTCACCAAGTACTGTCATTTCTACCTCCATAAAATAGCTTTCCTACAGTCCTTCCCCAATGCCACCACCCCAGAACGCAATCTCATTACCACCTATGCTGGACCACAGTAACAGCCTGGTGGCTGTAGATCTTACCAATATCCTTCACCTGCCTTTAAATGATCTTTCATAGCCATCTTGTGGTGGTACAGCGGACGAAGGATTGGCCCTGAGTCAGGAAGACCCAAGTTCAAGTCCTCTAGCTTCACAAACTTACTAGCTGTGTGAACAGGAACAAGTCACTTAATCTCTGATTGTCTGTTTCCTCAGCTGCAAAATGGGGATTATAATAGCACTTACCTCAAGGGTTATTGTGAGGATCAAATGAGATATTTGTAAAAGTACTTACCACAATGCCCCACAAAGGGCAGGTACTTTGTAAAGGTTTATTATCTCTCCTCCCCCTTTGCCTTTGGTCAAAAACCTTCAGAGGCTTCCAATTGCCCCCCTAGTAAAAGTTCAAACCCCTTTGCCAGGCATTCAAGACCCTCTACAATCCAATACTGTCCTACCCCTCCAGCCTTATTCATTTAACTCTATGTTCTTGATAAACTGGACTATTCTCTAAATATTCTAGAATTCCTGAACATGGTCAGCACTCTTCTAGCTCCATGCCTTTGCATATATTCTGTTCCCTAAATTTAGAAAGCTCTCCCTTCCCCTCTTTGTCTCTTGACTCCCTGAACATTCTTTAAAGGAGGACTTAAATGCTTCCAGTATGGTGAAACCTTCCCTGATCTTCCTGTACTTCAGAACTCACATAACATTTGTTTCAACTCTATACTACACTTAGGATATTATACCGTGTAGTATTACTGTCTATATATGTTTTGTGGGACAGCTAGGTGGTACAGAGTACCAAGCCAGAAGTCAGGAAGACTCATCTTCCTAAATTCAAATCTAGCCTCAGATACTTACTAGCTATGTGACCCTGGACAGGTAACTAATCCCTGTTTACCTCAGTTCCCCATCTGTAAAATGAACTGGAGAAGGACATGGCAAACCACTCCAGTATCTTTGCCAAGAGAACCCCAAACTGCATTAGGAAGAGTTGGACACAACTGAACAGCAATAACAAAAGTATGTTATATGTAGATTACACTATAAACTCCATGAAGATACTCCAACTAACTAATCAATCCACAGGTTGTTAGAGTTATTATAACTTTTCTATGCAGATCACCCATGATCTCTCCTTTCCATGTTCTCCACATGCTCTGCTCCAGACAAATTGATCTGTTTTCCATCCTCCAAACATTGTTTGAATTTTCCTACTTTGTTCATAGCATGTGAGGAATCACTAAAAGTTTCTGAGAAATTGAAAATAATGATGAAGGCAGAGTCTTTTGCAAAGCTCCACCTTTTAGCACTTTGGAGGTCAGTCAATAAATACTCACTTAGAATATTCTAGGCATTGTGCTAAGTGTAAGGGACAAATAAAAAAAGACAATCTCTGCTTTAGATGGTGGTTTTAGTTTCCTCCAATCAGAGGAGTAGAAAATACTGATGAGGTATGAATGCTCAGGCTGATTCTGTCTTGCAGGATGATGAGGAGCCTGATGATGAAGTTTTCTGGAGGCATGATGGAAAAGTGCAAAGGACTGCAGCCAGTTGGAAAATGAAGAGATAGGTGCCTTGGTTGTCCTAGTTAGGTGATAAGGACATGAAATAAGCAGCTGGCTTCATTCTGTACTATCTGTTAGTTCAAACAATCTTCTGAAATGTTGCCTTTTATCTGGAGCCACTGGAAATGACCTAACTAATTGTTAGGGCTGCTCTGGCTCACAAGTGAAATGTCTGCACTTGCTTTTTTGCGGTTGTCATTGAGTTGTTTCAGTTGTGCCCAACTCTTTGTGACCCTGTTTGGAATTTTCTTGGCAAAGATACTGGAATGGTTTGCCATTTCCTTCTCCAGCTCATTTTACAGATGAAGAACCTGAGGCAAACAGGGTTAAGCAACTTGCCCAGGGTGATACAGGTAGTAAATGTCTAAGGCTGGATTTGAACTCACAAACATGAGTCTTCTTAACCCCAGGTTCAGTACTCTACTCACTGCACAACATAGTTTGTTTTTACCTTTTGAAGAATTAGTTTTCAAGTGTGAGAGCTTTTATAATGAAAACTCATTTTTAATTAAGAAGTATTAATAAGCATCTAATGTATGGCTAGTATATGACAAAAGCAAAAAAAGATGAACACAATATCATCCACAGTGCAGAAAGTCCCAGTGAAATGTAGTGGAAACAGCATTTGTTACTGGAGTCAGTAGACCTGGATTTGAAACTAGGCTCTCACACTATTTGTGTGATTTCAGGAATGGCAGATTACCTCTGTGGGCCTCAAAGTTCTTCTCCATAAGGTGAAGGGTTTGGACTATAAAATGATACCTGAGGTTCCCCTTAGCTTCAAAATCTATGTTCCTCATCAAGAAAATGATTGAAATAACATTTACCTAATACTTCAAATTAGAGCAACTATTATAAGCACCACCCACCCGAGTAATTCCAGCGCCTCTTTCAATAGCATCATATGGCCTCTTAAGTCTGAAAGCACCTGTTCAGTTTCAAACACATTTGGCATCTATCCAGCTGCTTAAATGCGCTAAAGGCTAGACCTGTCATCAGCTCAAAAATCAGTCATTAAAAGCCATTACTAAAAGGTATGTGGGTTGCCTGACTGCCATCCAGACCCACATTCTGAATACTAGAGACCTACAGAAGTGGGGGAGGGGAAGAACTGGAAGTTGATTTTCTGACTGAAGCAAAAATGCTTTAATAGTACTCCTTCTAGTACTTACTAATAATCCTACTTGCCACAATCACCAAATTCCAGTTGAATACAGAAAGATCCTGTAGTGCCGATACCATGGGACAAGGAAAGCATGTGTGATATTTTTTGCAGGTTACAATGAAAAAGTTGTACATACATCACTACTATCCAAGTCTGCTTAGATTAGAGCATGGGCTGTATTACCTGCTCAGTGATCTATCTAAATAAGAAGGACTATAGTCTAAATTCCAAATACCAGAGACTAAAACTTCGGCTTGGCTTTGCCATGGGGAGACTTTCAATCTTTAAGGCTTTATTGTGTTTCTGTTTAGAGTTTCCTGTGTATTTCTTATTGGAGGCATAAAAGTTAGCAAAAGAGTTTATATTTTTATTTATTTTGTATTCTATACTCCATCCTTCAGTCCCACTTTCTTGAGCCTTAAAAAGAAAAAAAATCTAATTAAAAAAAAAAAAACCACAAGCTTACTGGAGAAAAAATAGATACTAAAAAACCCACTATATAGAGAGTTCTGACTTCAAGCATAATTGAAACTGCAGCTTGACACTTTATAAAGAAGTATTTACATGCAAGGTAAGTGGTTTTATTTTGTGAGCACTGAAAATGTACTAATTTCACACTCTCTGAGAAGTCTTCTTCATGTTTAGAACTGGATATAGTAACATTGCATATGAGAAAATCAGAGAATGGCAGCACTAACTGTAAGGGGCTTTAAAGACAATTTAACCCAACATTCACATTTTAAAGAGGTGAGAGCTAAAGCCTGGAGCCCGAAGATATATTGTTAGTAAGTGACTGCAGTAGAATTCAAACCCAATTCTCTAGTAAGCAAATGCCATGTTCTTTTCATTTTAATACTGGTACTCATCAACTAGCTAGACAGGCACAGACAAGAAAATTGGTGTATTTTTTTTCTAAGTCATAAATCTCACTATCTCATCCAGACAGGAAGTACAGCATTCATTTATGGACCTGACCCCACTACTGACTGGTATAGAAGCTTATACTTCTTTGATTCTGACAAGGGCAGTCTTACCCTCCTTAGACAGCCTAGTGGCTCCTTTTCCTCAGGGTTTTACCATATTTGTGTCAAATTTTTTGTGGCTAACCAACCTGCATAGCTCACTGTATCTCAGAACCCCTGAATTCAAGTGATCTACTAGTTCAGTGTCCATAGCAGAAGAGGACTTCAAGCATGTACCATCACACCTGGAGGAAGTGGATTTGTTGAAAAGGACTAAGTAGTTAAAGTTCACACCCCCTAATTCATCCACTTAATTTCCTATATTTTACTCATAAGAGAGCCCCTCAGAACATCTTTACTTTTTATTCCATATGCAATTCTAACAAGCTTGGTTGAGGACAAAGCATTTTGGATAGCCTTAAGACATAACAACTGAAAGAATGACAGGAAAGGAGATAGAAAAAACAAACAAAAGAACAAAATACTATTAAAACCAGCTTTGCTATAAGAACAAATAGCCCAACACAGCTCAACAGACCTGAGGGTATTGCTGTATTATAGTACAAGGCAGGACAGCATGTTCATGATAATGACCTGGAGTCATCAAGCAAAGGCTAAAATGAGTTCAGAATGCTCCTATGACAGAAAAACCTAAAGCATGGAATATTCCTGAAAGTTTTCCATCAAAAATTATGCCTGTAAAAACCCTCTTTGACACTTTAAAAGGTAAGCATCAGCAGTCTGGAAAAGAGAGGAAAAGATACCTCATTCCCTGATGGCTCTAGATATATGGCACTTTATGGAATATGCTTTACATATACTATATTAATGGAATCTCTCAATTTTCCATATCCCTTTCTTTTCTAAAAATTAGAAGCATTCCTATTGAATGGATTGTAAAGTAGTTTCAATTTGAATGTCTTCCCCATGACATTATTTCTTGGTACCATAGCAAGACCATTTCTCCTCTCTAGAACAAGGAAATGGAGAAGGGTTAAATGATGGGAAATTTCTAAAAAAAATGAAAACAAAAGCAACTTTCTCTAACATATACAAAAACAGATTACTATAAACTTTCTCCTAATGTTCTCTAGTCATTACAAAGAGACAAACATCTACTCCTTTATGTATGGTTCAAAATAAAATATGCCTATAGAACTTCATAGATATAACAATCACCTTGCTTTCCAAGGCAGCAGACAGTGAATTTCTCTCCCCCAGGACATAGCAAGTGCTCTCTTGACCTCTGGATATTTCAAGAATAGTCATAACAAAGTAAGCAGTGAGAAGAAACCAGAAGCAATGCCTAAGCAATGTGCAAATGGTCAATACTTGGAATAAAGGGCTCTTGGATGACTCTGGATTCACACTGTTGCCACATGGAAGATGTGCAAAGAGAGAAAGAAATATAATGAATATTACTCTGATGCTACCCAAGCAAAAACTGTTGCAAAAAAGAGAGTACTAGACTTTACATAAGGAACACCTGGATTTAACCAGACTTCTGATGCTATAAAGCTACAGGATCCTGGGCAAATCACAACCTTTATGAATCTCAAGTTGGAGCTAAAGCTAGCAGAACTCCTAAGTCATAGTCCGGTTATAATTTTCCTTTCTGGTGAGACTTTCAATGCTTGGAATTCTCCATGCCAACAAAAACCCCAGATCTTTTGTGTAATTACATACATGTGTATGTCCATCCACAGGTTGTAACATATGGCTACCAATTTTCATTAATCAAAGAAAATATGACAAAGACCAAGCAGCCCAAGACCATTGTGAAGACAACTTATGTCACATCTATACACTATGTCCCCAGCTTTTTCATTGTAAGGCAAAATAGAGGGGTCAGAATTTTCTAAACCTAAATCATCTACATGAAGATGGTTTGCTGCTATGGCTCCTTCTGATATTAACTAACCATTTGTTCAAAGCCCCAAGATTCACATGTAATCTCAACTTCTGAAACACAGAACTGAAGAAATCAAATTTTTAATGGATAACATTTATATAATGCATTAAGGTTTGCAGAGTACTTTATATATGTTATTTTACTTGATTCTCACAACAATCCTAGTTTTCCCAACTCCTGCAAATTCTTATCATTTATAAAGTAAGGCAGGGGATGAATATTGGAAATATAAGTGATGCAAGAACAAAAATAGTCATTAAACTTTACTTAAAAAAGATCAACTTATTACTACTACATGGTAAATGTGTTTTTAACAGTATAACAGATTTAACACTAACTCAGATAAGATCACCACTGTCAGTGACTTCATCAGGAGTAATACAGGGAAATTTTGTCTTTAAGTCTTTGTAATGCATTGTATAAATATGTTACTACAGATGTGTGGTTCAGTATTTGATTTTTCATCAATAATATCTATACTTATCTTTATGACATTCACAAAGGCTAAGAAATGAATAAGACTTCAATGTCTCTGACCCCTTTCCTATGGAGATGCCATATATAAATTTTATAAACATTTGGATGATTCCAACTCTATTAATATATTTCTTAAATATTTATTCAAAGAAGTTAATGAAGAAAAGCAAGAAAGTAAATCATATGAAGAAATAGAATATGTTATTCTTAACCACAAAATATGTATACTTTATACTCTCCAATGATGCTGATTATAACCTATAATTTATTAGATAGGTCCTTAGGAGAAGTCTGAGTCACTGAGAAGTTAAATACCTTGCCCAGAGTCACATAGCAAGTGTCAGACAGGCTTTGAACTCATCTTTCTGACTCTGAGTATGGCATTCTATCCACCACTCCATGACATCTCTCATGTATTCCTCATATGCAACAAGAACAGTGGTAAAAATAATAAGTAGAATTCAAGCAATGGAAGTAATTCATTCAGATCTATTACCTTTCCATTTACTCATCAGAGGTATCAGCAACAGGAAGCTTTCCTCATATACTGATGAGTCACAAATCATTTCAATATGCACAGACATTTATTAATAAGTTCCTTTTTGTTTGTTTTTCTACTTGCTTAATTTTCAGACTTTCCCCCCATGAATGACTATTAACTTCCCATTCATTAGTTGAAAGGAGACTTCACAGAAAGGTCATTAAGTGTACATGTGTCAGTCTGACAATTTATTAAGGTATACTGAAGGCAAAGCCTTGGGACCTAAAAGCTCTGACTTGAGCATATAAGAGAAGATAACTCACTTAGGTGGCTCGAAATTTACTGCAATATATTGACCCTCAAATTGGGGTTAATTGTGATGTTTGTTTAGGTATCTGTTACAAAAGCTACACAAAGGATGGCCAAATACTGTAGTGTGTCTTTTGGCATTCACTTCAGTGTACATACTTTACTGACATCCATAAAACCAACCAATTATTATACTGAGTATTTCCTTTGGAGTTGATATATTTGCATCAAGATACTTTAAAAGACTATTTCAATGTTATGGAGAAACAGTCAAACCTGAACCAAATTCTTGTAAGACGGAGGCTACCATAAAAAAGAGATTAACTGCAATTATTTTGGAGGAAATGTGATTACTATGGGCTAAAAAGATATGTAAAGGTGGTACAGATCTGGACCTAGTGAGATAGAATTTGGAGAGGAGTGGAAAGGAAACAGGGAGAGGTCAATCAAACAAGAAAGAATGATATGGGCAAAGGTGCAGAAGTAGGAAAATTATTTTGAATAGAGTTGAACTTGGGAGAATTAGAAAACAAAACAAAACAAAAGGCTGTTTTTTGCTCCCATGCTGGCTTTCAGTTTGTGATGAAATCTTGATAAAGCATGTCTTTCAGTCATTCAAATTCATCACTTTTTTCTGCCACTGAACAGAACATGCATGGATTTACTAGTTAGGAAAAAAGTGAGTGTCCTTGCAATGACTAATTTTGATCATATGTCTCACAGGACTAATATTGTCCCTCTCAATTACTGTAGCAAATTTAATTCAATAAAAATTTATTAAGTCCCTACTATGTACAAGTCACTGTAGTAGTTTTTGAAGACAGAAAAATAAAAATGAATTCTTACTCTCAAGGAGCTTATAATCAAAGGGGAAGGAGAGACACATATACATACAGAAATAAGAATGTTATATAAGGCATAATATAAATAGGGACAATACAACTAATCAAAGTGCTGGCTTAGAAGAGGAGAGAATAAGGGCAAGAGGTCAGGAAAATATGCAACCTGTCAAATACTTTCAAGATCATGTGCTCTTGTTGACCAAACAGGGCATATGAAGACTTCACCTACTGGTTGGAATGATGACAGCAGGAATTAAAGTGTGACTTTAAAAAAAAAGTCACGACAAATTTGGCACAGATTTTTTTTAAAGGTGAGGTAAGAGGAGAGTACTGATTTGGATGATAGTACTAGGGTCTCTAGAAACACTGGAAGTCTGAGAAAAAGATAGTAGAATCTAACTCACCTGTGAATACATTCTGGAAGCCATCAGTGGCAGCCTGTACTCCTGAGGACTTTCTGGACAGAGTTGGGGGGGTTCCATCAGTTCCTTCCTGGGCTGCCCCACATTCAAGCAGGTCTGCTGAGCCACCCACCCTGGGCTCCCTCCTCTCCACCTCCTCTGTCCAGTCAGCAGAGCGGCTGAGTCCCCCTACCAGGCTGCTGCCACTTGTCTTGTGTTTCTTGACCTGGGTGGAATTTGAGGCCAAAGTAGCCCTCTGACTTCGACTCAGAGAAGGCTCCAGCCTTCTCATAAACCGGGGGCTCTGGCTGGGGGACTGAGAAGGTGAGTGGTTGGGTGAGCTAAGTTGCCGAGTGGTAGTTTTGATGTAACAAGGATTGATTAGTGGGTAAGGCTTGAAGCAGCGAGGACTGGGGGCAGGGCTGTCCATCTGAGGAGGTGTTGGGCTTACCCTTGGTACTTCATTTTCCTCCTCTCCTACCTCAGAGGGAGTCTCCTGGGTGCCCTTGTCCCACTCCTCCCCAGGAGAACCCCGGGGGGCATCCTCAAATGCATCCTCCTCATCATCATCTGTGTCTCCTGCTCCCCCAGCAGAGGGTACAGTTTCAGTCTCCACCAAACCTGGCTCTGGGAAGGGGAACGCTGTGGAAGGAGGAGACTCTGTGGCTGATAGCAGAGTAGCCACAGGGGCAGTGACCTCCCAATCCTTGCCGCTAGGGGGTGATGGCTTCTCCTGCACTGGAACCTCTGGGGGCAAACTGTCCGGTAGGTCAGAGAGGGCAGATAAAGCTTGCTCCGTGTCTGGACTCCCTGGTGCCTCCCCAGCCCTACTAACAGGCCCTAGCAGAAAGTGATCCAGGCCAAGAAAGGCCCCAGGTTGGAGAGGAGCAGAGCCCAGGGGTGAAGAAGGGTCCCTGGAACTGACCACACTGCCCTGGTGCTGCTGCTGTTGCTGCTGTTGGAGTCGAATTGCCTGCTGAATGTCTGAGAGCAAGTCCTCCTGCTCCGTGGCTGAATGAAAGCTATAGATGTCTGTATCTGAACCTGAACTGGTCCTTTGTCCATCTTGTGCCCCAGGGGCTGTTTCCAAATCCCCTTCTATGGCAGATTGAACCCCGAGCCCTGCAGGCCCTGCCACACTTGGACGCGTGACTTCAAAAGGGTCCGTGCCCTCTGTATCTGACAGGCCCACCTCGTCAGCAGACAGGCTGAGATCAGGGGTCTTGGTGACCAACGAGTGAGCGCTGTCCAGCTCCCCCGTTTGCAGGGCCTGGGAGTCCAGCACATCTTCCCGCGAACCGACACCCCCCTTTCCCTTAGATAGATTCTTCCTGATCCGCAGGTTGTAAAAAACCGAGGCTCTCGAGTCGGACTTGCTCTTCTTCTTGCCAGGCTCTCCGGTGCCCCCTCCCCCTCCCCCCTTTCCATGTTTGCCCAGCGCCTTCTTGCCCCCGCCGCCCTTCTTGGTGCTTTCAGCATCCCTGGGCCCAACAGCATCCTCCCCGACACAGCCACCACCTCCCCCTCCTTCAAGGGAAGCATCACCTGCGCTCCTCTTCAGTTTGCCATCCTGGTTTCCCATGTTGCAATCCCGCTGCAATGCCACCCAGCCCGCAGTCAGGCCATCCCAGAGGTTTTCATTCCCCGGCTTGGTCTGGGGGAGACTCCTGGGGAAGCCAGGCCAATGTGCAAACTGCCCAGCAGGAAAGGAAACGCGCTCTTGTTTGGCCCCTCTTCCATCTGCCGGAGCCGCTGCTTTGCATAATGAGAGGCGGCTCCTGCTGCTGTGGCTGCTGCTGCGGCTGCAGCTTGGTCTAGGATGGGCTCGAACATGCTCAGTGCAGCACTCCCCGCCGCAGACAGCTCCTTCCAATGGCTGCTCCTGACGCAGCTGCTGCTTAGGCTGCTCTCTGGGCAGGTTGCCACCGCCCCCTCTTCCTCTCTTTTGCCCCGCGAGGAAAGAAAACTCAAAAAAGGTTGCCTGCATCCCAGGGACTTTCACCTCCAACTTATGAATCGGATTCATTGTCTCTGCCCTAAGAGCTTTTCAACTAGAAGATCCAATGTCAGAACTTCAAAGTCCAGAGACCTGTCAGAAAAAAAGAAAAAGGAAAGTTAAAAACAAAAAGTTTAGAGGAAGAATGAGGAGGAAAGAGAAACTCTGAAAATGGATGCACCATGATGTTACTGTCACTTAGGTTCTTTCCCCCCTCAAGGCTAGATTTGCTGCCTTTAAAGACAAGAACATCAATAAATTTTTTTTTGAATGAATGAATGTACTGTCTTCAATAATTGAGCATCTAGTTGAACATATGGCTAAGAAGAGACTACACATTAGACTCCATTTTCTTCATGGTTGCTGCAATGTCATTTTCAAAAATTGATTTTCTGATGGGGGATTTAGAAGGGGAGAGATAAGGAAACCATGTGATTAGTGGGGCAAGGTGTTAATTAAAATGTTAATCTTCAAAATTCCACATGTTTACCATATAAATCAGGCAACATTTGTATTCAAGGAGAGTTCATATGCTATACCTCCCAAGAGGTTAAACTCATCAATATTAAACACATCACCATTGTCCCCTCCTATAAGAAACCTTGGCAGTAAACAAATTAAATCCAAAGTTACCATGCAAATGAGTGTCTCTCAGCCCCAACCCAGCTCAGGCCACTTTTAAATCTTATGGGAAAAACATTTGTCTTCTTCACATGGAAAAATTTCCAACAAACAACCCAACATACTAGATTTTCTTTAAGTTATTATTTCAAAATTACCAAAGAAATGTGTCTTAATAATATTATAATCAAAATATGTATTAAATATCCTTGTTAATAGGGAGAGAGAAAAAGAGAGAGAGAGAGAGAGGCAGAGAGACAGAGAGACAGACAGAGAGAAATGTCATGTTAAATTAGGATAGGAACTTAAAAGAAAAAAAATTAAGTCTTTTGAGAATGTGAAACTACTCTCTATATACTTGAATGTAATGAAATTAGAGTCAACCCAGGAAAAATCTGAAGTCTATAAAACAACAAAAACCAGTAAGATACAATTTCAATATGAAATACATGATCTCTATGTATTTCTCACCTCTGTGTCTGTATGTTTCCTCCCCTCTCTTCCTTTTGGTCCTAGGATACCACTAGTGTGGAAACTCCCAGCTCTGAATCTGATTCCTCAGTGACTCAGAGTCTTGAAGAGTTTCCTAAAGACATTGAAAAGTTAAATGATTTGTCCTTGATCATGCAACTCGAATGTGA
Organism: Bettongia penicillata ogilbyi; assembly: GCA_023548195.1. NCBI lineage: Eukaryota > Metazoa > Chordata > Mammalia > Diprotodontia > Potoroidae > Bettongia > Bettongia penicillata. The sequence goes on along the minus strand of JAJHZJ010000635.1, from coordinate 59,082 downwards.
TATTTCATAAAATAACTCACATTTATAAACTACTTGAAGTTTCACAAACATATGTTGTCATTTAACTCTTGCAAAAGCTCCATGAGATAAATGCCAATTTTCCAAATAAGGAAAATAAGTCTTGGAGAAGCTAAGTTAATTTGCCTATGATGCTGGAGGTAGAATTGAAATCTAGATCTTTGAGACATCAAGCCCAGAACTTAGGCCAGTAATACCACACTGCAAATATGCACAACCATCTTAATCATTCTTTGCTAAAGCTCAAAGGTAATTTACCATCTTTGCCAACATTTTCCATACTGCTTGACTTTAATGTAAAAGTAATCCAATTTATTATATTACTATATTCTACTGTCTCATTGGTTCAGGTGTCCTTGTTTAAGCCTCTGTTTCACCTCATTCACTCTTCTCTATTCTGGGCTTCCCAGAAAGTCATAGTCTGTCTGCAGCTATTCGAATCTGCCTACTTCTCTGAAGTATTTAAGCCTTTTTCATTTTGATCTGAATTCTTTGTTTTGTTTGTTGCTGTTTTTTTAACCAACAGACCTTATTTCAAATGCCTGGCTAAGGGAAGAGGTTTGCTACCAGATTCTGAAAGTATTTATTTCATTACCATTTCCTTCTGTGCACCTTTCTATAATTTTAGAATACAAAACAGGGCACCATATGGCTCTGAGTGATCCTAAAAGGAGTTAAGCATAGTTTCTCAAATAACATTGATCCCCATATATAACCCAACTGTTAATTTATTCTCTGGAAACTGGGGAGGGAATCAATACTTGGACCAAACTGCCTGTCACCACAATGATCCATGTAGTATCTATGTTTGTTCCCTCTAAAATCATGCTTGCTGGGGAAAAAAAAAAGCAAGAGAAAAACTGAAGAACAATCAGTAGATGCGTTCAAATATTCAAAATCATTTATTTCATTTGGCTTAGTTGCAAAAAAAAAAAAAAAAAGGCCAAGTAGTATGTCTGCAGTGGATAGAGAGCTGGCTTCAAAGTGAGGAAGATCTGGATTCTAGTCCTGCCTCTGACATACTGTCTGAATAACCCTGGGTAAATAGCTTAACCTCTTACTGTTACTGCTAGATCCTATTCTTAAGATTCAGTACATCTTTTTTGTCCAGACCTATAGTCTTATTAGCATAAGAGAAGGTCTGGATTTGAAACACTTTCCCTCAGCCTTCCAGCTTACCTTATAGAAATGAATGGAGAACTGAGAGGTATTTGGCTATAGTTACTCATTAAGTGTCACTGACAGAACTTAACCCAGGTCTTCCTGACATCAAGGCCAGACCTCTATCAATTGTACCATTATGCTTCTCATTTACTGACTCACAAAAAGGGACAACGTGGTGAAACTAACCTAAAAGTTTCAAGCTGAGGTCTATGTAACACTGGTTATTCAAAACTGAACAATAAATATGTGATGCATTCTCATATTATGGAATTTTAACTATTAATTTGCCCTAGATCAATTCCAGAAAATGATTGTTGGTAAGAAGGATGTGAGACATATTGTAACACAATGAATGAAATCATTTTGCTTTTGCTTTTGGTGATTTTCTTCTACTTTTGGTTGCATTGGCTTTGTTTGAGCAAGAACTTCATTTCATGTCATCAGATTTAAATTCTTAGTTTCAGAAAATAATCTGTCAATATTCTTTTTTTAGTTTTTAAATTTATTTTAAACTTGAATATAAGAAAACATCATGTATATTGCAGAACATGAGGATTCAATTTAAAGTCATAAATTTTCAATTTCAAGAATACCTATATAATGAATACGACACATTATTTTCAAAACTGTTCATCTTTTCTTTGCTTCCTTGTATGTTTTCTTTTGTCCTCTCCTGTGCTTTTTACTTTATTTCCTCCCCCACCTTCCCTTCCCCTCAAGCAAGTTACAATTAGTGTGGATATATAAATCTCCTTTAAGTCATTTTTGTAAATTCCATCAAAATTTAAAATATGGACATGACAATGATGAGCACTTTTATGCATCTATATAATCTCATGATATTGCATGACCCCCAGAGTTCATAAATATAACAAATGTTTGAGATTGCCTTTTGAGGTCCTGACTCCAAGTAATGTTACAGCATCTAACAAACACATTATTCCCAAAATTTTTCTTATACAACTGATTATGTGCAACACAATTATATGATCCAATGGAAAGAATGCGAGACTAGGACATGAAGGGTGATATCATAAGCAAATTAGAGGAGCACAGAAAATTTTTTGTTGATGTATGGATATGGGAAAAGTTTATGACCAAACAAGTGATAGTTTTGATGACGTGAAATAAAAGTTCTTACACAAAAAAAAAAACCCAATGCAACCAAAATTAGAAGAAAAGCAGGAAACCAAGAAATCAATTTTCTAACAAGTTTCTCTGGCAAAAGTCTTATTACTCAAACACATGGGAATCAAATCAAATTTATAGAAATAAGAACCATTCCCCAAATGATAAGATGGTCATGGATATGAACAAACAGTTTTTAGAAGAAGAAATCAAAATTATCAATAGTCATGTAAAAATGTTCTAAGTCACTATTGATTAGAGAAATGTAAGCATTTCCACTGGATTGGTTAACGAGACATAAAAGAAAAATGACAAATGCTGGAAGGGGAGTGGAAATGTAGGTATACTAATGTATAGTTGATGGAGTTGTGAATGGTCCAGCCATTGTGGAGAGCAATTTGGAACTATGCCTAAAGGATTTTAAAACTGTACATACCCTTTGACTAGGCAATATCATTAGTAGGTGATTCCAAAGAGATCAAAGGTAAAGGGGAAAAAACTACATGTACAAAAAATATTTGTAGCAATTCTTTTTTTTTTTTTGTAATGGAAAAGAATGAAAAATTGAGATGTCCATCAATTGGTGAATAGTTGAACAAATTGTGACATATAATTGTGATGGAAAACAACTGTCCTATATGAAATGATGAGGGGGATGGTTTCAGAAAAACCTGGGAAGGCTTAAATTTATGTAACGTGACGTGAATAGAAACACACAGGTACACAGTAACAGTAATATTGTAAGAATGATCAACTGTGAAAGACTCAGTTACTGTGATCAATACAGTGATCCAAGTCAATTCCAAAGGACTCATGATGAAAGGTGGTATACACCTTGACAGAACTGATATGTAAATTGGAATATAGTTTTAAAAATTGTTTTACTTCATCTTTCTTGCTTTTCTAGCTAATATGGAAATATGATTGATTTGCATTACTTCACATGTATAGTAGATATTATATTACTTGCTTCCTAAATATGTGGGGGAAGGGCTGGGAGGGAAAGAAATTGGAACTCAAAATTTTATAAAATGAATGTTAAAAATGAATAAATGATTTTTTAAATTTTTTTTATTTTAATTATTATTTTTTTATAAAGACAAAGAAAGACAAAGTTTATTAAAGATTCACAAAATTGGATTGACACTTAGGGAGCCTAAGCACTTGTAATGCTTGTATTCACAAGTGGGCCAGATGGAATCTCAGCTAGACAGAGTCTGAGCTGGATTGAATCTGAGCACCTTCAAGGAGGCAAGATGGAATTTAAATACAGAAAAGAATATAGGAGGGATCTGGGGATGGTCTGATAGTCTAGGGTGATGGGAGGAGGGGTTTAGGGAGGGTCTTGAGGAGAAGTCCAAGGTGGGAATGACTGGTCAAAAGTTGGAAACAGCTGGAGGCAGTTAGGAGATATCAGACAATGGAGGGCTTGGGTGGCAAGCAGTTGGGGCAATCCAGAGGTCTGGATGGGGTGGTATGGGAATGTAGACAGATCTTGATAGGAGTAGTCAACAGCCTGGGGAATGAGATTTTAATGGGAGCAAGGGTGGGTGGGGAGTGCAACAGAAACCTGAGCAGTGATAATGAAAGGCTTCCTGAGACTGACACAAATGGGAAGATTAGATTTGAGTAAAAAAGGCCAGATTAAGTGGGAAGATTCATGGGGAGCTCAAGGAAGCTCCCAGAGTCTGAACCCCATCATTTTCCCCTCAAACAGATTGGACCCAAATTCTTTTGGGGTAAAGGGTGAAGGTCTCAGCTTCTGAAACTGCTTCCTGGTGGCAAGGGGCGTAGAGCTGTCCCTGCCTTGATGGGCCCTGTTCAAGGGGTCAGACTTCAGAACCTGGGCGCTGCCAGGTCCAGTGGGTTGGAAAACTTGGATTCAGTTGGAGGTTGGTATGTAGCCTGGGCTGTCATCTGGAAGTTGATGGTTTGCACTCTGGAAGATAAACCTGACAAGGAAGTTAGGCAAACACACACCAAACAGGCACAAAAGGAGTATAAAGAAAAGACAATTTCCCCGGCATAAAAACTAATTTCTTTGGAGAGAATCAAAGATGATGATGGCAAGGTCAAAGTATAGAAGGGCAGGTCTGATAGGGTAGCTTCTTGCTGTCAGATATCCCCTTTCTATCCAGATTGCTCCAAGGGCACTTAGAACAAGGAAAGCAAATTTTGAGTAAATAAAAACAACTGGCCCAGGGTCAGGTCCTAAGGAATGGGTTAAGACTCCCAAAGCCTGTCCTCTCCTTTCATCAACATACAAAGTGAAAGGTTTTCCCAGATTGGGTAGGTCTAGTGATGGGGTGGTGGTCAGATTAGTTTTCAGTCTCAAAAGTTTTAGCCTGGTCTGAGTCAGTGTGCCCTGAGTAGGGTCATAAAGGGGTTTAGCAATAAAACCAAAATTAGGAATCCAGAGTCTATAAAATCCAGCAATGCCTAAAAGCACTCGAATTTGTTTCTTAGTGGCTAGAACAGAGGTAGTCAGGATTGCCTTTCTCTCAGAGGTTAAGGAGAGAGGGGTGGGCATGAGTTCATGGCCCAGATACCTTATGGACTGGCATGCTATCTGGACTTTGTTCCAAGAGACCCTATAACCTCGAATGCCTAGGAAATTGAGGGCTTCTGTGGCAGCAGTCACAGAACCTGCCTCAGTGGGGCTACAAATAAGAATATCATGCTCATAATGAATTAAGCTACTACCTGCTAGTTTCAGGTGCCTTAAATCCCTTCCAAAGCCTGGCTAAATAAATAAGGGTTATCTCAAAAGCTTTGGGGCAAGACTGTCCATGTTAGCTGATATGGACTTGATTCCCCAGGAAAAGTACATTCAAAAGCAAAAATAAATTGTGAGTATTCTCCATTAGGCTTTTTTCCAGGAAGGGTTGCATAAAGATGAACAAGAGACAAGGATTCTATACTGAAGGAATTTATTGATTAAAGGTTGTAGTCCTTTCCAGATCTCAGGCTTAATCAGGTGCTAGCTAAGACGGGGGAGCACTTTAGGGCCTGGGAGGCTAACAATGGTTGGGGTGGCAGAAGTAGCTTGCCCTGGAATTCCCAGATCCTAAACAATGGGCTCCACTCTCTCCCATACTCTCAAGGGAATATGGGGAGATTTAGAGAACAGAGGGAAAAAGGAGATGGGAGGATTAACTAGACAAAATTGGCTCCCCAATTTCACCATCAGGTCCCTTCCCAAGGGGGCAGGGCAAGAGGAGGGCATAAGGAAGGAGTGTTTAAACAACAGATCCTCAAGTAGGTGAGGGGGTGTGTCTAGTTTTCCCTTCAATGCCTGTGACCTGAGGAGTCAAGGGGCAGGTAAGGCCAGAGTAACTGGTTAAAGCAGAGAACTTAGCCATGTTAAAGTGGGTAACCTTACCTTCAGCCTGTTTTTGCCCAGGGCTTGGTGAGAGAGGTGGAGAAAGTGGGAGCACTGCCAGCACCCAGGATTTCCTGTCTTTCCAAGTCTTGAGAAGACTGGAGGACAGGGTACTGGGGGGTGGCTCCACCACTTTTCTAACCTGAGGGACGATCTTTCCTCCAATGTCCCTCCTGGTCACATGGGCACGGTTCCACAGACGTTGGTTCCTGGGGTTCCCTCTGGGGGGGCATCTTGGAGGAGCATTCCTTCGATCAATGACCCTCCTTGTGGCATCGAAAGCAGGTTTCTCCACTGCCCAAGCAGTCAGCCTTCCTCCAAGGGGGCGCCTTGGAAGTGTGCTCCCTGAGTCTTTTCCTGGCCAAGAATTGAGCATGCTCCTTGTCCCTGGCCCTTCTCCTTCACACTCTTTCCTCTGCTTCAAAGAGGTCTCTATTGTTAAAGATTCCAAAGGCTGTCTCTAGTAATTGGGGCTGAGGTGTTTGGGGTCCCATTGCCAATTTCTGCAGTTTCCTTCTAATATCTGGGGCAGATACTAAAATATATGATAAGGATTTCTGCCCCTTTTATGGAGTCTAGATCTAAATTTATATGCTTTTTAATAGCTTCTTCTAACTGGTCTTGAAAAAGGATAGGGTTTTCCTCTTCTCCCTGAGTAATTTCCCTAATTTTTTAAAAATTTATTTGTTTTTGAAATGCAGTTTTTAGGCCTTCTCACAGGCAAATTACCATAAGGTATCTCTTTCCTCTATCCTCACTAGTGGGAACAGCAGCTGTTCCTGGGGGGTATTTTATGGGATCATTGCTAGCCATACAATCCCTAAACTTTTGGGCATGTTCCCAAATTCTCCCCTTCTCCTCAATGGTACAACAGGTAGAGAAAAGAATATGCAGGTCTTTCCAAGAAAGTTCAAATTATAGGGATATGTCTGTAAAATCCTCAGTAGTGGGGTCTTCTGAGTATCTCCCTAGTTTCTCTTTAACCTGAATGAGATACAGAGCATGCACTTCCCTCAAGGGAAAAAACTTTGAAGGTGGTGTGGGGGCAGGGGTTTGGTTAGAAATATAAGAAGACCCAGTTTTCATGAGGGATGGACTGGTGAATGCTGATTCAACTGGTTTGAACTGCAAGGCCAGGGCATCTGACTGGCAAGGAGAAAGATCAGCCGGCATCTGAGGAGGCAAAGGGGTTAGAGGGAGAGATACCCCAGAGACTACCCCAGTAATAAGCTTTTACTTTTTTGAGTAGGGGTGGGGCATGAGGCCTGAGTGAATGTTGCCCCAGGGAGAGGGGCTTCAGAGGGAGGCACCTCAGCAAGTCCCATGGCTGGAAACTGAGCAGGGGTTGGGAACGGAGATAGGGGAGGAGGTGAGGCTGAGACCCTAATGTCCAATTCACCCCCATTGTCCTTTTGTGGGGTGGCTTGGCTACAAGCATCTTACAATCTTTTCTGAGAATGGGGTCCTGAGAGAGTTTGATGGAGGTCCTTATGTAGGGAATTTCTATTCATTTTTCCTTTTGGAAACAATATAACTCTAACTGTAAAAGAGTATTACATTGTAAGGGCCCAAACATGGGCTACACTTCATTGTCCTTCAGATGATACTGAGGCCAAAGTGTGTTGGAAAAGAATGCCAACTTTTCCTTTTTCAGTTCTTTAGAGAAGCTAAATGTTTTCCAGTTTTGTAAGAGATAACCCAAAGGTGAATTCTTTGGAATTGAGGAGAATTTACCCATTACTTGGCACAGGGCTGGAAGTCCCTCTCTCCATAAAGGAGGATGTGGGAGTAAGCCTTGAGAAAAAAAAAAAAACCAAGAGGACAAAAAAATAACTGTTTTCCCTGATTTCCAAGTGCCCAGGAAATCCAGAGAGTTGGGTACCCACTTAACTGATGTTTCCCTAATTTCCTAGCATCCCGGAAATTCAAAGAATTGTGCACACTTGCTTTGGAGGGTATGCCCAGGGCCACTGTCCCAAACATAGCCACTGGATTGACAGCCTAAGAGCATTCTCTAATTCCCTTGCTCACAGGAAATTCAGAGAACTTGCCTGATACTGGGACCTGAAGCCAGGTCTGAAAATCTGCTTCCAAGGTGCTTAGAGAGCAAGAAGGGGGACAGGGAGAGGGTGAGGCTTACATACCTTCCAGTCTTAGCAGAATTTGAGATTAGCAGCTATTCCCGGTCAGGAAACCATAAATGATGAGGTTTAGGGGTACTGGGGACCCCTAAATACTGACACGCCAGGTCCTACTAGAATGAATTCAACTCAAGCCTTCTTAAAGTCAAAGAAAGGCAAAGTTTATTAAAAATTCGCCAAATTGGGTTGACTCTTAGGGAGCCTAAGCATGTGTAATGCTTGTATTGACAAGCGAGCCAGATAGAATCTCAGCTAGACAGAATCTGAGCTGGATTAAATCTAAGCCATAAATGATTTTTTTAAAAGGAAGACTGCTAGATGTGGAATCAAAGGCACTAGATTTTGAATATTAAGCTACTTACTGAGTGATCTTGGGCAAGTCACTTAGCCATTACAGGCCTCAGTTTCCTCATCTGTAAAATAGAATTAGACTAGATGAACTATATTATTCCTTCTTGTTCTAAATTATGAGTCTACACTGACATCTTCTTTTATTTGCTCTCCTCCTATCTTTTACATAAAATAATTTTTAAAACTTTGCAAAATAGGAAACAAAAGGAAAGCATGGCCTCTGAGCAAGATATAGATTCCAAATTTATATTAATTTTGCATATACCATTTAAAAGGGAGCAACAAATCACTTTCCTGATCCCACTTTACATTCCTAAAAAAACCAAATACTTTTTCAAGGATACCTGAAAAGATCTCCCCCCAGTACTTTCTCTGAATTTTTCTCTTGTATATAGAAATGTCTCAGCAAAGACATTTTGGAAAAAAATGTGGAGTAAAGAAAATATTTATTTTGATTTTCCAGTAGAGGATATTCTTCATTAAAGTTAATAAGCTTTTACTTTTTTGAGAATAAATTTTGCTTTTCTTTTTAAATAATCCAATTATTGATGAATTCATTAATTAATTAATGTCACTATATTGCACGTTTGGCAAATGAAGTGACTTGATTTTCTTTTGTATGTTAGAAAGATGCATCCTTAAGATTCAGTCAGTGATACATTATAATAGCCATGTCTAGCCCTTTTTTTCTAGAGCTGCATTCAGCTCTACTCCCTTAAAGCAAAAAATGAGAGGATTAAATTACTTATAAATTGTAGTGATCATTTGATTAAAAGCAGTAGTATGCCATTTGAAAACATCTAGAAAGATTTTAGGTGAAGTCTGAGTGTCATTTTCCTCAAAATGAGGGGCAATGGAGGAAGGAGGGTAGCTAAGTTGAACAGTGGACAGCCCTAAAGTCAGGAGGACCTGAGTTCAAATCCAGATTCAGACACTTGACATCTTCTAGCTGTGCGACCCTAGGAAAGTTCATTTAACCCCAACTGCCCGACAAAAACCAAACAAACAAAAAACAAGTGAGGAGTGATGGACAAGTTATTTCAAGTATTCAAAGGACCTTGGTGCCTTACAGCTTGCCTTACATGACTTAAATTCAAAGACAGATCCTAAAAATTTTACAAAGACCCTCTAACTAATTAGTAATAGAGGGAAAAAAAACCTTAATATCAACATTCTAAAAACATAGATTGTGGTGATCTTTTGTTGATGTGACACCATCTTATGATATATTCAGCCAGGCATTTGGAAGCTTGGGGCAGTCCTGCTTTTGTCCAGACATGATGGAGGGACCCTTTCCCTAAGTCAGCGTTGGTACAGATATCCTCTGCTTCCTGTCCACCATGATTGTTCAGGATTTGTACTATATGGTGATGAGAAATCTTTTATTTGGCTGCTAAGCCACAATTTATGGGTATATAAAAGGGCCCCCAGGCCTTCTCTGCCTATTGGCTTAATCTCCTGAGTAAAAAATTGGCAACCCCCAAACAATGAGCCTAGAGCAAATCCAAAGAACAGGAAATGACAGGGATCTGTCCCCAGTTCAGATGCCTGGAGCCAAGTGGTGTTTGCCTAAACACTGTGTTAGAATGACTTTGGTGAGTTCTGGCTCTTATCTTGTTCAGGTTGGACAAATCTGGATTAGAAAATCTGTAAAATAGGAAGCAACAGAGTTGCAAAAGAAGGATTTGGAACAAAATAGAGGAGTGGAAGGGCACATAACTAATAAATGTTTCCAAAAGTTCTCTGTATTAAGGCAAAAAAGCCTTCTTCCCAAAACACAAGCCTCTACCACCCCAAAGCTGACCAGACTGATGGAGTCCATAATATCAGGGCACTGGGCCAAGTTTGCAGGAATGTTAAGATATATATTAATTTTTAAAATGGCTTAATCTATTCCTGAATGTTTTAGGGTTATGTTTCAATATTAATTTGTGGCACAAATGGCTTCCTATAATTTTAATTTAAAAAATATTTTTTTCATTAAAACCTTAGTTTCAACTGCTTTTGTTTAGCATTTAAGTTCAAATGTACTTAATGACTGAAAGGGGAAAATAAGAAAAATAACAGCAAATATTCCAGCTTAGAAGTCATGGCTTGCTTTCTCATTCAAAAAAAAAAAATCATCCTTCATCATTTACCCTTTCCTACAAACAAGGAGAACTTTAAACTATATTCACAATTCATCAAAAAAGTCTAAAACTCACAGTTAGTTATCTTATAATTCTTTTCAGTCTTCAAACAAATAGTTGTTGTGATTATTTTCTCACACCACCAATGATTGCTTCAAGCAGTGACCAGTTTATTTCAGGGCAGTCTATACTTTGGAGAAGCAAGAAGAGAGGTTTGCTATTTTGACTGCTCAGGTGGTCTTCAAAGAAATCACTGGGGAAAAGGAAACGAGTCAGGAAGATAGTCAGCCCTCCTCTCTGATTTTAGGCCAACTCAGCTGTTTCCTATTAATCCATTGGACTGTTTTAGACCAGAGTTGCATTGGAAAGTAACTTATACTGCATTTTGAGGACTGGATTAATCACCTCTCTTGGGCTATATTTTGAAAATCTTTGTTCTTCCAACGGTTAAAGGAAGGAAGAGAGAAAGGAATGGCCATAAATCAGTGTGGTTCATTTAAAAGATTGCTGAATTTGTAGTCAGAAACCCTGGGTTTGAATTCTGGTTCTGCTGCTTATATGTGTGGCCTTTGACAAGTCTCTTCACCTCTGGGGTCCCAGTTCTTCATTTGCAAAATGAGGGCCTTAAACTGTATGGCTTCTACAATCCCTTCCAGTTCTAAATCTATGCTTTTCCATTCCTTTGCCATATCTATCATAAGATCTGTTTAGTACCTTAATACCAGAAGAAAAGATTCTATCTAATAGGAAAGGAATATTTTCTAAACATGTATTTCTCTGCTATACAAGTATGATGAGATTTTACTAAACAAATAAGTGCTAATTCATTCCTCTTTTTTGAGTGCTTGCCCACCATGCATTCTGGAGCTTTTTAGGGATTTTTTTTTCTCTTTAAGACAAATAAGGTATTAAAGAAGGGGCAGGTTGTAGGAGTTCTAGAATCACTGAAAAGGGAGAGAAGTCAAGAAAAGAGTAAGGCCCTATGAATGCTGATTTCACCTGCTGAGACAAGTCTCATATGCCTGGGATTCTCTAATTATTAGGTTAGAAATTTTATAAAGAAACTTTCAACTCTGAGATTCACAGGTATCTCTGGGATTTTAAACTAGCAATTCCTCAAAACTCAAAGGATCCTGAAAGAAGTCAGAATGGTGATTCTCCAAAATAATAGTGATTTATTGATAAAATCATGAGGGACAAAGGAATCAAGCTTCTCAAATATGAAAGTAAATAATCTGTATTAGGCAGAAGGGTCCATATGGTTTATCAACTTGAATTGGAAGCTGGTGATACAGAACTCTAGTACCTGAGTTTTCATTGGCTTCCTTGGCACTGAAAAGTTCACTTTTTTTTCATGTTTCCATTTGCCACTGAATGTCAGTATAAGAGGTTGAAAAATTATTTAGTGTAAATATTGATTATCTTTTAAAGGCCTCTTGGAGTGTTATATCTAGTTGCAGCTGAAGAATAAGTGGTTTAAAGAGAAGTCTCATTTGCCTTTGAAATTTTCTACCCTGGCACAGTAATAGCACAGACTTTCTAGAGCATTCTTGCCAAGTCCAGTCAAATACCTGTAAAAAATGACTCTAAACAAATTCTGGAGCTGCAGAACCTACAGAATAACAGAGTGAAGAAAATCTCCATCCCAAGACAGTCTGAAAGGTCACCAGGAAGTGTCTATCACACCACACTGGGGGCAGGGTGCAGTCCAGTGTGGGCTGCAAGTGCACAAAGGAGACCTAAACAGGCCTTGAGGAGATTGAATCTCTCACACTTGTGGTGGTTTCCAGACTTTATGACCCCAAAACACTGAGGATAAATTGGAAGGTCAGTAGGAAAAGCCTGTGGGACCAGTACAGGAGAATGGAGTGGTCTGGCCTCAGCCCCTGGGTGGCTGGGGGAGGGGGCAGAGGAACCCTCCACAGTCACAGCAGCAGCAGGAGCAGCTGCAGCCACTGTTTCTGGAGCTCCAGGCCCACAGACTGTGGGGTGGATCATGGGGCTGACAGTACACCCCCCACCCCCACTGGAAGCAGAGAACTATCTTGACAAAGAGCTCAAAAGTCAAGTAAATGGATGGGGAAATGCGCAAAAACTGGAAAAAGAATCAGACTATAGAATCTTATTTTGATGACAAGGAAGACCAAATCATGCAAACAGAAAAAAAACAAAGTCAAAGCTTCTCCATCCAAAGCCTCCAAGAAAAATATGAATTGGTCTCAGGCAATAGAAGAGCTCAAAAAGGATTTTGAAAATTAAATAAGAGAAGTAGAGCAAAAATTGGGAAAAGAAATGAGAGTGATGCAAGAAAATCATGAAAAATAAGTCAACTGCTTGCTATAGGAGACCCAAAAAAATGCTGAAGAAAATAACATTGCAAAAAATGGACTAACACAAATGGCAAAAGAGAACCAAAAAGCCAATGAGGCTAAAAAGCAGAATGGACCAGATAGAAAAGGAGATTCAAAAGCTCACTGAAAAAAATAATTCCTTAAAGATTAGAATGGAGCAGATGGATGCTAATGACTTTATGAAAAATCAAGAAATTATAACAAAAAAACCAAAGGAATGAAAAAATAATAGACAGTGTGAAATATCTCATTGGAAAAACAACTGACCTGGAAAATAGATCCAGAAGAGACAATTTAAATCCAGTAGACAATGGGGACTACCTGAAATCTATGATCAAAAAAAGCACCTAGACATCATCTTTCATGAAATTATCAAGGAAAACTTCTTGGATATTCTAGAACCAGAGAGTAAAATGAATATTTAAAGAATTCACCAATCACCTCCTGAAAGAGATCCAAAAAGAAATATTGTAGCCAAATTCCAGAGTTTCCAGGTAAAGGAGAAAATATTGCAAACAGCCAGAAGAAAATATTTGAGAATTGTGAAAATACAATCAGGATAACATAAGATCTGCCAGCTTCTACATTAAGGGATTGAAGGGCTTGGAATATGATATTCTAGAAGTCGAAGGACCAAGAATCACCTGCTCAGCAAAACTGAATATAATACTTCAGGGGGAAAAATAGTCATTCAATGAAATAGAGGACTGTCAATCACTCTTGATGAAAAGACTAGAGCTGAGAAGAAAATTTGACTTTCAAACACAAGTATCAAGAGAATCAAAAAGGTAAACAGGAAAGAAAAATCAGAAGGGACTTACTAAAGCTGCACTGTTTATATTCCTACATGGAAAGATCGTATTTGTGACTCGAGATTTTTCTCAGTATTTCAGTAGTTGGAGGGATTATATACATATAGAGGGTACAATGTGAGTTGAATAGGATGGGATGATATCTAAAAAAGTAAAATTAAGGAATGAGAGAGGAATATATTGGGAGGAGAAAGGGAGAAATGGAATGGGGCAAATTATTTCTCATAAAAGAGGCAAGCAAAAGTTTTTTTCAATGGAGGGGAAAAGGGGAAAGGTGAGAGAAAAAGTGAAGCTTACTCTCATCACATTTGACTTAAGAAGGGAACTAACATGTACACTCAATTTTGGTATAAAAATCTATCTTACACTACAGGAAAGTAAAGGAGAAATGGATAAGTAGAATGTGGTGGGGGGATGATAGAAGGGAGGGCAAATAGGAGGAAGGAGTAATCAGAAGTAAACACTTTTTGGGAGGGACAAGGTCAAAAGAGAGAACAGAATTAATAGAGGGGAGGATAGGATGGAGGGAAATAATACTGAGTCTTTCACAACATGACCATCATGGAAGTCTTTTGCATAACTACACATGTATAACCTAAACTGAATTGCTTGCCTTCTCAGTGGGGATGTGTGGGGAGGGAGGAAGGGAGGGAAGTTGGAACTCAAAGTTTTAGGAACGAATATTGAGAATTGTTTTTGCATGCAACTTGGGAATAAGAAATACAGGTAATGGGGTATAGAAATCTATCTTGCCCTTCAAGAAAATAGAGGAGATGGGGATAAGTCAAGGGAGGGGTGTGATAGAACGGAGGGCAGATTGGGGGAAGAAGCAATCAGAATGCACAGTGTCTTGGGGTGAGGGGAGGGGAGAGATGGGGAGAAAATTTGGAACTCAGTATCTTGTGGAAATGAATGTTGAAAACTAAAAAGAAATAAACTATTTTTTAAAAAAGGAAAAAAATGAAATTTTCTACCTTCTCAATATCCTTGCTCTAAACAATTAAATGTTTGTAGCTAATAGATATCTTTCCAGTTAACTACTTTACATGTAAATTCTTTGTTTCACATTTGAAATGTTTCCCCTAATTAGCTTACTGTTTTCAATCACATCTAAGTGATAAAATCCAAATGAAAATGAAAAACTTAACATTTCAAACACGAGCATATGATGAATCTCATTGGGTATAAAAATAATACTGATTGATAGAGTATAAATTAATTGTATATTATACAGGAAGGGAGAAAAAGAAAACCAAGGTTTTTAACATAACTCCTCATTGTATTTTTAAAAAAATCATTATTAATTGAGTTTCCATAGTCATAAAAAGGAAAATTGAATTTTTTCCTATTTAATATATAGATAAACCAACAAAGTAGACACAGACTAGAGTACTGGATAGAGTTCTGGGCTTAGAGTCAGGAAAATGGGTTAAAATTTTATCTCTCACATTTAGTCATCTACAGGAGCCTCAGGCAACTTCCTAGGACTTGTCTGCTAAGCCAAAAACTAGAGGAGGTAGTTTCCACACTAGGAGTTCAATAGGCTAAGAAGTTGAGAAAACAATAATTGTTTTTTTTTCTCAAATTTATAAAGTGTTAGTGACACAGATATCCTGATTTCCAGTCCCGTTTCATCCACTTGATGCCAAGATTGCAGTAGTACAGAATGGAAGTAATTGTTCATTCACTGTGTGGCGGAAAACCGCCAGCCACAGAAAACTGGACATTCTTAGATTTTGTTGCTAGGTGTTTTGAATTGTTGAAGCCTCTCAGTAGAGACCCTCTGATAGTGCCACATTGATATGAATGCCAAAGAGTAAATGCTGAAGTGATTGGCTGAGTGTTTTCCCACCCCATGAGGCTGGATTGCATCCATCAAAACCTCAGAGATGTTGGCTAGCCTAAGAAAGTCTGCTTTAATTCACTGTCCTAAGGCCTGTTAAAATTAGAAAAAAAGACAGTTTGGTTATGTTCTACCCTGGGGGTGTGGATCTACTGGAAAGTGGTATCATGATGACCCTATGGGTCTCAGATACTTGGATTCACCATGAGGCAAGGCCATGTCATCCAGAATACCCTTAGAACTGACACTAGCTGTTAGGAACCCTACCTGCATAGCCTGACCTTTTCAGGACTTGCATGTATAGGATAAAAATATTCATAGCTCTGTTCTTATTTTTACTGTCCTTCAGAAGGGTAATATCAGTAGCATAGAAGTTATTTCTGGATCAACAACAAATGTGCCCAAGTAGAGCTATTTCCTTGTCCCAGGCTGTGTGGACTGTGTACTAGCTAGCTTCAGACCATCTTTTGTGGCTGAGGAGATGAGACACCATGCAACATATAGATCAAAACAATCATTACCATTTTGAATGGAATATAGAAATGCTCCCAAGTCACAAACACAGAACGGGAATGAGTTTTATCACACCAGACTACCTAATTACAAAACTTGCCTTTAATTGGGATCCAATTTGGTTTTATCCAGTATTTTTTTTCTTTTCCCCAATATGGTTTCTGGGTCAGTTGCCTGCCAAAGGAATGCCTTTGTAAATGAGAAATCCTTAATTTCAGATATTTCATTTAGTCTCCAATAAAACAAGGGTACCATAAAGAGACTATAGCAGCCTGGCAAATGAATAAACTGTGAAATTGGCTGGAATTTTCTCCCTTCAGAAAAGTGAGCTTTCATTTATGTTGCTCCTGAGCACTTAAAAAAGCATTTTTGTAAGCCTGGCTCTCACAATACTATGGAAAGTAAAGAGTATGAATAGTATCATCCCACTGTATGGATGAGCAAGTTGAGACTCAGAGAGGTTAAATGATTATGTGAAGAAATTACATAGCAGAGCCAGGACTCAATCAAACTCATATCATATCAATTCTTATCCAGCTTTCTTTCTATCACATCTACTGCTCTCAGCTGTTGTGCAACAGCCATGGGTGAGAACAATGACCTACCTTGTTAACTGTTCATGGGCAGGACTTTGGAAGGAAAAAATCCCAAAAGCCAGGTTTTGCAAGTATTTAATAATTTGGAATACTAAACAACACATAAGGAAAGTAAGGCAGGCAAAGGTTAAATGACTTATTCAAGGGCATATACCTAGTAAATATCTGAAGCAGGATTTTAATCCGTGTCTTTCTGACTCCAGGTCCATCTCTCTAGAACCTTTCTCACTGGATTTTTGTGACTGTCAAATGAGATAACATATATTAAGGGTTTTGTAAATTCCAAAGTGCCACATAAATTCTGATTAACATGTATTGGTTCAGATTTTGTCTCTGAAATATATCTGTGTGGCCATGGGAAAGTCACCTAATTTGATATTCTTTGGAAATATTCTCAATGGCAATGAGCTGAACATGTTATTTTTGCCTTCATGTCTTCTAGAAGTGCAGTGCCCTAAAAGTCTTAGTGTGATTTTAAGTTATTAAAACCTAAAAATGCACTAATTTTTTAATAATTTATTTCTATCTTTCAACATGCACTTCCATAAGATTTTGAGTTTTAAATTTTCTTTCCCTTCCTCTCTTCCCCGCAACCCAAGACAGTGTGCAATCTGATATAGATGCTACTTATACATTCATATTAAACATATTTTCACATTAGTCACTCCTCTACTGTTTATCATCATGACTCATGACAGCAAATGCCTATAATCTCTGCTGCTGAGGAGGCCGAATGAGGTGGCTGTCTTGGGATTGGGAGTTCTGAGCTGCCATAGACTATGCCAATCAGGTGTCTGCACTAAGACTGGTATTAATGTGGTGAGCCCCTGGGAGCAGAGCCGCCAGATTACTTTAAAAGGAGGTAGCCAGTCCAGGTTGGAGGGTGGGAGGAGGGAAAGGAAGGGAAGAGAAAAAGCATTTATTTAACACCTGTTAGGTTCCAGGCATTATGTTGAGTGCTTTACAAATATTGTCTCATTTGAAATGGAGTAGTTCAAAGCTCTCTTGCTAATCAGTAAAGTGGGATCAGGCCACTGAGTCGCCCTCTGAACTTTCAATCTAGGAGAGATCTGGAAGTCCAGTCTTTAATTAAAAGACAAACAGAAAACACATTGACTGGTTCACTGACAAATTAGGTGACTTTCCCATGGTCCCACCGATATATTTCAGAGACAAAATCTGAACCAATACATGTTAATCAGAATTTATGTGGCACTTTGGAATTTACAAAACCCTTAATGTATGTTATCTCATTTGACAGTCACAAAAATCCAGTGAGAAAGGTTCTAGAGAGCTGGACCTGGAGTCAGAAAGACACGGATTAAAATCCTGCCTCAGATATTTACTAGCTATATGCCCTTGAATAAGTCATTTAACCTTTGCCTGCCTTACTTTTCTTATCTGTCAAATGGGGACGATAGTGCCCACCTCCCCAAGTTGTGAGGATAAAATGAGATAATATTTGTAATAAAATTTGCAAACCTTAAAGAGATATAAATAAATAAATATGAATATCAATGAAGTACAAATGCTAGTTATACGCATATATATATATATAATATTATCAAGAGTGACAAGTCACTTGCTTTTGTTATCTGTTTCCTTATCTGTAAAATGCAAATATTAATACTACATAGCATCTGAGAATCAAATGAGATGATAAAGGTACAATTCTTTGCATACCTTAAGTTACTATATTAAAAGTCAGCTATCATCATCATCATTATTATTACCTACTTCATAAGATTTTTCTGAAGCTAAAGTTAAATAAGATTTAAAAATTTTGCAAACCTTAAAGTACCCTATAAATGTCAAGTATTATTATTTTCATTGACTGCAAGATAAGCCTTTTAGCCATAACAACTACTGGTTCTTAGCCCATGCTATAATTCTGGGCAAATATGGATTCAAGAGAAACTATCTCATTTTCTCATTCATTTTTTCTTTTCAGGGAAGTCTCATATAGTAAGTATCAACTCAGATTTGCAAAGAACTGACAAGATCATTTCTAAACTGAAACATGCTTAGAAATTGTATCTTCTCCATAGAGTTAAGGAGCAACCAGAGGATGTTTCTGAAAGCAGTCAGTAGTGAATAAATATTCATTAAGCACCCATTCTTTGCCAGAGAAGAAGGGAAAAAAAAGACAAAAAAACCAAACTTTCCTCAGCTGTGATGATCACAGCCACCAGTAAGGATGCTTTCTATCTATGGACAGAGATCTAGTGCCTGAAGTATAAATTGTTTCTTTAAATCCACATAAATGCAACACCAACAGATGAGACATAAATTCTGCCTCATTTTGTTAAAATTCTACTTGAGTGCTTTATGTGAAGCCTTTACCTTCATTTCCACAAGACTATGCTTAGCAAGGACCAGAGAAGTATAGAGAGCAGGGGAAAAGCTGCCTTACTTCTAAATTCCTCTCCAAGGATACCTAGATGAAAGCAAAAGTATCTTATTCAGGAAGGACACCTGCCCTTCACACCACACCACACCACACATAGCAATGCATAGCAGAAAAATGGTATCTCTAACTAAGAATCATTTTAGCTATTGACTAGAAAAGAAAAGGCCAGCTTTATCTGGAAATATGAGGAGAAGTTTTAGGCAACAGAGCAGGTCTTCCATTTAGGAAACATCACTTGAAAGAACAAAGATAACATGACATTCTTTGTTTACTTCTAGAAGTCTACACAATACCAAATCACAAATTTTGGGAGTGAAAAGGGACCTCAGAGACCATGTTCTTCCATTTGTACCTACATTCATTCTTTTAAAAATTGATTTTCGATTTTTGCTAAAGCTTAGAACAGAAAGTACTAATCCATGTTTACTCAAAATGGAAGAGTACTAGACTTTGGATGAGAAAGATTTGGATTACAGCCTTCCATATTAGCATTTTAGAAGTGATCAGGATTTAGCAATAATCTAATCTATGTTTCTTATTTGACAGATGGGGGGAATCTTAATTAGGAAGATATTGTCAACATCAAAGTTTGCATTTTGTAACACTTTAAAGTTTACAAACTACTGTACAAATATTACCTTATTTTATCCTTAAAATAACTCCGGAAGATAGGTGCTATCATTATTCTTATTTTACAGATAAGTAAACAGAGACAAGCAGAGGTTAAGTGACTTGTTCAGGGTCACACAGCTAGTAAATCTCTGAGGTCATATTTGAATTCAGGACTTCCTGACTCCAGGTTCAGCAGATTATGTACTGTGCTATGTAGCCCATGTTCACAAAATTACTGACAGAACTGTTTGATTAAACTGGTTTTTGTCTCTAAAACCAATGCTTTACCAACTTAATTATTTGTATAGTGACCTTGCACAAATCAGTTAATCTCTGGGTCTCAATTTCCTTATCTGTAAAATGAGGATAATAGCACCCTCCCCTTATAAATATACATGTATATGTATATATGATATATATTATTAAGGTTGTTGTGGGAGTTAAAACTACCATGTATGTGAAAGCATCTTTGCATGCTGTAAAGCAATAGGCAAAAGCAAAAAATTATTATTCAATATATGGAAAAAAAGATCTTTAAAAATAGCATCCAAAATCCAAAATAGGTTTCCTTGTTAGGGTGATGTTAGTAATATAGAAACTATGTTTTTCCAATAAACACTGAGTCTAAACACAACTTAATGACTTGGAACTATTTGTAAAAGTAGCAGTATTCATTTATTCATTCTTTATTTTCATTTATTAAATATTTTTTGAACTCTTACTATAGCATTGCATTATGCTAGGTCCTGAAAGGCATTCAGAAGAAATAAAAAGTCAGCTTGCAGTCTAGGAGAGGAGGAAAAACAGCAGTAAATAATTAAATATGAAGATGAGGAAGATAGATGATAAAGTGTGACAGGAGTTGAGAGAAGGGGACTTTGCGTGTAGACTAGAGGAAGCTTCATGGAGGAGATGGGATATTCCTATGTGATATAATCACAGCTCAAGAATAATGACACTTCCTGGGCCTGGGGCAGACTGCTCTACTATTCAGTAAGCATCGATCCATTCTAAAATTGGAAGCTGTCATAATACTGAGAGATTTGGCAGCTCATGCTTAAGGCCATATTCCACTATAAGAACAAACAAATCTGCATGTCATATACTTAATTCACTTTAAAATATGCTACATTGATGAAACCAAGAGAAAAAAAAGGATATGAAAATCCCCATAGTTCCCTGTTGGTGCATATGTCTGTGTGTGTGAGAGAGAGAGAGAAAGAGAGAGACAGAGACAGAGATAGAGACAGAGAGATTGACTTCAATATTTGTAAACTGTATGCGGCTTTATTTCCGGTATTCATATGTGTATGCTCATTCTTCAATTCCAAAATTTTCAGTAGAAGTTACTCTCTAAAAGGAATAATCTTGTGTATTTTCATTAAATTTCATTCATATGAAAAATGTTCTTGTATATCCAGGGTTTAGTATAATGATTACCCCATAGAAAGATTCAAAATGTGGAATAAAATATCTGGTATTTCTTAAGAAAAAGCTAGTTACAGAGATCCTAAAACATCAGATAACCCTATGTTTGTGTTTGATGTTAACATTTTGGGAAGAAATATGTGTTTTTATTGAATGGGGCACTCTATAATATGTATTTCACCTCATGAAAGTATGCAAATTAGCTATGTTAAATTCAGTGGAAATGGTGTTTATTGGATATATTGTAGTAAAGATAAGTAAACATAAAAATGTAAAAAAAAAAAAAAAAACCAACAAAACTGGAGGAAGGGCTTCCAAACATTGAATGAGTCCTCTGGAGAGTATTTCTGGAGGAACATGAACAAGAATTACGTAGGCATAGATGAGTTGTGGTCTCTACTGTTGGAAGAATGACCTGCATCAATGAGATCATCTATCCACTGAAATATTGAAGTGTGTAAATTTCAAGATGATGCTATATACAAAGAGAACCCTGAATCTATAATCACAAGCCCTGGGTTTAATTCCCAGCTTTACCACTTCTCAGAAATCTTAAGGCAAATCAAAGAACCTCTCTGAGGTATATCTTCATTCCATAAAAAAAGATAACACTGGCATTCCCTACTTCAAAGAGTTTTGTAACATTACACTAAAGTTCTTTGATATAATATTTGTAAAGTGCTTTACAAACCTTAAAATACTACATAAATGCTAGCAATTATTTTAACTAAAATTGTTCAGTGTTTATGTTTGTAATATAATAATATATTTGTAATATTATAGTAATAATCACATTAAAAAGACAGTGCTATAAAGACTTGAGGGACTCTATACTAGTAAAGTCAAGAAGTGCCTACTGTGTGTCTGGCATTGTGTTACATGCTAGGGATAGAGAGGAAGGAAAAAGGAAGTCTCTTCCCTCAAGGAGTTCACAATCTCAGGGAGAGACAATGTGCGTATAACTACATCAAAACCAGATAGAGATAGGAAAACTGGAGATAATTGACAGAGAGGAGACATTAGCAGAAGGAAGACAGCTAAAATTTCTTACAAAATAAGATTTTAGTTGATATTTGAAAGAATTCAGGGAAATCAGAAGGCAGAGGTAAGGACAGAAAGCATTGCAGTCATAGGGGGCAGCCAGCGAAAGTGCCAGGATTCCAGAGATGTAGTGTCATATTTGAGAAACAACAGGGAGGCAGGGTCATTAGATGAGAAATTGAGGGCTAGGGGAAGGAATGCTTGAAAAATATGAAGGGATCACCTTATGAAGGGCTATAAAAGCCAAACATGAGATTTTATATTTGATCCCAGAGGTAATAGGGAGTCACTGGAGTTTATTGAATGTAAGGGTGTGTGTGCGTGTGTGTGTTTGGGGGGGGGGGGGGGTTCTTCCTCATGTTTGTTGGAAAGAGTGAAAGAATGTAGAAAATGAAACCATCAAAGAGCAAGATGTACATAAACAAATGAAGAAGCAAAGGTTTCTGATGTGTAGACTGAGAGAGACAGAGAGATGGTAGGATTTGTCAACCTTCAAGGGAAATATTTTGCAGGAGTTTGGGAAGGAGGTCTGTGAATGTTAGTGGGTGGCAGTTCCAGGCATAAAGGGCAATGCAAAACAAGGCATGGAGTTGGGAGTGGGCGAGGAAAACAAAGAGTTCAGTCAAAAGAGATGCCTGGGCAGAATAGAGGGTAAGATGGAGTGTAGGAGGGTAGGGGGTCAGAAATGCAAGAAGACGCCAAATTGAACCAAAGCTATCCGAAGAAAGGGTGCTATGGAGAAAGGAAATCAGAGAAAGATAATGAAGAGAAATAAAGGGAAAGTCTGGGCAGAAGACCTACAGTTGAAAAATCTAGAGAAGTAAGCTTAGGGGCAATAGACAAGAGCATACCACAATCAGAACAAAAATTTATGGGAGTAGACTTTGAGCATGGATTTCTTACATAGAATTATAATGGGAAGGGAGGGGCAAATTTGCATGAATTTCAGAGACAGAAAGTGCATAGGAACTACAGCAAAAATATGAAGGATACCAATGGAGTAAAAAGGATCAGTACATAATCTGCTCACTTCTGATTTTATGATGAGACCAACAGGGCATTAAGAACTTTTTTTTTAATCTTTTTGATTCATGCATAAATTGGAGTTAAGTGAGGCAGAGTTGCATGAAGTTGTCAGCGTCACTCTCTCTTCCAGAGCCATCCTAGTCCAGTGATAGGACAGAGTCAAGACAGCTGGTGATGGCTCAGGCTGCAGTGGATGACCTTGGCATCTTCACTGTCTAGCCAAGCTTTAAGTGCTCCATATCACCTGCTTCAGCTGCTTTCATGGCTGTTTGAACAAATTGTTCTCATCCGCCCATTCCACCAGAGGAAGTCTTTACATGCTTGGGGTAGACACCCCCCTAACTCACCAATGGGTTTGAGAGCCCTTGGTTGCCCTCAAGCTGGTTTGGCCTGTTTGCCAAAATGGTTTGCCAGGGTGTGGCCACTTCACATGCCGCCATTGCTTGGAACCACAGGTGAGAGTTGGGTGGAACAGGTGAACACCAAAGGTGGAAAGAGCCCCAAAAAGGACTCAACAGCCATCACACCAAGGTAGTGGTCCTCCCTGAACACACCCTGCACCCCAGTTAATAAATAGCAACTATCAAGAGTGACTTTGGTATCTATAAATAGGAAAGCTCAATACATTTGTTATTTGCTAACTTACAACAGTAATTGATATTAATTTGTATTTTAAAGTTTGCAAAGCCCAGCCTATGAACTGTTTCTTTTGAGCCCTGGGACAAACTTGTGAAGTAACTACTACGCAATACCTGATCTCAGAGAGTTTAAATGTTCTGCCTATGGCTGCAAACCAAATAGTGAGAGAGGAGAGTTTAAATCCAGATCACCTTGTAAGCTCTTCCAGCAGTCTATCCACCATGCCAACAATCTCCCTTTCAGTTGAGGACTTTTATTCTTTCTACTTTCTTTCCTGTGATTATGGTCAGAGCATATGATTTTTTTAAAGAAGTCAATTGATTTTATTATTTCTCAATTTAAAATTTTCAAGCTTCTCAATAGCATTTTTCTAATCAAATGTAAAGATAGTTTTCAATGTTCATTTTTTGTAAAATTTTGAGTTCCAAATCTTTTCTTCCTCTCTGTCTCCCCTCTTCTCTCCCCAAGAGAGCAAGCAGTCTGATAATAGGTTATACATGTACAATCATATTAAAAATATTTCCACATTAGTCATGTTGTAAAAGAAGAATCAGAACAAAAGGGGAAAACTATATGAAAGAAAAAAAATAAAAACAATATGCTTCAATCTGCATTCAGACTTTATAATTCTTTCTCTGGATATGGTTAGCATTTTCCATGAGTAGATTTCTGGAACTGTCTTGGATCATTGTATTACTGAGAAGAGCTAAGTCTGTCAAAGTCAATCATCATAAAAAGTTGCTGTTGCTGTGTTCAATTTTCTCCCGGTTCTGCCCACTTCACTCAGCATCCGTTCATGCAAGTCTTTTCAAATTTTTCTGAAGTTCACCTGCTCATTATTTTTTGTGGAACAATAGTATTCCATTACATTCATATACCACAACTTGTTCAGTCATTCCCCAATTGGTGGACATCCCCTCAATTTCCAATTTTTTGCAGGGCATATGATTTCATCAATGTAGGGGATTCCTTACAACTAGGTGGATTTTATTGTCTTAAAGTCTTTGTTGTCTTGAAGACTTGTCTAGAATTGAGTTGTCCAAACTCAGACTTGTAGGTTAAATGAGAGCCCCCAAACTCCCAAGTGTGGTGGAAACCAGATTAAAATATAATTAGAAAATGTTTAATAAAATAAATAAAAATACAACCAAACATAGATAATGGTAATTTGTGGTTTTCAAAGTCAATATGCAGCCCACAGACACTCATTTCTATTTGTGTTTGATGCCACTTGTCTAGCACTGAGATATTAGTTTTCTTGCACAAAGTCATATCACTATAATGCATCAGTAATAGGACTTGAACTCAGGTCTTCCCAACTTAAAGGATGACTTACCGTCTACTCTGCATCACATCTTAGGATCTTATCCAGTGTCTTAATGGAACAGCTATAGTAATATAAATAAAATCATGTTATGGAAAGCAGTTTTCTATTTTTTGTGTGATGTCTAGCACTGTTTACCTACCTCTTTAGATTCAACCTCACGTTTAAGTGAATACACATATCTAAATAACATACAGTACAAATAAGAACCCTTAGGAGCCTGGAAGTATCCATATAAATATTAAAAATTCAACATCTCTATCACTGCATACAATCAGAAGCCCTGAAGGCACATAACTTGGGGGCTAGGGAAGAAAGTCAGTAAAAGTTACCCTCCAAAAGGAACTATTTTCAAGATGAAAGCAAGGAATTGAAAGGTTTTGTGAATTTTCATTCTCTCTACTCTTTTGGGAAATTAATTTCTCAGTCTAGAAGTTCAAACAGTATTGATCAAGTAATACAATTGGCAAGTATGCTTTTCTATAGCATTGCTCTCCTGATCCATAGAAACAATATTCTTTTCAATGATCTACAAATACACAGAAAGTTAAATATATTCAGAACAATGCAACAACTTTTTTCTCCCACATGCCATTTTCAGAGGTGTTTTATATTTTGGTAAAATCCAAGAAGATGTTCAAGTAAGACAACATGAACAACAGACCATAGTTTTAAAAACATTCATAAAGCACTTTCTATTTGTATAACCAAAATGGTCATGTGCTATAGCTGTTTGTTACAACAATTTACACTCATGCTGTCATTTCCATGTTGCACATGAAAAGCTGAAGCAAAAGGGAGTTAAGGACTCTTCTACTTCACTGAGCAAAAATGATTCAGACCTTTGACCAGACCTTCCAGCAATGGAGTCACTAATTATGATGTTTCACTTGAGCTCTTTTATCCCAAATTGACTATTTGCATGCTCTGCAAGTATTTCCAAATTTGATTTTAAAATTTCAACTCAGCGAAACTATGAGATATGGGTACTACAACCCAAGGGCCTATTGTCTTGCCCATGTCCACATACTGAGTGTCAGAAATAGGATTTGAACCCAGAGCTTTTTGACTCTAAGTATTCATTGTGCTACTATCCATACCCAAGATAGAACAGCAATGACATACAAGCATATATGCACACACCAACACACACATGCACACAATGAACCCTCCAGTTAGGAGAATTCATCTACCTCATCACAACACAATCCATTTCTACAATTATAAACTCTTTGTTGGCAGGCTGTATTTTTTTCATTTTAAAAAAATATTAATAAATTAATACCCATTTATTAAATGAGTGTTATAAGCCTAGCACTATGCCAGATACTGGAGATGTAAGACAAAAGTGAAACAATTCCTATTTTCCAGGAACTTGCATTTTATTTGGAGAGACTATATGTAGATATAATTACATATAAAGTAGATACAACATTATTTGGAAGGAATATTAGAGGTAGAAGTGAGGGGGAGTAACTTCCTGGCATGGTCATGGGAAACAGAGTGCTGTATGAAGAATTAGTAACCTGGTCCAAATGATTAGGGAGAGAGGGAACAAGCATTCATTAAGCACCTACTATTTGCCAGACAATGTAAGAACTTTAAAATAATATTCTATTTGATTAGACCATAAAGTTTGTGAAAAGAAGTAAATATTTAATAAAACTAGAAAGGGAAGTTGGGTTAGATTGTAATGGAATTTAAATGCCAAAAAGATGAGTTTACATATACTTTTAGTACAATAGGGATCTGCAGAAGGTTATTGAGTAGATTAATGATCAATTATTGAGTATATTAATAATAATTAATAATTATTGAGTGCTTTAGGGAAATCACTTTGGCAACTGTGTGGTAGGTGGATTGAAATAGGTTAAGACTTGAGGCAGGAAGAGCAAAGAGAAGGCTTTTGAAATTCAGACTAGTGCAAGTGGGACTGTGATGAAGTCCTGAACTAGGATCGGGGTTGTGTGGATGGAGAGAAAGTTGTGAGAGGTGTTGTGTACACAAAAACAAGATCTGGTGACTGATTACATGTATGAGATGAATGGGAATGAGAACTCAAGGATAACAGTGACAGATAACAGTTTTGGACGTGGATGACTGGAATGATAGTGTTTCCCTTGAGAGGGTTGAATATCAATCACTGACTTTAGCTCTACCACAGTCTGAAGTCTTTATGACAGAGGAGTGGAGAGTAAAGGGAAGAAGAAGGGAGGAGAGGGAAGGAGAGGGGAGGAGAAGAGAGGAAAAACTCTGATTTCCTATTTAGTACTCAATTTTCCTTCTAGGAAAAGCAGAATAAATATTTTGTGGTCTTTTGTGATATGTTTTTGGTGGAAGAGAGCTAAGTTGGATACAGTAAACTCAGTATTATTAACCCTGTGAGAACAGTCCAAGAGAATGAATGCCTTTTATTCCAGATTCCTTCCTTATTCTACCCTTAGACTCTCTCTCTCTCTCTCTCTCTCTCTCTATATATATATATATATATATATATAAAATCTCCTCCTTCCTCCTCCCTATGCATGAATGTGTATATGAATGCACATATGTATGCATATACATATGCATGTTTATATCCATACATGTGCTAGCATATATGTATGAATATACACATGCAAATGCACACATGTATTGCTTGCATGCATGTATGTGTATTGTGTATATGTACATATACACATTTGTACTATATAGAAAGATATAATGCCTTATAACCCACTTGTAGAAAGAAGAGTGAATTTATTTCCATAATTATAAAGTTCTTGTTGGCAGGGATTGTATTTTTCATTTTTGTAAATATTAATCAATATCTATTTATTATGAGTTATTATGAGCCTAGCTCTATACCAGGCATTGGAGATATCAAACAAAAATGTCCTGCACACATTGTAGGTGCTTAATAAATGCTTTTCCTTCCCTCTTTAATCATTCTGACCAGGTTACTATTTCTTATATAGCATTCCATTTCTCATGCCCATGCCTTTGCATGGGATCCATCTCCAAGTATGGAAGTCATTCCCCTCATCTCTACCTCTTTGACTTTTTAGTTTCCTTTAAGACTCAAATCAAATGTCTCTACCTTCATGCAAGCATTCCTGATCCCCCAACTTCTAATATCCCTTCTCAAATAATGCTTTATTGCTGAAAATAAATAAGTACCTAGTCATAGTGACCCTGGAACCTGCCTGCCCCTTTCCATCTAGGCAGCTTTCATTAGAAAGATGGAAATTGTAACCTCCCTTACATATGGTATAGACCAGATCCTAGATCACATATCTACCCATGCCATATGTAGGCTAGTCATATCTACATATTAGACAGCTACATATATATGTATATATATATATGTTATATATGTATGTATATATAGTACTTACGTGCTTATGATTGTTTTCAAAGAGTACAAAAAAGTGATTTTCATGATGTTTTTAATTTTGCTTTGTCCCATCCTCCTTTCTTTTGTCTCCTTCCCTCCCTCCTACTCTTCTCTCTCTTTCCCTCCTTCCCTTCTTTCCTTCTGGGGAGGGAAGGGGGGAAAAAGAACAAAGTAAAAAAGTGCACAGCAGAAAAGAAAACAAAACTTACAAGAAAGCAAAGAAAAGATGGACAGCTTTCAGTAAGTGTAGTATATATCTTATGGGCTCTCTTGAAATGAAAATTTAGGCTCAGATTCAATCCAGCTTAGACCCTGTCTAACTGGGATTCCATCTGGCCCACTTGTGAATACAAGCGTTACAAATGCTTACGTTCCTTAAGAGGCAACCCAATTAGGCGAATCCTTAATAAACTTTGTTTTCTTTGACTTTAAAAAAAAAAAGAAAAGAAAATTTATTGTTACATATTTTGAAGCCTCTCTTATGTTTTTCTGTGCATGGCATGTTTCTCCCCCCTTTCTTACTTTGTATTTAAGTTCCAATATTTAAGTTTATGATACATTTTTGTTTCTTTTCTCTATTCAGTATTTGCGTTCTGGTGTATGAGTCTAAAATAACAATTTTATCACCCTTCACACTGAAAGCAGAATCCTGTCTTAACAAAGAGCTAAAAAGTCAAGAAATTGGCTGGGAAAATGAGCAAACAGGGGAAAAAAATCAGACTACAGAATTTCATTTTGATGACAAGGAAGATCAAAACATACAACCAGAAGAAGACAACAAATTCAAAGCCCCTACATCCAAAGCCTCCAAGAAAAATATGAATTGGTCTCAGTCCATAGAAGAGCTCTAAAAGGATTTTGAAAATCAAGTAAGAGAGAAGTAGAGGAAAAGAAAGAGAAATGAGAGTGATGCAAGAAAATCATGAAAAACAAATCAACAAAAAATTCAATCAAAATCAATCAATCAAAAAATGCTGAAGAAAATAACACCTTAAAAAATAGATAAACCCAAATGGCAAAAGAGGTCCAAAAAGCCAAAGAGAAGGGTGCCTTAAAATATATATATATTTTTTAATTTAAAAAAAGAAAATGATGGAATTAGACCACATGACCTCCAAGGTCCCTTCTATGTGTAGATGTGTGAATTTATTACTATAATCACATGATCTTCTATAATCCCACCCAGGAATAAGTAGGCACCTCCCTTTTTACATGTCTAAAAGGAGTGTGGGGTTGGAAAATGGGAATTCCATCCTTTAAACTTATACAATCACTTGCTTCCTGTAGTCCCTACCAGGGGCTGGATAAGCATGCCTCTGGTCATGCATAATGGTGGACACTGTTCTTCACTTCTGGCCAGTCTCTCTTTTAGATATAAGAGTGGAATTCTCTAGCTATGACCCTGTTCTTTAGGGGATAATAAGAAATGAGGGAATAATAATGATGATAACGATAACAGCTGGTATTTGTATAGTGCTTTAAGATTCACAAAGTGTTTTGCAAACATATTTTATCCTCATAACAACTTTTAGAAGGAGGTGATATTATTGTCACTCTACTGATGAGGAAACTGAGGCTGACAGAAGTCAAGTGTCTTATTCAGGGTATCTTTAGTGTCTGAGGCCAGATTTTTGAGATCAGACCCTCCTGACAGATTCAGGTCTATATCCACTAGATCATTTCACTTGAATTCTTTTCTCCACCTAGTATATGGCAAGGGAAAACTAGAGTAAGTCAGGCAATAGAAATACATGTATGCTGACTATCAAATTTGATTCTGTTCAACCAAACGTATTTATTTAGCATCTACTATGAACAAAGGCACTATGCAGACAATTTTGAATGTTGTACTAATGACTAAATTAAGCGACTTCCAATTCATTTTCTCTCTACCCACCCATGTTTAAATATTAAATATTATTATGTGTTCATAATATCAATCTAGTTTTATTACTTGTTCTTAAACTTTTTAAAGTGAAAATTTTATTTTTTAAAGAAAATTGTAGTGGCAATCTTGCATTAAAAAGTTTCTGAACAGTTTTTTAATGTCTGCTATTAATAGAACTAATACATATGACATTTTAAAATCATACTTTTCAAGTCTAATAATCTCACAATATTGGATATTGGATAATATTGGATCTAATGGATCTAATTATTCATGTTAAGTGTTCTATCATTGCAAACACTACTAGATATAATAACTCAAATCATCACACTTAAAACACAAGAAATTTCTTTTTGAAGTCAGTGTTTGAAGTCAGTGAAGTCAGTTTGCTAGAATAGTGAAGCTACTTTTCTAAAAAAATTGGCAGGACACACTGAGCATTAGGTTCAGTTGTAGTAAATACTAGTTGAAATAGAGAATAAGGATGCACTGACGATGCATCTGCTTAGATTTTTTTATCAGTTATTCACAGTATAACTATTTTTATGACTTCCTGTCATTTTATATTTCATCACTGAATATACTCAAAATTGTTGAAGCACTTTCTCATTGGTCTATCTTAGAATACATGTAATAACTCAATACTTTAAATATATATGTGTGTATGAATATGTATATATATATGTATATTTGTGTGTGTATAGACCTATACGTATCTTGCACCAACACTTATTCTAAATAATTGGATAAATTTAGCAACATCTGAAGAGGCAAGAAAACCATTGTATTAATAACATAGATTTTTATTATGAGATAAATAAATTTTTATGATAGTACAAGAAACAAAGAAACAAAAGAAACATAATAATAGCTAACTCTAAAGTTACTCAATTAGTATCTACGGCATTCCCGTAAACACTGTCCATTCCATGAAGCATTCATAGAGCTAGATCTATGCTCTGGCTCTTTCCCAGTTCATCCCTAGATTAAAGGCATGACCAATCAGAGGCTTTTGTGTGCCTACCTTCTCCCCCAACGCAGTGATGGGACAGCTCTGGCACAGGACTTTTGGTCCCTGAACAGAAAGAACCTTCCACTCAGCGGATTTTAAAGGAAAGGGTAATTTGTACTCTAGTTCTTTTCCCTTTCTCCTAAATGCTTGATTGAAATTCCAACTTCTCTTGAACTTTCCATGGGGGCAATAAGAACCCCAATATATACAGGGGGACCTGCTATCACAGGTTCATAGATCTGCATTCATAAAGGAAAGGCAACTTTTGAGGGGTTAACAATCACTTTAATCAAGCACATGTATCAATCCTTTAACCAAGCACAAATGTCATTCACCTATTTCAGGGGAGTCAGCCCTCTGAACTTCAAAGAAAATACAGAAAAAATTAAAAGTCAACAGACATGCTTCCAAAACATCTGATCATAATTCAACAGATAACTGTCTGACCATAATTGTCAGAGAGGGAAGTACAAAATCTGGGTTCTCAAAGCTGGGAAGCTCCTTAAAGTGACTTCCCAGAGTCCTCATCTGGCCAAACAAACACTTCCAGTCAGTAAGCTCCAAAGCAAAACCTCACCCTCAGACTATTTATACACTTTTTAGAGACAATACCCTCTGACTAAGTGCCTCAATAGAAAAAACACAAAGGTACTCCTACAAAACAACTCCCCTAATCAAGCTTCCCATAATGGGGAGGCCCATTAGTGGGTGGGAAAGATCCTCCTCAGTCACATTCAAATAGAGGCATTATACTTCTTAATTATACAAAAACAAAAACAGCAAAAGATCCTATTTTACTTGCCATTACAGAGACAGAAAGGAAATTTCTTTCTTTCCATTCTTCACTTCCTTTTCCACAACTATGATGTCTCCTCATCATATAGCAGCAAGGTTACATGTTCTCTCAGTCTTCTGGAAGTGGTATCTCAAGATTCTAGTAGTCTCTTCTGGTTTGTGTTTCTTCCCCTATGCATAGGTGCCCTAAGCCATCCTAAGATGGATATTTATAGTCTTGGTGGCAACCTCATGTGTTCAAGAGGTTAGGAATTCTTGGGTCCTGATGATGGAAAAACTACTCAGACAAAAAGATAACCACTGTTAGAAGGATGGTCCTATGGCATACTTTAATTTAACAGAAAATGAATGAGATGAAGGTAAAATCCTTGTTCAGTACAACCTCCAAGTATTTTATGATTTATTGTTTTAATTATGAACCTCCCATTGACTGTATAGCTAGTAAGATTCCACAGCTGAGATTGTCATTCACCGAATGGGTGTTGCCTCAGACAAACTGAGACCTGGGAGAGACCTTAGTTTAAAAAGGCTAAGGTGTCCCCCTGCCCACAAGACCATCTCTAGTTGTCTTGATCTATATTTTGCCACTAAACTCACATGGCTCCAGAAGTGAAAGTGAGACTGGGGTCTTTGCACAGTTATGGCTCACTTCAATCCAATTCATTTGCCGGTCAAGACATCACCTTCCTGAAGTCACTGAATCTCTTCAAGAATGAGAACAAACAACAAAACGTATGCTTATAATAAAAAGTTAAATCTAACAGAAAATTTTCTATAAATCTATGTTTAAAGTTTTAATTTCAAAACAGCAAATTAGAAGGAACATTGGTGTCAACAGTGGAATTTGCAGATTCAATACTAAGAACACTATTTAAATGTCATGGAAAGTGACCCTCTAATACTTATTAAGGTAAGTTTTAACTGTTTTGTTGGTGGGGGGGATTGGTGATTGAGTAGGTATGAGAAAAATGCTCACTCTAAACAAAGACAATCCTCACTGTGAAGCCAGAAAAGTTCCCATTTTATTTTAACCAATTATTCTACATTCCTAGTGAACAGATTCTCCCTAATGGAGAGGATGCTTGCTCAGACAAATGCAACTCTTTTTATGCTGTTCCCAATTCGAATTTCCCACCTTGCTCTCTATTGGTTAGATGCAGCCTCCTGAACCTCCCACTTCATGTTCTCATCCTTGATAGGTTCCCTTCAAACAGCTTGTCAAGCATGCATACAAGCCTCTGACCTTTTACCTTATCAGAAGCCTGGTTCTGGTAAGTCACAACTCTGATTAGAACCAGTTACCTCTGTCTCACATTCTGCTATCACTCGAAGCGGGAAGGAGTTTTAGTCTTGTGGAAATAGAATTCCTCCTGTTGTTCCCCACATTAGGAAAGGTCAGTTTTCCTGGAGAATCTGGTCCAGAGATGTTAGAGAAGGGCAAAGACTTTCACTGCTTTGTTGCATGGTGGTAGAGTATTGGGTGGATCAGAATGGCTAGAAGTCATGGGTGGAAGAACCCGCAGAGGAATTGGGTGAGTAAATTGAGGCTTTTCATTTGTTTAAATGACCAGAGCAAATTGATAAACAAAACGATTTCCACATATTCTTATGACTATGAAACAATCAGGTGGTGCAATTGATAGAAAGATGAACTTGGAGTCAGACAGACCTGAGTTCAAATCCTGCCTCACAAACATACTTAGCTTTAATCCCTTAACAAATCCCTTAGCTTTTCTCAGACTCACTTTACTGATTTATAAAATAGTAACATCTACTTTACAAGGATTTTGTTTTTTGTCTTTTGATTTGTGCATAAATTGGACTGAAGTGAGGTAGAGTTGTGTAAAGTCATTGACCTCACTCTTCCAAAATTATGACAGTTCAGTGGCAGGACATAACCAAGATGACGGGTGATGGATGCAGTGGATGACCTTGGCATCTTTGATGTCTAACCAAGCTCTAAATGCTCCACAGTACTCTGCTTCAGCTGCTTTCATGGACACTGAAACAAATTGTTCTCATCTACCCATTCCATCAGGGGAAGTCTTCACAAGTTTGGGGGTAGAAACCCCCCCTGATTCACCAATGGGTTTGAGACCCCTTGATTACCCTCAGCTTGGTTTAACTCTTCTGCAGAAATGGTTTATCGAGGTGTGGCTGCTGTGCATGCTACAGATGTTTGGAGCTATAGGTTAGAGCTGAGTGCAACAGGTGGACACCAAAGGTAGAAAGCAGCTCTGAAAAGGGCTCAGCAGTCATTACACCAGAAGTACTAGTCTTCCCTGAACAAACCCTATAACCCTAGGATAAAAAGAGATATGTGTAAAGTGTTATACATACCTTAAAACTCTATAGAAATCTTGACTGTTATTCACATCTCCATTAAAATACTTGCATCTTTTTCATAGTTACATAAAAATAATTAATATTTATGTAGCATTTAATACGTACCAGGGACTGTGCTAGACACTTTATAATATCAATGGATTCAGATATGGGAATGTGTTCCTACAGCTTCCTCACCACCAATAATTCTTTAAACAAACTCTCTGCAAAAGACTCATTATCATAGGTGTAGTTCTTCAGGACAAATAGAATTACTCAGCCCTGTTCTGTCACTTACTGATAGGATAACTGTTCACAAATAATCACAGTGACAGACTGCCTACAATGACAAGAATTTGGCCACTTTAAATTCATGCTATTACTATTCACTGATGGTGTTCCCTGATAAGAATACATTCTAGATTGCTGTCAAATGGGTTTTGTTATCAAACAGAAACACTGTTATTCTTTACTAGTCTTTGTCTCCCTAGATGATAAATATTGAATACTAGCCTTAGCTGGAAAATCTGAACTCCTAGGCAAAATTTTTTTAAATGAGACTTTTTAAGCCTTCCTTAGAGCCTTCCTGGAGGAGAAAAAGCAAAACAAAAACATTTCCCCATTGAAATTACTTACGAGATACTTTGTTTGTCTCCTACATTAGACTGACTTTCTTGAGGAGGGGGTCCATGTTTTTTTTTTTTTTTTAATTTTTTTTTTTATTTTTGTCTATTATTGTATCCCATGTGCTAAGTATAATGCTTGGCACATAGTAGGCACTTACTAACTAAGTGGCAATGATGATGATCACAATGATGAAGAAGGAAGGGTGGGACTCTTGCACCATCTCCATGCAAAAGAGAGTAAATGACAAATACATCTGCATTATCACAGAATCTAATATTTAAATGAGACCTGCGAGGCCATTTAATTCAACCTAAACCTGAATGAGAATTCTTTCTAGGAAATTCCCAAGATTATCTAGCCTTATTGCAGACCTTCTTGAGCCAACTCATTCCAGTTTTGGCCAGCTCTGATATTTAGAAGGATTTTCTTCACATTGAACCTAAATTACTATTCTCAAAAATCTGCCATCGCTCGTAATTCTGCCTCTGAGGTCAAACAAAATGAATACAATATCTCATTCATGCAATATTGCTTTAGACATTCATAGTGTAGGAGAAAGAGTGATGTATTTCTCCTACTCTTTCTTCCTTTACATCTGTTGCTCTGCTTGGTTTCAACTCCATGGAAAGAGATGCCCCTCCTAGAAGAAGCTCATCACTTCTAAACTCACCACCATGTAGCTAACTCAAGCCTGGATTAAAAGTCATCTCTCTTATCCTCCTCTACCCTCTGACTGGAGGGATAGAGGATGGATTACCAATTTTCTCCCAATGCTATCCTTTATAGAGAATAGAAGCTGGATTCTCACCACACTCCACTTTGTTTTGCTTTATATTCCCAACTTTTAGCAAAATGTCTGGCACAGAGCTGTTCATCCTTCATTTTCAAAGATAACCAGTGACATCATGGTGTAATGTCTTGACTTACCCACAAATTGGATTTAAGTGAGTCAGAGTTGCAAAAAGTTGTCAGCATTACCTTCTCTTCCAGAGTCATCTGGCAAGACAATAATCAGGACAACTGGTGATGGCCTTGGATGAAGTGAATGACTTTTGCATCTTCAGTGTATTATTGAACTTGCTTCCACACTCTTTGATTGGGATGAGGTGTGGGGGATGAGAGTCTTCATATGCTCGGGATAAACATTTCTTGCATTCACTGACAGGTTTGAGGCCCGTCAGTTACCCTCTATCTGGTTTGACCTGTCTGCCAAGATGGTTTTACTGGAGTGTAGCTGTTGTTAATGCTACAGTTTCTTGGAGTCACAGGTGAGAGTTGAATGAAAGGTTTACACCGAAAGTAGATAGATGAGCCACCCAGAAAAAGACTCAGCCAGCCCTCACACCAGAGGTGTTAGTGTTCCCTGAACACACAGAGAATAAATGCTTAATAAATTCTTGTTAATGGGCTGGCTGATGTGCTATGACTCTATGATCCTTTTCTTTTGGCCACTTAAATCTTCGAGTTCAGAAGCCTTCCAAAGGCTACTTAGAAAGGATCTTTGCCTATGTATTTCTCATATCCTTTATCTACTGTGTTTCTTTTTAAAAGAAGAGCTGGAGATGTTGGGGTGAAAAAGTATCCACAAAATCTCTCCTTGGGATCCATTAATAGAATTTCACAGCTCTCTCCAGAGCTATCTCCTCTCTGGCTTTCACATTTTGCCAGAACTTTCATAACCACCCACTTTCCCACCCACTTCCAAAAATCTTAAACAATTTTTTCCCTGTTCAAAATTCGTGTGAGGAACTGCACACTAAGCCAGAACTACTTTTTTAGAGAGGGAATGAGTGTGAGGAACTGGATCTCCAGCTTTAAAGGACTTTTTTTTTTGGAGAGAGGAGAAAGAATAAAATTCAAAAGGAAACATTCATGATAAATTTTTGTGAGTTGAATTATAAAGAAAAATAAAAAATACAGCATCAAATGGGACAAATTGTTTACTGTTTTGTCTTGTATTCTAGGACTTTCCCCATGCTTTCTATTTTTAAGATCCTTATCATAGCAAATTTAATGTTTTCCTGGTGAAATTAAACCATGTTAAACCAGGGAGCACAAACATCTCAGAAGAATTGGTATTGTAAATACCAGTGGAAATGGACAGTAGGTGTAAAAATGACTGCAATTTGTTACCAATTATGAGTTGTACCAAAGATATAACATAAAACATAACATTATCACGGGCTTGTCTGGCCAGAAAAAGGAAACAGATGTAAAGGGAATGTGAATAACAAAGAGTCCAAATAATGCACTGACTCCTCTGAGACAGTTACAGAAAGGAAAGATTCTAAAGTGTCAGGTGGATTTCTTTTAAAATATTTGAGGTACAACTCCATAAATCATGCATTTGAGATCCAGAGTCCACATGATATAGCAGAAAACCAGTGGTGAATACCTATGGAAGCAGTTATAGAAGTTATATTGATATCATTTTATCTGTGTGATCATGGGGAAGTCACTTAAATTTTCTGAGCCTTAGTTTCCTTCCTCATCAGTAAAATGTGGATAATAATACTTGTATTATCTATTTCACAGGATTGTTGTGAGACTCAAATGAGACAATATTAGCAGTGATATTATTTAAATGTTAGCATTTGTCTTATCGCAATTTTGCTATGATGCTTACATTCAAATTTTAATTGCTCCCTAATATTTGGTACAGCTACTCTCTGCAGTGATGGCTCTCTCGATCTTCTTGTGTGGTTGTTTTTTCACTTCTTAACATAAAGAAGGTAAAGGGGAATTTATAATTAGTTACCACAACAAAAATAACAGCAACAACAATAATTGGCATTTACATAGCACCTTCAAGTTTACAACCAAGTTTATAAAAATTGTCCCATTTTATCCTCACAACAATTCTGAGAGTTAAATGTTGCTATTATCCCCATTATACAGATACAGAAACTGAGGGAGAGAGAAGTTAAGTGACTTAGTCAGGGTCACACAACTAGTGCATGCCAGCCAGTCAATAAACTTTTATTAAGTACTTACTATGTGCCAGGCACTGACTAAGTTCTAGGGGTACAAATCTGAAAAAAAAGGACAGTCCTTGCCTTCAAGGAGAGCAGTGGGAGAAGATAACACACAAAAGAAGCTGAAAAGCAGGAATGGGGGGAGGGGGAGGTGAAGTAGAGGAGAACTGTGGGAAGGTGCCTAACTTGGGGGCATGGTAGGAAAGTCAGAGAAGTCCCAAAGTATTATAACCAGGTGAGAAATGAGAAGATGTTCTGAGCTGAACTCTCTGTTCAAATGGAGGTTTGGGAATTGATGGCTCCACCATCCAATCAGAGAGTGATGATGAGGTGGAGTACCAAGACTGGGTGGGATCTTGTAATGTAGTGAGATTTTTCCACTTCATTCTGCTGCCTGCCCAAAGGGGAAATTAGAAAATTAAAAGCAAACAGAGAAGCAAATATCATAATGTCAGCAAAACTTCCATACTAACCTTAATTCCTTTTGGGGTAGATGGGGGTGTTAATGGAGTGACTAAACTGGTAGATCAGCAGCAGTATTCTGGAACTGGTTTGAATTGACTCTGAAAAGGTGGTGGTTAAATTTCAAATCTCTTAGAAATCAGCAAATGCTAATCAGGGTTTGATTTACATTTTATTGCATCATTTTTTTTAAAATGTAGATATAGAAAATGTTAATGCAAATAAGTTACAAATTGTGTAGTAAGTGTATATATATATATATATATTTTTTTTTTAAAGCAAACTTGTTGTTAAATATTTGTAGTTATGACAAATGCTGCAGGTCTAGTTTACCTATATTTCTGTAGAGCATTTAACAATCTTTCATGCAATTGTTTTGAATTCGATGCAGAGAAATAGATTAAATTATGGTGCATTTAATCATACTTGAAACTAGGAAAATACTAGGCACAAAGAATAGTCATTAACTGTTCAATGTCAGCTCAGAAGGAGGTCTTCTGTGGAGTGACACAACTATCTGTGGTTAGTTGGCTCTGTGTTGTTTAATAGTTTAATCTATGATGTTGTATTTGTCCTTTGTTCTTGAAGAGGACCATGACATCAAGGTGATGACATGACTTGCAGTTGACTTTGATTGAGTGAGGGAGGGCTGTACAAGGTCACCAACCTCACCTTCTTCTCCTGAGCCATCTGGGTCCAGTGGCCTGATATTCATCAGGATGACTGGAGATGGCCCAGGATGCACTGGGAGACCCTAGCTCTTTCAGGCTAAGATCCTATAGCATTCTTACTTTGAGTGAGATACACCCATTCAATGAATAGCCTTCTTTAAGTTGTTGCTCAAGGTATGGCTCCTTTCATTAAAAAAAAAAAAATCAAACTGAGAGAAGACCCTCAGGGTTCCTGGGTAAAAGAGAAACAATTACTATTTAATATTTAAATCCATTCTGTGCTAGGTGGGTGGGGACTTGTCGAGTCTATTCCAGAGTGAATTGGGTACCAGACTTGTTCCCTGAGCAAGTAATGTAGCCAGCAAACATAAAGGAAAAAAGGCAGCCCTTGGGGGTGGAACGCAAGAAGGAGGAGAAGTGAATAAACACAAAGATGACATGCTTATCAAATTTACAGATAACACCAAGTTGACAGACAAAGTTAACTAGAAAACAGTGCCAGGTTAAAAAACAATCTTTATATGTTCCTCAATCATTAGACCAAATAAAATGTGCTGAAATTTAAACCTTATTAAATGTAAAGCTTTTAATGTAAAGCTTTGACGGGTTAAAATGTGTAAATTAATGTAAAGCTTTAACTTGTGTTAAAAAAGCAAAAGCAACTTCACACATAAAGGATGACTAGAGAGGTGTTCATCTGAAAAAGTGTGGAGTTTGTAGTAAACTGCAAGCTCAATATGAGTCAAGAGTGTGATAAGGCAAGAAAGTGAATGTGCTTGGGGTACATCAAGAGGTGTGATGCCTGGGCAAAGAAAGTAAGATCTCTGCTGTACTCCGGCCTGGTTAGACTACATCTAGAATATTCTGTTTAGTTCTATGTTCTTTTATTTTAGGAAAGACATTTAAAATATTTATAGGGTCCAAAAGAGGAAGTAAGGGTGGTAGAAGGCATCAAATTAACACCATAAAAGATAGCAATAATAACTAACATTTATATAGCACTTACTGTGTGCCAGGCACTGTGCCAAGTGCTTTAAAATTTTCTAACTCATTCGAGACTCACAACTACCCTGAGAGCTAAGTGCTATTATTATCCCCATTTGCCAGACAAGGAAACCATGGCAAGCAAACATCAAATGACTTGCCCAAGGTCACATAAGTAAGTGGCTGAATCCATATTTGAATTCTGGTCTTCCTGATTCCAGACTCAGGCTCTATGCATTGCAATATCTAATTGCAAAGAAGATCAGCTGAAGAAAGGGATGTTTGTTTAGCCAGGACAGAAGCAATTTGTTTGTTTAGCCAGGACAGAAGCAATTTTAGGGACAACATGGTAGCTGCCATCAAGTTGCTGAAGCTGTCAGCTGGAAGTTTCCAGTTGGAAAGAAGCTCAATTGCCATCTAATGCAATCCTTTTATAGATGAGGGAAATAAGACTGAGGAAGGTGACAAAAGAAAATTCATACAAGTTTTCGGTAACATCAGCAGGATTTGAGCCTAGGGCTTCTGACTTGAACCACTGCACCATCTGATGTATCATGTTACCAACCTGTTCTGCTAGGCTCCAAAAGGGGAGAACTAGGAGTAATGGGTAGAAGTTGCAAAGAGGCAAATTTAGGTTTTAGGGGAAAAACAAAAACATAAAAGCTCCTACCACTTAGAGTCATGCCAAAGTGGAATGGATTGCCTCGGGAAGTAGTGAGTTTCTTCTTAGTGGAGATCTTCAACCAAAACTGGATTTTTCAGGCATTTTCACGAATTGTTAAAGGAATTCCTTTTCAGGAATGTTGTAGAGGGGATTTCCTTTCTGGCATGGGCTGAATTAGGTGGTCTTTGAGGTCCCTTCCACCTCTGGAAACTCTGTGGCTCTGATTCTGCAATAATGACTTTTCCCATTGGGAAAAATATTTAACTTCCAGCAGATAAACTTTAAAAAATTGTTTTTTTATTCACTTTGAACTTAAATACAAAAAGACAAAAAAAGAGAACTTTTCCGTGTAGACAGCATAACATTAAAAGAGTATTCAATATAAAAACCATGAATTTCCTTTTCACACTGTTTACTTTTTTGAAAAACTATGTAAATAAATATTATACATTATTTTTGAAGCTACCCTGCTTTTCCATGCTTCCTTCTAAGTTTTCTTTGGTTCTTTGTTGTGCATTTTATTTTTTTCTCCTTCTCCACCCTGCCCTAGAGAAGGCTACCTTTAGATACAAAAATATGTGTGTACACACATACTCAAAATGACTTAGTCATTCAAAGTTGTTCTTATAACAATACCACTGTTACTATACACAAGTTCTGCTCACTTCACTCTTCATTATTTCATGCAAGTCTTTCCATGGTTTTTTTTTTTCTAAAATTAAGCAGCTCATTATGTCTTATAGCACAGTAGCATTACATCAGTGAAGAAACTTTACTGAAACTGAGCTCATCATTAGAGGTAATGTTATTTCATAATTATAAGTAATGCTACATCAGAGTAAAGGAAGTTTTTCATAATCTACAGAACTGTATGGATATTTGGACTTGATTTAATAGTTTAAAATCATGCTAGTAATATATCTTTTAAAATGTTGATGAATCATATTCTGCATATATGAACAGAGTTCATTTTAATTCCACCTTACTACTAAAATACTTCGAAAGAAGTCTATTATCCTCTCTAATCCCTAACACAACAGATACTCAGTAAATATTTGCTGAATAAATGAATATAGCATTCCTTGCACTAATCCCTAGGTTAGTGTTGAGAAATCTTTCTGTGAGAAAGGACAGCACTGTTACCTTACTTATATTTATTTTACTGTTGAGAAGACTGAGACATCAAGTGATTTCACAGATTTTCAACTTAAAATGAAGTAGATTCATATATATTCTTAAATATTCTTTACCTGATGTTGAATGGATCCCAAATGGATTTCAATAGATGCAGCTTCCTCATATGAAATGTGATGCACAGAGAAGAATAAACATGGAATTTATAAAGTATTCCTTTCACTAGCACATTTATTTTCTTAGATAACCTAGTAAAAAAAAAACTTCCCCCCACACTTGACAAAATATTTAAACTCTGTCGATGAGACCATGATCATCCATCCGTCCATCCATCCAACCATTCCTCCATTCATTCATCCCTCCCTCTCTCCTTCCATCCATTCATTTAACTAACAAATATTTATTGTCCATTGTGTGGTCTGTACTATAAAGAAATACAAAATGCCATCCTTGACTTTAAAGTGCAAATAGACTGTCTGGAAAAATATGACATACATATATACGAGTCAACTATAAAACTACTGAAAGAAACACAAGCTTCTATAGAAATTCAGGATTTAAGTTTGATCGTTTAAGTTTTAAATACAACACTACCATTCCATTTTCTCTCCCCTTTCTTGTTTTCTCGGATATACTTGTGTCGGAAGTCAGAGAATTGTGCCAGTAGTCACAGGACCCTGATATCATATCATATACAAAATGTCATATCTATAAATAAATATCAAAGACTTCATTTTAAGTTGGGAAAGTTATCATTTAAACTAATGATTTGATCCTTGCAGAAATATTACAGAGCATTATGAAAATCTCTTTACAACTATTAAGAAAAACACTTAAAGTCAATTCATATTCATCAAGATAAAGAGCACTTATAGCAGGTCATAAGGACAAACACAAGTTGTCATCTGTGTTATTTATTTTTGTTTTGAACAGCAGGGATCTATTCTATGGATTGCAAAACAAAACAAAACAGACAAAGGAAAAATCTCTGGGCTCCTAATGTCCAGTTTTGGAGCCTGATACAACAAGGTATTTCTTTTCTTTTCGATTCCTTGCCCCCACCTCCAGTTTACTGCCAACAATCATTCAGAGATAGCTCATATCCATGTTTCCACAGCTGTGGGGAAGAGAGGTCTCAAGATAATAAGTGCGTATAGGTAAAAGATAGTGTTTATTTCCCTTCAGGAAAAAATGAAGATAAATGTGTTAAAGGCATGTAGAAGAACTTGAATTCAAATCTGACCTCAGACATTTACTAGGTATGTGACTGGGCAAGTCTGTCAGCCTCAGTTTCCCTATCTATAAAATGGGGATAATAATAGTACCTATATCCCAAAGTAACTGTGAGTATAAAATAAGATGTAAATGTAAATATGTAAAACTCTTTGGAAACCTTAAAATTCTATATAAATGCTTGTAAGTATTATGATGCAAGATTCATAGTAGTCAATACATACATTCTGAAAACATCTAAAACATTTCCAGTAGTTTCCATTAAAAAGAAACTGAATTTGAAATTTTCATCCTTCTATCTAGGAGCAATAGCTCACCCAAATATCTATGATAATGTGCAGTATTTCAGGGAGGGTTAATTCTTTGACATACCAGTGAATCCCTTGTTCTCCCATAGGGTTCCACCTAGAAGAATTGTGCCATCTTGTGGTTTGGATTTCCCCAGAGTAAATGCATTTTGGGGCTACTATTCAAAATACCCTGGCATTCCAGTGATTGCCCTATTCAGCCTTACGATCTTACTCTAAAGTCTTAGACCCCCCAATTGTTTGTGTTTTGTTTTGTTTTTTGTTTTTGGAGCTGCCCTAGGCAACTCTGTTTCTTGTTAAGTCCATGGTCTGGACTGGAATGGCAAGGGTCACAAGATACCAATCTCTGTCCCTCACTCCTCCACAATGTGGTGCTAACCATCACGGCTGCTCTGGCTACAGAGTAATAAGAACTATCTTGTTTTTTTCTTTAAGGAAATCCTCTTCTTTATCTAAAAGTTCTGATCTCTCAAATCTCAAACTTTTGGTTACCCTCCAGTCAACATATAAGATTTGCATTCCCTCCCTTCCCCCAGTTCCCTTCTCT
This sequence comes from Bettongia penicillata ogilbyi, assembly GCA_023548195.1. Classification (NCBI taxonomy): domain Eukaryota; kingdom Metazoa; phylum Chordata; class Mammalia; order Diprotodontia; family Potoroidae; genus Bettongia; species Bettongia penicillata. The sequence continues at coordinate 15,173 of JAJHZJ010000635.1, read as the reverse complement.
GACTTGAAGGATAGAATCTGGCATCACATTGCAGAGGAAATAAAAATTCTGACTCCTCTATACTGGTGGATTTGCATTGAAATCAGTAATATATAAGTGAAAGACTAAACACCATCCTCAAGTTCCCTAGTAAGTATGAACTTCTAGGGTTGTTTTGAAGAATTCTGGGAAAGAGAAGCTGGAGGAGGAAAGATTGTTTTCCATCTCATTGCCATGTGAGTGGGCAAGTCAAAGCGGTGCACCCATTGTCAGAATGCCTGCTTCCCTGATCCTTCCTTCCAAGGCTTTCATGGGCTCTTGTTACCAGATGGAGTGATTGAACTGGTGAGGTCCCAGAGAGACTACTGAGAGCTGAGAGTGATGTTTGATGAGATAATGAAAGAAACTCATCCAGACATTTCCATTCACCATCACCCCTCCTCAAAACTGAGAGAGGAAACAACTCCCACTGATTGCTCTTTCTCTCTAGGTTTTCCTCTCATCTCTTCTGCCTCTGAATCAGCAATGAACTTCTGGATTCTTCCTATCTTTTCTAAAAAAGTATTCCCTGTTGCTTACTTTCCTTTTATTGCTATCATTTTATTTTTCTCCCATCATATAAAACAAAATGGGATAGTTACCAGATCTGTATCTGGTATGTATCATGTTGGGTAGAGACTGTGGAAAGGTTTGCATCTCTCTAGAGGAAAAGTAGGCAGTGACTCCATTCAGAAGGCACAATGAAATCACAACCCTAAATATGTGCAAGTTTCCATAAAAATGAGAGTATTTAGAGAGTGTATAACCAGAGAGAGATTAAAAAATAGGTGTAAATATATTCTCCAGACCTAAGAGAGATAAGCCCTTCAGTCAAAAAAGAGCCAACCTTGGGAAGAAGGGACATGTTTTTATTGGTGGAGTACCCAAGGTGCTTCCCTTTAAGGGAATCACATCCCAGCTAAATGCTACATCAGGAAAATCTCTCTTACATGTGGGAAACTTCACCATTTATTTCCTAAACATAATGACCCCTATTGCAATGATCCATAAGCAAGTACATCTATCTCTGCTCTATTATACTTCTGATGTAACTGTCATTGCCTCTGCCACCACTAGCACTAAGATTTTTTCACAGAATTTTACTCTTGGGTCATAGAGGTGAGCACATTTTGGATCAACACAAGTAACCCTAATGTCTTTCTGTCCTATTTTTGCCATTCGTATTTCCTGGAGGAGAGGAGGTTCCATATATATCTCTATATAGATATATATGTATATCTACGATTACTCAAGCTTCCCACCCTTCAACAGAGACCCATTATGCAACACTTTGATCTATCCTTTGAACAAAGACAAAAAAGGCAAAAGTACAAAGAGCAAGTCTGTGTTCTCTTCTATAATCCAGAAATGTGCTTCCTCATGCTATCATCTATCCCCCTGAGTATCCAGCCCCAGTCCTTTAAAATGTCTCAAGATGTGATGACTGTGTATGGTGTTCTTGCTTAATGGTTTGTTGCTGTTATTGTTAAAGAGGGCACAATTTTGAGGGACAGAGATTCCATCCCTCTCACAAAATGATTGCCAAGCAAAAACAAATTAGGAGGAGGAAGAGGAAGAAGAGGAAGAGGAGGAAAAAGAAGAAGAGGAAAAGGAGGAGAACCCAGTAAGAAACTATTATTTGTCCTTTCAACAAAATGTCACTGGGCATGTCAATAACCTATAGGAGGAGAGATGTGATCATCAAATCATTTATACTAGGAAGAATGAGCTCCTCTCATCAATTGGCCTCGTACAATTATAAATCATAGAATAATTTTTTCTATCCATTTCTCCAAGGAAATCTACATGCAACCACATTTCCAAGTTCTGCCAAAACCAGATTAAAATGTAATTGGAAAGTATTAAATAAAATTAATAAAAAAGATAATTGAACATAGATTTATGTTAATATGTGGTTTTCTAAGTCAATACATGGCCTTCAGGAACCGCATGCACATACTGCATTGTATAGTGTATGACAAGGAGCATTGGATTTGAAATCAACTTTACTCTTAGCTCTGCTCCTTATTAGCTGATACTTTAAGTCATGTTACCTCCTCTTAATGAACCTCAGTTTTCTCAACTATAAAACAGAGTATTTGTCCTAACTACCTTACAAGGTAGTTTTAAGTTTCAGATCAAATCAAGTACTTAGCGATTATAAAACAGCATATAATTATAGGTGGATATTGCTTTACTACTGTGAGCAGTTGCTATACTAATATGTTCATTTTACAGGTCAAGAAACCAAGAACCCCTAGAGTTGAAATGACTGGCACAAGTATTTCAGTGGCAGTTGAAATAAACAACCATTCATTCCTTGGGTAACTATTCAATAATATTAATTATCCTTGCTATTTGTTTTTTTTAAAAAAATTCATTGTAATGGATATTACATTCCAAATTACTGCTTAAAAGCCCTTTACAATGATTTGTTTTGATCGTGCTAATTTAAAGAGTTTAATTTCTTCCTAAAAAAAATGGCTATACCCAATCCTCTTTTAAATGACTGTATAATGTTCCTATAAGATCAGGGTGGTAAAAAAGATCTGAATTCTCTACATAATGAAAACCATGTAATTTGAAAGCTCTTTCAATTTGATAAACATATATTTTATCCCCTCTCTTCCTCCCTGCCTTTCCATTCTCTTCTGTTTAACCAGTTCCTAGTAGGTATTCTCAGTAGTGAAAGTGACAAGTTTGTAATCTTAAAATTTAAATATTAATAATATATTTTTATTTTTATAGAACCTTGTGGTTACAAGAATACTTTCACATACATAATAATATTTGAAAGTAACGAGGGTTCTATGAGATGTATAGTACAAATATCTCCATTTACATATAGGGGACTGAAATTCAAAGAGATTAATTGACGTATTCAAAGAGTTTAGTTAATAAATGACTAAACTGGAACTCAAATCTAAGTTCTCTAATTTTAATTTCAGTGCCTTTTTCACTATCATTCAATCAAAAAACAAACTTTTTAAAATCATCTATTAGATGCCAGGAACTGTGTGAAGCACTGTGGATGTGATTTAAAAAAAAATAAAATATTTCCTGCCTTCTAGGAGTTAAAATTCTATGACTTAGAGCTAGAAGGAAACTTACAAATTATATTGTCCAACACTCACTTTGTAGTCAATCAATCAGCATTTATTAATTCCCTACCATGTGCCAAGGCTACTGTGCTAAGGGCTGTGATATGAATAAAGGCAAAAAACAGCCCATGCCTTTAAGGAGTTCACAATCTATTGGAGTAAACAACGTATGAACAACCATATAACAACTAGCTGTATATGGGGTAAATAGGAAATAATCACGTGAGAAAAAGCACTAGAATTGAGAGACTAGGACAGGCTTATAGAAGTGGGATTTTAGCAGGGAATTAAAGAAAGCCAGGGAATACAGGAAGTTGAAATGAGCAAGAAGGGTGTTCTGGGAAGGGAAGACAGTCAGATAAATTGCCTGGAATTGAGAGATGGAATTATCTCGTGTAAGGACAAAACAAGGAGGCCAGCGTCACTGGACTGAAGAGTATATGGAGTCAAGGAAAGGGATATAAGTACTGAGGGTGGTGGTAGTATGGTATGAAAGACTTGAATATGAAATGGGATTTTATTTGATCCTGGAGGTGATAAACACTGGAGTATATTGAATGGGGGATGGGGTGGGGTGGGGTAACTGAGTAGAATTTGTGCCTCAGGAAAATCACTTCAACAACTGACTAGAAGATGGATTTAATGAGGAGCGGGGAGAGAGATTTGAAATAAATGGATTCATCATGAGGCTGTTGTATGTCCATGCATGAAGCAATGAGGACCTGCACTAGGGTTGAGGCAGTATCAAATGAGAAAAGGGAGCATATACTAGAGATGCTGAGAAGGTACCATCAACAAGCCTTGGCAACAGATTAGATATGGGGATGTAATAATAGTGAGGAGTCAAGGATGACACCTAAGTTGTGAACTTGGAGAGCTGGGAAGATGATGGCACACTCTACAGTAATAGAAAAGTTTGGAAGGTATATATGGGGGGCGGGGTAGGTTGTGGGAAATGATAATGAATTTCATTTTAGACATGTATAGTTTAAGTTGTCTATAGGATACCCTAGTTCAAGACGTATAATAAGCAGTTGGAGATGAAAGATTATAGGTCAGCAGAGAGGTCAGAACTGGATAAGTACACTGGACAATCACCAGCATAGAGATGATAATTGAATCCATAGGAGCTAATAAGATCGAGTGAAATTGTATAGAGAAAAAATTAAAAAGAGTCCAGGAAAAAGAACAATGGGGTTACCCACAGTTAGAGAGCATGACCTGGATGAAGATCCAGCAAAGGAGACTAAGAAGGGGTCGTCAGATATACAGGAGAAGAACCATGAGAGAATAATGTTTTGAAAATTTATAAAGAAGATATGAAAAACAGGTCTGTCTGCAGTGTCAGAGGCTGCAGGGAGTTTAAGAAGGATGAGGACTGAGGGAAGGGCACTGGATTTGGTGACTGAGATCACTAGTAACTGGAGGGGGCAGTTTTAGTTAATGGTGAGGACAGAAGCCAGACTGTAGAAAGTTAAGAAGAGAGTGAGAGGAGATGAAGTGGTGACCCTGTTGTAGATGGACTTCTCAAAGAGTATAGCAACAAAAGACAGGAGATAGGATGATAGTTAGTAGGAATGGATGCATCTATTCAGGATACTGTTTTTGATGATAGATAAAACATGGGCATATTTGTCGGCAGTAAAGAAGAAACCAATGGCCAAAGAGGGATTGAGCTTAAGTGAGAGAGTGAAGGTGGCAGAAAATGATGCCCAGAAAGGTTAAATGGTAAGTGCCCATTGTCATTTAGGTAATTACTCAGACAGATTAAAATCTAGGTCTTTTGACCCCATAGCGGCACTATTTCCACTGTTTCTGAAGAATATGTTAAGTTTCTACTATATATCTGACATCACCCTATGTGCTAGTGATACACAAGCTAGAATGACGTTATGTATTTGTTATCTGAGGACTGGTCTGGCTAAGCCCAGAGAGCCTCTTAACGAGCATTGGAATATTGGAGTAAGTATAATTTTGCAAAGGCTTTCCAGTATAGCAGATTAACAAAAGAGAGAACTTTCAAAAATATGATTTGCTATACCACTGACTATAGTTTCTACCACAAGATAGCTATAGTGCATACTGAACTGTCCATGACAAAGAAGGCAGAGACATAAAGATAATCAAAAGTATAATTATAGTAATCTACCAGCACATCTTTCTTAATTCTGTTTCAAATGTATCTATCAACATCCAATTAAGTAGTCAAATTAACTCACTTTAGACTTACCGGCTCACCCTACTCCCATGGTAGTGAGCTATTGGTACAGTCACCAACAAGAAATGAGCAAACCAAAGGCTGCCTTTATTGTCAAATCTATCTCAGCTATCAATACTCAAGCAAAGTTATTAAAGTCTTAAAGCAATTTGCAATTATACACAAAAGGTTGCTAAACAGCATATGCCCTTTAATCCAGCTATACCTCTTCTAGGACTATACCCAAAAGAGATCAAAGAAATAGGAAAAAGTTCTTTATATTCAAGAATGTTTACAGCAACTCTAAATGGTAGCAAAAAAGTTGGAAACTAAAGTGATGTTCATCAGTTAAGGAATAACTGAATAAGTCATGGCACATGAATGTGATAAAATGCCATTTTACCATAAGAAATAAGGGAATGAATGATTTCTGAAAGGCATGGAAAGATTTATTTGAACTAATGCAAAGTACAGTAAGCAGACTCAGAACAGTATATACTATTTTAATATTAAATTATAAAAAACAATTTTGAAGACTAATAAACTGAAAAAGGCTGAAAGAAGCAAACTCAAGAGATCATAAAATAACAACTTTGGGAGTAAGTTATATGTATCTAAAGATATATAGACATAAAAGCATATATATGTATTTTGTTATCTTTGTGGTTCAGTTGTGTCCAACTCTTAGTGACCTCATGGACCATAAGGTTTTCTTGGCAAAGATAATGGAGTGGTTTGCCATTTCCTTCTCCAGTAGATTAAGACAAACAGAGGTTAAATGACTTGCCCAGGGTCATACAACTTAAAAGTGTCTGAATTCGGATTTGGATTCAGGTCTTCCTGACTCCAGGCTCAACACTCTCTCCACCTAGCCGTTTTATACATGTATATTAACTGTGCATATTTGTATAAGGAATTTGGTTTTCTTCTGTTCCCCACCCCAATGGAGTTAAGGAGTAGGATGGAGAGAAAATATGCTTGCCAATTAAAAATTAAAAAAATAAAAATAGGCTGGGATACTTCTTAAACACAATAAGGTAATATGGAAATATTTCTAATAAGAAAACAAAACACATCAATAAAATGTTGAGACAAAGTAAAAGTCTTTGTTATAGCAGTGAATTCAACTCTAGTTAAATTCAACAAACATTTATTGAAGACCTACTCTGTCCAATGAACAAGGACCTAAATAACTGTGGCGGGGTGGGTAGATGTGTCGGTTAAAAAGAAAAGCTGACTGTTGTGGAACATTGACATTTTATATGCTCTACATACACACTCACAAACAATAACTCTTTCTGGGGGTTATCCTTTGCAAGAACTTGGGGGTAGGGGAATGTTCGGTATTGACTGCCTCTGTTATGGGTAGAAGTTACACAATTCCCAGTATTTTATTAGGAAAAATGAAAAAAAGCTTTGAATAAACAACATTAAGAACTGATGCTATTTGCATTATAGAATTACCAAAAAAAAAAAATGTTGACCACAGTTCTTTGAACTATTAAAGAATCCTGAAAGTGGGTCCAAGTCTGACAAGTCAAAGGCCATTGAGACCTTTGATGTCAGCTGGTAACTGCTGCCACCTGTGGACCAAAAAAGAAGACAGCAATTAAAGTAAAAGTGGTTTGATTTATCTCTCTGCTGCATTCTTCAGCCCTTTTAAATGATTCACTTCTTCCTTAGGCAGTGCCAAGCTTTCTATAGAAAGCACATTTCACAGCAAATGTGCAAAGAATGTCTCTTCAGGCTGAACTGTGAGCGCTCCCCAAGGTATATAAAAAATGGTCACTAATGTTTCCTTTTTCAGTCTTGTCAGAAATAAGTGGGTATCAGGACGTCCCTTTTCGGGAGGGCTCTAACATCTGCATTTGAGGATTAACATGCAAATATTTATGCTAATTCAAAAGAAAGTTCTGAGAGTAATTTTCTACTCCCAACTCTATTTCTGACTAGAAAGGAAGAGAGAGATCTGGGAGGGAAACAGGAAGAAGGGACAATAAATGAGAGGTGGGGAATATATATTCCATAGTGAATTCTAACGTGAATTGGTATCTCAATTTTAAAGTTTTTAAAGTTTTGTTTTCTAAAATAAAATCCTGACAAGTTTATCAGAGTTGGTATTCATCCGAAATGAAGTCAATGAGTGTCCTAGAAAAGTTTAAATTCATTTGTAAAAAGAAAATTATAGAATATTAGGGCTGTGAAGGCCATACTGCATGCTATCATGGAAAGATAAGTAGATTTAGAGGGAGGAGACCTGGGTTAAAATCCTGATTCTGCTACTTAACTCCCTACATGGCTTTGATTAAATCACTGAGTCAGTTCTCTGTACTAGTTTTCTCATTTGTGGAATTGGACCATATAGATGATCAACAAAGTCCCTTCTACCTCTAAATACGAGGTCCTATGATATCTTCTAACCTCATCATTTTTGCATCTGTGACTTGAGGGATAAAATTATTCATTCAAGGTTATACAGGAAGCAGGGGTCAGGAGGGGAAAGCAATGAAGTATTAAGCACCTACTGTGCACGATGGCAGGGAGGTGGTGGCACAGCGGATACAATGCCAGGCCTGAAGTCAGGAAGACCTGAGTTCAAGTCTGGTCTCAGACATTTACTAGCTATGTAACCTTGGGCAAGTCACTTAACCCTGTTTCCTCATCCGTAAAATAGTGGAGAAGGAAATGGTAAACCACTGCAGTATCTTTGTCATGAAAACCCCCACAAGGGGGCACAAAGTATTGGACAAGACTGAAACAACCTCACGACTATATGCCAGACACTGGGTGTAACACTTTACAAATATTATTTTAGTTGATCTTCATAACAACCCTATGAGGTAGTTGCTACTATAATCCTAATTTTACAGCTGAGGAAACTGAAGTTAAGTAGGTTAAGTAATTTGCGCAAGGTCATACAGCAAAAAAGTGTCTGAGGTGGGATTTGAACTCAGGACTTCCTGACTCCATTGCACCACCTGGGCTATTAGGTGGCAGAATCAGTATTTGAACCTTCATGATACTGGGCTCTTTCTATCCACCATACCTTAATAGCTAAGTTCTCTACAGCTAGTGAAACTTATTGGATATAAATAAGCAACTCCCAAGGCAATAAGCTGTCAAAGTAGTGATACTTATTCATTTTATTCCCCCGAGAAACTTGAACTCTGACTAAACTGTTGACATTTTTCTTTTTATCTGACTTGTTTGATTCTCTTCTGGGTTACTTTGTTCTCTTAGGTTTTCATTAAGTTCTCTTCTCTCCCCCTTAGCAGAGGATCTCTCAATGTATTCGCTAAGAAAAACGAGGTTGAAAAACGAGAGCCTTCCTCTCCCTCATTCTATACCTAAGATCTTCTCAACACCATCCTCCATTTTCTCTTTTGCACCAGTCTAGGAGGAAAAGGACTTCCTTCTCCTTGCCACGGGCCCTACATTTGTGCCTTTGATTCTATTTCCTCTTGTTTCTTTTGGAAGCTTATCCCTTTGATCATTCTCTCTTTTTCTCATTTAATTATTTTCTCTTATTGTTATATTCACCTAGATTTTCCTCTATCATCCTCCTTCTTCCTTTCCTAGAAAGCAATCCCTTATAACAAATAATTTTTTTTAAATCATACCTTTGATTGGTATGTTTTTGAATGTTTTCTTATCTCTGAATCACTTCATAGGTACCTTTACATATTTCTTAGAATTCTTCATATTCATACCTTATTAATACATTCAAATGCTAAAATGGACTCATGATTTCACTTTCTTTCCTTCATTTCACTTCCTAGTGATCTCCAGAGCATGCCACCATGCCATGTGTTTCTCCTCCCCTGCTGCTTTCTAGCATCCCTTTATATGTTATCTTCTATTATTAGTTAAACTCTTTCAGGGAAAGAGACTTAATTGCTTGCTTGTACTTGTATCATCAGTGCTTAGCACAGTATCTGGCATATAGTAAACAATTAATGCTCTACACATAGGCACCCACAATCATTCTCCCTGCTCCCTCTGTTCTTCAGTCTTTATGTCCTTTAGTGCTATCTACAAATATGCCAAAATCATTATCCTGAAAAAAAAATGCTTACTAGTCTCCACCAACCACTCAAGCTATACATTTCTTCCATTTCTATACATTTCTTCCCTTTCATAGCAAAACTGCTAGAAAATACTATCTAAATCTGTCTCCTCCACTTCCTCTCCTCTGACTATTCAAACCTTTGAAATCTGGTTTCTAACCTCATCACTCATTTGAAACTGCTCTCTCCAAAGGTATCAATGATTTCATCTGTCAAATCTGATAGAATTATCTCAATCATCCAACTTCATGACTCTCTGAGTCAAAAGTATTTGTTACTGTTGACTACACTCTCCTCCTGAATAGTCTTTCCTTTCTGGACTTGACACCATTGTCTTTCTTCTCCTCTTTCTGACCATTCCTTCTCAGTCTCCTTTACTGGATCATCATTCACATTATGCCCCTTACCCGTGGTTATGTCCTCAGTTTTTGGCATGGACCATCTCTTTATCTTGGTGATATCTTTATCTTCCATAAATTTAAGTATCATCTCTATGCAAGTGATGCCCTAATCTGTATCTCTGGCCCTAGCCACTCTACTTGTTTTCAGTCTTCTGTTACTTATTGAATATTTTAAATGAGTTATTATATTTGCAACTCAGACTCAGTATGTTCCAAATTGAACTCATTATTTCTTTCCACAAACCTATCCCAATTCAGGATTTACCTATTTCTCTGCGGGCTTTCTTCATTATTTCAGTCACTCAGGTGTGTAATGTTGGTATTCCCCTTCTCACTCTCCCTCACTACACATAACCAATCATTTTTAAAACTCTTCTCTTTTATCTTCCCAATATCTCTTGTATCTGTCCCCTTCTCTTTATTTATACAGTCCCCATACTAATTCAGGTCCTCACTGCCTCTCACCTGTACTATAGCCATAGCTTCCTTCTAGGTCTCCCTAAATCAAGTCTTTCTTCTCCACCTATTCTACATATCCTTGCAAAGTGATACTCCATGAGATCATTACACTCATGAGATCAAATGGATAATATTTATAATGTACTTAACAGTGTCTGGAAAATGATATATACTTAATAAATGCTTGTTCCTTTTCCCTCTTCCATAATGTGGATCCTATTATGTGACTTCTGTACCCAATAATTTTCAATGGCTTTCTATTTTCTCTAGGGTTATATACATATATATGTATATATACATGTATATGCATGTATATGTGTATAATACTTTGAGCTTTCACTGCCTTTCACAGCCTAGTTCCAACCAACTTTTCCAAGCTTATTATAGAACTCCCCCTACATTCCAGATTAGTCCTACACTGAATTACAATATTCCATTTCTCACCACTGTGATTTTGCCTTGGCTAAGCCCCCAACGCTTCGAAAGTACCCTTACCTCTTAGACTCCCTTGTTTCCTTCAAAACGTTTCTCAAGGCGCTCCTTCTGGGCGTCAGGAGATGAGCATGGGTCAAGACTCTCCTATCTCCCAGGCTTCCCCAGCTGCAATTGGCGCATGGTACTGTGGGGCTGGGGATAGGATTGGGGTTGGACCTGGACCCAGCCAATCTTGTGGTTACATAGGCCGTCTCCCATGTGGTGTAGGTTGCGGGCTTTTGTTTGAGGCCTGGAGATCCTGACTAGCTGGAACCACAGCTCTTAAATTAAAATTTCCAAATTTCCTCAATACAGTTATTTTAAGGGAATTTAAATACAAAATCAAGTTTCTGTGAAAATGACTGTTCAGGAAATGGTGATTCAAGCTACCACCCTTTACTCAGACCCGATAGCTGTATGTTTTGGTGGATGTGATAATGTCCAGTTTATTATACCTACAAATCGTTGGTTAATCTGCCTTGGAATTATCTAGCTTCCTGCAACTACACTACGATTTTAAAGGGATTCATGAAATCTGAATTTATTGCTATCCAGGAATAAATTTGCCATCTTGGATTTGGGGAATTCTGCAAGTCCCTGCTACATATTCTCCCATTGATCCAGACAAGCTGCCAGTGTTACCAGCCTATTTTATGAAAAAAAAAATGTAACCTCAATTATATCCTTGTTGAAAAAAACCAGGTTGATCAATTCAAATTTTTCCATGAAACTTGGTTAAATAATGATACCGTTACAGTAGGCCATACTACACTTTTTGAACTTCACTAGCATGATATTGAAGTGAACTTGAGTCTACATGATTAAAAAGAAAACTATGGAAAAGGGGAAAAAAAGAGTAATTGCATCAGTTCTTTGAATAGCAATGAACAAAAAGCCAAAAAGAAAAAGTGCATGGATGTCAGATTGAAGCATTGCTTAGCTTATATTTATATATCTCAAGAGAAACCCTAAGACTGTCAGTGTCTCCTACAAGCATGGTACCAAATATTCAACATCTTCAGACACTGTTCAAGGTCACACAAGAAGATATTCTTTTCATGACTTCTCCTTTGACATTTGATCCATCTGTTGAGATATTCTTTGCTTTGACAAGTGGAACATCTCTGCTTATAGCTGCCAATGATATTAAAATGCTGCCATTGAAATTCGCTGTTCTGTTTCACCATCACTATGTGACAGTTCTCCAGGCTATATATATCAACACTGCCTAGAAAATCTGTATCTCAGCTCATTAAACCATCTATTTTATCAGCTATAGCTTCACCTGTGTATAGACCTTGGTGACATTGTATAATATTGATGTTACTCTATACAGTAGTTTGATTCTGTTCATTTCACTTTCCCTCAGTTCATGTAACTCTTTCCAGGTTTTTCTGAAAGTATCCTACTCATCATTTCTTAGTTTTACATAACAATCATATACCACATGTGTATAGATCTGTGTATAGACCTTGGTGATATCATACAATATGCTGTTACTGTATACAGTTGTCTGATTCTGTTCATTTCACTTTCCATCAGTTCATGTAACTCTTCCCAGGTTTCTCTGAAAGTATCCTACTCATCATTTCTTAGTTTTACATAACAATCATATACCACATGTATTGTCATACATAATAGGGGTATTTTTTAATGCCTATTGAATTAGAGAATATGGCAGGAGGATACTTGATAAGTACAATCTCTTTGCTTGCTGTTGTGCTTTTTATTCTTTCTCATGGAGATGTACAGCACACTTGGGTTTTTACTATCAGGGATTTTTTTATGGATGAACAAGCTTCCTATACTAGGAGTAAATTTACCAGATGATTTTGGTTAACCTATTCTCTATCATTTTCTCCTCCCTGAGGAGTATGTTAATGTATTCTTCTATGGGCTTTCGCTCTTAATTTAACTTAGGTGTTATTTCACACATATCTTTTATTTTAACTGTGAGAAAAATTGAATAACTTAAAGAATAATTTCTCAGTTACTTTTCCTGAAACCTCACAGCATATGATTCAAAGTAATTTCCTAACAAAATGACTATGAATGTAGTAGTCATTCAAGTAATAATAACAGGATATCCCGATGATTTTCTTTCTGTCCCCCATCCATAGATTGAGAATCCATCATCATGAATAATTTTGTCTGTACACAAATATCTTGTAAAGCTACAAATATTAGTTTTTCTTTCTTTTTTTGTAGCTACCTTACCAAGTTCTTCAATTGGTTTCTGGTCCATGTTAGATGAATTCCAATTTGGAATACAAATCAAATTTCTTTTTACTGCTAAGTATTTAAACATTTTTCCCCTCACAATCAGGGATAACTATAATGAAATAGCTAAAATAAAAATATTCCAAATGTTTCTAGTCCAACAACTGTTATAAGCGGATTTAAAGAAATTCCATTTTCAGTCAATGGAAATATTAGATAAAAACTACATTTTGAAATGAGATCGTCTTGCTACTGAAGCACTTACAGATTTTTTTAAATTAAAAGATCTCCTACCTTTCTCACCATCATAATGTATGATTTGCATTAAATTTACATTTAATATTCACCTGAAAGAAGGTCATATAACCGAGAGCCAGTGTGGCTTAAGAAAGGGCTGAGGAACAGTCGATATGGTGTTTGGTACCTGACAACACCAGGAGAAATGCCAGGAGCAGAACAGACGCCTGTACACAACATTTGTAGATCTGACCAAGGCCTTTGACACTCTTAGTCATGAGGGCTTATGGAAAATTAGGTCAAAATTTGGTTGCCCAGAGAAGTTCATCAGCATTGTGACTCAGTTTCATGATGGCATGCTTGCCCGGGTTCTGGACAGTGGACAATGCTCTCATGTCTTCCCAGTCACCGATGAGATGAAACAAGGCTGTGTGCTTGCTTCCATGCTTTTTAGCATGTTTTCAGCCATGCTGTCCAACGCTTTCAGTGAGGATGAACAGGGCATCAAGGTCAACTACCATACTGATGGTAAGTTCTTCAATTTGGAAAGGCTACAAGCCAAGATAAAAGTCGAAGGAGTGTTGGTGCGTGATTTTCTGTTTGCAGGTGCTTGTGCAACCATCAGTTAGAACAAATGGAGAAGTTCTGAATGCTGGGGATAAGTTCACTTACCTTGGTAGTGTACTTTCCAGGGATGCACACATTGACAACGAGGTTGAAACACGCATTGCCAGAGGTAGCTCAGTGTTTGGGAGGCTCCGAAGGAAAGTCTGGGAGAGAAGAGGTATTAGGCTGACTACCAAACTGAAGGTCCACAGAGCCATTGTGCTGACTTCATTGTTGTATGCCTGCCAAACATGGACAGTCTATCAGCACCATGCCAGGAAACTGAATCGCTTCCACTTGAACTGTCTTAGGAAGATTCTGAAGATCGTCTGGCAGGATAAAGTACCAGACACTGAGGTCCTCGCTCAAACTGAACTGCCAAGCATTCAAACTACACTTCAGAGAGGGCTATTCCAATGGGCTGGCCATGTTGTTCGAATGCAAAATGTACACTTGCCAAGAAGACTATTTTATGGAGAACTCGCATGAGGCAGGTGATCACATGGTGGTCAGAAGAAGTTATATGAGGACATTCTCAAGATCTCTCTTAAGAACTTTGGATTTGATTATGTGACATCATGCCCACATCAGAAGAGGTGCTGTGCTCTGTGAACAAAGCAGAATTGAAACAGCACAAAGGAAACATAGGATGCGCAAATTTGGAGTAGCCACCCCAAATGCTTATGTGGACTATTTGTGCCCAATCTCCGGTACAGCATTCTGAGCTCACATCGGTCTGATCAGTCACAGCCATACACGTTGAAACTTCACTTTATCATGGTGATATCATTTTGGTCCTCTTTGAGAACGAAGGACAGCAACCACCACCACCAACCAACCAAATACATTTAATGTACATTAATTGTACATTTACATACATTTTGTATATTTTTACATACAACCAAAATCTATTAATATGTAATATTAAAATTACAGTAATGTATCTTCTCACTAAAAAAAGACATTTCTCAAGTATCACTTCCAACATAAAAATTTGTCCCTTAGCTGCTAGTAACTCTTGTCTCCTCCTTTTGGGGTCTATATTAATTTATGTAAATGTTATTTCCACTGATAAGATTAAAGTTCTTTCAGACTGAGACTTTTTTTACCTTTTTCATTGTATCACTAGTACTCAGTAGACTTCCTGGAACAAAGTAGGAATTTGATAAATATTTTTTCATTGATACAATCATATAGATTTTATTTCCAAAATACTTGGAACAATTCCCATTTAAAAAAAAGTAGTGAATTAGTGAGCCTATTTTCTTTTTTTTTGGAACAGATTATTCTTCTATTTATAATAAAGAAAATTTTCCTTTAAATGGCCTCAATGGTGTCTCTTAATTTGGATAAATTTTAACAGCAGAAAAAAATATATCATAAGAAAACACAC